>CM070012.1:25461772-26661772 GCA_036247105.1 Cirrhinus mrigala
CGTAAACAAAAGCACAAGCAAATACATGCCAAAATATAGAATATGCCAAATCTAATTCAAGGGAAATATCAGGGAATTGACCTGGAAAGTCAATTAAAATGTCAAAATTCAATAAAATATAATAAATGTGAAAATTAAATATAATAAATATATGTTTATTGTGGAAATTATGATTTATATAAAATGTATATAGTATATACATTTATAATTATGCTTAACTCAAAAATAATGTAATTGGCTAGGTATTGCTCTATGAGAGTCCAATTTGTATTAAATAATTGGGGAAAAAAATCCAAAGATTACTGAAAAGAGGTGCTCAACCAACGAAAGAGGAGGTGCAACCAAAAATCAAAAAGCCATGTCAGTTAGGAAAGGTGCAGCACTCACTCTGTTAGTTAAAATGACGTTTCGACCGTTATCAAGCCATCCGTTCATCAGACATCAAGAACAGCAGTACCAAACAAAGCTTTAAACATTCTTTAGCAACAGATGTGTGCAAAAAAAATTCCAGTAATCATGAAAAGTCAATGGAAACCCTGTGATTAGTAACACTGAAATATATTTACATGCAAACCCCTAACAGCTACAGCCTCCAACACGTCTTCGTCACGCTTGCCCTCCCCACCCTCACCCACCTGAGAGGGCCAACCGGGTTTTCAACTTCGACTTCAGACGTCAGCGAGCGGGACGTGGCAGCGCAACCTGCGAGCAGCACAGCCGTCACCCGCCTCCTCCTCCCTCTCGCCAGCTCAACTACATCCAGGTGGACCTGGAGGGTGAGCCCTCCGGTTGCTCGGGACACGGAGGAGGGGCTCCGGTACCACAGAGACCTCCTCCCCTCAAACGTGGCATGGCTGCCGCCGCAGCAGCCCCGTCCTCCCGCCGTGGAGAATGCTACGCCGTGATCGACCTAAAGAAGACAGCAGCCATGTCCAACCTACAGAAGGCTCTCCCTCGGGATGACGGCACCTCGCGGAAGACACGCCACAACAGTACCGACTTGCCTCTGTGAGAGGGGAAAAAGAGAGTTACAGGTACGACAGGAATAAAAACGAGGGAAAGTGTTGAGGAAAGAGAGAGTTTTGGTGGTATTTTCCTCCCACCATTATAGTGAAGCCTCTATTTTCTCATTTTCTACACTCATACCAACTGCTGCTTGATGAAATAGTAACTCCATTGAGCCGAACACTGAGCATTTTATTTATTTATTTTCTCACATTTTGCGTGGGAAGGTTGGGAGATGATAGTTAACTACTTATCACCGTGGTTTTTGGTTGCGGTCTGGGCTTTGGGCCAAAGAATTGGGTTTCGAAAAAAATGCTTCATTCAGGAAACAATCTGCAGTGTTTCTAAGTGTCTTAATCCTTTTGTCACTTTTGTTTTGTTTGTTTGTCATTTACGGTTTGTTGATTTAAAGGGATAGTTCACCCAAAAATCAAAGAGAGCAGCTAGATAACTAAAATATCGTATATATTTTGAGTGACGTTAAAACAAATAGACGATTTTTGGCGAGCTATTCCTTTACTTTTCATTAAGGCAGCATAGTATTTTGACACTTGAGCAGACTTGAAACCACCGTAAGTGTTTCATTACCATTATCATTTTATAATTATCAAAACAGATCAAGTTTCTTCTTTAACTAAGTGAAGATGAGCTCTTCATCATGATAAAGATACTCCAGCAGTCTCTCATTGTCTGTTTCGGTTGCCATATGTAGCTATGTGGAGGCTGCAACAAGGATGAAGAGCTAATTGTTCAGTATTTGAATGCCTCTTGATTTTCCTATCCTCAGGAATTGATTCGATCAATTCAGTTTGCACTTATAGTTCACAAATTGTAACTGAGCCTCCAGTTTTTTCACAATTCCCCACTAAGTTATGGCCAAAAAAAAAAGTGCTGTTTTGAGTACTAAGATCCAGACTTCGGCACAGCAAAACAAATGAAAACGGAGAATTCTGATCCAAAAATGAGCTTGTTTTGTTCAGTTTCTGCTCAAGCACCATTGATAGTCATTTTTTATTTTGCAATTTTTTCTCTTTTCTTATCAGAACACGGTCAGATATTGTTTTTCACTTTCCCACAAATTGAAAGGAAAGAGCAATTTAAATGGACATTTGCATTGAAAAAAGTAAATAAATATTTTCAAGTAAAAAAAAAACAAAAAATAGTAAAAGTAGTTAAATAGTTAAAGTAAAAAAAAACTGCTATTCTCACATCCCCAAAGTGACAATATACCTGAGAGTGACAATTCTCTGTGAATCCGAGAGTGTATTTATGTACATCTATGTTTTGTAAAGCTACGTAAAGCACCATATGCATATTCAGAGGTAAGAATGTTAATTATTTTTTATATTTATTATAAAAAAAAAATATGCCAGGAATCATGAGGCAAAACATATTTATTTAATTTAGAATTATTTATCTATCTAGCTATCTGTTAGTTTATTTATGAATTAATTTATTGTTTCGTATTATTCGTACAAGTAGATAACATGTCGTTAGATTTGTCGTTTTAGAGATGCCAAAGGTGGTATGGGAGACCACAGAATCTACCTTGGTATTATTTAACGTCTTTTTTAATCTGCAGTTTCATGTTGAATAATAACTGTATTTGTGCCAAAAATATAATGATATCACTGAACTATGTGCCATTGGTAAATGTTGACTTTTAGGGCTAACAATCAGCAACATGTAAAACATAAATGCAGCTGTTCTTTACAATTACATCACGATCAGTTCAGGGCTTGATGATATTTTGTCTACACAAGTACACTAAAAAACTAGACACGTCAGTGTATTCCCAGTGAAATCCCATTGTATCTATCCTAATTCGTTAAAGGTGATGTTTTATAGTCTCTAACATAACTGCTGTTTTTCATTGGAGTTTCATAAATCAGCTATTTTTATAACACAGTTGGTGTTCTGGTTACACATCTTTTGTTTTACAGTTTGAGCATTTGCTTTCTTACGGTTGTTAACTCAGCCCTAAAATGAGTTTTGTTTCTCACCAACGATACTGATGTAGCTATACATTTCTGAAGTTATGAAAATTTTGCTAGGGACCTCCAAGAGCTGAGGTTTTTATCTTGCTGGGCGTGGATGTAGACCCAGTTTTTCAAAATCTCACTGGCAGCCATATTGTTCTGAGCGCAGGGCTTTGTGGGCCTTACTTATCGTACGCATATTTTTAGCAAAAAGTTGACTGATAACTTGGAAATATCTAACGTGAGATGGGTTGTGCTTACTATTTTAACTCTATTGGAAACTAACGACATCACAGTAGATTTAGGTGTTTTGCCAGAAGCCATAATTGAAAAATAAAAAATATATATATATATTTTAAGGGTCAGGTACCGGAATCTTGTTTTTTAAGGAAAACGTTTAGAGTAATAAATGTGATTTATTTTTTTATCGCCGAAATTTTCAAATTCAAGAAAAGAAAAGTGGAAAGATTATACGCTGCATCATTTTGATTTGGAGAGCCTTGCAGTTCAACACAATATCGCTGCCAAATAGTAAATCCAAATAAGATCAACACATTACACTCACAATCACAATTACATACTTATTGTACTTTAAGAATGCGATGATGAACTATTTGGACACTTTTAGACACTTTTCAGAGGATCGATCTAGTTTTTAACATCTATATTTTGGTATTGTGGTATGATAAACATTTTGCAATAACAGCTAATGGAGTCATATCAGAATTTGTTTGAGTTGTTCAAGAACATGTGCTGTGATACAAGTCACAGTTGTGTGTGCGTTCAGAAAGGACTGGATCCGCAGTGGGTTTACTGTCTTTCTCAGGCCTCATCTTGATAAACATGCGCTATATGTGTATTTAAACCAGGCTTGAGGAAAAAATACAAATAAAAATCTAGTCATCTTGTCTGTAGGCGTGGGATCATAGAGAACTTGATTGTGCCATAAGTGATTTTCGTCCACTCTTTTAAATAATGTGTAGCTATAGTGGAAATTTAAAGGTACAGTAGCACATACTAACTAGAATCCTGTGTTGACTTTGATTGCGTGGGGCCGCTTTGGAGTGTAAATGCTTGTTTTGTTGGTTGGTTTTTATGTTTTTATATCTTCCATACACCTCATTAATTTCATTCAGCCCTTGAGTTACATGTTAGACCCAGGTTAAATGCACTGAAATTGTAACAGAGTGAGAAATCATCTGACAGTACTGTAAATCCCTGTGTGAAATCATGATTTTTTTCCCCAAGAAGTATAATGAATGAATGTGCTTATTGAGCTATACGGGAAACAGTTTAAACTTTTTTTCAGTTTTTTTTTTTGGTTTCCATGAAAACAACATTGAACCTCTTAGTTACGGAATGCCAATTCTCATCGAGTGATTATGATTCAGTTTCTCATCTAAACCTGGGATGGTATTCCACTTGAAGAGGGTTTCGCAGTGACCTTATCGAATGACCTGTCCTATTGGCGGTAGATTTACATTGTCATAATAAAGCTTAGGCGAAGCTCAATGACTGTGATGTACTGTACATTAATGTGAATGTGTCTCAAATGTGTCAGAGTTAAAGAGAGAGAAGGAGAGCTGGCCGTGCATGGACTCTTTCCCGGAGACTGCATTTCTGAAGCTCCTCAAACTCTCAAACTGTCTCGCTCTCTGTCTGAATGTACCACACAGAGATGGACTTGTAAAATGCTCAGATGAGGTGATTTACACACACAATGTTTCTATCCTCCCTGATGAAAAGATGTGTTAATGTTAACGTTTCGTCTCAAGAATTCCGATTTCGATTCGATTTTTTGATTATGTTTCTTTATATACAGTATTTACATTTTCTTGTAAGTATGTAATTCTGTGTATGTACATAACATATATGGGTATGCAGTTGCAGTCAGCTTCTCCTGTGTTCGTTTGTGTTGGCGCAACAGACACTACTTTTGCCACAGCCATTTGTAGAAAGAGCAACGCCTTGACAGTCATTCCATTAGATGGACATTGCAGTCTCTATAAACAGATCGGAGATCTCCTATAGTCTGTTGATGTTGCGGTCGCAACCCTTCCCCATTCTTACAATGCAAAGCAGGCATGCCCCATGTTGAATGTTATTTTCAGTCATATAAACTTTTGAAGAGAAAGGCTTGTATAATAAAAATGAATGTGATTAAATGTAATGTCAACATTAAAAACTGGAAATGTCATCGTGTTTGCTTGTTTGAATGTCTGAGAACAAGATGGATAGCTCTCGAAAGAAACCGAAATGGTGAACATTATGTACTCCTTTTTCATTGTGAGCTGACTACTTACTACACTAGATGGCAGCAAAGGCTACAAGAGCATGTAAAAGATGAACAAAGAAATGTATGATTCTTAGAAGGTTCAAATCTGGTTTAGACTTTGAAATGACAAACGCACGCACAATAAACTAACAAGGGAATTGATATATGTTATAAAAACAAAACAGTTTTTTTTGTGTCATTTTAAATTAATTAAATAAAAACATAAGTTAAACATTTGTTTATTTATTTATTATTACTATTGCTCATTGGGTTGGAGCTTAGAATACTGTAAATATATTGATCATTGTTACGTTTTCATGTTCCATGCAGTTCAGTTGCTGGGTCATTCTATGGAAATGTCTATTTTTCTGTCCCTAGCCTTTACAGAGATATTACACTTGAAAAACACTTTAGGGTTACAATTTCTTTATATTTTAAAATTAAACAATATGTTATTTGAGCAATTACACCTTCTTGAGCCATTAATGTGGCAATATTAGTTCTTAAATTAATTATGTAGAATTCCAAGCACCACAAAACTACTCATTCCCACAACCATGTACAGAGGGAAAGTGCTTTATTTTGAGGTCAAAAACAGGTTTTTCTACCATTTAAAATACGATATTGTATTCATAACTATCAAATATATGATGTAAATGGCATTTAAAAACTAAATGCTGAATATTGTAAAATATTTAACAAAAGTAGTGGTCCCCTGGAGTTGTGTCACTGGTGTTACCGTTCAACAAAAATTGTTTCTTTTGAAATAAAAATCACACTGATGACATCACTTGACTTTCCTAAAGATCTATGAAAAAAGGCCCATGTTAAGTCCACTGTCTCTTTTCAGTTATCAGAAATGTTCTCATTTATCTCATGATTTCATACAAAGCTTTTGAATGTCACTGATGTGACCTACTTTATTGTTAGAGAACTGTGGAAAAAAAAAAAAAAACTAGAATACAAATGGACTAAACTACTTAATTTAGTGAGTTTATAATGATTGACAACATTTGGTTTGATACCTAGCAGCAGCCATTTTTTAAAATGCATTTTTCATGAAAGTTGTCACTGGGGTTACTGTCACTGGTGTTACCGTCCTTCTACACTGTAAAAAAAAAAAAACAGTTTGTTGAGTCAACTTAAAATAATTTGTTACCTGGTTGCCTTAAAATTTTAAGTTCAGTCAACTCAAAAAAAGTTAATTCAACTTGAAATGTTAAATTATACTAAGTGACAACTTAGATATTTGAGTTGATTCAATTTAAAATTTTAAGGCAGCTGGGTTACTTACCCATCTGTTAAGTTTAACAAACACAAATATCTAAGTTTTTACTTAGTACAACTTAACATTTCAAGTTGACTAAACTTATTTGAGTTGACGGAACTTAAAATTTTAAGGCAGCAGGGTAACAAATTATTTTAAGCTGACTCAACAAATTATGTTTTTTGTTTTTTACAGTGTAGGTAACAACAGTGAAGATCAGTATATCAGGTCTTATGTATGTAACTGGTGATTCACTGTATCACTGGTGTTATTGTGTTTTTTTTCCCATTAAATAAAACAACCCCATTTTCATTATTTTTCTGTAACTCTGACGACGTGTGCTGAAAAAAAAAAAGAAATGATATTTCATAAAAACCTTTAATATTACCAAAGAAGGTAACACCAGTGACAAAAAATGGTGCATATGATCTTTCAAAAAATCATTAAGCTGTCATTTATATGTATTCATAAAGTCAAAAGGTAATCTAATAATGTGGTCTAATTTAAATGGTAGAAAAAGAAATACATTTTAAGACATCTTGCCATACCAAAAGTGCACATTTCTGTAGAATGACCCAGCTACCAAATAGGCCTAAAGCCAAATAAAATATCACAGTTGAAAGTTGAAACACTTTTAGACACTTTTGAGGGGATCTGTCTAGTTTTTACCTATTTTTTTGATATTTTGGTATGAAAAACATTTCTCAGTATTTTGGGGGATTTGACTGAAATCAGTGTTTTTTATTTATTTATTTTAAATATCATGCCTATTACCAAAAAAAAAAAAAACATCTGGGGCCAGTAAAGAACCACCCATAACACACTGGTAAAAAAAAAAAAAATACTGAGAACGCTGTCTACCCACTTTTTTGTACATTTTATCAATGTGGCACTTGGTCATATCCACATCCAGCTTTTTTTAGCTGTACAAAATGACTTGTTTTGCTGCTTGATATTGCAAATTGGTGTGACTTACTGTGTTACTAAACATGTATTATATTAATTATGGACACACTGGTTTGTAGTACAAACAGTTTTACCGATTACTGCACATTGTTATTCTTCTCGTTATTCCTAATGCGGAAAATAAACCGGAAGTCTCACCCATAGGCTTACTTTCGCATTGAAGACAAAGGTGGATGGATAGATCAGTGGTATTAACCCCAGTTAATCATCGGCATCATGGGATTGTGGCTGCCGTTTGTAGACAGGAAAGCACCGCTTATATTTTTAATAAAAAGTCAAATCCAGCTATATACATGCATGTATTATTATTATAATCATTACAATCGGACTCGAGATCTCCTGTTCCAAACGCAACCAGTTAACCGCGAACCACACCCATTACGCGAACACCCCCCACCCCGCAGTTATGACTCAAGTGTTTCAAACGAACGCAAATGGCGCCACCTTGAGTCAGTGTCTTGAAAATGAGACTGCAAAGTACAGTTTTCTTAGTGGAATCCAAATACAAAAGGTAAGATTATAAAATAATTAAGTTTTGTATTTATTTGGTAGCCTTGAGAGTAATGCTGCGTTCACGCCATATCGTAATTACCGTAACTTGGAGATGACAACATGTGACGCTCTACTCGTTCACGTCCTCGGACTCGGAATTATGCGTTCACGCCATATCGGAAATCCCGTAATTACGAGATTCCAACTTGTAAAAAGCGTTTGTCCTCGTAGAACTCGTAATTACAACTTGTGAACTTGGAGTCTTCTGAGAGCTACGACTTGTACCACATGACCGCTGTACCACCTGATGAACGCAGGCTCTGTTTAAGCGTTGATAGTGTTGCCATAGAAAAGCATAATTCCCAGTCTGAGGACGTGAACAGCTCCGAGTAGAACATCACATTTTGTCATCTGACCATTCATAACGCCGAATCTGCCATTTTATGTCCCACAAACAAACCAGAAATGAGATTAGATTAACATCGGTGGACTTGAACTTGAAAAATGGTGTGTATTGACGTCTTTCCATGGTTGAAACAGTTATATATTTTATTTATCTTGTAAAAAGCAGTTACAGAAATAGACTGAACATTATAAAAGCCAGATGGACTTTGAGGGCCTCATGGCCTACATTACAGGAAAGAATGAGATTTTAGCTGAAGTTGGTATTTGTATTGATACTAAGTTACTCTTTTAGGCCATGTCTTTCAAATATGGTCTTATGATAAAAATAATGAGAAATACACTGCATAATCATTTTTGTAACATGTTTTGATGCAGGATAAGTGGAAGGTAGAACAATGCAACCAAGTAATGAGGAGACCCATGGAAACAGAGTTAGGGAGTTTTGGGAAGACAACTCCTACAATAAGATCAGAGGTTGAAAACCATATAAAAGTGTAAGCCTTGAGTGAGCTGGACAGATGTTCTGCAGGCACCTCAGCTTTGTTGTTTCTTCCAGTAAAGTCTAATGTTGTCTTCCGGGACTCTGGGACTTTGAATAGCCTATTTTTTGCAAGACTTAGAAGATTTTCTCCACTACAAAACAAGATAACTTCTGATGTCCAGTCATGTTTATTTTGTGCTAGAACTAGTAAAGAAGAAGAGATGATCGGTTGACTTGCAGCTTTAACTGAGGTGCTGCAGCAATCTATCACAGCAGATTAAAGAGCCACAGAAGTCA
Source organism: Cirrhinus mrigala (assembly GCA_036247105.1). Lineage (NCBI taxonomy): Eukaryota > Metazoa > Chordata > Actinopteri > Cypriniformes > Cyprinidae > Cirrhinus > Cirrhinus mrigala. The sequence continues at coordinate 25,470,940 of CM070012.1, forward strand.
ATTTACTGTTTAAATTTATTAAAAAGTAACAAAATTTGAAAGCTGAGACTGTTTCATACCAAAAGTAACCTGCTCTGTCTTGTCTGTCGGCGTGTTGTCAGTTTTCTCTTTGTCTTGTGATGTAATTTTTCACTGTGTGAGAACACGATGTGTGGCATGGGAACGCCATGGCTTGTCGGATGTAGCAACAGTAGCGTTTTTTTGTGCTGACTGTACATTATCTCTACTTATTTATTCATTATTAAGGTTATTTAGAAGCTGCTTACAGTATGTACATGATAGCGTTTAATTTTGTCCTGAACTGAGCAGTAAGGTCACTCTGGTGGAAATGGAATTGAAACGCAATCCAAGTTTGACAGATGGGATTATAACTCATATCCAGAGATAAGATCGAGTCTGGTTTGAATTGGATTTGTAAACATTAGATATACAGAACATCCAAAATCTGTTGTTTCTGATTTATCTAAATTGCTTTTAGTATTGTTTTTGGACAAGTTATTGACAGCTATGACATTTGGGATATCATTTAATGAAGAACAAAAAGATTAGCTTTCTGAAATGACTAAACCCTGGGAAGCCCATTGTTCCTTTCCCATAAACAAGATCAGGCTGGAATATTCTGAGGGCAAGGAAATATTTGTTATTTTGTTTTTTTGTACTTCTTTCTTTTCTTCTCTCTCTCTCTCACACACACACAAAACTGTCAGTTTGATCCAAGAAAGGTTTTCACATTTGAATGCACTTGAGAATGCAGCTTCACCGTGTGACGGTTTAAGGAACACTCCACTTTTTTTTAAATAGGCTCATTTTCGCCGGGTCTGATGATATTGCGCCTGCTGCACCCATGGTACGGCAGCAAAATTCCTTGATTATTACGCCGAAATGAGAGTATAGTTCCTAGCCATGTATATATCTATAAAATCGCAACTTTTCATTTCTTAGTACACGATGCAACTACAGAAGAGTCAAGTTCTAAATAGGAAAAATATCGAAACTCATTAGTCATTTTATAGTGAGATGCTAATGTTCTAACAATTCAATGATTTATGCTAAGCTATGCTGAAAGTGCTGCCGCCAGACCCGGCGATCGGCTGAATGGATTCAAAAACGATAAAACACATCTGTGTAACTCTAGGGGAGTTGGAAAATGAACCTATTTTCAGAAAAAGTGGAGTGTACCTTTAAGGGTGTTTAAACAAAGCACCAGTTATTTAACTGTACAGTTCAGAACATGTTTCATATACTTATACAGCAAACCAAACCAAAACAAGACATGTGATGATTGCTGAGGTTTATTTTATTTTATTTTATTTTATTTTGTTTTATTTTAAATACTTTGGGGGTGCAAACTAAATGGTCCATATAATTATTATTTTTTATTATATTTTACTATTATACCTAATTGAACTGCAGAGAATGATGGAAAACAAAACATGAACTAAAAATATCAAGATGCACATCATACCATGATGATATGTATGATGATCTGACAAGCAAAATACAACTAAAAACTGGATGTGTACATGCATTTTAACAAGGTGTAGAATCTGCAAAAATGAAACAAAAATGAATGAACCAAAAAAAAAAAAAAACAGCTGTGGATCATTCAGGTAACAACACAGTATTAAGAATCAAGTGTATGTAAACTTTTGAATGGGGTCATTTTGCAAAATGTTAATTATTTTACCAAAATAAGAGGGATCATACAAAATGCACATTATTTTTTATTTAGTACTGAATAAGATATTTTACATAAAAGACGTTTTCATATGGTCCACAAGAGAAAATAATACTTGGATTTATAAAGACCCCATTCAAAATTTTACATTCACTTGATTCTTAGTGATAGTTGTTCATGAGTCCCTTGTTTGTCCTGAACAGTTAAACTGCCAGCTGTTCTTCAGAAAAATCTTTCAGGTCCCACAAATGCTTTTTCAGCATTTTTGTGTATTTGAACTCTTTCCAACAATGTCTGTTTGATTTTGAGATCCATCTTTTCACACTGATGACAACTGAGGGGCTCATATGCAACTATTACAAAAGGTTCAAACACTCACTGATGCTTCAGAAGGAAACACAATGCATTTAGAGCAAGGGGTGTAAACTTTTAAACAGAATGATGATGTGTACAAAATGAAGATGTGTACGAAATATCATATTTTTTTTCATTTAGTACTGCCGTTCAGAATCTACAGAAGATACTTACATATTTCCCAGAAGACAAAAGAGGTTAAATTTACCCTGATCTTCAAATTCAAAAAATTTTCACCCCCATCTTAATGCATTGTGTTTCCTTCTGAAGCATCCATGAGCGTTTGAACCTTCTGTAATAGTTGCATATGAGTCCATCAGTGTGAAAAGATGGATCTCAAAATCATACATTAATTGCTGAAAAGGGTTCAGATACACAAAAATGCTGAAAAACCAAAGAATTTGTAGGACCTGAAGGATTTTTCTGAAGAACAGTGGGCAGTTTAACTGTTCAGGATAAACAAGAGACTCATGAAAAACTATCACTAAACAACAACAACAAAAAACACAGTTGTGGATCATTCAGCTAACAACACAGTTATAAGAAACAAGTGTATGTAAACTTTTGAACAGGGTCATTTTTTATAAATTCAACTATTATTTTTTAGTGTGGACTATATGTAAATGCCTTTTATGTGAAATATCTTATTCAAGTCAGTACTAAATAAAAAAATAACATGCATTTTGTATGATCCCTCTTATTTCGGTAAATTAATTAACATTTTGCAGATTCTGCAAGATGTATGTAAAACTTACAACCTCAACTGTATAAAAGGCAAAAGAAAATGGATGTTTAGTTAGAGGAATTTTAGAGTCGTTTATTTTTATTAAATGCAAGTGGTCTTGTGATGAATACATTTAATTAGAACCAATGATTCTGTTTGACCAAATTTTGATTCATTAACATTTTGTTACTTCTATGAACTGTACTGTAAACATATTACAACAAATAATTGTTTAACTTTTTTTTTTCCTCCTATTCTTTCTTTTAATTTTAAAAAGAAATAAAAAATAGAAGTTGGTCCTGCACTACAGTCAGATGATCTGACACCTAGGCTGAGTAAGAGACTCACAGTGCAGACGTTGTGCAAAAGTATAATGATAAAAATTGACAGGCATGGCTGATGCAATTTTAGAAGAATTTGCCAAAGGTGTTGAAACGATCGTTCATGCACTAATTTTAAGTGTAATTAAAGTGTCAATACCTGAATAATTGTACCTTGCTTATCAGTGTTGATCTATCTGACAGTTTGTAAAGCTACAGAACTACATTCTTGTGTGTTTAAATCAAATAGCTGGCACAAAAAACAAGCACAAATTATGATGATCTCACTGAGATATAGATACAAAAAAAAGTGTTGTATATTAATGAAATACTATTTAAATTTGTTTTAATACTAAATACATTTTTCTCATAACATTTTTTTCACAGAAAATATTTAAGAGGCATTTTGTACCTACATCAGTTAATATATTCTCTTTAGTTAACATATGTAATCTACAGTGCCTTCTCATCCTTCACCTAATCCAACAGGAAAGGAAGATGCATTCCAAAGAATCTAATCACTCAGATGATTCAATGCTTGAATAACAGACTTTTTTAAAAACAAGTCTGTTATATCAAATCCTGTGTTACAAAAGCGGTTGTATAATATTCCCATTATAGTCATTTAATGCATGATGATATAAGCATGAATTTTGTAAGGTGGGCGGAGACAAGACACTAGAGACAAAGAGGTTGCAGAGCAAGTTTAAATGAAGTTATAAAAATTCTCATTTTAGGACAAGATGGTATGAGAACTTAAAGTTTACATCCACTGTTGCAATGCTTGAGCCTTACTGTTATTAAATTAAGTATCAAATCGTCTTTTTGAGCAGTTTAACCTTAACACAAAGTCATCTTGACCTTGCTAATGCAGCTTAGTTCTCAGATATGAATGTCTCTGATGAAAACAACAAAGAGATATTATAACCACAGTCTAAATCAAAATAACTAATGAAATTCCTCGTATCATACTGTTTAAATGGCAGTATTTATAAATCATGTGGTACTGAAACAGAATATACAAATATATATTTGTTTCTGCTTTAAATAAGTTTGTTTAGTCTCACTTTCACCTACAGGAAGTATAAAGTTCTGCTGGTCCAATGTGATCTGAGGGGGGACTGAATGTCAAATGGTACATTTTTAAGAACATTATAGTTATAATCAGTGTGGAAGATTTGCTAGTGGCAGGGACACATTTTTTCTCATGCCTCAGATATCAGTGAGAACAGACGAAAGTACAGAGATAATGACTAGCAGCTGTCTGGTTACTGGAGTCAGTAGATCAACCCTTCATACCCTCCACAACCAGAAGCTAAGACTCATGAGCTGAGATTATCATGCCAGTAAAGGGCATTGGAAGAACTGCACAGGTCACGGCATGATTGACAGCATCCTTTAAAAGGTAGCTACACTGCTGAGAAGAAACTTTTTTTTTTTATTAAAATGCCTTTAGTTAAAGACCTAATGAGCTAAATGGAACAAGTTAACACATCTCTACTCTCGCCCTCAGGATCAAAAAACCTGGCAGCCTGATCGCCCACCGCCCACCCCGGTAATGCTTAAAAGCTGTGGTAAAGAATCACGCCGATACACAGGCACCTCAGTACTTTAGACATTCACTGTGTCTAGACTCGCTTCTACACTCACACCTACGTAAGCACTGATAAACACAGGCGTAAACACCGCGAGTATGGCAGGCTCCTCCACCAGGCGGACAGGGAACCAACAGGCTGAGCCAACTCCTGAAGAGAGAGAACGGTGGGCAAACAAGATTGAATTTCTGCTGACAGTGGCCGGAGCTATCATTGGGCTTGGAAATGTTTGGAGGTTCCCATATCTTTGCTATAAAAATGGAGGCGGTGAGTCATTTTGGACAATAAATTAGATAGATTTAATTTTACATGTGACTAAGGGACTAAAACAAAATATGTAATTTTTTGTTACAGGCCTATCTTTCACTTTATGGTTGTGATACTTATTTAGAAGCATTTATTTATAAACCACCTGTTTATCAGTTTACAAAATAAATCACTGTGCTTATTTATATTATAAAGCCAGTTAACATTCACAATCAGTTACACCTTTCTGTGTGAATGCATTTGGTTTCCATTAGGTGGGTTAGTTATTTTTTTTATAAATTATTTTAAAATGTATATTTAGCCTAATGTGGTATAAATTATAAAGTATAGAAATTTAATGTGAAACGAGGTCAGAATGAGTAAAAAACTTGATAATTTATCTACAAAAGTCAAAATCACCAGTTGAATTTCGACAAGAATCCAAGTGATACTATTGAAACTTGAACGGATGGTGTCAAATAAATATAATATTATAACGACTGTCTCTTTAAATCCTTAGGGGCTTTTTTCATTCCATATGTCCTGTACCTGCTCACTTGTGGTATCCCGCTTTTTGTGCTTGAGACATCTTTGGGTCAGTACACCAGTCAGGGAGGCATCACATGTTGGAGAAAGATCTGTCCTCTTTTTGAAGGTGGGTTGCTCACTTCTCAATTACTGTGCATTATGTGACACCTCTTAAAGGGGACAACGAATGCAAAATTCACTTTTACATGGTGTTTGCATATAAATGTGTCTTAGCAGTGTGTGGACACCAGTGTTGGGGATTAACGCATTACAAGTAACACGAGTTACGTAATATTATTACGTTTTTCAAGTAACTAGTAAAGTAACGCATTACATTTTAATTGACAAGAAAATATAAGAGTTACTTTTTTCAAAAAAGTAACGCCAGTTACTTTTCCCCCCATTTATTGATTAAAAGCTCTCCTGTCCCCATGTTGAGAGAAATCGGGAGTAAGATGTTAGTTTTAGAATAAATTTGAACATGCATTAATTCAACTCACAAAAAACAGATTCAGTATTCCTCAAAATGAATAAAAACATTGAAATTCAATTCAAAATATGACGCAAACCTGCAATAATTAAATATGTTAAATAATACAAATATCCTTTATGCATTTAATACCATTTTATTAACCGGTGTCTTTGCTGCCGACCTTCGATGATCCAATTCAACCATACTAATAAGCAAAAATTACTCAAGATAATCTAACATTTGTTTTCCTTTTTTTATTGCTGAAGAGTTGACATTTTTTTCTTCTGCGGTCTACTGTACAGACGTGAATTTACTTTTCTCAAAGCCTGAGGCTTTTGGTGTGAAAAGGCTTTTACCTTTGCCAAAAACAGAACTTTTTATATAAAAAACAAACAAGCAAGCTCTGCCCAGATTTAAAAAGTAACGCAAAAGTAAAGCATTACTTTCCATAAAAAGTAACTAAGTAACGTAATTAGTTACTTTTTTAGGGAGTAACTTAGTATTGTAATGCATTACTTTTAAAAGTAACTTTCCCCAACACTGGTGGACACAACCACCCTATATGATAAAAAATCCATTCACTTCTTTTTTTAATTCCCAAAGTCTCAATTATCAAGCCGTTTTGATTTTCTGAGCAATATGACATCGTATTGCTCAAGCCCCACCCACGACCATTGATGGACTGTCCCGTATTTGCATACTTCTGCTCTCAGCCAGTTGTACGCTGTCCACCATTTTCTCAGCACTCAAGCAACTGTAGAGACAATGTCTCCTAATCAGTGCAGGTCTTCGTAGTGGGATGTAAATGTGAACATAAGAATCCTCATTTTCACCTGACAACAGAGCCACTGAGGACACAGTGGAGTAGTTTTGTTGTTGATGGTAATGCGGCACCAAAATTCGTTTACACAAATATTTTATCGGGAGCGTTTATGCTGAGATGTTAGGGAACACACAAATAATATATTTCACTTAATATTTCATGTAAATTTTGTGGATGTACAGAAAAAAGTAATGTAACTAGTAATGTAACTAATTACTTTTGAAATAAAGTAATCTGAACAGTAATTTGATTATTTTTAAAAGGAGTAATCAGTAATTTAATTACATTTTCAGAGTAACTTGCCCAACACTGGAAATAGCATGTAAATTTTGTGCATGCATGGAATTCCCGGATTACCCACTATGCATTTGATGAAATCTTCAGCAGGAGATAAATTGTACCTTAATCTACAGTATGTTTCCGATCAAGTGAAATGATGTCGCCTTTATCTCTGTAGCATTTTATATAGTACAGATTGTTTCAAAGATATTAAATAATATTAATATTGCACTAAAAAATATATAATAAATAAAGAAAAAAAAACAAAAGACAAATAAATATGGTAATTTACACTCAGTATGTTATTGCATATTGTTTTATAATGTACTGCAGTACTGAGGTATGAATATCCGCCACCTAACTACTATTTACACTTAGCTTATTGCTAAAGAAAATACTGCTATTCTAATGTAAACAGAATTTATCATTATTTGCACTTAGTGTAACTAGAAATATCGCTTTTTCCACTTAGTGTAGCTGGCAAAAAGAAAACAATATCATTGTTCAGGTAAAGACAGCTGAATCAAAAGTGTTGTTTCTGTTCTTTTCCATATGTAAAGTTCACTAATTATAAAATGAGCATTGTTTACTAGTGTTAATAAGCCTTATTAATAAGCCTTTGTAAAAAGAACTGTTAGCACATTTATTTGTCGACGGCTGTGCTGAATTAATGTTTGTCATGTGACAACACTGTAGCATACCACTCTGAATTATTATTTGTTACTTATTGGATACTGTTTCACACACTGTTTAAAATAAAAGTAGGAGTAAGGAGTAAGCTAGTGTGCCATTTCAAACACAGCCTCACACTTTACCGTTTTTTTTTTATATTATTTTGTAAGTCACCTTTCCTCTATCACGGAAGAGAGGGGCGGGGTGAGCAGAGCTCATTAGCATTTAAAGAGACATGCACCGAAATTGGTCACTGTGCACAAAGCTGTTTTTGACAAGGTAAAAACTGTCGTTGTGCACTACAGTTGAGGATTTTTATTGAGGACATTTCATAAAGACCCTAAAGAATCATACCAACTTGTGGAAAATGGGCATCTGATGTCCCCTTTAAAATGTAGTGAAATTACATATTCGTTATGTCTTTTTGAAATAGCATTTTTTAGTTAATATTCAGATTTTTACAATTTTTGTGGCTTGTAAATACAGACTTGATTCTGCTGTTGTATAAATTGTGATGCATTTGTAATGCATTTGCTAACAGTGTTTCTGGTTGTCTTTAGATTAATGTGTTAAATGTTTACATTTAAGTTTTAAGTTTATATTAAAAATATTATACTTTTCTTAGCAATTACAAACGAAAGTTTTCTGCAACGAAAACGAAAGTTTTCTGCAACTATAGTTTTCACCTGTTAGATACTAATATAGTTATCCACAAAGCCAAGCTTTCATTGCTGATTGTTAAAATAAGAGCAATGAAATATAACAATAAAATATGGTAAAATATGTGTAACTATTAAATTAAGCAGTGTCCTCTCTAGCATAGAATTTTATTGCATACTCTGTGTACATTATTTCAATTTATTGGCATTTGTTTACAAATTCAGTACTAACACAAATCCAAAGTTATGTCATGAAACTCTAAATGGCACAGTCTGATAGGTCTACCTCAGTCTGACATAATGACATTATTCTCACATTCTACAGCTAATTGGTTCTTTTTGTATCAGCAGCCAATGAGCTTGCTGCTCAACATTCAAATACTTGGCTAGTGCTTGCTGTAGCAGTTGCAGCGTGCTTTAGAAACCCTCCACCTTCCTTGGCTCCACCTGTATAGATCTGCTATGACGTGATTGATGTATGCTATATATGGAAGTTATTTCATATGTTATATGTGGAGCAGCTGTATTTCTTACATGCTCACAGCAGCATGTTGTGGATGTATTAGCAGGATTAGCAAGTCTCAGTACTTGCTCTGCCACAGCATCTATTCCAGCTGCGATAGACAGCATCTTTTCCACCAAGACCAAACACATCAACATATACATTACCATACTAAACCCTTTCAGAATTGTCATGATAGAATTTTCTTTTTCAGGAATGGGTTACGCCAGTCAAATGATTATTGTCTATGGCTCAGTCACCTACATCATCATCATAGCCTGGGCCTTCCTGTACCTTTTCTCAGCCTTCAGTGTGGAACTGCCCTGGGCCAGCTGCAACAATCTGTGGAACACAGGTACATTTGGTTGAAGGTCAGATGTATGTATGTAGGTTTTGAATCACAATTACTTGGAAGTAAATATAGTATTGTTTTTCATAGGCTAAAAAAAATAAAAAAATTAGGACATTTAATTCCATTGTGTTCTGTAGAAATGTAAAGTTTTCATAGCTAGCATTTTCACACAAGTTCACACAAAGTGATTTTTTTATTCAGATTACATTGTTTTTTCCTTTGCCCCTTCTGTTACCGAACATTAATGCTTAAGCCAGGAATAAAATAGGAAATGTATAGAATACTGTTTAGCTCCTCTCCGTAAAAAAAAAAAAAACAGCATTTGCTGGTAACATCTGTTTTGAAACATGGCTGCCGGTCAAGTGCTGGTCCTGAGCAGGTGCTAGCTAGTTGCTTAGGACCAGCACATGACCAGCTAAGGAGCAGCTTAAACCAGCAGCCATGCTTCAAAACATACCTGACCAGCATATGCTGTTTTTTTAACAGGGCTATTAGGCCAGTTCACACCACACAGAAAAACGCCAACAAACACCAACAAGCAAGCTGGCCGTTGGGTTTAGAATTTTGTGAAAAATATTCAAAATATTTGTCATGTTCATACTACCCCAACAGACACCAACTAATGCTGACTGAACATGTTCAGTCAGGTGACAACAAACACCTACCAACAGCAACAGACACCGACAGGGGTAACACACTGTTCCAACAAAACCCAACGAACGTGTTTGTTGGCATTTGTCTGTGCACTGTGAATTAGCCTTACACAGTGGCATGCAAAATTTTGGGAACCCCTTGCAGAATCTGTGAAAATGTGAATTATTTTAACAAAATAAGAGAGATCACAAAATGCATGTTATTTTTTATTTAGTACTGTCCTGAGTAAGATATTTTACATAAAAGCTGTTTACGTATAGTCCACAAGACAAAAAAAAATAGCTGAAATTATTAAAATAACCCCCTTCAAAAGTTTGGGAACCCTTAGTTCTTAAAACAGTGTTTGGTTACCTGGATGATCTACGACATTACACTGAGGACATCACAACTATTAAAAAAGGTTCAAACATTCACTGATGCTCCAGAAGGAAACACGATGCATTAAGAGCCGGGTGGGGGGTAGGGGACTTTCTGAATTTGAAGATTTGAAGATAAACTGTACTTAATTTGTCTTCCGGGAAACATGCAAGTATCTTCTGTTGCTTCCGAAGGGCAGTACTAAATGGAAAAAATGATATTTCAACAAAATAAGAAAAATTTGGACATCTTCATCCTGTTCAGAAGTTTTCACCCTCCGGCTCTTAATGCATTGTGTTTCCTTCTGGAGCATCAGTGAATGTTTGAACCTTTTTTAATAGTTGTGTTTGAGTCTCTCATTTGTCCTCAGTGTGAAAACATGGATCTCAAAATTATACAGTTACTGCTGGAAAGGGTTCAAATATGCAAAAGATGCTGGAAAAAGGAAGAATCTGGAGGATTTTTCGGAAGAACAGTGCTCAGTTTAACTGTTAAGAACAAACAAGGGACTCATGAACAACTATCACAAAACAAAAAAACAGTCGTAGATCATCCAGGTAACCACACAGAGCATTAAGAACCAAAGGTTCCCAAACTTTTGAAAGGGGTTATTTTAATCATTTCAATTTTTTTTTTTTCTTGTGGACTATATGTAAACATCTTTTATGTAAAATATCTTACTCAGGACAGTACTAAATAAAAAAATAACATGCATTTTGTATGATCTCTCTTATTTTGTTAAAATTATTCACATTTTCACAGATTCTGCAAGGGGTTCCCAAAAGTTTCGCATGTCACTGTATATGTGAACCAGATGTTTTGATACATTTCATCAGGCTAAAGGCCAATTCACACCGCGCAGACACCGCAGGGTTTTTTTGAATCAGTGTGTTACCCCCGTTGGCGTCTGTTAGTAGGAGTTTGTTGTCACCCGACTGAACATGTTCATTCAGCTTTTGTTGGTGTCTGTGGTGGCATTGTGAACATGACAGTTATTTTTTGTAAAAGTCTAAATCCAACTGCCAACTTGTTTGTTGATGTTTGTTGGAGTTTGTCCTTATTGGCCTTATGATTTGGTATATGGCTTCCATATGGCTTCATGATTGTTTCTATATGTTATATATTTTCATTCATATTTGCATATCTTTGGCTTTAGATGCTTGTACTGTGCTTAGTGGGAAGAATTCTACTTCAGGGTGGACATCTCCACTTAATGCTTCTTCCTCTGTGATGGAGTTCTGGCAGTGAGTTAAATGAAAATGCAATGAACATACAGTACACTGAAAATAAAATAATTAATATTATGGTACCATGTAAATACCATGGTGAATGAATATGATAATGTTTTGCTTGTGTTTGTCTCATAAGTCAGCCAGCTCACTGTTTAATTATATTGTTTAAATGCTTTCTGTGTGTTCAGTCACAGAGTTTTGCGATTGTCCAGTGGAATAGATAACTTGGGCACAGTAAGGTGGGACTTGGCTCTTATTCTATTACTTGTTTGGATCCTGATCTACTTCTGCATTTGGAAAGGCGTGAAATCTACTGGGAAGGTTACATACATTCATATTACCTGTCATGAAAAAGCTAAAGGTGTAATGACAAAATGTGCTGCAAATGACTTTTTATTACCAGTAACAGAACCGAAAACAATTTTCAGCATGATATTGTGTATTATTCTCAATTAAAAGTCAAATTATTATATTTATAGGCCGTCTATTTCACTGCAACATTCCCTTATGTTATGCTTCTGATACTGCTCCTACGAGGAGTCACTCTACCTGGTGCCATCAATGGCATCCACTACTATATGTACCCAGATCTAGCACGGCTAGCTGACCCACAGGTAAAGGCATTCGAAAGCCTAGAATGGTTTACAGAAAATCCGGACTAATAAATTATTCAACCATCTAAATTTTTTTTGCATTATCCTAATTTTGTTACTCTTTCTGAATGTATAGCTTGTTCATTTCTTTTAAAGGTATGGATGGATGCTGGTACTCAAATCTTTTACTCTTACGCCATATGTCTTGGATACCTCAGCTCTCTTGGAAGCTATAATCAATATAACAATAACTGCTATAGGTGAGTGTACATTATATGAAGTATAACATTTGTGACCCTGGACCACAAAACCAGTCATAAAGGCTGAGATACAACTATTTGAAAATCTGTAATCTAAGGGTGCAAAAAAGTCTAAATTGAGAAAATCGCCTTTAAAGTTGTCCAAATGAAGTTCTTAGCAATTGTTAGATCGCTGTCTCCATGCCTAGACAATTAAGATCCAGCCCCGAATGCCAGATCCCGTCAGAAAATATCAGTTTGACCGGTAACAGAACAACTCGTCAGCAGAGTAGTCTAATACCCAAACCCTGTTAACAGGAGGTCTTGTCTGGTACCCAAAAATACCCAAAACACTATTAGCAGTCTTCTATCAGCCAAGAAGTTGACTGAGGAAAAAGCCAGTGAAAGTGAAGAGCAAAAGCAGGAGACGAAGTAAGGATGGTAAAAAGAAGCAGAGTTTAATGAATAGTCTTAGTTGCGTATGTCTCAATGCTCAGACTTCGTCTGAAGAACACAAATCCAACAAGTATTGTTATACCAGACTGATTCACAACAACATCCCATAAACCTTGAGTTTCTATAAACATTCCCTTGTATCTCTTATTCATGAAGACAAACAGCCCTTAAAACCACAGTCATAAGACTAAACAACAATGGAAAAAATATATAAAAAAAACAACAACTATATAATATAAATGACTAATCAATTAATGAATCAATAAAATGAATATATAAATGACTATAATGATTATTATAAATGATTAAATGGAATAATAAAATGATTAAATGATTAATGATTATAAATAAAAAAGAAAGCAAACACAACACAAATGTATGGTTGCTCTCAAGGCAAAACACACACAGTTTGCATTTGAGGATCGTCCGATCCTTACAATAAATATTACTAATCAAAAATTAAGTTGTAATATATTTACAGTAGGAAATTTACAAAATACCTTAATTGAACATGATCTTTACTTACAGTAATATCCTGATGATTTTTGGCATTAAAAGAAAATGATAATTTTGAACCTTACAATGTATATTGTTGGGTCACATTTTATTTGAACTGATAAAATAGATTCATTTAATCTGTATTTCACTTATTCATGAATAAAGCAATGCTAATAAATTAAGTGAAAGCCTCAAACTGGTCATTTTCTCTCTATTAATTAATAATTTAAAAAATAAAATCAAATATTAAACATATTACACATTTTTATATCATTACATTTGCTGTTTTTGTATACAACAGACACAATAAGATAATGTTTGTGATGTGACTGTGTTAAGTTGAGCATTTCTAAAAAATCTTCCTACAGAGACTCTTTCTACCTCTGCTTGCTGAACAGCGGAACTAGTTTTTTAGGTGGGTTTGCCATTTTCTCTGTTCTTGGACACATGGCACAGGAGCAGGGGGTGGACATATCCCTTGTGGCTGAGTCTGGTAAGAAAAAACATTTTTATTGTTATTTTGAACAATATATTCCAACATACCAAATGAACTATCAAATTCAAATTTAATTGGAATGATATATAAATCTTACTGCCTATACCAGTGTTCTTTAAAGGGATAGTTCACCCAAAAATGAAAATTCTGTCATTAATTACTCACCCTAACATCGTTCCAAATCCGTAAGACCTTCGTTCATCTTCAGAACACAAATTAAGATATTTTTATTGACATCCAAGAGCTTTCTGACCCTGCACAGACAGCAATGCAACTGACACATTCAAGGCCCAGAAAGGTAGTAAGGACATTGTTAAAATAGTCCATGTGACCTAATGTTATGATGTCACATAGACTATTTTAACAATGTCCTTACTACCTTTCTGGCCCTTGAACGTGGTCATTAACATTGCTGTATATACAGACTCAGAAAGCTCTCGGATTTCATCAAAAATATCTTAATTTGTGTTCCAAAGATGAATGAAGGCCTTACAGGTTTGGAACAATGTGAGGTTGAGTAATTAATGACAGAATTTACATTTTTGGGTGAATTAAAGCAGACTCCATTATTTGTCATCCTACTAGATTTCAGTTCGCATCCCATTATTTATTTGATCGCTATATAATGAGTGGGGTAATGTATGGATACTGTAAGATGCTTCAGATGGTGTTGGTCATTGTACCTCCTCCCTTGGCTGTCATCAGGTCCAGGACTGGTGTTTATAGTGTATCCTCAGGCGGTGACAATGCTGCCATGGTCTCAGTTCTGGGCTGTGTGTTTCTTTATCATGATCATCCTCTTGGGCTTGGACAGCCAGGTTAGACCTCCTTCTCTTTTTTAGCCAAACATCTTGTTGCTTTGCTCTTCCCCCTGTTCCTGCCTCCCCATCCAATGTCTTTTTTTGTGTCACTCAGTTTGTTGGACTGGAGAGCATAATGACGTCAGTGACAGACATGTTTCCCACAGTGTTGAGACGTGGCTTTAGAAGAGAGATGTTACTTCTAGGGATTTGCCTTGTCTGCTACCTGATGGGCCTCTTCATGATCACAGAGGTGGGCCCAAGACAGTCTATGGCTTTGCATACTGTTCATAGAATATCACTGGTTTTATAAGTATCCTACTTGTTTCACAGGGTGGTCTGTACATCATTCAGCTGTTTGATCATTACGTGTGTAGTGGAGCCACTCTCCTGTTCCTGGCTACTTGTCAGTCTGTAGCCATTGGCTGGGTATATGGTGAGTAGCCTACACTTAAATGTGCCTTAAAGGGATAGTTCACCCCAAAATTAAAATTCTGTTATTAATTACTCACCCTCATGTTGTTCCATACCCCCATACCTTTGTTCATCTTTGGAACACAAATTAAGATATTTTTTTATGAATTCTGAGAGCTTTCTGACAAACTGTCACAAATATGAAATAGTCCTTGTGACATCAGTGGTTTAACCCTAATGTTATACTTTTTGTGTGCAAAGAAAACAAAAATAATGACTTTATATAACGATTTCTTCTCTTCCATGTCAGTCTTCGATGTGTGTTCATGAGAGTATCACGACGCATGCATGTGCATTCCAAATAAGACGCAGAGCATCCGGGTTTTACGTCAGAATGCCAGCTCAGTTGCACATAAAAAGTATTCTCCTATCTTCCTAAAATTAAAGTTGAATCACTGATGTCACATGGACTACTTTAACGATGTCCTTGCTAGTGTTGCACAATATACCGGTACTTAAAAAGTATTGCGATACCCTGCTTTTAAAAACGGTACGATTCTGCATTTTACTAGTACCGGTACTTTAAGAACGTATTTTAATAAGAGCCGTATTTCTGCGTGTCTGTGTTAGTGAATGGCGCAGTTTTGTTTACTACACACATACGCGCGGCGCTCACGGTGTTTTCAGCCTCTGCCGCCTCAGTAAATGAACACATGAACATAATCTCTAGAACTGCTCTGAGAGTCACTTTATGAGCATTTTACCGTTTCTTATGCGGGAATCTATCGTCATATAATGAAGATCTTCACAGAAACCCGTCAAAATAAAGGTTCGGTTTAAATTGACAGTCAGAAATATATTAATAGGCCTATATTACTTAATGTAAAGATAGTACTACTACTACTAATAAAAATAGTATTAAAACAGTGTTTAAGGAATATTTACCAGAATTTACTTACCAGAAAATTGAAAATACACAACACAGTATTTCTATAAAAAAGGAAATGAATAGCCTATAATAAATTAATTCATTATCAAATCTAATTATCCTTTATAAATTCATTAGATATGCTTTTGATTATTAAAATGTAATGAAATGATTAAAACAGAATCCAGAAAATTAATGGGAAACAGAGATTCACAAACAAAACTGAATTTGATTTTGATTTCAATTAATTAGACATGCTTTTTGATAAATATTTCATTAAAATAGAGTCTAGAAAAATTAAAATGGAATCTAGGAAAAAATGAAACAGATTTCATTTTTTTCAATTGTGTCTTTGTTTTATTGTATAGTTGTCCTTTAGTTTGTTACTTGCATCTAGGTACTTATTAAAATAAGAATAACAAAAAATGACAATATATAAATGTTTGTTGTGAAATAAAATTACTATATTATGAAATAATATTTGGCTTTATCCTTTAAGCTAACTTACCAATATAGCAAAGATCTCTACATAATCCTGTGTAGTGGCACTTGCGTGTGATTATTACTATTTTATTTTTGTTTTTTTAAAGGGGCCATGAAATGCTTTGTTTTAATATATAAAATAATTATGATGTCCATTATTCAATTACTTTTCCTGTTGTTCTATGTTTTTTCGTAGCATAAGTTCAGTAGTAGTATTGTGATATTTTAGTCAGGTATCGTATCGAAGTCAAAATTTTGGTATCGTGACAACACTAGTCCGTACTACCTTTCAGGGCCTGGAACGTTTCAGTTATGTTGCTGTCTATGCAGGGTCAGAAAACTCTCAGATTTCAACAAAAATATCTTCATTTGTGTTCTGAAGATGAACAAAGGTCTTACAGGTTTGGAAAAACATGAGAGTGAGTAATTAATGACAGAGTTTTCATTTTTTGGCGGAACTATGCCTTTAAATTGTACTTACTACTGTTTTCATGGGACTTTGGGTGCTTTTTCACTCCAAGGTGCTGACCGATTCTATGAGAACATAGAAGACATGATTGGCTACAAACCCTGGCCCGTGATAAAGTACTGCTGGCTTTATGTCACCCCGTCTGTCTGCGTGGTAAGTTGTTTCTGTCACATTTTAAAATAGGAACAGTTTTGTGATCCAACATTATTTGATTTGCACCAAACTCATATGTAAAAAAAATATATATATTTTGTTAATTATGTCCTGTAGGGCACCTTTATCTTCTCACTGGTGAAGTACAGTCCCCTGAAGTTTAATAACATTTATGTGTATCCATGGTGGGCATATGGTATTGGCTGGTTCCTCGCAGTGTCCTCTCTCTCCCTCATCCCCATTAACATGATCTACAAACTCTACAAGGGGAAAGGGACTTTCTGGGAGGTAGGTTCTGTCAAGAAAAATAAATGCTTTTTTATTGAAAATAAAATTTAATTTAATTTCAGCACTATATACACTACCAGTCCAAAGTTTTTTTGAACAGTAGAATTTTTTATGTTTTTTAAAGAAGTCTCTTCTGCTCACCAAGCCTGCATTTATTTTATCCAAAGTACAGCAGCAACAGTAAAATTTTGAAATATTTTTACTATTTAAAATAACTGCTTTCTATTTGAATATATTTTAAAATGTTATTTATTCCTGTGATTTCAAAGCTGAATTTTAGCATCATTACTCCAGTCACATGATCCTTCAGAAATCATTATAATTTTCTGATTTGCTCAAAAACATTTATTATTATTATTATTATGTTGAAAACAGCTGAGTAGAATTTTTTTCAGGTTTCTTTGATGAATAGAAAGTTCAAAAGGTCGGTGCCGATAGCCTTGTGGGCAGCGCACTGACATATGACGCAATTGTACTTTGGGTGTCCCGTGGTTGAATCCCGCCTTGTGGACCTTTCCCAAACCCACCTCCCGTTTGCTTCCTGTTGTATCTCCACTGTCATGTCAATGAAAAATGCAAAAACACCAAAAAAGAAAGTTAAAAAAAACAGCATTTATCTGAAATAGAAATCTTTTGTAACATTATTAATGTCTTTATCATCACTTTTGATCAGTTTAAAGCATCCTTGCTAAATAAGAGTATTAATTTCTGTTTCTTTCACAAAAACACAGCTTTTGAATGGTATAGTGTATAATGTTACAAAAGCTTTTTATTTCAGATAAAGGTTGATCTTGGGATCTTTCTATTTATTAAGGAATCCTGAAAAAATGTACTGAGTGATTTTATTAGAATGATTTCTGAAGGATCACGTGACACAGAAGACTGGGGTAGGTGAAAATTTTGTTTTTTATCACAGGTATAAATTACATTTTAAAATATTTTCAAATAGAAAACAGTTATTTTAAATAGTAAAAATATTTCAAAATTTTACTGTTTTTGCTGTACTTTGGATCAAATAAATGCAGGCTTGGTGACTTCTTTAAAAAACATGAAACATCTTACTGTTCAAAAACTTTTGAATGGTAGTGTAAATGTCTGGAAATGTTTCTGAAACCTTTAACAGAACCAGCAGGCAACTGTTGTTTCACAACAGGAATGAATTTCTTTAATTTCCTACGGATTGAAATGTAATACAGATAAGTGAAAAATGGTTTTGTGTGTGTTGCCCTCAGCGTCTTCACTTGGCTTGCACTCCAGCAGAGGATCTACCTCAGTCTCAGAGACCCTCAGCACATCATTATGCTCTGTCATCCTGTACAGACAGAGAAAAGACCCTAGACAACCTTTAATGTTCAACTGCCATTATGTCAAATTAATAGATTAAAAAGGCAAAAGATTAGCATAAGATAGCAGCGGACAAAATAATATAAATTAATTTAACAGTGCCTTGTTTTATATAAAATATAGGTATATATAATAATCTATTAGTGCCGTTTGTGAGCCCAGGTTTTGACAAAATTCTAATAATAAAAAAAGCAATAATTATTTGTCTCACAGCAAACACTGAATCTCGCCTTTACAGATGCAGATACTTTTACTATACAAACACATACTGTACATAAGTATGTATTGCCTTAAAGCAGAGCGGCCATGATGAACAAAGCAGCCATGCATTTTGACAGTTGGATATTCTCAGAGGACAGCTTATTAAAGATTTTCTTCATGATTTTCTCATGCAAGTTAACCTGCTATTAGATAAATTGAGCCTTCAGGCATTGTTTTTATGCGATCCATGGTAAGAGCTTTATTCATATTTCTTTTAGTTTCTTACAGTGATATTCAGTGTTTCACATACCTTGAGGGCATTATGTAAAATGTGCTTAATCAGCACCATGGTTTTGGAAAATGCAAGTCATGGACAGGGAGATAAATGTATTTTTTTATTTGTATGTTTTGTAGTATATAGTCTTCATAGTAGTTTTTTAAACTCATATACTAGTATCTTTTTAGATTCATTACACATATAAAACAGCAACAGTGTAGCTGTGAAAAAATTAAATATATATTATGTATTAACAGAGTGTTTAGCAGGATCTTTTTAACATCCTTGAGATTAGTCTGCAAATCATACATATCATCTTTTTCCCAATCTCCCAGATAAAAAGCAATGCTTTCAAATAATTAATACTACTCATTCTCTACGGAATCTGCTTACTAACTCAACAAGCACCAATTTTTGGGCTCCAACGATAATAGGATTTTGTGGGCCATAACCTCTATGGCTTTGTTTACTTTCTTCCATAGACACAGATTAAGCTTAATCCAGGATAGCTGCACTCTGAAATGTGGGTTTTCCATAAAAATCCTTTGAAGTCTAGGATCATGAAACATCTGTCCAGAAAACCGGGATTATGGTGATATTGGTTTAAACTGATGTTGTTCTGCCAAAAAAAAGAAGTCACTGCTAGGCCATATTGTGCGTGTGCTCTTTGTGTTCAACCCTTTTTAAAACTCTTCGCCTAACATATACTCAATACACAGTTTTAAATATTTAATATTTAATAATTAGCATCATTTCCAGAAGTTAGAAAAAAAGACAATGATTTATGACTGCATATTCTGTTGTGACCTTGTGCTATGCTTTATTACTATATGTGACCCAGAACCACGAAACCAGTCATAAGTGTCAATTTTGAGATTAATACATAATCTGAAAGCTGAATAAATAAGCTTTCCATTGATGTATGTTATGATACGAAAATATTTGGCTGAGATACAACTATTTAAAAAACCTGGAATCTGAGGGTGCAAAAAAATCAAAATAAAATTGTCCAAATGAAATTCTTAGCAATGCATATTACTAATCAAAGATTAAGTTTTGATATATTTACGGTAGCAAATGTACAAAATATCTTCAGGGAACATGATCTTTACTTAATAGCCTAATAATTTTTGGCATAAAAGAAAAATCGATAATTTTGACCCATGCAATGTATTCTTAGCTATTGCTACAAATATACGCGTGCTACTTATGACTGGTTTTGTGGTCCAGGGGCACATATTTGATATAAGAGAAATTGTATGATCAAGTTTTCTCTTATTCTGCTCCAAAAAAAGCATTTCAGATCTATGAGCAACTAATGCAATGTGACTGTGCTGAAATCATTATTGTCATCTCCAATTACATTGAAGCTGGTTGCCTTTCTGTGTCATCTGATGTAATGTAAAGGAATGTACACATTAAAAAGACATTGTTCTATAATGAACCCAAACTCATATAACGACACCACCATGTGGCCATGGGTTTGAACTGTGGGAATCAAGAGAGCGGAGAGTATATTTTATGAAAACTCTGAAAGTTTAATGTAATAAAAGGACTGTACAAAAATAAGGCATAAAAAGCAGACGTCTTAGATAGGTAGATTCACTCTGAGAATTTTAATGTCATCCATTGGGCGGTCCTGACTGTTGGTTTCAACCATGCCAATGCGATTAACAACTCCAATGCCCTGGCAGACCCGTCCAAATATAGTGTGTTTCCCATCCAGCCACTGTGTGGGAGCCAACGTGAGGAAGAACTGGCTTCCATTCGTATCGGGCCCTGCATTGGCCATTGCGAGAATTCCAGCACCTGCAAAATACATAAATAAATCAAGCACTTGCTGATTTGTAATACAAAAAAAGCTGTAAACTAGTTCTTATGCTGGACATTTTTTTTAATAAAATTATGCCATAGATTTGTGACCTGACAAAATATTTCCCTAGCAATTTCTCCTACTTATTTACAGTACTATTAAATCTACTCATGCATTATCTGTTATATTACTCACCTGTAAATTTTAACTCTGGATGCAATTCATCTTCAAACTGCTTGCCATATATAGATGCACCACCACGACCTGCAGATATAAAATACATTTCAACATAAATACATTTTATAAACCATGACAGCAAATTAAAAATAAAATCCACTGTACTTAAGACAGAGGCACTGAACATAAACAATGCCACTGAACTAAAGAAACTAGCATATTTTGCTGATTATTGCTGCTGAAAATGGTCAATTACTGTCATGTGTTGGGCTGTACTAATCGGTCGGACAAGGAAAAACATATGGAGTACTACAGACTGCCAAAAGTTATAACAAATCAAGGAGAAGAGTGCAAAAATCTTTCTGGGGAACAAAAGGCGTTTGTGGTTGGCCAAACTGAACCAGGATTTCCAGAGCAAGGATCTTGACAACATTTGTGTTTGTTCTTATTTCCAGTCCGGTAGGTGAAATATTAAGCTAATATCTTAATTAATACTGCTTCATCTTCACCTGTTCCTGTTGGATCGCCGCCTTGAACCATGAAGTCTTTGATGATGCGGTGGAACTTGGTGTTGTTGTAATAACCTCTTCTGCCCAGCTCTGCAAAATTCTTGCACGTTTTTGGCGCATGATTCCAGTACAGTTCTAGCACGACAGTTCCCATCCTGGAAAGACAGTGTACAGTGAGGGTTGGTTGTAATATGCTGGTAAAGGTTAATGTCTACTAGTGTCCGATACATGTATGAATCGTTCTTTGGACTTGGGGCTTTTATTGAACCAACAAAATCTAATTGATAAGGATCAATTATATGCCTACTGATCTGTCATGTCAAATGGGCCGAAAGCAAGTTTCTTTTATAGTGCATAACAGCCAGTTTAACTGCATGACGGATTGTCAGTGTTATCATCAAGCATACGAAACAGCTGTTTTTTCCTCAAGTTTAGGTATTTATTTTTGAGGAATCGATTTATGTCACAACAGATTGAAACAGACGATTTATAAAAGACAAGATTACTTTAAAATAAAAATCTTTATTTTCCAATTTCAAAATCCATAATACATATAGGCATGTACATTACATTCACTGCAAAAAAAAAAAAAAAAAAAATTGTATTCCTTAGTATTTTTGTCTTGTTTTCTAGTATAAATATCTAAAAATTCTTGAATCAGGATGCTTTTACTTGACAAGTAAAATGACAAGATTTTATGTCTTGTTTTCTGAAAATAAATAAATAAAATAAAATAAATTTTGCTTGTTTTAAGCAAAAACTAACAAAATTTATATAATTTGTTCAGAAAACAAGACATGTTTTAAGTCATTTTACTTGTCAAGTAAATGCATCCTGATTCAATAATTTTTTAGATATTTATACTAGAAAACAAGACAAAAATACTAAAAAAGAAAATAATTTTTTTCAGTGTTGTAAAGATTTTTAATTGGTTCAATTGTTTTTTTTTTAATAAGCATTATGGTCTCTTTCACGGACTCAAATTCTAGTAAAAGTAAGTTACATTTTAGTATACATTTTGCAAATTTTTGTGAATGTAGCATTTGCTATGCATAATATAGAAATTCACAACACAGTCCATTATTTTGCTTCTGTGTGTAGGAGCATGCAACATCTTCCGGACTTAAAAGCTAAAACAAACTTAACATTTGCAATCGTTTAATATTAAAAAATTAAATTAAATAACAACGTGGAATCACTGAACGAATGATTTTTTTAAACCGTTCGAAAGAACCGAATGTGTTGGGTATCACAGTACCCATTCTGATCTAGAACAATCTAACAATACAAATGATCAACGTGATTAGATCTTTAACTTTTTTTAAACAATCATGCGGCAACTCTTTACGTTTTAAATACAATTAAACAATTAAAGCAATAATCACAGCTTTAACGTTACTCATGTGCTTTTAAGACGTGACTCATTCATTCACAAATCACAATTACTAATGTCTGTACTGCCACTTACGTTGTGTCCAGGGATACTGTGGGGGGTTGCCAAGAATCCGGCGGAATTCCAGACATGTCTGTTGGTCAATAAATATGGTTTTAATAGAAGGTATTAATCTTTATTTTTTAAATGATATCGCAAAGCGTGATAAGGAAGTAGTAACCCAGTTCGGTTTATTCGTTATTACAAATCGTCAAGACCACATGACGTGAGTGCTGCCATCTAGTGGACTGGATGATAAATCATGCCGTCTGAGTTTACACATCCGCTCGCAGTATTTACCATATTTTGGGCACAATTTGTACCCAAAAGTGAGCAAAACCTGACACAATCTTCAAAAACCTCCCTTTGGGAACGTGCTCATTTGTAAAACTGGTATAAAAATTAAGTAAACAAAGATTTTTTTTTAATTTGTTTTAAAAACATGTCTATGCAATGTCCCCATTTAGATAGCTAGGTAAACACACAAACACATATATAAAAATCTTTCTAGTTTTGCTCTGTCCTAAAATATTTTACTGGCTATCTATTGCTCTGCACGTTTTTGTGGAAAATAAACTTCATTGTGTGATAAGACAAAGCAGTCTGATCAGTAAATATAATTGTTTAATCTGTTAATAAAAAAAATGATACCTGCCATACAAATTTGATTATGTAATTACAATTATGTCTAAAAGTCCTTACTCAACAATCACAAAAAAGTGTTGCATATTGCAATTGGTCAAAAAATGAACACACAAAGTCAAATTCATATTTGATTTTAATTAATTTTATTGTGTTTACTGAGCAAAATACACCAAAAAAATGTACATGTTGTGCACATTTAAGCAAAATAAGCAAACAATATAACAAGGAACAGTCAGAACCATATTCTTTAATACATGTTTAAGAAAATTAGATGTAGCATTTTTAATGCTACAACTTTTTTTTAATTTTTTAATTTTTTTTTTAAACAATCTAAAAAAAGTAATTAAATAAATGAAAAACTGTTCCACTGTGGTAGTGTACGTACGGAGGGAAAAGGAAAAATGGTGATCAAATTCCTTGTGATTGATGGCATTACCAGGCAGTATTAGACACAGTATCAACATCTAAACTTGCCTGGTAAGACACAAATCAGAGGATTTTACTGCAGCAGAGAAGCAGAAGAAAGGATCTGATGTCATGTGACTAGAAGAGATGAAAGCAGACAAAAAGAAGACAGAATTAAGATTGTTATTTTTTCAGGAGAAAAACCTTGAAGGAAACAGTTTAAAGAGTTTATTAGTAAAGGATAAAGTGCAAGCAGAGATTCAAATGCTCGTTGTCAGAATTAAGCATCAGCACCCAAACAGATTTAGAGACAGCTTGGTTTAAGTTTATGGTTTTTATATAGACAAAAACAGGTAAAATATTCTTCAAAATATCTGTTTTTTTTTTTTTTTTTTGTTGTGTTTGTACAGTTTTGGAACGACAAGAAGATGAGTAAAAGATGACAGAATTTTAATTTCTGAGTAAACAACACACCCCTGAAACTACTTAATGAGCAGAAAATTACCCTGTTTCCTTATTCGCATTCCAAAAACAACCATAGAAACTAATATACGTTTTCATTCACTTGTTTAAATCACATAAAAAAGTCTTTTCTTTGCACATTCCATCGTAGAATACACAATGACCTGAAAAATAAGTGAAACGGGTTTCAAATCAGTAACACACATACGCACACACACAAAATCAACCTTAATTATTTTTAATATTTTACTGACTGGCATTACTTCCTCTTCAGCGTGGCAAACAGGAAAGGTGAACTGCGTAGGTGCAGTTCAATTAGTGTTTGTCACACAGATCTCAGGTGTCATGCGCACAATAAGACGCAAGAAAAGGAGGATGAACTGATCGCTGAATGGCACATTACACATTAGAGGGTGTGTGAGTATGGAGGAATTACTTTTGTGACATTCATGAAGGCATTTGGACATAACAGGGTGGGGTTCAGAGCTCTGCAGATGGCTAAGTGAGAGGATCTATATTCATACCTTTTCTTTTAATTACACTCATCGAGCAGTCTCATCCAGTTAAATCAGTAACTTGATTATTAAAGAACATTTCAAAAGTCAAAATATGCTACATTCAGTATTTTTAAGCATTTTATATGCTCATTTTGTATTGAAGTCATGGTCAGTTAGCCTACAGAATGCATCGTTACCAGACAGTGTTAGAACGTCAGTGAACAGCCAAGCACTGTCGGGTAAGATGCACCCTAGAGACAATGAATGGACGTCTTCAGCATGATAGCATTCAAATGATCCAGTCAAACAATACAGCATATTTTCCTTTGTGTATTTGTATGTGCGTGTATTTGCATAGTCCACACCCAGATGCAAAGCACTTTCAACGATGCTTGTGGATGACCATCTGCATCATTACCAGGCAGTATTAGAGAAGATATAACATCCAAAACTGCCTTGTAAGATGGAGATGGGCATCCGGTGTTTGCCATGTTGATTTTCAGTTCAGCATGAAACTAAGTGGAGCCAATAGTGTCTATCACTCAAATGAGAGTTATTGTACTTTAGCAAGACATTATAAGGTGTGTGTTAATGATTATCTATTTTCCTGACAGGCCTGATTTTTTATAGCTTTATATATTTCCTTTAAACGCAGCTTATCTTTTAACAGACCTCAAAGGCTTTTGATGTAAACGTATTACTCTGCTTACGTTCATTTGGACTGGACCACTTCCAGTTTCACAATGCAATTACTCATTTTCTTAACAGCTATTCTTAGAAAAAACAAAAACATTGTAACAGCAGAAGTTTTTTATTTCTTAGGTGTACGCCTGGGCCTCCATCCTTGGAAACCATGACCTCTGAGACGCCTCCTCGACCTGGGAGAGTTTGACTAATTGGTCGCACCTTCATCAAAACAAAATCGCGTCTACAGCCTCCAAATCCCAATACAGCCACACAACACAGGTGGTAAGGAAACGCTTAGTCATGCTAATCAAAATGGCTGATCTTTGTCACCTATACTTGAGTGTGCACCTGACTGACCCCTTACCTGTACAATAGATTAGATAAGATTTAATTAGATAACTCACTTACTACCGAAACCAAGCTAGGTGAGTTACATTTTGGCTCTGGTGTTGTTTAAAGTCAAAGCTCAGAGTAAAAATAAAAAGTCAATCAATTAAGGCCAATTTTTCTCTTCCTTGTACCTTTTTTTTTTTTTTTTAGAATAATTTAAGGTTAAGAAAGTAAAAATAGTATCTTGTATGTAAACTGTATCAGTGATTAGATTTTATGAGCGTGTGTCTAAGTGTGAATCAATTATTAAAAATTCTAAATAAATGAAATGTCTAATTTATGTTTCATTAGTAAAAAACACGTTTATGTTATAACATTAAATGCTTTTGTTAAATTATCAAACATAGTTTATGTTAATGCTTTACATTTTCTACTTCATACCCTTTGTTTTAAACTGATCAAACTGGTTTGACACATTACGGAAGTGAAAGTTAACATGCTGGGCAGTCATAGGCTTTTACGATTCACAGATCTTAATTATTCATATTTCATGCAAAACATCATGCTTTATTTTTACCCTAAAGAATGAAAGGAAGATTTTGTTTATCTAAAATATAATACTGTATATATATATATATATTTATATTTTCTTATTTTATCTCATTGTCTTTTTTTAATAGCTTACTATTAGTATTTACTGTTGTGCATATTAACTAAGATGCATATAAAAACTTTTTTTTGCAATTAATGAATTATTTACTATTCAAATAAAAAGATTACTATTAGTTACCCAATGAATTCCTGTTGCCGTCATTCAGTATGGAGTCCCGGACAAGAGATGCCATTGTGTCGCAGCGTCGCTTTAGCTGAGGAAGATCACTTCCTGCTCCTTCCACTTGTTAAAGGTATGACGGCTCATTCCACGCTAGGCCAAACCTCTCGAACCGGTCTGAAGGTACCTGGTGAAGACGCACAGACAATAGTAATGGAGTCTCAAACACGAGAAGAAACACAATCTCCTAAAGCTCCTGAAGCGAAGAAACTGTTCCTACAAAACATCTAGGTTTTCAGGTACACCTTGGAGCCCTGCCCAGGTGTCATTTTTACGCTGGGGCCAATCCCTGGCTGCCTTCTAAGAGCAGGTGTGTCTTGTGTTCTGTGATTGGTTAGTTTAGTGTGGAAGTGCCTCTGGGTTTTTGAGTACACAAATGAGACGAGCTTTTAACCTTCAAAAAGACCACGCCCCATCCCCCGTCTCTCTTGTTCTGGGTCAGACTTTAGGGCAACAGACAAGAATAAGCCTCCTCTTCTCTTTATTCAGTGTTACACTCCTTTCCAGTGCTCATCATTAGATTAGAGCTGTAAAAAAGACATTCAGCAAGCAGTAAATGTGTCCTCTGTACACCCCTATGATCATTTACATTGTTTACACTGATAATAAACTCCAGTGGGGCATTGAATAGACAATATGAAAACAGCAGAAATGAGACTGGAGGCCCAACTGATTAACATGCTTATTGCTCTATTTTTACATTATTTCCTTATTTGCCTGTAAAAAAATTAATAGTCTCTAAATTAAAGACATAATCAGAAAACATGTTAGATATATATATATATATTTTTAAGCAATGATTATGCAAGATTATCAGTGATAAAACTGTCCTTTTTTTAATAGATTTAGACAATTTGGTTGTTAAATTTACTGACTGACTTTATCAGTTCAAATTGCAGTCTGAGTTTGTGATCATTTTTATAACTTAAAGATAAAGAGAAATTAAGAAGTCTGGCCACCTGTAACATTTGAACTTAAATCTGAAATATATAGGGTAAAAGGCACTTTGTCACTGGATTGTTGACTATAAAAATAAGGATCCACTCCCTGTGCTGTCATAAAAATGCTATTAAATTGGGCTTTTAGGATTTAGAGGTATATTTAAGGTTTCATTGGGACAATGAACTACTTGTGCTAAAGGTCTGTTCAGGACAGGCCTACTAAACAGGTTTCAGGGTTCGGTAGCATCACTTGCATGGGCCGCTTCAAAAAGAGCAGGTAAAAAAAGGTCAAGTCATGTCTTTCCTGACCATGAATCTGCAGATTATATTACCAGTCAAACGTTTTTGAACAGTAAGATTTTTAATGTTTTAAAAGAAGTCTTTTCTGGTCAATAATCCTGCATTTATTTTTTTCCAATATACAGCAAAATCAGTAATATTGTGAAATATTTTTGCTATTTAAAATAACTGCTTTCTATTTGAATATATTTTAAAATGTAATTTCTGTGATCAAAGGTAAATTTTCAGCGTCATTAATCTTCAGTGTCACATGTTCCTTCAGAAATGATTTTAATATGATTTCTAATTTATTTATTTTTTGGGAGGTGGGGGGAAGAAATTATAGAAATTATTACTTTTATTTAGCAAGGACACTTTAAATTGAAATTGAAATTTTTCTAATATTATTTCACTTGGGGGGATTATAGAAATTAATAATTTTATTTACCAAGGATGCTTTAAATTGATTAAAAGTGATGATAAAGACATTTATAATGTTACAAAAGATTTCTGTTTCAGATAAATGCTGTTCTTCTGAACTTTCTATTCATCAAAGAAACCTGAAAAAAATTTAAAACAGCTGTTTTCAACATAATAATAATAATAATAATAATAATAATAATAATAATAATAATAATTGTTTTGTTAAGCAGCAAATCAGATTAGTAGAATGGTTTCTGAAGGATCATGTGACTGGAGTAATGATGCTAATATTTCAGCTTTGAAATCACAGGAATAAATTACATTTAAAAATATATTCAAATAGAAAACAGTTCATTTAAATAGTAAAACATTTAAAAATTATCTATATTATCTATCTATATTTCAAAATAGATAGATACATAGATAGACAGATAGACAGACAGAGATATAATATGTCTGTTTGATGCACATAATTCTTTGAACAGTAAAACTGTACTGTAGTTATGGGGCTCTGTGGTTTTTAAAGCATATTTGCTGCATTTAATAGTTGTTTAAACTACTTGTGCAGTCAATAATCACAATTTAGAATATGCATCTTTGTGCAGTGAACAAAGGATCTGAGAGTTCCAACTCTAGCAGGAGTTTATGCCGGGACACGGGGACTGCATTGTAACCCAGGCAACAGGTCAATGCCTCACTACATCCACAAACCTGTGTGGATTGCTAATGAGATCCCTGAGGTCTTATTTGTGAGGCTTGAGGATGGAGGAACATGGGGATCAGCTGGCTGTCAAGAAGGCCTCCTGAGAAACCTGTACCTGAAAGAAGCAACAAAACATCAACCATCAACCGTTTCCACAAAACAAACCATGCATGAGGGAAAATACACACCTGTGTGTGAAACTGATCTAAACTAACATGGCTGGTTTGAGAATTCTACAAAGAGTAAGTAAAAGAATAGTTGGACAGAGAACGTATGAGTGTGTGTGAGAGGAAAGGTGGAATAAGAGCGGGATAAAAAGAGGGATTGGAAGAGGGAGGGTGGGGGCAATGACCTGAGGGATTACTGGCCTGAGGGAATGAGTTGCCAGGATTCTCCAGCACACAAACACTCTATTGTGCCACTTGTTGTTGCATCACATTCTCCCCACAGGCAAGAATATGGCAGAAGGTTAATGATTTAACAATCCTAGATTTTGAATTTGAGATATTATTTACAGTGCTTTCAGCAGCAGATTGGGTCAGTAGGACCGTGCATCATCCTCTTGCTATTCTGTGTGTCATAAGTACTAACGTAAGTACAAACTATTTTGCTTCTATATTGTTAATACAAAATTATAAAGCTTAGCTCTTAAAATTTAAATTATATAAAATAAACGATCTATATCAAACCATTGCATCCAATCAGATGTATTATTATTGCTGGAAAAAGCCTTATAACTATATCATATTATTACCCCCCACTGAGTGGAAAATATTACTAGATAATCACCGCTTCCTATGAGACAGAAGTTTCTTCCTCAAGGGAGCGCATGGCTGCTCAGAAAGCCGAATCCTCCATTCAACTGCATTCAAATTTCAGACAGTTTTTATCTTATTGCAGACATTTCTACATGTCTATTACTAAGTATAATCGATTACACAGCAGTAATTCTATTAATTACAGAGATTTAACCTGTCATCTAAATAAAACGAATTAAAAGCAATCGCCATTAAATGACATTTAATGATATAGTAATTTCGTAATCGATAACGTCTTTGATTGGTCAAGCTTAAGCAGCGTTGAGAAAGGTAACAGGCATCACGTGATAACGCTAGCTCCTTCGGTAGCGGGCTAAACAATAATTTACTCCTGAGCAAAATTTTATTATCCATAAAATTTTTAATATACAGTGAAGTGTTAAAAAAGAAGAGTTACAGTAAAAATATATATCCGACAACTTCTCCGCCGCGAAGCTCCGCCCATTTCCGCACTACACGTGTGAAGACAACTGCCATTCTACCCGACTAGTCTTTTCTATGATCTCCCCCTATGGGTGAGCTTTCTCTGAAAGCAGGCACACGCTGAGCTCGTTAAACCAGAGACGCTGGCAGTGAGTGTGAACTTGAATGAAAGCTTGATTTCTTCATCTTGTCTTTTAATTATACGCTATCGCTGAGGTAAGAAGCATTGTATTATGGACTTTCAAATATCCGCTTAACTGTGACCATCTTCTAACGAAAATTACATTTGGTTTATATTTTAATCAGACTTTTTCGTTAGTCCCAGGAAATCTCAGTAGGCTAATATTCAGATATTTAGACAATACGCATTAAGTTCTCCATCTCGAGTGTCTCGCTAATAAAATGCTAGGTGAGAGTCATCATCAATAAGCACGTGACATTGAAGACCGTGATGAGTCGTGCTTTCCATCACGCCCACTCATATTCACACACTGTAAAGGGATTAAATATTTGCAGAACAAACTATACGAGAAAGAAATCCGATTCCAGGAAGGAAATTGTTTTGAGACTCGCCATTTGCACTCATAATACTGCACAGTTGAATAAATAATATTGTTGATGCTTGTATTATGTATATGCAAAAACTTCTAGACCAGTTTAGTAAGCCTTTAGTTTTCTGTTGGCAGCATAATGACCAAAGTGTGACAGCTGCTAATCTAATTAGACCTAGAGCTTCTCATGATGCCCCAGGGATAGCACAATCTTCCATATTCAATGTGCAAGCTATTAACCATGTATTTGCTTGAAAGAGATGTGGATTTATTCATGCAGATGTTTCCCTCAATAATGATTAGGCCTAATAGCAGGAAAGAGGATTTGACAAAGTGACCCTGTGGGTCAGTAGTATTACAGTAAGGCAGATGGTGCTCTCAGGTTTCCTTGAAATCTCCTTTAGATGTGTGGTTCGGTTTGTGGAGATACAAATTTTAACAGAAGCTGACGTATTTACCTTCTAATTTGATCTTTTATTTATTTATTTTTTAAGAAACATGTCTATCCTGAAGATACATGCCCGTGAGATTTTCGATTCTAGGGGCAACCCCACTGTGGAGGTGGACCTCTACACAGAGAAAGGTAATTCCCCTTGACGTAAATTGAAAACTAAACCAAGATGGTTCAGTGCACTGACATTATAAGCAGAACTAAAACTGATCTGCTGGTTCTGAAACAGGTCTGTTTCGAGCTGCTGTCCCTAGTGGAGCATCTACTGGAATCTATGAAGCATTGGAGCTGCGAGACAATGATAAGTCACGTTACCTGGGCAAAGGTAACTTAAATGAAATTAGAAATCACATTTCATCTGATTTTGCAGAATTTATTGTTAATTGTTTTGGAAATAACCAAGACTTGTCGAGCTAGATTTGTTTACTGAACACAAAGGACTGTTTCTCTTTCCCAGCTCTGTTTTTTTTTTTCTATTAGACTGGATAGAAGGACTTATTAAATGTACTGATTAATAACTGGGTTCAACCTTGTGTTAACAGGTACCCTAGTGAACTAGTGAGAGAATTTTTTTATTTTTTTTTTTTTTGGTGCATCTGAATTTGCATGACACATTCAACCCAGTGTTGAATTATGTATTATGAAATAATGATATAAAATCTGAAATGCTTGTGCATGTGATTCAGATCAGTGAATAATGCCAGAATCTTTACTGTGGTACTTCAGTATTATTTATTGCACAATGTTTGCATGGATTAAATCAGATTTATGGCATTCACTTGGCGGACGTTGTCAGATTTTTTTTTTTTTGCATTTTGTAATCTACAGCTTTGTGGCATAAATCAAGTAAGGGAATGTAGAGATGTGCATGTGTCTAATTGCAGCACCATTCAATCCACAATAACTTGTGCTTATACCTGTAGAATATTACTCATATCTTCCATCTTTTTCCTGTGTAATGTAGGTGTATCAAAGGCTGTCGAGCATGTGAACCAAACTATTGCACCTGCCCTGATCAGCCAGGTAAGCATTTTAGAATTTTATACAGAAAAAAAACAGTGTAGTAACTATGTTTGTGCGGTTGTTAATTATATATTTTTTTGTCTGTCTTGCTTTCTTTCTCTCTATCACATAGGAAATTCCTGTAGTTGAGCAAGAAAAGATTGATCAGTTCATGCTGGAATTGGACGGAACTGATAACAAGTGTAAATCATAATATTTATGTTTACGCATTTAACAATAGCACAGGAGTTGTCCTTTGGATTGAAACAGTTGTTCTCCTTTTTTAAGTTTCTTACACCTTATTATGCAGATAAATTACACTACTGTTCAAAAGTGTATGGTCAGTGAGATTTTTTTTTTTTTTTTTAAAGACACTAATATTTTTAATCAGCAAGGATGCATTAAACTGACTAGAAGTGACAGTAAAGATGTTTTTAATGCTACAAAAGATTCCTATATATCCATAAATAATTCGTTTTTCTGTATTTCACAATAATGTTTTTTTTTTTCCTAATAAATGTATCCTTGGTACATTTGAAAACATTGTCACAAAAAAGGCAAATACAGACACAAAAGTGATAGTTTCCCAAATTTAAGTAATGCAAATATTATGCGTTTCCTTTAATTCCTGTGTCTGTTTTGAACATCAGCTAAATTTGGTGCCAATGCCATCCTGGGTGTGTCGCTGGCTGTGTGTAAGGCAGGAGCTGCAGAGAAAGGTGTTCCTCTGTATCGTCACATTGCTGACCTTGCTGGAAACCCTGAGGTCATCTTACCTGTGCCGGTGAGAAACATAACAGTCTTGTGTTTAAAAACTGTACAGTAAGGAAAAGTCTCATTCAAATGAAAACGTGTCATAGATGTATAGATCATTAATTAGATTGTACTTGAGCACATTTTAAGAGGGTATTTAAGTAAAGACCAGCTTTGTCCTGGTGTATAATTTCAGATTTTAGAAGTAGCCTAAGTCACACAGACATTTTTCCTTTTTGCCATTTACACTACCAGTCAAAAGATTTTTTTAATGTTTTTTTTTTAAAGAGTTCTCTTCTGCTCACCAAGCCTGCATTTATTTGATCCAAAGTACAGAAAAATGTAAATTTAATGTAAATTTAAAACGTAAAGTACAGAAACATGTAATTTAATCCTGTGATTTCAATGCTGAATTTTTAGCATCATTACTCCAATCACATGATCCTTGAGAAATCATTCTAATATTCTGATTTGCTGCTCAAAAAACACTTATGATGTTGAAAACAGACTTTTTTTAGGTTTCTTTGATGAATAGAAAGTTCAGAAGAACAGCAATTAGTGAAATAGACATTTTTGTAACATCATAAATGTATCATCACTTTTGATCAATTAAGCATCACCCCCCCCCCCCCCCCAAAAAAAAAGTAATTAACTGTTAAAATATTTAAATATTGATAATAATAAAAAAGCTTTCTTGAACAGCAGATCAGCATATTATAATGATTTCTGAAGGATCAAGTGACACTGAAGACTGGAGTAATGATGCTGAAAATTTTGCTTTGATCACAGGAATAAATTACATTTTTAAATATATTTAAAATAGAAAACAGTTCTTTTAAATAGTAAAAATATTTCAAAATTTTACAGTTTTTTGCTGTACTTAGGATCAAATAAATGCAGGCTGGGTGAGCAGAAGAGACTTCTTTAAAAACTTTTGACTGGTAGCGTAAATCGTAATGAACGTAAGAAAAGCAAAGTATTAGATAAAATATTGTTATACTCCCATTGAATTTAGTATTTTAATTGTTTTCCCAAAGGCCTTTAATGTGATCAATGGTGGCTCACATGCTGGCAATAAGCTGGCCATGCAGGAATTCATGATTCTGCCAGTCGGGGCCAGTAGCTTTAAAGAAGCCATGCGCATTGGTGCAGAGGTGTACCACAATCTGAAGAATGTTATTAAGGAGAAATATGGCAAGGATGCCACCAACGTTGGGGATGAGGGAGGATTCGCACCAAACATCCTAGAGAACCAAGAAGGTATTTGAACAAAAAAAAAAAATCACACTGGTTGAGACTATAGTGCTGAAATGACTTGTAACTTGTTGTTGTCGTTTGCTTACAATAGCTCTAGAGCTGCTAAAGAGTGCCATCAGTAAAGCTGGATACACTGATGAGATTGTGATTGGCATGGATGTGGCAGCATCTGAATTCTATCGTGATGGAAAATACGACTTGGACTTCAAATCTCCTGATGACCCTAATCGATACATCAGCCCCGATGAGCTCGCTGACCTTTACAAAAGTTTCGTTCAGGATTATCCAGGTATCTATTAATCATTTGCTGTCTGCTTTAATTGAGCGCAGACACAGAGATGTGAATTTGTTTTTATCATTACTCTAGTGGTCTCCATTGAGGACCCCTTTGATCAAGATGATTGGGATGCCTGGACCAATTTTACCAACAGCACGGACATACAGGTGGTGGGAGATGATCTTACTGTTACCAACCCCAAACGCATTGCTGACGCAGTGGAGAAGGCGGCTTGCAACTGCCTTTTGCTCAAAGTCAACCAGATCGGAAGTGTTACCGAATCCCTGCAGGCGTGAGTTCAAAACCCTGATCATCCTACATTTGTACAATGATCCCCAAAAGTTTGAAACCAAACCAAAACTCTATATAGTTTAACTAAAATCAACAACAACAAAAAATCCTGAATGAATTGTTTCGTTAACTTTTTGTACCATTCCACCCTACAGGTGTAAGATGGCTCAGTCGAATGGCTGGGGTGTGATGGTGAGTCATCGTTCAGGGGAAACAGAGGACACGTTTATTGCTGACCTGGTTGTGGGACTTTGCACTGGACAGGTACTAGATGTGTTTTAGATTAATCATAAAATTTAGGAATTTCATTTTAAGGTTACCTATTAATGCTCAGGTACTTGACTCGTTATTTTTCCTCTTCTTAATTAGATTAAAACAGGAGCCCCTTGCCGTTCAGAGCGTCTGGCCAAATACAACCAGATCCTCAGGTAAGCTTATAGATATTTCTATTAAAAAATAAATATTTTTGATTCTAAACATACATGCATAAATAAGCATATCCATTTCACTTTTTCTGCACATCTGCTTGTTTTCTGCATGTACAGAATTGAAGAGGAACTGGGGGATAAAGCTCAGTTTGCTGGGAAGAACTTCAGAAATCCACTGAACTGAGACCACAACAGTACAGTTAGAACTACTTAACGTCTTACAGTAAATGTACTAATAGTTCAGTTCGAGAAAGCAGTATGAAATTGGGTGGTTACAGGGACCATATCTTCAAGGATACTAAAACAAGCATCATAAACTTTCTGATGGTGTCCATCTGGATGACTGTTACATGTACTTGTGTGATGATGATTGTACTGCAAAAGAAAAGCAAACAAATGGTATTTTCCTGTAAATGCTGCATAGCAGATTCCTAAGGTCTGTACTTGTGATAGTGGATATTGTTGAAATAAAAACATTACCTCAACTAATGAAAGGCCTTTAAGTATTATAATTAGTCCATCGTTTGCCAATTTCTGACAGGTTCGAGCATGTCTTGTGCAGATGGAAATATCAATCTTTTGATTCTGATGAACTTTAAATTTTTGATACATTTTTTTTTTATCCCACAACGCTGATGAATGCTTAATTCTGATTGGTTGACAGTTAGTTATGGTGAGCATTGTAATGTTTAAAGCAAATGTCTTAACATATGTCAGTAGGCAAGGAAGATTTTAAAACGAGCAGTTCATTCATAAATCTGTCAGATCACTGTGGAAATACAACCCGAAGACAGCAAACGCAGCGCTAAAAAGGGGCGGGGCTAAATAAGGAAATAATGCGAAGAATAACAACGTGCAGTAAAGGGTAAAACTGTTTGCGTTACAAACCAGTGTGCTCATAATTAAGATACTATATTAAAATAATATGGTAGGACACACTGATTTGCAATATCAAGCAGCAAAACGAGCTTTTTTGTACAGCTACAAATAACTGGATGGATGAGACCGGAAGCCGAACGCATAAAATTTACAAATGGCCACGCCCACTCTTATATGAAGAAAAAAGCGGATAAAGTAACTCGATAACACTTCTACAAAACGTTCAGGTTGTTTTAAAGTGTATTTAACAAAACTAGTGGTAAAATAATGTTTTTGAATTAGTTTAAAAAATAAGGTAAAGATGATTTATTAAAAACAAAACCATTATTTTTATTACTACTACTACTATTATTATTATTCTTTAATAGAAATTCGATACTTGTTTGTTTTAATAAATTCCCGGCCCTCTTGTAAACAGTAAAGCTGTAGAGATGTATGAAGCCATCTAAGCAGACAGCGCTGCATTTAAAGCGTCTACCCTAATTCCACTGAGCCGCAATAAATCCACCGTCTCTACAGTGGCAGTCCTTTAAATCTACACGCACTGTATTTATATCCTACAACCCACACACTGACTGTAACAAGATGAGATTGTTATTCTTCACCGTTCGTGCATGGTGCCTTCTATCAAATATGCAAAGGAATGCCATCAAGACTAGGGTGGTTAAATGTATTGAGACATCCATATTGGCGTGTGAATATTGACACGGGAGGATGGCCAAACACATCTCCCTGAAGCTGATCTCCATAGACAGCGGACACGGAGATGATCCCATTAGCGCTGGCTGCGGCGGCACATGCTCAGTTATGCTTGTTGAAGGGGATCTCAGTAGGCTGTGCGTGAACACTGAGGTCATCGCCTGCGCTGAGGAAAAAATACTCAGCGCAGCCTCCATTTTGAGTAGTATGAAATAGAGGAAAGCATAGTTTTGAGCCGCCGCCGCCGCAGCAAACAAACTGTAAACACTAGCGAAACATCCTCTGCCATGGACGACCTGTTCAGTCCGCGAAGGTTTGTTGCTTATTTTTATTACAGATGTATGCTTTTGCGTGCGCGAGCGCTTTTTGCGACACCGTGAATACTTTTGCATTCTAGTGCAAACCGAGATGATTTTGAACTTGACAGCTCGTCTCGCTCGGCCACACACACGCAAAGGCCAGCTAAGAGCCTGACGAGATTAAATAGGGCAGATGTTGTGTAGCTATTGTTGCTGACTGCTAAGTATGTAATGCACGTTGAACGACGCGCTGCTCTTACGAATTAGTTTTGTTCGTGTGCTCTGTAAATATTTATCCAGGAAATTGTTTGTAGCATAATGGCAAAAAATGATTAAACAGCGAACGGTGTTGTTGCATATCACACTAAGTTCAACGTAGTGATTTCAGTGTGCACTGTGTTTGATTTCTGCACGCAGCAATGTAATGATTTATGTGTAAATATATGAACTGGACGTCCAAGCCCCCGTTTATATAACCTTTGGAGGGAACGGAGAAGTCGAACGCTGATTGGCTGGTTGCGCTGTGTAGGCGGGATTTGGATTGATAATCGCGGCTGCTGATAGGCAAATCACATTTTATGATTAAAACTGAAAGGAGGCGATTTAAAAGGGTGGAAAACAGGGACATGAAACGGATTTTTGACAAGGACTTTTTAAGTTTTTTTTTTTTTTTTTTTTAAACTTAGTATGTTTCTGTTAAATATGGTATTTGTATTCATGTATTATTTATTACAGCCATAACTTAATTGTTTAGTATTCACCTGTGGAATTTTGGCTGTAAGCCTTGAAATGTTAATGTACTGATTGAGCAATGCACTTGCACTGCCATATTTCAATTAATAAATAATGTTTTCTTTCAGGCAGCTGAACAGCACACAAGGAGAGATTCGAGTGGGACCAAGTCATCAGGTAAAATGATTACAAAGAGTTTCCAAAAGTCTACTGACAATGCCGTCAGTAATTTTTTTAATTAATTAAAAAGTTTTATAAATAAAAAATGTTATATGTGACCCTGGACCACAAAACCATTCATAAGGGACATTTTTTTTTGAAAATGAGATTTATACATCATCTGAAACCTGAATAAATAAGCTTTCCATTGATGTATGGTTTGTTAGGATAGGATAATATTTGGCTGAGACGCAACTATTTGAATAGAATCTGGAATCTGAGGGTGCAAAAAAATCTAGATATTAAGAAAATCACCTTTAAATTTGTCTAAGTGATGTTCTTAGCAATGCACATTACTAATCAGAAATTAAGTTTTTGTTATATTTACAGTAGGAAATTTACAAAACAGCTTTATGAAACATGACCTTTACTTAATATCCTAATGATTTTTGGCATAAAAGAAAAATCAATAATTTTCACCCATACCATGTATTGTTGGCTATTGCTACAAATATACACGTGCTACCTATGACTGGTTTTGTGGTCCATGGTCACATGCCAGCATGTCTTCAGTCTTAAAATGGCAACAGCCATGATGAAAGTTCATAACCACTGGTAGAAGTGGGACAAATCAAAATGTTAGCAAAACATATTTTGTGTACCTTTAATATTGTAATATTTAGCCGCTGTGTTGTCGAATGCAGGCTAAGCTACCAGAATTACAGCCGCCACCTGCTCACGGAGCAGAGTCCGTCACAGAAAATGAGGAGTTGGTGTGGGCACCTGGGGTCAATGACTGTGACCTTCTCATGTACCTGCGGGCTGCCAGGTAATGGCTGCTTGGCTGGATGCCAGCTCCTATTCACTCTTTTACGTTTATCTTCATAACCGCTTGAGGGTATGTCTAAAAAGGTATCTGAGGTGTCTGCGCATGGTGTATGATTCACCATAACTTCTGCATTTTTGTTCTCTGTTCTCTGAATAAACAGGAGCATGGCAGCTTTTGCAGGGATGTGTGATGGAGGTTCAACGGAGGACGGTTGTCTTGCAGCTTCGCGGGATGATACCACATTAAATGCTTTAAATACGGTCAGTGATTATAATTTTGTGTTTATGCTGTCATAATAAATTTGAATCATTGATTCCAATGAATTTAATTAATTAATTTTCAGAAAATATTGTAAGTATAATTGAATATCAATTGTAATTTATGATCTTTGATGTATTTGTATTGAAGGCACTGACAATGTAAACTTTCCAAAAGTAAATCCTATTTTTTACCTATTTCAACTATAATTTTTTTTGAAGTGCAACTCGGGTAATTTTAGTCTGTTTTGTGCACAGCTCCATGAAAGCCAATATGATGCAGCCAAAGCCCTGCAGTGTCTGGTGAAGAAACCAGTTCCA
The DNA here is from genome assembly GCA_036247105.1 of Cirrhinus mrigala. Classification (NCBI taxonomy): domain Eukaryota; kingdom Metazoa; phylum Chordata; class Actinopteri; order Cypriniformes; family Cyprinidae; genus Cirrhinus; species Cirrhinus mrigala. The sequence goes on from CM070012.1 coordinate 25,510,587, forward strand.
AAACTCATTGAGAAATGCTGGTCAGAAGATGAAGTGGTGAGAAACTGATTCTGTCTGTATTTTTCACTTCTTTCTTGACTTTTTTTTTCACTGATACAGCCCGGTAATTTATATGTGTTACTAGGTACAAAGTTAATATTCAGTCTGTTAACATGTTCAATTACAGAAACGGTTTATCAAAGGTCTCAGACAGTATGGCAAAAACTTCTTCAAGATCCGTAAGGACCTGCTACCTAGTAAGAAAACGGTATGGCAACCTGCCATGTCAAATCTACCTATAAATGTGTGTCGAATTGAAGTCTTTTATTTGTTTAAAACACATTTGTTCTCTCAGGGTGAGCTGATCACATTCTACTATTACTGGAAGAAAACTCCTGAAGCCGTGGCGTCACGACCTCATCGGCAGCAGAGAAGGCAGCCGGTGTCTCGCAAAGTGAAAACTCGCAACGCGACAGCTGCAGCCAATGCAACATCTCGCACTTCTTCCAGTAAGTGCAGCACTATGTGCCATATGTCTGTTCATTTATTGCAGACTGTCAAAACATGATAGCAAGCCTGATAAGGATATAGTAACTCAAAGGAAATAATGTTAATACATTTATTTTTTTTTCATTTGCTGTCTTCCTCTGTGAAGTGGAGCTTAGTTCAGCGAGTGAAGATGATCTGGACAGTGAGGACAGTGAGCAGGGTGGCAAAGGTCAAGCCTGCAGTCACTGTCTAACCACTAGTAAGTTTTTTACCCTTCTCCAGTGGTGTATATAGCCTCTATATTGAGAATGCTGTTTATACTTTATAATTTGTTCACCATACGCATGTGTCCATCAACCATCATGCGCTTCTGAAAGTGACTCTCTGCAATACTCAGTTAGTCACCCCACACTGGATTCAATCTGCTTAGGTTTGCAATGCTTGAAATCAACTTGAGATACAAAATTCACCCTATTTCCATAATGTACATTCCTATACTTGTGAAAATGTTTGTCTCACTATTCACAATCCAAACAGTTCACAGTTGATAGATTCAAGTCCTGTCTTACATTTTTATTCTTGTCAAATATTTTACTCAGAATTACAAACAACACAACAATTACAGAATTAATTTTTTAAAAAAGATATTAATAGTTTTATTCAGCATGGATGCCTTAAATTGATCAAAAGTGACAAAGAATTTTAGAATCTTAAGAAAGACTTCTATTTCAAATCAATGCTGTTTTTTTTAACTTTCTATTCATCATAGTACCAATAGCCAACAATATATTTTATGGGTCAAAATTATAAATTTTTCTTTTATGCCAAAAAAGATCATGTTCCATAAAGATATTTAGTCAATTTCTTACAGTAAATATATTAAAACCGGATTTTTGATTAATAATATGCATTGCTAAGAACTTCATTTGGACAACTTTAAAGCCGATTTTTCTCAATTTTTTTTTTTTTTTTTTTGCATTCTCAGATTTCGGATTCCAAATAGTTGTATTTCAGCCAAATATTGTCCTATTCTAACAAAGCTTATTTATTCAGCTTTCAGATTATGTGTAAATCTCAATTCAAGTTTCTTTCTTTCAGTATGACTCTCACAAATGTTTCTTTCAGACTCCAAAGACTGGCATCATGGAGGGAGAGACAATGTCTTGCTGTGTTCTAGTTGCCACTCTCACTTCAGCAAGCATCGGCGCCTGCCACCTGTTCCCAAACCAGCAGATCCGCCCTACCTCTTCAAACCTGTCAAAGAAGAGGAAGAGGGAGTCAGACATGGGATGAAGACCCGTCGAAGCCGAGTGCCACCCCATGTAGGTCTCGCTTGCACATTAGTTGTGTCAATGTGAAGACTAATATGCTAAATGTAGTCTTATGTCTCTACATGTAGATGTCATCCCTTCGAAGTGGGCGCAACAGACCAACCGGGAGTCCTGACAGGGGCATGTCTCCCACCCTTGAGGATGTGCGATCTAATGGACAGTCCCCCAGAGCCAGTTCCACTGCTATGGCAACCAGGGCTTCCAGCTCTGACATCAAAAATGGAGTGGCTGGGAAGACCAACAAGGTAGTGATAAAAAGGAACCTGCTCAGTTTAGAGTTTGTACATTTGTGTTGTTTAACTTTTGTCTTTTTTTTTATTCGTATTCAGCAGAAGATAAAAGTAGAGACATCTATAGTAAAAGGTGTGAAAAGACAGAGAGAGTCAGCTCCTCCAGATGCTGATGAGCCAGAAAGGAAAAACATGAAACGACCCAAGAATCAGGTAAGAGAAACTCTGTTTTATCTCATTAGAGGAGTATAAAGTCTTAAAGGGTTAGTTCACCCAAAAATGAAAATTCTGTCATTGATTACTCACCCTCATGTCGTTCCAAACCCTGTAAGACCTACGTTCATCTTCGGATGTAATGATATCAAAATCTCACAATATAATAATATCACAATATGAAGTCCATGGTACAATATTTATTGCGGAATTAAAAAAATAAATAAATAAATAAATAAAAAATCTCTTTTTGTTTGTGATATACTGCCTCAGTCTAATTTTCATTCACACTGGTGTTTTAGGAAGCCAAACAAATTAGAATATAATAATAATAATTATAATAATAACAACAACAATGACAGTAATAGCCATATATTGTAAAACAATTGCACTGAAAAATAAATGAAAATCAATATTTTTATATACCTATATAATATAGGTATATTATTTTTGCTTTACACTACAGTAGGTAAATTACAATTCTTCTTTTCTAATTCCTACACTTAAAGGAGATATTTTGAATTTGGACTGCAGTTACATTACCCATTTAAACCACTAGCTGTCAGCAATTCATACTGCACTTTTAAGCTTTTATTTTGATGAAAACGGCAGGAGAGCTTTTGCTTTGAAGGAAAACTCCAGCTTCAGTGAAAACAGGCTTACAAAAACATGTCTTACTACAAATCTAGTGAAATACTGTAATCATCTGCCATGAAAATAAAGCTTAACTGGTGGCCATTACACATGCTAAACTCGCAGCACATGCAATAAACTAGTTCACTGCATTCATTCACTGTGAACGGAGCTGTTCTGAGGCGCGGAAAACACCTGATCATGAGCTGATCACCTAAATGAAGTGTGCGCTTCGCTTTGAAACTACAACGAACTTTTAATTTCAATTTAATTTCGTTTGACAGATACTGTGTCAAAGCATAATGGCCTAAAACGCAACTTTAAAGCCCTTTTATGGTCGAATAAGAAGTTTAATCTATATTTTAAAAACTACACTTTTTGTTCTGAAGACCTCGAGACAGAGACCGTTATGCTATCGCGATATCACGATATTAATAATATTGTTACATCCCTAGTTGTGAATGCATGTCGAAGACTTAATATTGGCCATTTATTTGCCTTAACCGGTAATAATATCTATACCATATAGTTCTACCATGATGTCTAGTTTTTAAGCACTGTTTCTCTAACCTAGGAGGGTGCTGATTCTCCATCAGAAGGTGAGGGTGAAGGCGAGAGCTCCGATAGCCGCAGTGCCAACGATGATGGCAGCAGTGACGCTAAAGACATCGATCAGGACAACCGCAGCTCTTCCCCAAGCCTAGCCAGTCCCCTGCAGGCCAACGAAAGCGATTCAGACTCCCCAGCACCGCCCCCTGCACCAGGCCCAGCCCCAACCCCACAAACCCAACCCCAGCAGCCTGTTGCAACGCCCACAACACACGCCCCCTCTGAAACGCCACCATCTCCTCAGCCCTCTCTGCCTGCATCCTCATCCGCACCTTCACCTGGAGCTTCTACCGCCACCTCGAAGGCACCACCTGTAGAGGTTTCCCAGGAGGTTCCATCTCCAACCGCTTTCAGAACCGGTCCAAGGGGGCCCGAAGCCCCCACCTCTTATTCAAACTCCTCGTCTCAGCAGGTGCAGTGTCCAGGGCAGGGGCAGTCGTTCCCAGTGCCGCCCCATTATCAGCACAATCCAGGTCAGCTGCAGAATCCTTCATCTGGGCCGAATCAGCCACCAGGGTTTGCTTCCAGACCGCTGCACCTTCAAAGAGAGAGCCCTCTTCCTCCTCTTCCCCCTACAGCAGCATCGCAAATCAAGCCTCCTCCGACCACTCCTATTCCACCTTCTCACAAGCAGCCCCCTCACCTTTCAGCACCTCCACCCCATTTCCTCCAGATCCACCCCAATTTGCCTCCACCTCCTGCTCTAAAACCGCTTGCTTCCCTGCCATCACAGCACTTGCCTTGTTCCCAGCCTCCTCCATTGCATATAATTCCACAAAATCACCCTGCTCAGCCTTCCATTCTGACTCAACCGCAGAGCCAGCAGGTCAAAGGTCACACTAGTAGTGCCCCTCCGGCTCCAGCGAGTTCTCACCCATCGCTTCCTCAAAATCGTCCTGCTCCTGAGTCCGCTGCTTCATTCCCTCTTTACACTTCTCCCATCCCTCCTCATCAGCCCTCCGTGTCCTCCTCATCAAGCACTCCTGTTGGACAGGCTCATATCAAAGAGGAGCCAATTGATGATGAGGAGGAGTGCGACAGCCCGCCTCCCCCTCGCAGGAGTCCCTCTCCAGTACCGACAGTTGTTGACATACCCAGTCATGCAAGTCAGTCAGCAAGGTATGGAAATCACATTTGCCAATATTTGAAAGTTTAAATATTTCATTGAATTCCAAACAGATTTTTAATAAATCTCTTCTTACTTTTTACTTATTTTGAAAATATTTTTGTCAATTACAGATTCATCAAACACCTCAGTCGAGGTTACAACTCTTGCTCTCGCACAGACTTGTACTTCACCCCGTTGGCCTCCTCGAAACTGGCTAAAAAACGAGAGGAAGCTGCTGAAAGATCCAGAAGAGAAGCAGAGCTGAGCGCTCGACAAGGACGGGAGAGAGAAAGAGAAAGAGAGCGGGAGAGGGAGAGGGAGAGAGAAAGAGAGCGGGAGCGCGAAAGGGAGAGAGACTCTGATAAAGCCTCTGTAAGTATATGTGGCATTTAAGTTTAAATTGGATATATTTCACCCTCAAAAATTATTTAACTTAATTTTATTCTGAATTTTCCTAAAAAAAAAATTACAGTTTACTTAAAAAGCTAAGTAATATGATGCAAAAAAATGAATTGTAAAGTGTTAATACATCATGATAGCATGTGTTGTATTATTTTTAAAATAATGCTTTTTTTTTTTTTAAATTAATTTGTGAATTTATTTTGAATTTAAATATAAACAAATGTATGAATGCAATATTAGTTATATTACAGTTTACTTAAATAGTCAAGTAATATGATGCAAAAAACCTGAATTCTAAAGTATTAATACATCATGATAGCATGTGTTGTAATATTTTTAAATTAATCCTTTTTTTTTTAAAATTAATTTGTGAATTTATTTTGAATTTAAATATAAATAAATGTATGATTAATTTTATTTATTTCACTCTAATTTTCAAAGTAATATGATGCAAAAAAATGAATTCTAAAATATTAATACGTCATGATAGCATGTGTTGTACTATTTTTAAATGAATGCTTTTCTTCATAAATTTGTGAATTTATTTTAATTTAAATATAAATAAATGTATGATTGTTATATTTATTTAACTCTGAATTTTCCTTTTAATTTTCTTTGCAAAAAAAAATTTTTTTTTTTTTTTCCTTTTATTAGATTTATCCCTTTATACCTACACAGTTTAAAATTTATTTAATATAGTTTGCCAATTACAGATCTGCTGTCATTTAAAAAAGTCAGTCTTTTTACTAATTTTGATAATTATCTCTCTGTTAAAAGTTTATAATATAAAACCTTTTTAGTGTGAGATAAAAATACACATATGTGACCCTGGACCACAAAACCAGTCATAAGGGTCAATTTTTTTAAACCGAGATTTATACATCATCTGAAAGCTAAATAAATAAGATTTCCATTGATGTATAGTTTGTTAGGATAGGAAAATATTTGGCCAACAACTGTTTGATTTAACTGAGAAACAACTATTTGAAAATCTGGAATCTGAGGGTGCAAAAAAATCTAAATATTGAGAAAAGAATTTAAAGTTGTCCGAATGAAGTGCTTAGCAAAGCATATTACTAATCAAAAATTACGTTTTCTTATATTTACGTTAGGAAATGTACAAAATATCTTCATGGAACATGATCTTTACTAATCGATAATTTTGACCCATACGATGTATTTTTGGCTATTGCTGCAAATATATCTGTGCTACTTAAGACTGGTTTTGTGGTCCAGGGTGACATATTTACACATATTGCACATATGTAAACCTTTTTTGCTAATAAAACATTTTTTTTCTTCACACAGCGTGCTTCAAGCTCATCCCACGATGGCCGAATAGGTGATCACCTGCTTGCTGCCCACGTGCAACCAGGCCGTCCATCATTCGAACCTCCTCCCCCGACCACCGTGGCTGCAGTTCCGCCATATCTCGGCCCTGACACTCCAGCCCTCCGCACACTCAGCGAGTACGCCCGCCCCCACGTCATGTCGCCCACCAACCGCAACCATCCTTTCTTCATGCCACTCGGGCCAGGCGAGCACCTGCTGGCCTATCACATGCCGGGTCTCTACGCAGCAGACCCAGCCCTTCGAGAGCGAGAGCTCCGTGAGCTTCGAGAGAGAGAGATCAGAGAAAGAATGAAGCCTGGATTTGAGGTGAAACCGCCAGAGCTGGAGAACCCGCTTCATCCGTCGGCAAATCCCATGGAGCATTTTGCCCGCCATGGAGCCCTGCCTCTGCCTCATGTGGCTGGGCCTCACCACTTTGCCCAATTCCACCCAGCCATTGACCGAAGCGTAGCGGCACCCCCTCGGCCGGAAATCAGCTACGCTGAGCGTTTGACAGCTGAGCGGCTCCATGCTGAAAGAATGGCCTCTGTGGCTGCTGGTGACCCTGTTGCACGGCTACAGATGCTCAATGTTACACCACACCATCACCAGCACTCACATATACACTCCCATCTTCATCTGCACCAACAGGACCCTCTCAACCAAGGTGAGAACTTAATGCTGGCACACAACATTTTATTAATAAAGTAAATGGAAATATTGACACATTTGTCTTTCAGGCCAAGGGCCTCATCCTCTGGTGGACCCATTGGCTGCTGGCCCCCCTCTGGCACGATTCCCCTACCCACCTGGTGCAATCTCCAACCCCCTACTCAGTGAGTTACCCCATGAGCCTGAAATGCTCCGCCACCCTCTGTTTGGTGAGTCACCAAATAGACTCCCCGTTTCACTTTTAGTATAAAAGAAAGTTCAGAGTTAATTCTGAATGATTAACATTTCCAACTCATACAGCCAGGCCCAATGTAATCCATGTCCACCGCTGAGCAGAATTGAAACACCCCATCTTTTGATTAGCCATATCTACATTACTTGCATGCTCCTTTTAACACATTTAACCATGTTTAAATCCATTCTGTGGAATTAATATTTAAGATTCATTTCTTCACCCAAAAATGAAATTCTGTCATTAATTGCTCACTCTCATGTCGTTCCAAGCCCGTAAGACCTTTGTTCATTTTCGGAACACAAATTAAAGGAGAGCTCCAATTCCAGAACAACAATTCACAAATATTTCACTCACCCCCTTGTCATCCAAGATGTTCATGTTATGGTTTTTGAGGAAAGCATTTCAGGATTTTTCTCCATATAATGGACTTCACTGGTGCCCTGATTTTGAATTTCCAAAATGCAGTTTAAATGCAGCTTCAAAGGGGTCTAAACGATCCCAGCCGAGGAGGAAGGGTCTTATCTAGTGAAACGATCTGTAATTTTTTTCGAAAAATACAAATTTGTATACTTTTTAAGCGCAAAAGCTTGTGTAGCACAGGCTCTGGGATGCGCGTTCACTATGCTGCGTACTACTGAATCACGTCGAAAGGTCACACGGAATGTAAGTGCAAGTAAGTCAAACGCTGTTTACAAACAAAAAGGTACAACGATGTCAGACGATTCTGAAGTTGTAGGACAAAATAAGATGGAGTTTTTCACCATACTCTACCTTTTTGAGCCAGAGTACACAGACGATGAACTTAGACGTGATTTGTAGTAGTGATGGGAAGTTCGGATCATTTTACCGACTCAGACTTTTGAGTCTCGTTCAGCAAAATAAACGAATCTTTTTTCGAGTCATTTCATTCATTTTAGCAAAATATATTTAAAATGTTATGTGTTACTTCTCTAACACATCTACTGCTTACATAAACGTTGATCACACCACAAACAAGACAAAACTATAATGCTATAAGAAACAGAAAAGGTTAATTCATTGTTTACCTGGGTCTTTAGTCTATGATTAGCTCACCTCGCCTCTTATCTGAAAAGTTTTCGGGTTTGAGTCGTTCGTTCATCACATGACACCCCCAAAAGATGAACGAAAAACGACTCGAAAAACCCGAAGACTCGAAACAGGTGAACTAATTCCAGTACAGAACCTAATAGGATGTTGCGCATGCACAACTGAACTAATCACTCCCTGAGACAACTCGTTCTGCCCGAGTCACATTAAAGATTCGTTCAAAATGAACGAATCGTTCAAGAACGACTTATCACTAATTCGTAGCATTGTGGATGTGCATCCCAGAGTCTGTTCTACATGAGCTTTTGTGCTTAAAAACTATACAAATTTTCATTTTTCGAAAAAATAACCGATCATTTCACTAGATAAGACCCTTCTTCCTCAGCTGGGATTGCATTATATGGAGAAAAATCCTAAAATGCTTTCCTCAAAAACCATAATTTCTTCACGACTGAAGACAGAAAGACATGAACATCTTGGATGACAAGGGGGTGAGTAAATTACTTGTGAATTGTTGTTCTGGAAGTGGAGTTCACCTTTAAGATATTTTCAATGAAATCCGAAAGCTTTCTCTCACTGCATAGACAGCAATGCAACTGACACCTTCAAGGCCCAGAAAGGTAGTAAGGACAATGTTAAAATAGTCCATCAGTAAATACTTTAATTATTTTCAGTGACTTTGATTACTCAAAGAGTCAAAATGGCTGAAATATAATGCAATCCCTAATGTAACACAATAATATTTGTCAACCTGTTGTTGTTATTACAAGACCATCCAGCATCTACATACACATTACAGTCCCACGGACTTACAGGAAAACATTCTCAGTTATTTGATGGAAGAGTAACTGAAGTAAGATATTCTGTGTCTTTCTTTAATAGGAGCACCATTCCCCAGAGAGTTACCAGGGCCCTTGGCTCCGATGTCGGCTGCGCATCAGTTGCAGGCGATGCAGGCACAGTCAGCAGAGCTGCAGAGGCTGGCCCTGGAGCAGCAGTGGCTACATGGACATGCACACTTACATAGTGCACCTCTCCCCAGTCAAGAAGACTACTACAGGTGAACTACAGAGGCTTCGACGTTTTGTTCTAAAGTGCATGTGTAAATTGTTCTAAAGTGCAATGTGCACTTTGCAAACATTTTTTTTCTTTGAAGTAGCTTGCACGAATCATTTACAGTTAGACTGTGAACATTTTCATCTCTGTTTGAACACCTCTGTGTTTTTTGTGCCGAAGGCAAAAAGTTAAAGTCAAAAGTTTACATATACCTTGCAGAGTCTGCAAAATGTTAATTATTTTACCGAAATAAGAGGGATCTATAAATGTATCTGAATTTAGAAAAATGACTTCGTTCGAAAGTTAAAATATGCTTGATTCTTAATACAGTGTTGTTACCTGAATGATCCACAGCTGTGTTTTTTGGTTTAGTGGTAGTTGTTCATGAATCCCTTGTTTGTCCTGAACAGTTAAACTGTCGGCTGTTCTTCTGAAAAATCCTTCAGGTCCCACAAATTCTTTGTTTTTTTTTTCAGCATTTTTGTGTATTGTGTATGACTGTGTGATTTTTGAGATCCAACTTTTCACACTGACGACAACTGAGGAACTTGTATGCAACTATTACAGAAGGTTCAAATGATCACTGATGCTTCAGAAGGAAAAACTATACATTAAGAGCCGGGGGGTGAAAAATTTTGAACAGAATGAAGTTGTGTACATTTTTCTTATTTTGCCTAAATACCATATTTTTTTCATTTAGCACTCATTCAGAAGCTACAGAAGATGCATACATGTTTCCCAGAAGACAAAATAAGTTAAATTTACACTTCAAATTCAAAATATTTTTACCCCCGGCTCTTAATGCTCTTTTGAACCTTCTGTAATAGTTGCACACGAGTTCCTCAGTTGTCCTCAGTGTGAAAGGTTGGATCTCAAAATCATACAGTCATTGTTGGAAAGGTTTAAATACACAAAAATGCTGAAAAACCAAATAATCTGTGGGACCTGAAGGAATTTTCTAAAGAACAGCAGGCAGTTTAACTGGACAAACAAGGAATTCATGAACTATCACTAAACAAAAAAAAAAGATCCACAGCTGTGGATCATCCAGGTAACAGGTATTAAGAATCAAGTGTATGTAAACTTTTGAACAGGGTCATTTTTTTAGAAATTCAACTTTTGTTTTCTCTTGTGGACTGTATGTAAACATCTTTTATGTGAAATACCTTATTCAGGTCAGTACTAAATAAAAAATAACATGCACTTATGCATGTATGTATGATCTTTCTTATTTTGGTAAAATGATTTACATTTTGCAGATGCTGCAAGGTGTATGTAAACTTTTGACTTCTACTGTATGTCACCCCACAGTACACAGAACATTTTTTTTTTTTTTTACCTCTTTACTTGAATGACAACATGTTGTTCTGTTGTCTCTTTGACAGCCGTCTGAAGAAAGAGGGAGACAAGCAGTCCTGAAATGAACAAATTCTCCACTGTGGATTACAGAGTGATTCTGTGTTCAGGGTATTAGGCCTTTTATTTCAGAAAACCCAGCATGGGTTTATCCCTGTTTTGGCACTTATAAACTTTTGACAGACTCCTTTGTGCTGTATGAAATAACTAGCCTTTTGGAGCACACTGAATTTGCTTTCCTTGCATGAACACTATTTAGAAATTTCTGTAATTTAGAAGTTTCTGTAAGAAATGAAATTCCCATGTAACGTCGTTATTGTGCTGAAAGCACAATACTGTAGATTTACTAAGTATTTGAAAAGTGCTGTCCAATATCCAGAGTTTATCACAATTTAGTTTCAAAGTTTGAAACATTCGTTTTGAGATTGTAAATATTATATGTTTAAAATAATATATTAACTGTTGCAATGATAGATTTGGATACAAAAACTTCACATGACCTGTGTGCAAGAAGTGCATGCTTTACATACTCTATCCTTCCCTTTCTCTGACAGCCTCTTCATCTATACCTCAGAGTGCTCATCAATTTACAGCAAAACCCAGCTGCAGTAAACTCCACATTACCTTATTCTTTAAGCTTTTTTGATTTAATAATGTAGACCAAATGCAGGCTGAGTATTAGCATGCTGACTGTAGTGTTGATCTTTCCCTGTCTGGAGAACAGTCGCTTCACTGCCGTGGTCATACGATGCTGTGGAACTGATCAGGCCGACAGTCACCTGCTTGCAGTGTTGTCTGCCATGCTCAAAGACACGATTTGATAGAGCAGGTCAGTTCCTGGGTCACCCCCTTACATTTATAGAGGGGTACATGCAGTTAGCAATAAATGCATATGGCATATTTAATGGTATCCTCACTACCAGCTTCTACCTAGCAGATGCACTTGGCTAATTAAACAACCGGGCTACTGTTTAGTAAGTTACGTTTTCATAGTTAGGCTGGTTGGGAAAGAGCACAGCATTCTCACAAAAAAGATGGAATTAATTATAAACACAATAGAAAGAGTAATTTTGTGACGGTTTAATGCAATACAAGTGTATTGTTGTGCACTACTATTAATTGTTGAAATAACAATAGAAAACATGAAATGGAGTGCCATTGTTTTGTATGTGTCGCAGCAGACATGAGTGTTATCTGTAATGACGTTGTTGTGGAACTTTGATGGGTCACTTTTTCCAAAACTGCCAAAAAGTCATTATTTTCTTCGAATTAACACTAAACATTTGTTCTAGCATTTTACAAAGTATATGGATATTTTTAATGAGAAAAAATACGTTCTCATTTTAGTATCCATGTCTTTATGTATACTTGTCTTTACATGCACAGTGTTGTCTGGTTGCAATTACCTTATAGTTGGAATTTTTTCAGAATTCATTTCAATGATGAATGCATGATTATTACAAACAGCTTTAATCATTTTACTCATCCATTAACGTAATTTTTTTTGTAAGCATAATTTTTTGAGGCTGTTTCATATACACTGATCACACTGACATCAGTCTTCGCTTATGTGTGATGGAAATATTTGACACTCAGCAGCAGTCATTTTTCTGGCACTTTCTGATACCTCCTTAACTTCCAACAATATTTTATGTGCAAATTTATATTCTTCATAAAATGTGCTCAGATCTGTTTCTTCAAAAACTATATGAGCTTTTTTTTTTTAAGCTTTGGCCGCATGATGTTTTTGCATTAATAGATACATCTAGAGTGATTATCATTGAAAATGTTTTTTTATATGTACACTGCAAAATAGTTTACTTGTGAATTACATAAATATGTATAGCACAGCTTGAGTCCTGAATATAACTGACGCAAACCAACTTACCAGTGTCATTTCTGGTCCATACCAACGTAATATCTAAAGCAATATATGTCTTCTAACTGAACAAGTGTTTGTACGGAAAAAAAAACAACTAATGTTTCCTCCTTTGCTTTGTATGCTTTTCTTTAACAAAATTGTCCTTTGATAAGTTATTTATTGATTGAACACCTATTTTGTAACATGAATATATTAAACATGAAAATATTAGACTGTTAGTAAATATGGAATACAATCTAATATGTGTATTTACTAAAGTGTTTGTTGTGAATTTGTGCAAAATTAACCCTTTCCTGTACACTGGCCCCTTGTGAGAAATCCTCAGAAAGCTCTAATACTAGATTTTTATGGTTCATCCTTCTTTTACGTATCGCCGCAAGTACTGGATGGCAGATATCGCGCTCACGTTTGCCAGAAGAGCTGAGAAATAATAGAGGGAGAAAAAGGATCATGTTAATTATGTGTGCTCATATTATCTGAATAAATTGCCTAATTTAATATGTAACAGCCTGATCATTGTGTCTCATTGCAGAAATTAATCATCCACATTCCGGTCTTACCTGCTTTCCACATGTCAGTAGATTGTGGGTTGCTTGACTTCAGTACCCATGACGCAAAAGCAATGCAAACAAGACACATGTCTGTTTGCTTGAATGAAAAAAGGAAGCGATCTCTATCTGTAACCAGAATTTTGCAATGTTAGACTTTCTAGATGTTTGTATCTATTTCTTCTATTTGTTCTCAAAAAAACAACCTTACGGGGATAGTTCACCTGAAAATATAAATTCTGTCATTAATTGCTCACCCTCATGACTTTCCAAACTGTCAGATTTCATCAAAAATACTTTAATTTGTGTTCCAAAGATGAACGAAGGTCCTACAGGTTTGGAACGACATGAGGGTGAGTAATTAATGACAGGATTTTTATTTTTGGGTGAACTCTCTCTTTAAGAACGTACCTGGAACAGTTGCCTCAACACGTATCTGCTGTTCTGTTATTTGTCCGAGGGCCTGGTTCTCTAGAAAAATCTCTGGAAGCATTGGCTGAGCTATGGAAGAACTTGATGTTCTCGTTCTATAACCATAGAGTTTGTCATCTGTCTTGGGAAAACCCCAACAGGTGGCCATTGTACACCAGGTCCTTCCCATTAAAAGTTTGGTGCGTCTCAGAGAAAGGTTTCTCCAGGTACTTCTCTGGCTAGTGATTAAGCACATGTTTGATGTTTCGGACGGGCTTGCACACCTCATATCTCGAACTGGGGCACAATCTGACTGTATCACCTCTTCTACCTCTGGATATTCTAGTTCTTTCACCACTGAATGAGAAGAGGAATAGATAGGAACCAACGTTTTCTCACTCTTCGTTAAAGCTTGAATTGAAGGAAAGGGAAAATTCCCAACTTCGAAGTCTGAGAAGAAGTCATCATAAGTCTCAGCCAGAGATAATCTCGGTGTAAAACAAAGTGAAGTGCTTCTATCTGGTATCCAAGTCTGGTACTGCTCTGCTTCGGTGTCACTCATGATTTCGAAGAAAGACTCCAGACATTGATTGTCTAGAATATCAGAAATCGATAAAACTGGTGAAGGTGTTGATTTTCTTGTGCTACAGCGGTCTAAAAGAAAGGTATTTGTGTTATCTTCTCTTGTTGTTAGAAATACGTCTTGCATCTTTGATTCTGTCTCTGAATACAAATATAGTGAGGAATCACTCTCGGGATACAGCTTCACCATCTCATTTGATTCACTTCGCCAGGTTTCTTCTAAATCCAAGCCAGACTCAAGAATACTTTGAGTTTGCTCTTTGCCTTCAAGGGGTTCAGGGCTAGGGTTTGCACTTGCATGAAGAAGTTGTAGAAACTCGTCATCGAAATCAGAGTAGGTTGAGAATTCGCAGCTCGATCGGTCTGGTTTAGAGTCATCCAAATGTGTGAAATAGTCTGAATCTGCTGCATCATCTACTAGGCTATCTTCTAAAAAATCATCTTTAGATTCAACCACAGGGCTGCTTTCTTCTGGAATGATGCTTTCTGTCAGTAAAGACGTGTTATTGGCTGTTCTAAGTTGCAAGATATCATTTATTGTCAATTTCTCCATTTCATCCCAAAAGGAGGAAATGGCAAATATGGGTGGAGTTGGACCTGAAGTCTTGGCACTGTTACTTGAGGGTTGTATCTTTTGGGACGATTGGGATGATTCTTCTCTATTATAAGATTGTCCCAAGGGCTCTTGCTGTTGTGTTCTTTCTTCTTCAGTATCTGAAGGAGCAGTGGGTTTAGATGCACCCAGAATAAATCTGGGACTTTCCACTTCTGTGTCATTATTAATGTGGCTTAAATTTTTAGTTGTATGTTGACGTTCACTTACAGTATCTACTATGGATTTGTCTGTGCTTTCATGATCTAAGTACTGTGGCAAAGGGCCACTGAGATCTTTAAATAGGGTCTGTGGCATCTGTTTGGGGGTTAAAAGTGAATTTAAAGAGTCGGCGGGATTTCTTTCTAATTTTGCTTCTGGCATTTCTGCCATGCTTTCCTTTTTTAGACTAATTGGACGGCTTGTTTTTTCCTCTTCATTCTCAGATGATCCAGTGGGCAAAATACATTTAATATCTTCGATATGACGTAAGTTTTGAATATGGGGTGAGTAAGAATAGAAATGTTCTTTTTCAAATTCCTCCTGCGTTGTTTGTCTCTCAGTAATTTCTTTATCTGGATCTGTATTGTTATTTAAGGTTAAGCACTTCTCCGTCACTCCGCTATTCTGTCTGAAGTTTTTAGAAGTTTTTTTTTTTCTTCTTTTTTTTTGGACTGAACTGGGATCCTTTACTCTCAGACGGACTGGGGTGTCATTTACGGTCACAAACCAACGTTCCTTCTCTTTTTTGACCACTGGTAAACAGTCTGTCACTTCAGTTAACATTTCTATATCATCTATACTCTTTTCATGCTTTATATCTTCTATAGACATTTCACAGACTGGCTTGTTTGTGGCTTGACTTGATTGATTCTCTCCATTATCTTGATTCTCATTTAGTTTCTCAGTCAGGTTGCTATCTTCACATGTAGCCCTGGGTTCATTTGCTTCAGCATTAGATGTCTGCTCAGCAGAGCTGGTATTCTTTGGTTCTGTATTAGGACTAGGATATTCAGTAAAATCTGAATTTTCAGATATATGTTCTGATTTAAGTTCTCCTATTTGATGCTGATTTTGATCTTTTTCACAGAGTTGCTCAGGGCTGGTCTGAGTGGGAACGAACGTTTTGTCATCGTCAGTGTCACTGAAGCCAGACTCATCTAAGGCTGCAAGCTTGGCCTGCTGAACATTACATTCCTCACTCTCTGTGCAAAAACAGTCCCAGTCCTGCTCTGCTATCAGCACACTGTGGTCCAAGTCATCCATTGCAGTTGCGCTCAAAAGGTTTGTCATGACATCTGGAAAAAAAAAAAGAAAGAAACACACAATTATAGGTAAGAATTTTTACCAAAAAAATACACTATTATACAGTTTACTGTTCAAAATCTGTCATTCATGCAAACTTCTGACCAGTGTTGGGGGTAACGCATTACAAGTAATGCAAGTTAATGCAAGAATTACTTTTTCAAGTAACTAGTAAAGTAATGCATTATTTTTTAATTGACAAAAAATATCTGAGTTACTATTTCAAATAAGTAACTCCAGTTACTTTTTTTTCCCATTTATTGACTGATAGCACTCCTGTCTCTATATTGAGAGAAATTGGTAGTAAGTGCAGAGGCGTTGTGTGCGCTGTAAAAAATGACTATTAAATGCTACAGTAAAAACCTGTTAAATGGTTAACGGTAAGTTCCCCTACTATATACGGTGAAAAACTGTATTGGACATTGCATGTAATTTTACAGTAGTGTACCATTTTTGGAAGTGGAAAAAAAAATGTAAAATGTACAGTGAATAACCATAAATTGACATTCTCAGACTTTCCTGTGTTACATTTTTTTTTTTTTTTTTTAAATTAGATGAATTTTTGTTGAAATAACTGTTCTTAGTTTTTTCTTATCTGTTTTGTACACCAGGGTTGTATATTACATCTAATGTTGTTAAATAAATGTTTATTGCATTATTTCAGTTTCATGTGTGTTACCTTGATGGTGTTTAGTGTTTGTGCAAATGACACTGTGCACCTTCTGTATATGTTAGTAATTGTGATTGGCTTTGGTTGATCATATGACTTTCTCATCACCACCTGCTTTTAGTGGTTATCAGTGTATTACAAAAGTACAAAACAGATTTCAGTACTTTACTAGGTTGGTACATTAACATTATATCAGTTAATGAAATTACAGTATTTAAATGTAAATTTAAGTTAAAACCATAAAACCTAAAACGTTGCTATCGTATTTTTAAAGGTAAAATTCTGGCAACCACAGCTGCCTTTTTTTTTAATGAAAATTTTAAGGATTATTTTTTACAGTGTATGTAAACATGATGCTTACTGTAGTTCTAGACTAAATGTGAACATGCATTTACTCATCTCACCTCTAAATGAATATAAACAGTAAAATTCAAACTCAGAATGTGATGCAAACCTGCAATAATTAAATTACACCAAAATTATTTGACCTTCAATAATCCAATTCAACCTTACTAATAAGCAAAATTGACAACCAATTCATGCGTATTTTACAAGGTGGCTGATTCATACGAATTCGTGTGATCTCACTTGTGCAATTTTGTATGCTTTGTCTAGACCCCTGTGACGGGTAGATTTAGGGACAGGGTTAGGGGTAGGTAATTCGTACAAATTCATGCAAACTGAGGAACATATAAAATATTTGTGGTTTTCTTTTTATTTATTTTTATTGCTGAAGAGTGTTGAATTTTCTTCTGCTGCATCCTATTCTTCATGCAGTCCAGAAAGGCTGAGTCTTATTCATGTCATGGTGTTAAAGGGCTTTTACATTAGCTAAAAGTTTTTTCTATATTAAAAACAAACAAGCAAGTCCAGATGTCCACAATAATTTCCATAAAAAGTAACCAAGTAATGCAATTAGTTACTTTTTAAAGGAGTAATACAATATTACTTTTAAAACTACCTTTCCCCAACATTGCTTCTGACCAACAATAGCTGAAATTGAATTATACAGTAGGAAAAAAAAAAAAAATAGACATCCAAAAATAATTCAAGTAAGAATCTTAAAGTACTGTGTGAAAATTTCCCAAAACGAGAAACAATCACAGTTTAATTTCAGACGGACTATACTTAAAATGCGGTATTACGGTTTTCACCTTACCTTTGCATGTAAACCTAAATGAATATATAAGCTGTTGGTTAAAAGTTGCACAAATGACAGATGCTAACACTATAACTAGGGATGTAACGGTATGAAAATTTCTGATCATGATTATAGTGACCAAAATTATCACGGTTGTCATTATTATCACGGTATTGTTAAAATGTACTGGAAATGTTCAAAGAGTACTGACACATAAATCACTTCACCAAGTTTTATATGTAAAATTAACAAATGACAATTTAAATGACTTTTTGTTTGCATAATCACTAAAACAACAACAGTAGGCTACCAATGATGTCTGGGTTTTAAATGACAACATGACTGACAACAATTTAACTAATAGCATGTTAAAATATTTAATGTAAATTTTCAAATAAAGCTGTGAAAAAGTTTCATAAAAAGATAAACCTCACATTTCAGCCTTTAAATAAAAGAGTTAAGTCAAAATAATAACTGATTTAATAAATTGTTATATGTATTTTATCTGTTTCATAATTAATCTAGATAACTGGTCTGAATTGATTAAATGTGTAGAATCCCCTTAAGCTTGTTTTCCATCAACCGGTCAAAATTTTGGCTACAGCAGGGGATGCAAATTCGGTCGACAAAAACTGCACACAAGCTGAATGTAAAATGTAAGTCTCTGTAAATCCACTGTATGACACTAGATGGCGCTTATAGAAAAGCTGAATTACATTGTTTCCAGTGAACTCCGTGGATAAAGCAGCATTGCAATTAAGAACACTACTTTAGGTATTACATAGAGCGAAGGTGAAAACAAAATGCCATCGAATCTGTTCTGAAGACAGTCAGAACCTTCAGAGGTACATTCATATAATTAATTAATTCATATATTCATTACAATTCCAGATGTTTCTGCCGGTGGGTGCCCAACCCCCAATTCCGAAGTGAAACGCACGGACTGCAAATACATTAGTTACCAAATAATACGCACATTCTTTCTATGAGGGTTGCCCCACTAAACAAAATGATTTAATAAATACCTGTTTACAGTAAGCACTTATTCGTGCGTACACATGACAATGTTTGAGGGCGCACGCGAGGGAGCGCAGAGCCATGATCACTATCCACAAGTTTCCTACGCCCCATGAGGCCTTGCGTCAAAAGTGGGAGCGTCTTCCGGTTCAAAGTAAACAAGCGGGACGTGACACTGATTCATTCATCAGTTGACAGGAGTGACGGGCAAATGAAGCCTCGTGAAGCACCGAGACTTTCCTCTGACCGTCTCGGGAAAAGATTCAAAGCTTTGAGGGTGTCGAAAACTGACTCTGATAAATTAATTTACCCATTGAATAGTGCCATTAAATGTCAGCACGAATATCAATATGATGTAATAGAAGAATAATGTACACATATATTAATTGCATATATATGGCATATATTTAATTTTCCTGAGCGTAATTATTAAATAGGTCCCAATGAAAATGTACTCGCAAAGTAAGATCTGGGGGTCGAACATTACGACATCGCGCACATGACTGGACAGAAAGTGAGGCTTCTACGAAAGAGATTTCTCCGTTAACAAGCCTCGAATCGAGGCTTTATCTGGCACGCCCTTTAACACAAGCTCTGATGTCTCGGTTCAAAAATCATTTCACTAATTGACAGTCATTCAAGATTTAGCGATCCAAACTTGCTAATGATGTGGGAACACAAATTAGAAAAGCATATGTTGTGCATATAAGAACGTAATGGCATCTCTCATAAAGATGTGCAACTTTACAAAGTAAACAATGGTCTAAAAACACTTAGCCTCTTCGCTAATTAGCACACAAATACCATTGGTATACTACGTCCGCCACCTCACCGGAAGTTGGACCCACGTTCTTTTTTACAGTAGCGCCCCCCGGAAACTTGTGGATATATATATAAGAAAGAAAGCCAGCTGCAGGCCGAGAGGATTCGTTCTGGCACCTTCTCATACAATAATGCACTCTTGACATTTACCATTAAAATAACGCCAAACACGGCGTTAAAAACATCCGCCGTCTTTTCACACAAAACGAAACTACTCTGCGTGCCGCGCGCAAATGAGACTGTTACTTAAAACTGTGCTTTATGCTGTACAGTATTTATTTATCGTGAGTTGTTCATCGCGGTAATCAAATACGGTTTTAATGATAATTAAAATATGAAACGGTAATACTAACCGTGGGGGATTTTATCATGATTTATCGTCAAACAGGTAATCGTTACATCACTAATTATCCCTAATAGCAACAATAGAATTTATTATGGTTGTGAGGATTTGTTTTTAGTTACAAAATTAAAAAAAATAAGAATAAATGTAAAGATCTATACTGATCAGCTAAATAGAACTATTTAAAAAATAAAAAGAAGAAAGAAAGAAAAAGAGGAAAAAATGCCTCTTTATTGAATATTAACATTTTTTGTCAGTGGCCACCACACACAAAACTAAAAAGCAACATTGCACAGAAAACAAGTTTCAATTGTTCAAAAAACTAAATCTTAATATTTTTTTTCCTCTTTTTTCAGTAGGCCATTCAAATGCAACAGGTGAGAGCCCAAACATCTTATCCTTTGGTCTCCAAGTAACGCAAATCCCAAAATATTTCAAACAAAACACTGTAATACACCCAAACTGTCTCCAAAGCCCCTGTGAAGATGATCTTGTTTTGACTGCAAGCTGACTAGGAGACTGTACCAAGACTATTCAAAACAACTCACTGCAAGGTGATTTGTGGATTAAAACATGTCAGTAAGCGGAAATAACCCCACATAAAACATACCAGCTTCATGCACTGTTTGGGTGACGTGCCTTTTACAAATATTTTGCATGGACCAGTTGCTTAGAAATGACCTAGATGTGTTTACAACCTTTTAGTGAGAAACTTATCTTATCTAACTTGTGGGATGTTTTTCTTACAAACAAACCTAGTGATGCATTTAGCATAGTATTTATTAGCATAATGCATTCAGCTATGCTCTTTTTATTTTTTCTATCCCAGGAACATCATAACTGCTGTGCAGTTATTATTTGATACAGCCATTGTCTTAATACACAAACTGAATCTTCAGTTCTTTATTAGCGTATTAATATTAATGATACCCTGTGCGTGATGTCCTTTTCCATTGCGTACATGGTTAAGAGGTTCATTTTGGTAGCCTACAGTAGCACTAGTACACACAGTACAGGCCAATGGAAAATATTTCCAAGCACAAAAACAGCTAGCTCTGCAAACTCTGCACTTTCTCAACATCTTATCTCTTTTATGTTTTTCCTACCTTTAGTCGTTAGTTATGCTTTCGAAACACTTCAGTGTTGATCCGACATTGGTATGGCACACCTTCCAAAACTCCACTGCCCTTGCATATGGGAGAGAGGGGCCTGGCGTCCAGGTCTGATATAAATAGAGCTATGTGTCTGATCACATGGAAGTGTGCGTGTGTCCTGCATTCTCAGAGGGGCATTCTGTTTCATATTTATAAATAGGGTTTCTCTGGGGAGATAGTATGAATCTGTCACTGATCAGCTAAGCTGCTATTCTATAAAGGGTTAAATCTTTGGACAACACGCTGGATTGGAAATCCTGCCCTTTTATGATTTAAAGGAAGTAGCACTGTGAAAACAAGTTAGGATCAGTCACCACTTATCTCTGGTTATAAAGGTCTGACGGTATTATATAGTGTTACTGTAAATTAGAAGAATATTTGTAGAATATATATGGGACCCTGGACCAAAATAACAGTCAAATGGTTTGTTAGGATAGGACAATATTTGGCCGAGATACAAATATTTGAAAATCTGGAATCTGAGGGTGCAAAAAAAAATCTAAATATTGAGAAAATTGCCTTTAAATTTGTCCAAATGAAGTTCTTAGCAATGCATATTACTAATCAAAAATTAAGTTTTGATTTAATTTACAAATTATCTTCATGGAACATGATCTTTACTTAATATCCTAATGATTTTTGGAATCAAAAATTGATCATGTTGAGACCCATAAAATGTATTTATGGCTATTGCTACAAATATACCTGTGCTACTTAAGATTGGTTTTGTGGTCCAGGGTCACATATTTAGTTAAAAAAAGAGACTGAAAAACAGGAAAAATAGGTAATAATTAATTTGCAATAAATATAAGTTCATTTAGCAGTGAAAATACACATAACGAATAGATATAGTGAGAAATATTTAATAAAAAAAGATATGTTTGATTACATTTTTTATATATTTTACAAAATATATTTTCCTGATAGTACAACCATTTTAAAAATGCATTAGTTAATATACATGCTTAATTAAGTTTTTTAAAAAAGTGCAAATCAGCATACAATAATGCAGGCTTATTATTTTACAGAATGTGCAAAGAGCTTTTAGGTTCCAGCCAAAGCAATCAAACCTGCACGTGTCAGTTATAAAAACTACCTTAGTGTTTATTTTGTTCATCTGTTTTAAACACAACAAAGAATTTAACATATTTACAGTGGCATTTAGGAAGTGTATGAAATGATAATGAAATTTCATGCAACGAATATTGAGTTTGAAGAAGAAAGTAAAACTTTAACCAATATAGGTTTCCTGTCATATGAAGCTGTAAAGGTTGTGGCAGGTGTTAGACTGAAGCCCATGCAACCTGAATGTCATGTGCAATTCTGAAATTCAGTCAGCTTTCAGGTGTTAATAAAAACTTCTTCTATCCACCTGTGTGTCTTAGTTACCCATTGTAGGTCTGGGATTGATGAGCGTAGCTGTATTCTCTCGTGGTTGTCTTAAGCAATTTGACATAGAGCCTGAGATGATAAAGCACTGGAGGGGCCACAGTATAATGAATAAGACCACAAGAAGCAGTATGATGAAGATTACAAGCCTCTTCCAGTTCCCATAAAAACCCAGGAATCTCATCATCCTGTGTCCTAAACCCTCTCTTGTCTCTTCTCTCCTTGGCGTCTCTTCTGGTTTGTGCGCCCCGATGTCAATGCAGATGCAGTCAGGTATCATTGGGTTTGAGTAGCACAGCCTCTTTCCGTCTAGATAAACTTTCTCCACTTGTTGCTTCTCGCTTGGAAGTTGGCACAACACTTCCTGGCTGGTGGCCAGATCTGGAGGGCCGTGCTCAGGCATGGACGTCGGCCGCCGACAGAGAGGACAGGTGATCTGGGTACCCCGGTGCTCTGGTGAAACAGCCACGAAACGAGACAGACATTCCAGACAGAAGGTATGGGTGCAATCGAGAAGCTTCGGCGTCTTGAAGGTGTTGTCGTATGCGCTAAAGCAGATTGAACACTCTGGACCGGCATCCCAAGCATTGTCCTCGTCATCGCTGGAGGCCACTGTCCTGTGTTGGTGGCGTATTGAATTGGTACGTGATGCTGTGGATATTTCCAATTCCTCCATCCTATTGTGTGATCTGCAAAATGCAAAATGAATCCTTCAGGTTATTCATTGGCACAATGATTACTTCAAAGAAATATGCTGGCATAGAAAGAGTTTTAATTGTGAATATTATTAATTGTGATAGTTAATTTTACAAATAATTACAAAGAAACAGCAAGTAACACATTAAATTAATTTTGAATTTATTTATTTTTAAACAAAATTTATTCTCTGATTCATTTACATAAAAATATTATTATTTAAAAAAAATTTAAGTGTACATTACTTAAGGGAGTTGAGCGAATCCTTGAATGAGTTAAAGTATGATTAAAAAACTTTGTGAAACTCAAAATATATTGCTGATGCACTGCTAAAAAATATAATATAAAACTCAAAACAAAACAAAACCTTAATGCTCAACTGTTCTGAAAAACTGATGTGATTAAAGTTGCTTTTTTGAATACTATAGGCTGTGTAACGGAATGAATGGAAAAAAGAACAAATTCCTTTTTATATTTTATAATCACAAATGGTTATATGGAAAGCCAGCAGTATCTGAGATACCAAATAACCACATGGTTACAATGGGCATCATTAATGCAGTGCTGTCTGTATAATATGGATAATATGATATACTTTACACTACCAGGCAAAGGTTTTTAAACAGTAAAATTCTTTTTTTAAAGAAGTCTCTTCTGCTCACCAATCCTGCATTTATTTGATCTAAAATACAGCAAAAGCAGTAAAATTAGGAAATATTTTTACTATTTAAAATAACTGCTTTCTATTTGAATATATTTTAAAACGTAATTTATTCCTGTGATCAAAGCCAAATTTTCAGCATCATTACTCCATCATTATCATTAATATTTAAAACAGTTGAGTAAATTTTTTCAGGATTCTTTGATGAATAGAAAGTTCCAAATATCAGCATTTATCTGAAATAAAACATTATTTTTAAAATAATAATAAAACATTAATAATAAAACATTAAACATTATACACTATAATTAGAGAAATGATAGAAATTCTCACTATAGAAATTATAGAAATGAATACTTTTGTTTAGCAAGGATGCTTTAAATTGATCAAAAGTGATGATAAAGACATTTAGAATGTTACAAAATATTATTTATAAATATATAAATATATAAATATATATTATTATATTAATATATAAATATTAATATCTATTTCAGATAAATGCTGTTCTTCTGAACTTTCTATTCATCAAAGAAACCTGAAGTACATTTTAAAATAGAAAGCAGTTATTACTCTATTTGCTGCACTTTGGATCAAATAAATGCAGGCTTGGTGAGCAGAAGAGACTTCTTTGAAAAACATTAAAAATCTTACTGTTCAAAAACTTTTGACTGGTAGTGTATATGAGGTTATGCTGAGACAAAACATATCCAAATATCTAAAAAACAATCATGAGAGGAATATGTATTGAATACTGTTTCATATCAGTATCACACACACCTGATCATCATGACTTAACATTTATTATACTGTGACTAGAGTTTTCCCTTTCCAATATATAGTGGTGATTTAACCTAATAATCACCTAAATTGCTTCAAATTGCCCCAACAAATACTAATATTAACAGTTGCTAAACTGGCTGTTGTTTTATTAACTCAACAAAAACTCGATTAAACTGCTCCAACAAAAGGATTTATTTATTTGTTTTATTTTATTTATTTTTTTTTTTTTTATGTTTGTTCGAACATTGTGAGGCAAAAAGAAAAAAAAAAAGTGTTACCTTAAAAGAAGAAGACAGTATTCTTCTTTTTATCTTGTTGTTGTTTTCTTCTTTTTCTTCTATGTGTAGATGGATTCAAAGATGGCTGAAAAGTTTCAAAAGAGTTCCCAAAAAGAGTATTTCAATGCCTGTCTTTCTTCAGACCTGTCTGTCTTGGTTATCCGGTAAAGTGTAACTGCCTTACCTGTTTTTCAGAAGTACGAATTATACTTGTGACTCAGGTGAGTTAAACCATAAATCATTACCTTGTTCTTTCCCCCTCTCTCTGATCTTCAACCCCTCCTTCACACATTCACCTTCTGATACGCGCACATGTGCAAATTATGGAAAAGCAGGATGGATGACAAAGAGAGGGAAGTAGGAAACTTCTCCGATAGGATTAGGTTACACTGTGTCATTGAATACACTAGTTAACGTGACAATGACAAAGCATAGCAAACAATGAAGGTTTTACACAACTTACAAAGCACATTAATTCACAGCATTGTGAATTATGCAGATTTTAATAGTTTCATCTCTTAAAGTTAGGCAGGTGCTGCAGCTTAATATTTTATTTCACATATACGAATGTGTTTTTTTTTTTTTTTTTTAAAAAATGATAGTCCACCCAAAAATGCAAATCTGTCATTAAGTTGAAAGAAAGAGTTTCTTTTTTTCTGTTTAACACAAAAGAAGATATTTTGAAGAATATTTTGAAGAACAGTTGACAGTAGCCATTGACTTTGATTATTCAAAATATCTTGTGTTTATTAAAAGTTAGAAACTCATATAGGTTTGGAACAACTTGTGTGAGTAAATGATAGCAGCAGTTTCATTTTTGGGTGAACTTCCCTCTAACATAAATGCATTTTCTAAAAAAAAATGTTGCTGACAAACAACAACAACAGTCTATAAACAGGTATGTTTATTGTTATTTATCTGGTTCCACAAAAACAATGCTTACGGAAACTGATAAAACATTGCATGTGCATAACAAAACCATAATAAAAAATAAATTGGCCATAAATTCAAACCATTTTCAAAGTCACATGACTGTTGACTGAATATATTACCACTGTGTGTCTCACCTGGAGATAAGCAGCCAGCTATGAGGAAAATGGTTGGGATGTGTTTACATGTGCAACAACAGTCACGTTTTTTTTTTTTTTTTTTCTTTCTCTGAGGTCTCATGAGGAGAAGGGGTGTACAGTACTTTTTTACAGTATAGTGTGCCAACCATTATTGACTTCACCTGTGCTGAATGGTTAATCTTTTAGCAGTTTGTATATTTGCAATTGCATTAAATAGTGAGACATGACAAACATCACATAGTGGATTGAACTAATGGAAAGACAGTCACGTGGTACTTGCTCTATTTTGATCTACTATTGTGTCTTATAAGGAAGTGCTTATAATATTATAGGTAAATGGGATCAAAGTCCCTTCATCTGTTTACTAAAGGCAGATGTAAACCGGTGACTGGTCACATTCACAGGAGCCCTTTACTGAAATTGTTTTTGACACAAGTCCAACCTAACATTTTAGCATTTTAATAATTATTGTACAGGTAATAACACAATGAAAGGACCAGCAATTAAAATGCCAAAAAAGGAGTTTATAACCACCACTCCCAACCTACTCTACCACTTCCCAGAACATCTATATAGCAAATGATGAGTCTTTAATGATCAACACCATACTGTTTATTTTGTGCACTGTGGCTCTTTGCATCACCTTTTATATGATATTTTGCCATATGATATAAAGTTTTAAAAAAGTACACATAAATTGTTTCTCATAAATCAAAATATCTTTTATTTCTGTAAACACTGAAATCTTCATCAAATGATTCAATATGTGATCAAGACTCACTCTGTTAGCACATCAACATACAAAAAAAGTTCATCATCAACATCCATCTAAACATAATTCATATATAAAATCTATTAACATGCTTTCCAGTCGCTGCACAACAGCCAATAAAATGACATAAGAAGTTGAATTTAAGTGGTTATATTCTAGAATCAGTATCGCCATCTTCACCGTACGTAAACTTTCCTAGCTTTTGCTTAATCCAGCATACTAAGGATTTTAAATGTTACAAAACAATGTTCAAATACCCTACCTAAAATGAAGTAGAAAATGTGTAGAAAATCAAAATAATTCTTTAAATAAACAGAACCATTATTACAAATAAGAAAACCTAAAACTACACAGAAAATCATAAATGCATATAGGCATAGGGGATGATACGGCATTTTAAAGGCCACTATTTGCAATAAACATCTAGAAAAGAAAGTAAAATAAAAAAGTAACTGACTTCTCCGGTCCTTTTATAGAAATACCAGTGTATCACTCTTTTTATAACACTTCAATGAACTCAAGCATTTAGTTTTTTTTTTTTTTTTAAAGTTCTTTCATAATTCTACATTCTAATCTTGTATAAAATGTACAAAATCAAAAATGGTGACTATAGGTCTTCATTCATTAGCACATTCGTTTAATGGCACTTTGTCTTATACAATGGAAAGATGGGATAAATAGGTAACTCTGTGTTTGGCAACAGTTTTTCACAACTTTGATATATATTGTGTATACAGCAAATTTGCAACTTTAAGGCCTAGCAAATTTGAATTGATCATTATTTACCTGGGAAAACCTTTGGTGCAAGCTAGAATTTATCTTGAATATAGTGAGGAATGTGCCATTGTTAACAGGTGGCCGTGTCATGCACACTTGTTAGTAGAACATGATTATGCTGTTAACATAGTATTTTCCAGCATTATGAATATGGCATTAATAAGTGCTATAACGGAATTTGTGGAGATGGTATAGGATTAATAGAAAATATATTATTTGTGTATACAGGTAGAAAACAATAATTTTAACCAAATGGTAAATATGTATATCTTTTAACTTGATGAGGTTTGAGGAGTAGGTTGTGTGCAAATATGACTAACTGTGGAAGTCTTGTTTTGGATCCTAGTTGCAATGTCACAAGATTCAAAAGTACAATAATCACACAAAAATACTGGTAATAAATATCAACATTACAAAATTCATTGAAAAACAAGTTACTAGACTGAATTATAGCTTAACAATCAAAAATACTCTAGTAGTGCAACACCTGGTCTCTTAAAAAAAAAAAAAAAAAACGGAACAACGTATTGTGTGAAAAATATACAAATAGAAATAAATAACTGGCTTCAGTGAAAAGAAAAGAGAGAAACGGTAAAGCCTACATCAAGGCATATCACTTCTTCATGTAGCCTACAAAGGAAAGTTTCACCAAAAAACGTAAATCCTGTAAGAAAACAGTGCTACAGGACAGACGCATGTTTTAAAAGGGGACTCATAGCTGGCTCTTGAAGGCTGGTCACACATTGTATACCTTGGTTACTGCCCCTGTTGCCACAGTAGCACTGCTGGATGCTGATGTTGCTGACGTTGCTGACGGCCTCTCCCTCCTGACATATCTTGGCTTGCGAACTGTAGATGATTTAAAAAATATATACGAGTAAGAACAGATGGGTCACATTCACCCTACAGTATATATTAAACGGAGCAAGTTTCTATTTATCAGATATTCCCAATAGATGTTTTGGAATTTAGCAGTTTGGAATTAGAATGCATCACCCCTTTGGAACTTTGATTCAATTCAAAATACAGATTAAGCAGTTCAAATTTCTCCTACCTGAAGATGTAGCTTCAGGAATCATGACAGCCTTTTTAGAAAAATGAACAAATTAGTACTCTGGTATCCACACAATGCTGTATGTGTTTATATAACATCAGAAATATTTAGAAAAAAACAAAAATACTAATTGATTATAGATGTCTTACCGTCTCACTTGGTTGGAATATAAAAGCTGGAATAGAAAATAACACAATTTTACAACCGCCTAAAAACCCATCTTGAATAAAAACACTACCAATACTACTACTACTACTAGTACTAATTAATACATATGTACAGTTGAAGTCAAAAGAGTACATACACCTTGCAGAATCTGCAAAATGTTAATTATTTTACCAAAATAAGAGGGATCATACAAAATGCATGTTAGGGTAAAAACTTTTTGAATTTGAAGGTCAGGGTAAATTTAACTTATTTTGTCTTCTGGGAAACATTTAGGTATCTTCTGTAGCTTCTGAAGGGCAGTACTAAATGAAAAAAAAAATATGATATTTAGGCAAAAGAAGAAAAATGTACAAATCTTCATTCTGTTCAAAAGTTTTCACCCCTGCCTCTTAATGCATCGTGTTTCCTTTTTGAAGCATTAGTGAGCAATTGAACCTTCTGTAATAGTTGCATATGAGTTCCTCAGTTG
Organism: Cirrhinus mrigala; assembly: GCA_036247105.1. Lineage (NCBI taxonomy): Eukaryota > Metazoa > Chordata > Actinopteri > Cypriniformes > Cyprinidae > Cirrhinus > Cirrhinus mrigala. The sequence continues at coordinate 25,539,884 of CM070012.1, forward strand.
TCCTCAGTGTGAAAAGATGGATCTTAATCTCATACAGTCATTGTTGGAAAGGGTTCAAATACACAAAAATGCTGAAAAACCAAAGAATTTGTGGGACCTGAAGGATTTTTCTGAAGAACAGTGGGCAGTTTAATTGTTCAGGACAAACAAGGGACTCATGAACAACTATCACTAAACAAACAAACAAACAAACAAACAACACACAGACACAGCTGTGGATCATTCAGGTAACAACACAGTATTAAGAATCAAGCTTATGTAAACTTTTGAACAGGGTCATTTTTATAAATTCAACTATCATTTTCTCTTGTGGACTATATGTAAACGTCTTTTATATGAAATTTCTTATTCAGGTCAGTACTAAGTAAAAAAAAAAAAATAACACGCATTTTATATGATCCCTCTTATTTTGGTAAAATAATTAACATTTTGCAGATTCTGCAATGTGTATGTAAACTTTTGACTTCAACTGTACATATTCATACATAAAATATCATTAATACATATGTATGGATTTTTAGACTTTTTTTTACCCTTGTTGCGCCTGTAGAAGACACCAGGGAGGCGATTGGAACGCTTAAGGTAAAAGAAAGATGCAACCGAGAGGATGAGACCCAAGCTGATCAGTAAAGTTCCTAGAAGGACAGAAGCTGCAACACCTGGACCACCTGCCATTACAGACACAATGCACAAAAGATGAGACTACTGAATGCAAGTCAATATAGAAAAAGGTTTTAAAGCTGTTTTTGTGGGCTGGCCACATAACTATCATTAAACAATTGTAGTAACTTACCAATCACTGTGATTAAAGGTACTAAAATGTGATTACTCCTTGCTAGAGGAAGAGTTGAAAACAAACAAAGAAATAAATAAAAAGATTTAAAAATATATACATAATAAACTAAATACATTAAAGTGTTGTAAGGAATAGTTCACCCAAAAATGTCATATTTTAGCTGGAAAGAAATGGTTGGAGCCAAAAACATCTTCATAAATTTGTTTGTTACAAACATGCTTTTCACTTCACAAAATGTTAATAGATAGGCTGGAGTTATGTGGAGTACTTGTAGATTACTGTGACGTTTTCATCAGCTGTTTGGACTCTCATTCTGACGGCACCCATTCACTGCAGAGGATCCAATGGTGGGCAAGTGATGTAATGCTAAATTTATCCAAATTTGTTTAGATGAAGAAACAAATTCATCTACATCTCGAATGGCCAGAAGGTGAGTAAATTTTCAGCAAATTTTAATTTTAAGGTGAACTATTCATTTACAATTAAACAAATGGCTCCTGGAGTCAAAGAACTCCCAAACTGTATCTTAAACATTTCAATAAAGCAAGATAAAGGAATGCATGCGCATAAAGTGTGTTTAGTGTGTTAGCACTTACTATTGTTAAGTAAAGTTGAATTCCCCTGCTCTGTTGAGTTGCAGGACACACAAAACGTTGTACTGTTCTCATGAACTTGAAGGAGCCCTAGAGGAGGATTCAAGGTTACAAAATAAATATATCAATTATACCAAATGTCCATGACAATTACATACAACATTTCACAGAAACAAAATGTGCTCATGTTGTATTAAAAATGTATACATTTTACCAAAGATATTACTTTAGAAACATACCAGGATCACAGAGTGTAATATTCACACAGGTTTCATTCATTCTCTTTATTCTTTCACAACAGTCATTGGAATTTTCTAGCAGTGCCTGAAACACATGCATAACCAAAATACATCAAGAATAGAAGTGATCTTAAATTCAGTTTTAGAGCATGGAACTACAATAACCAAAGTATTCACAATAGTTATGGCTCTCACATACTGAATTTTGTGTGAAAAGATTCCTGAAGAGAAAAGACAAGAGATACCTTGGTCTCTGGAATTTCTAACACAAAAAGAGCAGCACTGAGGATGAAGTAGACTCTACTCATGATGAGATTACTCCTGTGGGTTAGATGGAGTCAATATGGATCTGAAACCCATTATGTTTATGTTATAAAATGCCACAGTTTGAGGTATGTCGCTTTATGTTAATTTTAACATCTTATATATTTAAATAAAATGCAGGGGTTAGGCAACATTAAGTGTGAGCCATCAAGGTATTCTAAGAGCGACTGGTCCCTTTCCGAGGCGTTTAATTCTACAATGGTCACGATAAAGCAAATGTCTTCTTTTTTAAGTCGGTGGTTGTGTATTCTCTAAAGTATGACATTTTACCACCAGTTATTAAGACATATTGTACAGTACGGCAAACAAGCCACCTCACCAAACAAGTTCCTCAACAGTCTATTTACTGAACAGCTGGCTAATTACTTTAGCTTGCTGTGTGGATAACTAGGATGCCATGATACAAAACAATCTATAAATAAAACAGAAGCCATTACTGTTTTGTTTACCGACGACACAATACAGATTTTATGATAATAAACACGTAAACTCACCTGTGAAGCGCAAGTTTTAATGTGTCAGAAATCTTTTGACAGCAGGCTTTACTTCCTGATTAATAAACTGCACTGCCAAAATACAAGTCCTTCACTGTTGTATTGTTAGATTTAGCTTTTATTATAGCATTATTAGAACATTTTTATTATTAATTTATGCTTAGGGTGTGATGCGAATTCCATTTAGCAACAAATGTAACGTTATGAAAAATCTGTGAATAGTGAATATTGTTGTAAGATTAGAGATTTTTCGTCTCGTTGTGGCATGAAAAAAGTTTATACTCAAAACATATCGATGTATTTTCATAATGAAATAAATGGACGTGAGATGCATTATCAGAATGTGTTGCTTTGCGTTTTCTAAGCTTTATGACTTTTATTATGAAGACACTGGCTTTCGTAGTTTTGGTTGCTAGGATACAGTTTATTAACGCTCAACAACCGTTCGCTTGTGGTGAACCACCCCGCTTATGGGCTGAAGGTGTTGTTGCTGTAGTGTGATTGTTTAACAAGATCAACAGGTTTTGATTGGTGAGAGTTTCACAAATTCACACTATACCACCGCACTAAGCTTTTAAATGTCGCAAGCATACAACTGGCAGATTCAAATGAGACATATTGTCATTACAAACGCGCAGTTTAATAAACTGTAGTGCAAACTGAATCACAGCGTGAATTATGATTTCATACACTACCAGTCAAAAGTTTTTGAACAGTAAGAATTTTAATGTTTCTTAAAGAATCCTTTTCTGCTCTCCAAGCCTGCATTTATTTGATCCAATGTACAGCAAAAGCAGTAATATTGTGAAATATTTTTACTATTTGAAATAGCTGCTTTCTATTTGAATAGATTTTAAAATGTAATTTATTAAAGTGATCAAAGTTAAATATTTTAGCATCATTACTCCAGGCTTCAGTGTCACATGATCCTTCAGAAATCATTCTGATATGCGGATTTGATGTTCAAGAAACATTTATTATTATTATTATTATTATTATTATTATTATTATTATTATTATTATTATGCTTTAAATTGTTTAAAAGTAATGAGAAAGATATGTAAAATGTTACAAAAGATTTCTGATTCAGATAAAGGCTGTTCTTTTGAACTTTCTATTAATCAAAGAAACCTGCTGAAACTCAGCTGTTTTCAATATAATAATAATAATAAATGTTTTTTGAGCAGCAAATCAGAATATTTGAATGATTTCTGAAGGATCATGTGACTGGAGTAATGATGCTAAAAATTCAGCTTTGAAATCACAGGAATAAATTACATTTTAAAATATATTCAAATAGAAAAGAGTTATTTTAAATAGTAAAAATATTTTTTACTCTATATATATATATATATATATGTTTTCATATATTTTCTGTATATTTATGTATTTTTTATATATTTAAATTGTATTGTTTTTCTGTATTTTGGATCGAATAAATGCAGGCTTGGTGAGCAGAAGAGAATTCTTCAAAAAAATTAAATAAAAATTAAAAAATCTTACCGTTCAAAAACTTTTGACTGGTAATATAAATAACTGAATAAATGTATGCAAAAAATGCATACTTACTAAAATGAAATAAACCATCCATTTACACTACTGGTACAAACTACAATATTTCCGCTCACATTATAAGTACTTAAATAGCGCCACCTACCGATTTTTTCTTAAGAAATAATGAAGAAACATAGGCGTAATGTTTACTGGCCGTGTGAACTATTTAAATTCTGTAGCCCGGGAAAACGGCTGCAGTCTGTCAAAAATGTCACGTACACATAGCTTAACTAAACCGTAACTGCCAGCATCAACGTGCACCTGCATTTATTTACGTTGCCTCAGAATTATTACTGCATATAAAAACAATTAATTTTCTGGTAAGTATTACTAGATAAGTGTAACCGTTGAAACAGCGGTTTACTCGCTAGTTTAGTCATGAAAACTAGCTCAGCTTTGATGACGGCAGGCGTCTGCGTCGCTTTTGACATTTGACGTTCGCTCAGATAAATTCTAGAATATTTGTTTTTAAACAAAAGTAATTGTTCAAATCAAAACAAATAGACAGTAGTTTTGATTCCATGTTAATTATTTCTAGTGGAAGTAAATGTGTTGACATTCAAAGATTGGATATGAAGCCAAATGTCTGGAATATAAAGGAGATGCTGAATATCCCCGCAACTTCTGGGTATGTCTTATAACAGAATTCTGTACACGAGAAGCTAACTTTCACTATTATTTACACGTACCCAATCAATTACCTTGAAATGGGGCTTAATGATGTAGTGTTTATATTCATGTTTATTGTGCTTTCTGCTTGTTATAGAGGGATAAAATCTAGTAAGGGTCCGGGAACCAGTGACTACTCCAGTCTGAGTGACTCCCAGTATTTGTTGGGCTCTCAAATGTGGCCTGACAATTCACAAGGGTTTACCCAAGAGATGAGTGGACAGAGCAGAGGTTCTCAGCATGCCTCACAGGAGGTAAATATTTAAGGCCTATACTATCTATTATTTAGTCTGTAGATGTTTTGTGTAGTATAATATAATCATGTTCTTGATAGTTTTTCTTGGTCTACAAACCTTTAATAAATGGAATTTAATGTGACGTTGTTGTGAACAAGTCTGTAAAATTGTGTAATATTTTAAGTTTCATATTAATTACAAATTGTTTAAATCCTCTACAGATGAAGGAAATGATGGTGTCCAGCAGTTATAGTTCTAAGCCGTTTTTGTTCGGTGGTGATGGTAAAATCTCAAACTTCACTGGTGGCAAATTTGTTGGCATGTTGGACAAATTTGAGGAGGAGAAGAGAAAAGCCAAGGAAAAATATGAAAGGTAATCAGTCTATTCTTGATCCTTGTGGAATGAAGAACTATTCTAACCATCCTGGTATCCATTTCTGAATTTTCTATTGCAATTTTTCACGTAGCTTTGGTTCTGCCCTGACATATTGTTTAATGTAACTTTTTCCCTTTTTAGGGAAATTCTCACTCATGGAATTCTACAATTGCAGGAATCTCTGGAAAATGTAAGTATTGTACTTAGGGCACACATGCATGTTTAACACATTTATAATGTTTATATTGCAAGTCATGGTTTTAATACTACTGACTTACATTTTCCCTTTTAGACCAGAGAGATTTTGTTAAGTCGCATTGATGGAAATAATGACATAACCAAAGTTGTAGTGGAGAAAATGGATACTTTTTCAAAAACAAGTATGTTTTTTTTTAACTATATGCAGATGGTTATTCCACAGATACCATACCATTAAAGACAAATATTGATCAAATAAAAGTAGATACATATTTTTAAAATACTTTAAATGTTGTAGATGTTATTTATAGCCTATGACATTATGTTGACTTTTGCAGTTGAAGGTTATTTAAACAGTGTGAAAGAAGGTATAACATGTCAGTTTGAGACTCTGCAGAGCCAAACACAAACAGAAATGGCAGACAGGGAAGCAAGGGTAAGAACTGCACGTATAACAGAGACAATCGATGCAAATTCAATAATAATATATTTTATATTTGCATAGGTAATAAAGCCACATTTATTTTCTATTTAATAGAGTAGTCTGGCTGCAAAAGAGCTGGGCTCAAGCATGCTTAACCTCCAACGGGATCTGGAACATCTGAAAGCAGAGCTGAGCAAGGAGCAGGGCATGCTGGGAAAAATTCTGTCTGAGCTTAGCACTTTGATCTCTATTCACAAGCCAATGACAGGACCTGGCTCTGCCAGAATGATTGACAGTGAGGTCCAGACATCACCTGGTTTGCTTGAGAGGTTCTGTGTCATGTCAGCTGAAAAACGCCACGAGAGCAAGACGATATGCAACTGGCCTGTCATTTATTCAGGAAAAGCAGCAGAACAGAACCAGTGTCCACTCACAACACAGAAGACGCAAAACAGAAATGCACACACTCTGCCTGCAGAAAGACAGCAGACTGCAGTAACAGAGGAGACTTCCCCTGAAGCGTCGCAGAGATTTTGGTGCACACAATTACTTGAGACCAGACCTTCAAGCCCACTTGTGGATGTTCAGTCCACTGCATCCATAGAGGACAATGGAGGACAGTATGTAGATGCACACCCGGAGCCTGAAAAACCACTGAATGTGAGAGAGAACCGATTTGTCACTGTTGCAGTCCCACCACTGAAAGTACCAAGGAGGCGCCACAAACCACTGAATTATAGGGGGAAAAAGAGAGCCTTGGTTCTCCCACAAAGACAGCCAGTGAAAAAAAAGGGAGCGGTGAATTTCTCCAAGGACAGCCAGCAGAATGAAGACATTCAGTGTGAACAAAAAGGCAGAGTACCTTTGGCTTCTCTTTGTGACAACTGGAAAATGACCAACAAGCCTGTTGTAGAGAATCACTTAAAACGACAGCAGCAAGCCAAAGTCGCACCAGTCAGTAGGTGTGTGGCTGAACAGCCACTAAACCCCTTCAGTTTGTGGTCTGAGGACACAGACAGCTCCCAAGTGCTGGTGGAATACAAGATGTCTGAATGGGAAAATGTGGTGCCTGAACCTAAAGCCAGCATCACAGAAGGAGAAGGTGGCCTCTGGCAGCTTTTTGACTTTACTAATGACTCAGAATGAGATGCAGAATACCTCCATACTGTATTCTGATTACACTTACATTTGAGAAATTATTCTAGAGTATCTCCTATGTTCATTTTTTAATAAGTTAGAACTTGAAATTGCCTGTGAATGTGCAAACCTTGTTCTCTAACCACTTTTCTATAGACATCTGTTCCTCTTCTGTTGCTTTACATTCATTATTCTTTTTGAAGAGTGGACATTATAAAAACTTAAACACAAACAGGCAGACTTTACTACATCTGAAAGTATTTTGTTCTATTTTTCTCATACCGTATGCCTCTAAAGCAATAACATTCAAGCACATTCTGTAACTTAGGCATGTCATATTTGAGAAATTTGCAAATATTTTAGACAACCCCAATGTAACAACAGGTATAAAATAGTTTTAAAATATATTCAACTTTGTTTGCAGTTGGAACTTAGATTTAGTTGTTGCAACATGTTTAATAAATTGCATCGACTATTTAAAGTTACAGTGCATGTACTGTATTGTGAAACTCTTTGTAATACATTTCTACTTTGCTAGTAAAGTAAAATCATATTTTACTTAATCTGAGCTGTGTATCTCAAATCATTCAACACATAACTTAACTCGTACTATATACCTCAGCAACCGGTAATATTATCTGAAATCCAAAAATGTAAAACATATCATAGTTATTATCACTAATGCACTTACAGCATTATAAATCGAAATTGTTTCATAACTATTTATGAAAGCCTTCCTCTCCCTATATCTACAGTTTTCTGATAGTAGTCTTGTGAAAACTTTTTTTTTTTTCATGAGAAACTACTGTTGGAAAAATAGTGTTGTCATTCCTCTACCAAGTCAGCAGGAGGAGGCATGAGTCCACGAGGATTCAGATTTGCCACCAAACACACATCATAACTGTCGTGCATCAGAGCCTGCTTTGCCACCACAGTCCATACGTTTTCCCAGGGATCCAACTGCAGGATGTCTTTAGTGATGGTGTCATGACGATCTTGGAAAATAGTGGAGTACATGTGTATTTAAATGAATTGTAAATGGGTGTTGAATTGAATTTTGTGATTGCATACATTTAACTTGTCCAGTACTGATATTACAATATTAACACATTTTACCTGCTCCTTTGTAGTATCCACAGACATAAAGTTTTCCGTCGACTACACCAGCATTTGATGCATTGCTGCGAAGTGATAGAAGAGGCCATGGTAATGGAGGACCTTCCCTCCAGAAATCCCCATCAGGATTGTAGATCTCCACTACTTTAAGGCAGTGACGTGACTGGCCACGATCCACACCTTCACACCCAATACCACCTGTAAAAGGAGATGCTGAAATTCCTTCATGGGGTATGCTTAGCTTTTGATATTGCTTTATTTCCTTGTGGTGAAGCAACACATGCAAAATTGAAACAAGCAACATTTTTGAAGAATGACATCAAGTGCACACATACAGTTGAGGTCGTAAGTTTACATACACCTTGCAGAATCTGCAAAATGTTAATTATTTTACTAAAATAAAAGAGATAATACAAAATGCATGTTGTGTTTTTTTAGTACTGACCTGGTATTTCACATGAATGAAGCTTGCATTTAGTCCACAAGAGAAAATAATAGTTGGGTTTATTGGTTGGGAGCCAGGGGTGTAAACTTTTGAACAGAATGAAGATGTGTACATTGTTTAGTACTGCCCTTCAGAAGCTACAGAAGGTATTTCCATGTTTCCCAGAAGACAAAATAAGTTACATTTACCCTGATCTTCAAATTCAAAAAGTTTTCACCCCCTGGCTCTTAATGCATTGTTTTTCCTTCTGGAGCATCAGTGAGTGTTTGAACCTTCTGTAATAGTTGCATAGGGTCATTTTTATAAATTCAACTATTATTTTCTCATGTGGATTATATGTAAATGTTGTTTATGTGAAATATCTTATTCAGGGCAGTACTAAATAAAAAATACCATGCATTTTTTTATGATCCCTCTTATTTTAGTAAAATGATTAACATTTTGCAGATTCTGCAAGGTGTATGTAAACTTCTGTCCTCAACCGTAGGTGAGATTATGCTTTTATGAAAGTGAGTGAACCATTGTAATGATGACAGCTGTCATAAGCTTCTTGTGTTAAGCAGTATTAAGTTAATCCACAGGTCTCACTCTATGAAAATATCAACACACAATCACAAAAACTGATACTTAAAATAAGTTAACATATTGTACATTCTCACCCAGTACATAGATTTCCCCATTGAGTGCGACTGCGCTGCAACGGTATTTTGAATACTTCATAGGGCCAAGTTCACTCCACTTGTTGGTTTCTGGGTCATATTCAAGCAGGCGATTACTCATGCGATCAGGCTCCTCATCTGTGCGGTATGACTGTCGTTCATGAGACATGGCAGGACAGGTGCATTAGAGGGAAAGAGAGAAGGCACAGACAGTTACTGTGATCCCCACTTGTTTTAATTTCCAAATTATAGTGATTTGTTTCATTTGCATCACTGATGTTACATTTTCATGACTGTTCTTGCGCAGTACAGTTGAAGCTAAAAGTATTCATACACCATTACATACATCATTATTTGACCAAAATAAGAGGGATCATACAAAATGCATGTTATTTTTTATTTAGTACAGACCTGAATAAGATATTTCACATAAAAGACATTTACATATAGTCCACAAGAGAACATAGTAGCTGAATTTATAAAAATGACCCCCTTCAAAAGTTTTACACTTGATTCTTAATACTGTGTTGTTACCTGAATGATCCACAGCTGTGTTTTTTTCTATTTAGTGATAGTTGTTCATGAGTCCCTTGTTTGTCCTGAACAGTTAAACTGCCTGAACAGTTAAACTTTAAGCATTTTTGTGTATCTATACCCTTTCCAACAATGACTGTATGATTTTGAGATCCATCTTTTCACACTGAGGACAACTGAGGGACTCATATGCGACTATTACAGAAGGTTCAAACGCTGACTGATCCTGGAGAAGAAAAAATGATGCATATTAAGAATAAAGTGTATGTAAACTTTGAACTGGCTCATTTTTATAAATTCAACTATTATTTTCTGCAGGGTGTATGTAAACTTTTGACTTCAACTGTATATTTGCACTATTTTGGGATATTACCTGTGGCGTCCTTCCCCCGAGCACATACAAACGGCCCTTCATCCGAACTACGCTGTGGTAGGCCAGAGGCATGGGTAGAGGGGCAGCACTACGCCATGGTCCACCCTGTAAAGACCAGCGCTCAACACTGTTGGTGATGAGGAACTGGTTCTTCAGCTTCATTTGACCCCCAATCAGATAGAGGTTTTCACCCAAAGAGCCCAATGCGTAAGAATCACGATACTCTGCTGAGCTCAAGTGTTTCCAGGATCCTTGAGCTTCCTTATTGTACCTGAAAGGGTCATAATAATAAATATTAGGTTTGGTTTCACTGTCTCTAACAATGTAATAGATTTGATCTCATTTTAATCTTAATTTTAGGTATTCTAATGAAAAGATTAGTTTAAGGTTTGGCTGCATATATTTGATGTTGAAAACGTGTAGTATTATTGTCCTGCCAAAGCCTCACATGAAAATCTCGACATTTCTCTCTTTCTGTCTTGACATCCTTCTTGCTCCCAGCTCTCCTGCAACAATTATGTCATTCCTCTCAGTCACAACCCCAGCAAAGACATATCCAAGTGCATCACCGTATCGTGGGGAGGTGATGAACAGAGTCCGGCCTGTTTTGGGAGCATAACAGAAGCTACGCTCTGTATAGCTTCCATAACGTGAGCGAATGCCTCCGCCGTCATTACCAATGCAGAGCAGGAGGTCTGTGGTCTCCATGCCGTAGCGCAGCTTTAGTCTGCGGGGTGGAGCATCTGAATCCAAGCTTGCTGCTTCAACTGCCTCTTCCATTATCTGAAGACATTCGGCATCAGCTAGAAGTGCTGTGTTTCTTTTCATCGTCCCCTTCAAGTAATCTGCACCCACCAGTGGAAGACGTACCTTCTTTAAGAGCTCTGGAAGGTGCCTGGCCCGGTTCTCTTCCTCTGAACCTACACCCACCGGGCGGTACCTTACCCAGCGCATCACCACATCCAAAATGCTCTCTTCCCGTGAAACATTAAGGTCGTCTGAGCCCAATAACGCACCTAGCTGGTGGGCCTCCAACTCTAGGACTTCCTCTCCAAGGCACACTTCGGTAAAGTGCTGTCGCAGATATCGCTGAGCATGGTCGGCCAACTCTTCTGCCCCTAGATCCCGGGCATAATAATAGATGCCCAGGCAGTTGGAAGCATCCATGTTGTCAATCATGTAAATCTGACAACGACTGAAAACATCATCCATCTGTAGGAGGAAAGCAGCAACAGAGATTCCCTGCACATTGGCTATGGTGAGTGGAAGATTGGAGCTGTACATGTACTCCAGCAGAAGAGCCAGGCTTGGGGCCGGCATGTCTCTTAACACCACCTGACGGTTGGTACACTCACGCAGACCACAGGTGAACATTACGCGGAAGTAGGGACTGAAGGCAGAAAGCACCGCACGGTGGCATGGGAAACTAACACCTTCAGCGACTAGGACCACATCTGTTAACTGCTCAGCATCCCGCATTCGATTTAGCTGTTCCAATAGCGTCAAACCATGCTTGGCTCTGAGATCCATTTTGTTTTTTTCAGCTTAAAACTTAGAGAAGTGTTACTGTTAGGCTAAATACATCCTGGAGGTCTTTCAGAAGTTGTATCTGAAGAGGTAAAAAAACAAAGGATTAGCTAATGCAGCTAAATGAGAACATACTAATGAAAAGTGCACGGTATCGTATTGAAAGTTGGTGCATTTTAATGCACCGATAATTTTATCTTGCTCTAAGGGTTGGTGCTAAACAGGTCAGTGCTCCGACATGTCAAAAGAAGGCAGTTATTGTTGTATCAGTCACAGTATTGGCAACAAGCTAAGTCTATTGCATTATATTAGCACATGCATCAGTGAATCGTACCAGATTTCTGGCTTCCTGTGGTGTCTGCCTTCAGGCAACAATTCGTCCATTACCCACACTCGACACAAACGCTGCCTGCCTTGCGTCTGACAGTAAACACTGGGAGAGGGAGCATGCTCAACCTTCCATGCCCATTCCAGCTAAGCAACAGTGCTAATTATAGAACATGATTTGTCAAACTGGTGAAGGGGGAAACAAAAAATATTTAACAAGTATACTTAACACTGAGCATTACTTGATATTACAGCATGCCTACAAGGTTTTTTTTATATATATATTGCCATTTTCCTTAGTGTTTTTGCAATGTGTATGTTTTAGTATTTCTGGCATGAAATCGGGGGAAAGGCCCTCAGTACATAACAGCTGAGGTCAAATTTCACCCCATCATGCTCTTAAAGTGACTACACAATATATGTGTAAGCATTTGTTTCTCAATGCAGCTTCTTAACCATTACGTTTGATGCAATTATAGCTATTTGTGAATAAGTATTATATTATTGATAAAGCAATGAAACAGAACTTTGTGATGTAAGTATAAATTCTTAATATTGCGCAACATTAAACCCACACATTTTATTTATTTTTAATATTTTTTTTTTTTTTAATTATTTTACCAAAATAACAGGGATCATCCAAATGCATGCTATGCTGTTTTTTATTTAGTACTGACCTGAAAATATATATTTCACTTAAAAGTCTATTACATATAGTCCACAAAAGAAAATAATATTTGAATTTATAAAAATGACCCTGTTGAAAAGTTTACATATGCTTAATTCTTAATACTGCGTTGTTACCTGATTGATCCACAGCTGTTTTTTTGTTTACTGAGTTGTTCATAAGTCCCTTGTGAGTCCTGAACAGATAAACTGCCCACAGAAGATACTTACATGTTTCCCAGATGACAAAAGTTAAATTTACACTTATCTTTAAATTCAAGAAGGTTTCACCCCCCAGTTCTAATGCATCGTGTTTACTTCTGGAGCATTAATAAGTGTTTGAACCTTCTGTAATAGTTGCATATGAGTCCCTCAGTTGTCCTCAGTGTGAAAGGATGGATCTCAAAGTCATACAGTCATTGTTGGAAAGGGTTCCAATACAACATCAACATACAGGGGTTGGACAATGAAACTGAAACACCTGGTTTTAGATCACAATTAGTATGATATTGGGCCTCCTTTTGCAGCCAATACAACATCATTTCATCGTGGGAGTGACAAATACAAGTCCTGCAAAGCAGCCAGAGGGATTTTGAGCCATTTTCCTCTTGCAGAACAGTGGCCAGGTCACTATGTGATGCTGATGTGGGAAAACGTTTCCTGACTCGCTCCTCCAAAACACCCCAAAGTGGCTCAATAATATTCAGATCTGGTGACTATGCAGGCCATGGGAGATGTTCAACTTAATTTTCATGTTCATTAAACCAGTCTGTCACCAGTCTTGCTGTGTGTATTGGTGCATTATTATCCTGATACAGAGCACTACCTTCAAGGTACAATGTTTGAACCATTGGGTGCACATAATGAAACTTTACACTCTGCTCTAACTGGTGTAATGTACAGTAAGTGAAGATTGGGCACCAGACAGCGCAAATATAGCCATGAGACCTCCAATACTATATTGGCGAGTGTTTCAGTTTCATTGTCCAACCCCTGTATATAAACTTCTGAACAGGGTCATTTTTATAAATTCAACAATTATTTTCTCTTGTGGACTATATGTAAGCATCCTGCATGTGAAATAAATTATTTAGGCCATAACATGCATTTTGCATGATCCCGATTATTTTGGTAACTTAATATTTTGCAGATTCTGCACAATGTATGTTAACTGTATGGATATAAAAATAGGAGCATAAATGTAATCAGTACAAGTCAGAGGCCTGAACAGTCTACTCAATTATTAATGAATATATTAACCACAGAGGAGAGATGTTAAAATTTAACCCCTTTTTAAGCCCTTTTAAGGACCACTTAATGTGTTGCAAAATTACAGGATGCATGATGTCAAAACATCCCTTCCTGTCCTTTTTTTAAGTCATCAATTTGTAAAATATTGCACGTCACAATGGAAATTTCTACCGGAACAGCAAAAGTTTCCATTGCAGTTCACTAGTACAAAAATTAATGACTACTACTGAACACAAGAGGAAAGTCTGAGTCAGCATTTTCACTAAAATAAAACAATAGTTTAAAGATAGATACACAATTTTTTTGTTCTATAATGACATGTACATTGACAATATTTCTGTTAATTTGTTTTGTTATTTAACTTCTGAAATTGTATATATCCATTAAAATTATTATACGCTATTACTTGTCCAAAGTTAATTATTGAAAGCACAGCCTCTTTTTAATACAAACCAACGCCGTTATGGTCCCTTTTAAAAACCCTCACAGATTTAGAGGTAAATCATAGATGACATGCAGGAAGCCTTATGAAGTTTTATTCAGACTAAAGTCAGTGTAATTTTGTGGTTTGTAATTAAGTCTTGACAAAAACTATTTATAGTAGCTATATAGCACAAAATAGAGAAAATGGACTCAGGGCATGCAGAGTATTGTGTACAGAGAGAAATTATAGATGAACAGAGGCTTAAAGAGCGATCTCATCGAATGGACCCTTCCCAGATCAACCTTCCCATCTCTCATCGGCTGAAGAGATCACTCAGGTAGGATACAGCCATTAAAGCAAATGTTTATTCGAAAGAAATAATGCAGCATTGACACCAATTTGTTTATTTTTCCTTTCTTTCTTTACCAGCTGTTCTACACACAGACTGAAACGTAGTATAGTTGGTTTCTTGCCTGTTTTGTCCTGGTTGCCTCGTTACTCCATCTGGGATTATGGCATGCCAGACCTTATCTCAGGCATCAGTGTAGGCATCATGCATCTTCCACAAGGTAAAAGTATGTTTCTGTACTTTTTAATGACCTAAAGTACAACACAATCTTCATTTGTGGGTGTTTAAGACATTGTGTTTGTATGTTTTAGGTATGGCCTATGCTTTGCTGGCATCGTTGCCTCCAGTATTTGGACTCTACACATCACTCTATCCTCCATTAATTTATTTTATTTTTGGGACATCCAGACACATATCTATAGGTGAGATAATTAATGTTTAAACTGCTGAAACTTATTAACCTTAGTCAAAATGCATTGTTTTCTGTCTAAACTTTGCTTGAATTGAAAGTTTTCTAAAAGTTTTGACTTTTAATGTATTTATTTGTTTGTGTACGCATAGGCACGTTTACTATCCTCAGTATTATGATTGGCGGTGTGACAGAGAGACTGGCCCCCGATTCAGATTTCCTTATATACAATGGCACTAATGTGACTGAGGAGGTGGATATAATTTCTAGAGACTTCTACAGAGTGCAAGTTGCTGCTGCCGCCACTGTACTAGGAGGACTTATTCAGGTGATACATAAACACATATTGAGGTGATAAATAAACACAGGTTGATGCACACAAAAATGTATACTTCATAATGTATATATACTTAATAAAGAGGAGTTTATTCTCTCTCATAGGTTGTATTAGGCTTGGTGCAGTTTGGGTTTGTTGGTACATATCTCTCAGAGCC
Source organism: Cirrhinus mrigala (assembly GCA_036247105.1). Classification (NCBI taxonomy): domain Eukaryota; kingdom Metazoa; phylum Chordata; class Actinopteri; order Cypriniformes; family Cyprinidae; genus Cirrhinus; species Cirrhinus mrigala. Next base: position 25,555,498 of record CM070012.1, read on the forward strand.
GTTGGTCAGAGGTTATACCACAGCTGCCTCTGCTCATGCTGTAGTAGCCCAGTTAAAGTACATCCTTGGAGTCTCACCTAAGCGCTTCAGTGGACCTCTGTCTATTGTTTATGTGAGTACAATCAGAGACATGCATTGAATGTGCATGCTGCAATGCATTATTTAGTATTTCTCTGTCATTTCTCTGTGCAGACTCTAGTAGACTTGTTTACACTGTTGCCAGAGACTCATCTCCCGACTCTTCTGGCCAGTGTTGTGTCCACTGTGGTTCTCATCACTGCCAAAGAGCTTAACAGTGCGCTCAGGCAAAAACTACTGGTGCCTATTCCGGTGGAACTCTGCACTGTATGTAATAAAGAAAAAATTACCATTTTAAATACAATATCTTTCTCTTTTTCATTGTTTGATAAAGTCATATCCATAAATTGTACTATTTTTATTTAATATGATTTGTTAAATCCTCTCTGTATCTATCACTAGCACTTGTCCTTAATGCCCTTTCTGTTATTAATCTGCGTAGTCAGCGTTTCAACTTTCTACATCATAGTGCTTGCATCATATTTACAAAGCAATAACTTATTGCAACTAGTCTGGCTTCTCATTCACTTCACGGAAATCATTAACATCATTTATCCTTAGCTCATGAAATTGTGTATGTTTTTATGCTAGATTGTAGTGGCGACAGTTATATCATTCTACACTCGGCTGAATGAAAGCTATAAGATATCAGTCGTTGGCGAGATCCCAAGTGGGTGAGTTTGCACATCTAAAATATGTTGTATTTTAGAATCAAAAGTATTTTCTTAATGGTGCTTGGGAAGGCAATATCATGACAACCACCACTATTATTTTGACTCACATTTTCTTTAAATTCTGTTTTCTCAGACTTCAGCCTCCCAGCATTCCAAATGCCAGTGTCTTTTCTGAGGTGGTGTTGGATGCTTTTGCCATGGCCATTGTGGGTTATGCAATTTCTATTTCTTTGGGCAAAACCTTCGCCCTCAAACACGGTTACAAAGTAGAAAGCAACCAAGTGGGTAAATCAGAATAGCACATATGGATAAACAAATAATGACACTGCATACCTGATCTTTGTCTTTCTCTCACTGTGTTGTAGGAGCTGGTGGCCTTGGGTCTCAGTAATACAGTTGGAGGTTTTTTCCAGTGTTTTTCAGTTTGTTCTTCAATGTCTCGCAGTCTAATACAGGAAAGCACAGGAGGCAAGACACAGGCAAGACAAATACATTTGTATAAACTTTGTGAGAGCATACATTTATGAAGTTGAAGTCAAAAGTTTACATACACCTTGAGATCCATCTTTTGACACTGAGGACAACTGAGGGACTCAAATGCAACTATTACAGAAGGTTGAAACGCTCACTGATGCTTCAGAAGGAAACACAATGCATTAAGAGCTGGGAGGTGAAAACTTTTTGAATTTGAAGATCAGGGTAAATGTAACTTATTTTGTCTTCTGGAAACATGTATCTTCTGTAACTTCTGAAGGGTAGTACTAAATGAAAAAAATATATTTAGGAAAATGTACACATCCTCATTCTGTTCGAAGGTTTACAACCCTGGCTCTTAATGCATCATGTTTCCTTCTGGATCATCAGTGAGCATTTGAACCTTCTGTAATAGTTGCATATGAGTCCTTCAGTTGTCCTAAGTGTCAAAAGATGGATCTCAAAATCATACAGTCATTGTTGGAAAGAGTTCAAAAGCACAAAAATGCTAAAAAAAAACCTAAGAATCTGTGGGAACTGAAGGACTTTTTTGAAGAGCAGCAGGCAGTTTAACTGTTCAGGACAAACAAGGGACTCATGAACAACTATCACTAAACAAAACAAAAAAAAAAACAAAAACAGCTGGGGATCATTCAGGTAACAACACAGTATTAAGATCAAATGTATGTAAACTTTTGAACAGGGTCATTTTTATAAATTCAACTATTATTTTCTCTTGTGGGCTATATGTAAATGTCTTTTATGTGAAATATCTTACTCAGGTCAGTACTAGATAAAAAATAACATGCATTTTGTATGATCCCTCTTATTTTGGTCAAATAATTACCATTTTGCAGATTCTGCAAGGTGTATGTAAACTTTTGACTTCATTTGTATATATGTTTGTTCATCATTTTGTGTTGTTTAGATTGCAGGAGTAGTATCTGGTGTAATAGTACTGGTGACAGTACTGAAGTTAGGCTCACTTTTTCAAGAGCTGCCCAAGGTATGTGCCAACAAACCACTGTGAGGACTGTGAGTCAGATTACTAATCTGTTTGTGCTTTATTTAGGTATGAGCTATGAATAAAGTGCGATTAGAATTTACATTCTTTGGTGTCTGTCTAGGCAGTTCTTGCGGCGATTGTGTTTGTGAATCTGAAGGGAATGTTCAAGCAGTACTACGACATAGTCACACTGTGGCGTAGTAGCAAGATTGATCTGGTAAGTTATGCTAAAGTAGCTTTTTCAGCTACAAGTATTTAGCGGTCAGTTTCTCACCCTCATGTCATTCCAAGACCTTCACTCATCTTCAGAACATAAATTAAGATATTTTTGATGATATCCGAAAGCTTTCTAACCCTGCATAAACAGCAATGCAACTGACACATTCAAGGTCCAGAAAAGTAGTAAGAACATTGTTAAAATAGGCCATCTGTGGTTCAGACTTAATTTTATGAAGCTACAAGAATACCTTTTGCGTGCAAAGAAAAAAAAAACTTTAACAATTCAACAATTTCTTCTCTTCCGTTCATAATTTCCATGATTGCCAGTTTGTTAGTGTACTTCTTTATTCATCTCTGTGCTCTGTTTTTGTGTTTGTAGTTGATATGGTTGGTGACCTACGTGTCCACTGTGCTCTTTAATTTGGATATGGGTCTGGGTGCCTCCATGGGTTTTGCTTTGCTCACTGTCATCTTCAGAACTCAACGGTTGGAGTCGTTCCCTACTTCTAATCGTTCAGCATTGTTTCTTCCTACTGTCATCTGCTCCATTCTCTCACTGCATCATGTCTGACCTTATCACATGACTTCTTTCTGTCTCTCAGGCCCACTTACTCACTGCTGGGACACCTCCCTGGCACTGAGCTGTATTTAGATATGGAGACACACAAGGAGGTGATGTTTACATTGATTTTTATCCATGTAGCAGACAGAACTGCATTGGAATGTTTAACTGCACCATTTTGAATGATTTGTCTGTTTATTGCAGTTATGTTTATTTAATCTTCAGCTTAGCCCCATTATAACTTCAGAAATATCAGGACAGTTTTTAATAGCAAACTAGCCTGGATTACACCTATGTGATTTTTTTTATAACCATTGTATCTACCTAAGCAGATATCACAAATTTGTTTTGTGCTTTGCAGGTGAGGGAGGTACCAGGTATCACCATATTTCGCTCCTCTGCCACCATGTACTTCGCTAATGCTGAACTTTATCTTGAGGCCCTTAAAAAAAAGGTAAAATTCTTCATTTTGAACTTGGTAACCACAGAGTTTGTATTTTTTTAGTACTTTGGAATGGGAGTAAAAAAATAATATTTTTGGATTTTTAAAAACAAAACTAGGGCTAGGGCGCCTTCAAATATTGTTGTGGACAATGGTGGGCTTTTGGAGAACAATCGAGAACCGCTGTCTTTGAAGTTATACCTATATTATTTTCGCTAATGCATATTAATTGCTTATTTTTATTTAAAGAGTGGCCTGGACATTGGAAAAATGCTCACCTATAAGCGCAGACAGGAGGCCAAGCAGAGACGCCGAGAGAGGAGAGCAGAGCGAAGAGCCAAAAGAGAGGCCAAAAGACAGGTAGATATTCTCTGCTAATAGTTTCCATGGTTATTATAAACTGCTATATAATATCCATTAGCATGAGCTATCCCTAATTCGGTACTATTATATATACTCTGTTCCAAAACTTAGTGAGCTGCCTATGCCTTGTTTTGTGCAAATTATAAGGTAGTATCATCTTTGTGGAAAAGGGAGTCTCAGAATGCATTCTAATGAAATATTTGTGGTCAGATACGTGGAAACCGTCACTTTCATTCTTCCTTTACAGAAAAGAGCTTTGAGGGAAGCCTCTCAGCGATCCAAAAAAGCTGTATTTTCTGTAGAAGAGGAAACAGGGCAGTTGAATGGAGACATGCACAAGGAGGTAGAGCTTGGCTGGAGAGAGCGGGAAAACAGTACAGTGTTCGTAATACCTGAGACAGCGAGGACATCTGATGGCCATCACACCTGGATGTACCTCAAGGGCACTGACCCTGACACCACCACCTTGGGGTCAGTGTCAGATCTACATGATGGAGACACCACTACTCTAGACTCCAGCAGCGAGGACACTTTAAGCAGAGACCTGGAGAGGGTTTCTCTGGGATCCCTGGGAAAGTGGACCTGGGACATCCATTCAATCATCTTGGATTTTTCCTCTGCTAACTTTATTGATACAGTTGCAATTAAGACATTAAGAAATGTAAGTGATTCTGAAGTCTCTCGGAGAAAAAGTGACTTTGCATTGCAATCAAGCTCTCATCACCATCTCTTTTTGTAGATATTCCACGATTTTGGCGAGATTGGTGTGGATATTTACTTGGCAGGCTGTCAAGGTAAGAGTGAAGGTCACAGTGAACTTTATAGACGAGCCCTTTCTATCTGATGTTTAATTCAGTGAATGATTGGAAAAAAATCTGTGTTTTCACCCAAGCGCTGGTTGTGGAACAGCTTGAACGTGGTGGCTTCTTCTCTGATGTCATCACTGAAGGACGTGTATTTGCTACTGTGCATGATGCAGTTTTGTATTGTCTCAAACATCGGGGAGCTGAGACCGTCCACAGCTATGAGAAAGCTTTGGTAGGTCCACCAATATATGTGCTCACTAATATCACATTCACATAAAGTATACAGTGCATTGAATTATAATGGAATGAGTTATACAGTTAGACAGTTGAGGTCAAAAGTTTAGTTGTTCATAAGTCCCTTGTTTGTCCTGAACAATTAAACTGTCCACTGTTCTTTAGAAAAGTCCTTCAGGTCCCACAAATTCTTTGTTTTTTTTAAGCATTTTTTTATATTTGAACCCTTTCCAACAATGACTATATGACTTTGAGATCCATCTTTTGACACTATGGACAACTGAGGGACTCATATGCAACTATTACAGAAGGTTCAAATGCTCACTGATGCTCCAGAAGGAAACACGATGCATTAAGAACCGGAGGCTGAAAACTTTTTGAATTTGAAGATCAGGGTAAATTTAATTTATTTTGTCTTCTGAGAAACATGTAAGTATTTTCTGTAGCCTCTGAAGGGCAGTGCTAAATGAAAAAGTATGATATTTAGGCAAAATGAGAAAAATGTACACATCTTCATTCTGTTCAAAAGTTTTCACCCCCCGCGTCGTAATGCATCGTTTTCCTTCTGGAGCATCAGTGAGCGTTTGAACGTTCTGTAATAGATGGAGTCCCTCAGTTGTCTTCAATGTGAAAAGATGGACCTCAAAATTATACAGTCATTGTTGGGAAGGGTTAAAATAAACAAAAATACTAAAAATAAATAAATAAATAAATAAATTTGTGGGACCTGAAGGATTTTTCTAAAGAACAGCATAGGGACTAATAAACAACTAAAAAAAACTTTTGAACAGGGTTATTTTTATAAATTCAACTATTATTTTCTCTTGTGGACTGTATGTTAATGCCTTTATGTGAAATAACTTATTCAGGTCAGTATGAAATAAAAAATCAAGCATTTTGTATGACCCCTCATATTTTGGTAAATAATTAACATTTTGCATATTCTGCAAGGTGTATGTAAACTTTTGACCTCAACTGTACATGAGTAACATACATGATTTCAACCTTCATTTCAGGATATGAGTGGGACCCGACTATAACAGAAGTCATCTGATTTCTTCTTCTTGTTCTACAAACTCTTCTGATTTTATTCAAGGTATATAAAACCTAAACCTCTCCATGAAGTTTGAGATAGAATTTTGCTCAGGAGCTGACAATAATGAAACATGTCTGTTATTTATTTTTTTGTCATTTGATTATAAAACAACCTTTTAAATTTATTTAATATGTTTATTTTTTTGGTTTCAGTTTACTAGTAAAGGACTGTTGTGAATTATACAGATACCATTTAATGAGAATCTGTTTGCAAAATGTCAAATGTTAAAACAGAAAATGCATTTTTTTAAAGAAAGCAACCTAGTCTCTGGTCATTTTAATAATTTATTTGACAAAGTGATTGTGTGCATTTCAACAGCAACAATGTGATTCAATTCCGACAGATAAATAAAATAAGTTAACTTCAGTCAGTCTTTGGATGCACTGCAATTAACAAAGAAAAAACATTACAAAATAAGTTACTGAAATCCAAACAAATCATACAAGATTGTGCAAGTTTTACATGCTTCTTTTCAAGAACATCAGAGAGGGAATAAGTGTAAGAAACATCCTGGCAGAGATGGAAGTTGACTAGATGTTTTAAGGTTAAAACCCTTAATCATTTTTTGTTAATAGTTATGATTAAACTAACCTGTAGTCCACTGACAGAACTAGAGAGTCCCTGCAGATAACGCTCCACAAGTGTTTGGTGATTTGGATGTTTAAATGTCACTTCAGTAGAAAGCAATAACACATTTTTTCAACACTCTTTGGCCAGTACACACTACATCCTCCAGCAACTGTTAAGTTGCTTTAGCACAGCAGTTTATTTGCTGCAAGTGCCAAAATTGCTAGTTAAAACACATACTGGGAAGAGCTACACATCTCGTATGCACTTCTGTTTACTATCACTGCATTACCGATTAGCTGCGGTGTGTACGGCCTTTGGAAGGTACAGTAGAGTGTCATTCTATATGTAAACAAAGTTGTCGAATATGGCTGCATTCCCATGAAAAAATAAATAATAATGCCTTCAAATATCTACATTAAGAACAGTAGCATTGTCTTTCACAATTGCATAAAGCTCAGGCTGCTTATCCCTGAATCCAAACCAACAAATGTTCCAGCTCCGACACTGGGAGCGCTGGAGGTCGAGTAAAGCTCATTCAATTCTAAAAGGAAATGTTGGTAGGGCTACATTTCTATAGTGTGCATTTTTGTTTATGTACGGAAGAGCGAACCAAACATACAGTACAAAGGACGAGTGCGTTTTTGTGTTTGTTGGTATGAGGTCAGTGCTTCAGGGTGTATGAGTGATGCAGTGATGTGTGTGTGTAAAGTGATTTTCTGCTAGTAATGAACTGTGTGTCTGGATTGAGTGACTATATATAGATTGTAACACAGAAGTGAATGTGTATATATGTGCATTGTAGTACCTGGATTTATGTATGCATTTACAAGTCTTGGTGTCTTTCTATGTGCTGGTCTGAGTTTAGTTCTGAAATGAGTTCTTCTTGCTCTTGTTGCTGAGAAACAAACTGTTGGTAGCGTGCCTGCCGCTGGTAGTCTGGATCGACATTGATCCAATTATTGGCAACCCACTTAGTCCCTCGTGTCACCACACAGCCACCATGAAGAGAATACTCGTCCTGTTCACCAACCCAACCTACAGAGGGCAGCACAGCACAACAAGATAATGAAAAACATCTAGATACAGCAACTTCTTACACTGTGGTCCATCAAAAGTGTGAGACCACATTAAAATGACATTTAAATGTTTGACCCAATGTAACTCCACAAGATACTCTCTGGATCTTTCTTAAAGGGACAGTTCACCAAAAAATATAAATTCTGTCATGAATTACTCACCCTTATGTTGTTCCAAACCTATTTAGGTTGAACCACTGATGTCACATGGACTATTTTAACGATGTCCTTACCTTCCTGGGCCTTCTATCTATGCAGGGTCAGAAAGCTTGCAGAGTTCATCAAAAATATCTTAATTTGTTTTCTGAAGATGAACAAAGGTGTTACACATTTGGAACAACGTGAGGGTGAGTAATTAATGACAGAATTTTCATTTTTGGGTGAACTATCCCTTTAAATCATGCTGGAGGCATAGTTCACCTTAAAAAATGAAAATTCTGTCATTAATGGATTTACAGATTTTGAACAGTTGTGGAGTTCATACCAGCTTGAATGCTGCTATCAATAAAGAAAACTGAAACTAAGACATTCTGAGATAATTTTAGTATTTCAGCTTATTTCTAATTTTCGTTTTTTTTTTTTTTTTTCTTTTCTTCAAGAATCTAATCTAATTTTTATATTTGTGACCCTGGACCACTGTAGCAGTAGCCAATAATACACTTTATGGGTCAAAATTATTGATTTTTCTTTTACGCCAAAAATCATTATGATATTAGGTAAAGATCATGTTCCATGAACATATTTTGTATATTTCCTACCGTAAATATATTAAAATTTCATTTTGATTAGTAATATGCATCGTTAAGGATTTCATTTGGACAACTTTAAAGGCGATTTTCTCAGTATTTAGATTTTTTTGCACCCTCAAATTCCAGATTTTCAGATAGTTGTATCTCGGCCAAATATTGTCCTATCCCAACAAACCATGCATCAATGGAAAGCTTATTTATTCAGCTTGATGTATAAATCAATTTAAAAAAAATGGACCCTTATGACTGGTTTTGGTCACATTTTATTTCAGGTTTACTTCAGTTACTTAAAATGATTTTTAATCATTATATTAACTATAAAATAATGCATTACAAAATAGCACATAAGTTATATTCATTACCTCTACCATCAGAGAGATAGTTGTACCAGAAAACTGCCGTCCCCTTGATAGGCTTCACTCTCAGGTTGCCTTTATCACAATGTTTCCTGGTGTCCAACAGATCCACATCATTCTGTATTAGTGACTGGAAAACACAGATACATGTACCTCATTATCGTCTCTCATGTCATTCAAATTGTGCAAATTCTTGCGATTGAGTCACATGCAGAAATGTTTTATTCAATAGGACACACCGCTTCTTCGTAAGTCCTATTATCTGCCACTGGAAAGGTGGTCTCCCCACCTTCTTCTACATTATTAAGGTAAAACAGAACTGTGATGTACCTGCAAAAAACCCCAAAATACTATGTTACATGATACTAACTTCATGTAATTGACCTCTCACAATATCACACTCATAAACATAGTGTTGTTCTAATAACAAATTTTCTTTTGTGATAAAACAAATATATTATCACGTTATATATTATTACACATTATAAAATATTAATCTTAATCTCTTCGATTTACCTGCAGGACGTCTGGAATGGGGAGGTGGTATTGGCAGCGAGGCGAGTGTGTGTGCAGGCTGTTTCAGGGTACACTGGCCCACTGTCATGATGAGCGTGGTAATGGCCACCCTGCTCGTAACGCACCACTTGCAGAGGTTCACTTAAATCCACCAGTGAGGATGGTAGTCGTGTTAAACGAGTGACTCTTGAAGGACAGAAAGCGATAGCATTTATACAAACCGAGGAAATATGTGAAGAAAGCTCATAAGCAGATTTTGAAAAGCAGTACAACAGCACACTTGATGGGTAAACAATAGGAGCGGAAATAAGGAAATCGGTGGACACCTTTTGCGGAGATCTTGAAGAACTTGATGTGCTCCCTGACCCTGGTAGAGCCAAGTGTGTCTGCTATTCCTCACCAGCTGGCTCCTCTCCACTCCACGCTGTAGGAGAAAACGCTGAAAGGCATCACTTTTCAGCCGCCTAAACTCCTCTAAATTTAAGAGACCTGCGACAAAACAGACATATAGTCAAACCATACATATGAGCACTCAAATTTAGCAAGTATTTGGCAATCTGTGATTTGTGTATCTTTTGAGGGCACTGTTAGCAGATATATGGGAATAGTTCACCTGAAAAGTTAAAATTCTTTCATTAATTACTCACCCTCATGTTGTTTCAAACTTGCAGGGCCTTCATTCATCTTCGGAACACAAATTAAGATATTTTTGATGAAATCCGAGAGCTTTCTGACCCTGCATAGACAGCAATGTAACTACTATTGTATGTTCAAGGCCCAAAAAGGTAGTATGTACATTGTTAAAATAGTCCATGTGACATCAGCGGTTTCAACTGTAATGTTAAAGAAGAGAACCTTTGCGCACAAAAAGGTTGAACCACTGATGTCACATGGACTATTTTAGCGATCTTACTACCTTTCTGGGCCTTGAACATGGTTGGTACGTTGCTGTCTATGCAGGGTCAAAAAGCTCTCTGATTTCATCAAAAATATCTTAATTTGTGTTCTGAAGATGAATGAAGGTCTTACAAGTTTGGCACAGCATGAGGGTGAGTAATTATGACAGAATTTTCATTTTTGGGTGAGCTATCCCTTTAAGCTGTAATGTTCAAATAAGATCTCCAGCTTCGGTCTTTACCATTTCCATCCTGATCAACCTTCAGGCCATCATAGATTTCCTTTAGGTTCTCAGAAGTTAACCAGATTCCATCTCTCACTCTAGAGTGTGTCAATATCTACACCAAAAAAATATGGCAATTGAGTTACAGATTACACATAAAGTAAATGAACAAACACAGAGATAAACACAAGATATGTGACCCTGGACCACAAAACCAGTCATAAGTAGCACGGGTATATTTGTAGCAATAGCCAACAACATATTGTACGGGTCAAAATTAATTTTTCTTTTATGTCAAAAATCATTAGAATAAGTAAAGATCATGTTCCATGGAGATATTTTGTAAATTCCCTACCGTAAATATATCAAAACTTCATTTTTGATTTGTAATATGCATTGCTAAGAACTTCATTTGGACAACTTTAAAGGGTTTTTTCTTAATATTTAGATTTTTTTGCACCCTTAGATTGCAAATAGTTGTAATTTTCAAATAGTTGTCTCAGCCAAATATTGTCCTGTCATGGTCCTAACAAACCATACATCAATGAAAGGCTTATTTTATTCAGCTTTAAGGTGATTTATAAATCTCAATTAAAAAATTGGCCCTTATGACTGGTTTTATGATCCAGGGTCACATATATCCACACATTACATTTTCTCAGCATTGCCAAGCTGCAAAAACAAGGCTCATAAAACATTGACGACAGACCTCATGTGGTTGCAGTTGGCCATCTTGGTTGAGGTCAAGGAAATTAAATATTTCCTCAGGAGTGAGGTTGAGCTGCTGATTAAGTTCCTCTTGACCTTCGGGGACCATGACCTGACTCTCCATCAAACCTTTCAGCTTAGCCAGACGCACAACAACACCACACTCCTCCTCTGACAGAAACTCAGGGATCTCTGCAATACACATGCAAACAGATGCAGATGAATGAATCAACAAACACAAAAACACTCAGACAGAAAACAAAGCATGCCTCTTTTCATTTCAACAGATCACCCAAAAATATAAATTACCTCAAAGTTACCAATCAGAATCCAACTGACTTTAAAGAGCTATAGTTATCTTGCTGTTCTTGGTGTGAACAGGCCTTTGGTCTGGTTCATGAATATTAATTAGGTGACAATGTTCATCCAATTGCTGTAACTGATTTCCTGAAAGGTAAGTAGATGCTAGCCACATGTGACCCTATATATTTTAGCAATGGCCAAAAATACATTGTACGGGTTAAAGTTATTGCTACTACTCGTTTATGCCAAAAATAATTAAGATATTAAGTAAAGATCATATTCCATGAAGATATTTTGTAAATTTCCTACTGTAAATATATCAAAACTAATTTTTGATTAGCAATAAGCATTGCTAAGAACTTCATTTAATCAACTTTAAAAGCGATTTTCTCAATATTTAGAATTTTTATTTATTTTTTTATTTTTTTCAGATTTTCAAATAATTGTATCCTGGCCAAATATTGTCATATCTTAACAAATCATACACCAATAGAAAGCTTATTTATTATATATTTATTTATAGAAGGTTCAAAATTGACCCTCATGACTGGTTTTGTAGTCCAGGGTCACACATTAATAATGGCTCACCAATTGCATGTGTGGACTACCTTTATGGCACTTTTTTTTTGTCCTGTAAACAGCCTCTGATCTAGTATTGCTGTATGAAAAATAAAACTGGATGTTCTGCTAAATATCACCTTTTGTGTGTTTCATGAACAACTTTAGATTTTTTGGCTGAACTGTTCCTGTAACTTGTCTTTACCAAACAGAAGGGGCTTTAGACTGAGTGTCTTCATTTCATGGACTTTCCCTGGCACCAGTGACACTTTTTGGACATGTCCCACCTAAAAAAGGAAAAAGACTTTGTAGTTTTTGTAAACAGTATGACAGTACTCTCACAGAGCTTCAAAGCATCTTATACTCCTTACCCGTATTCCTTCAATGCGGGGGAGATACATATTTCGAGGGAAGCCCGAGTCTGCAGGGGTCTGCGGATCTGACTGTCCGGTAACTTTATGACTGTTGTCTCTGCTTGTAAAATCCCGGTTTGCCGTTATCGCGTTAGAGCCGTTATTATAATGAACATACAGCAGAAGTGCAATGACATTGATTATATAAACGTGGAAAAAAACCATCACCACCATAAAGTAGGAGCGAGAACACACGCTGCTCTTCTGCAGAGAGACGCGCTGACGGGGCAGAGATCGCGGTGGCGGTGATGATGAGGCTGATGCTGATGCTGCGGTGTCATCCTCCTCAATATTGTCCTGGGGTTCCATCATTTTGGCAGACAAGACTTTTATTGGTCTGTTTAAACTACACTGTGTAAACCTGTTTTCAAAAGAATATTATGATACAAGCCATAGCTGGTATTTGGCAGGTATTTGACACATACAAAATCCCACATTAAAACAGACGTCATCCAGAAGAGTAAGTTAGCTGACTCGCTAACCTGCTAAAATGGTACTTTTGTAACAAGCTTATTAACTGCACAGACAGCAAAATATTTAAACTGCGTATGAAGACATTTTCGGAAGATTTATAAGCGTACCTCTGGTTTGTGGTAGCATGACACTCTCTGGCTTGCTCAGCACTTCCAGCTGTCAACATTCACTCTCTTGTTTACATCGAGACGCGTGATTATAGCAACTGCGCAGCTTCTAGTATCCTGCGAGCGGCTGCGCCGAAGAACCATTTTGTTATTCATTCTCCTCAAATCCCTGTTGTGAGTGTCTTCCAGTGTCTGCTTATAATAATTATAATTTATCTGCCAGCTTCCTTAGTTGTGCGTCTCGAAGTGAACGTGCAGCTGACTGGACTTCCGAGGGACGCCATTCCCCTGACAACTGCTGCATCTCCAACGCACTGCTCATATCCCACGGTAGCGACGTATGATTCGTGGAATGAGCCGATTCTTTAGAATCGAATCTTTTCAATGAGTCGGTTGAACAGGTACACGGACCACACACTGATGTGAACGCTCCGTTGATGAATTGGACTGAATATGGACGATTTGAAGTCAGAACATTTGGAGTGAACAGTGGTTTTGACTAATAGGTTGAAACGAAAATTAGTCCAATGTTACAAAATACTGAAAATATATTTACAAATTAATTATGTGACAGTTTTATTAACACGCATTAACACTTTGTTCAACTAGTATTTTAGAATGCACAAAACCAAGTCATGTACATTAATTAGCCTATTTAGTAGCAATATGTTCACGAGTTTACGTCACGGGACTACGTGACTTCTAAGAATCGGCGAATCAGTTTCGTGAACCTGTTCTTTGAAATGAACTGCTCGAAAGAACCGAATCGAGGGAATGTAGAACTTCCCATAATAACACTGGCAGAAGCGGTTGTACTGCAGTTTAGAACGAGTAGTGGCGCATAGCAACCCCTGGTGGTCATATATATCGTATTTAGAGGAATGACTGAATAAAATAGTGAGTAAATAAAACATAAATTTGCTTACTGGTTAGGTTTTCCCAGAAATTGTATTTCTAATGTTTAGTGCAGCCTTTTAAAGTTCTTCTGAGAGAATTCTGTCGATCTGTACCAGTCAAAAGTTTTTGAACAGTAAGATTTTTAATGATTTTTAAAGAAGTCTTTTCTGCTCACCAAGCCTGCATTTATTTGATCCAAGGTACAGCAAAAACAGTAGCAATTTTGAAATAATTTTAGTATTTAAAATAACTGTTTTCTATTTGAATATATTTTAAAATGTAATTTATTCCTGTGATTTCAAAGATTAATTTTTAGCATTATTTCTCCAGTCTTCAGTGTCAAATGATCATTAAGAAATCATTCTAATATTTTGATTTGCTGCTCATAAACATTTATTAATAAGTTGAAATCAGCTGAGTAGAATTTTTTTCAGGTTTCTCTGATGTATAGAAAGTTCAGAACACCATTTATCTGAAATCGAAATCTTTTAGCTTCAATATGAAGCATCTTGCTAAATAAAAGTTAATTAATTTCTATCATTTCTAAATGCTAATGTGGCATTAAGGTAAGGAATAACTAGTTCTGTATTAGCTGTGCACTGTTTACGTCAGTAGGTTTTTCTATAAAAGGATTATATTCCTTTCAGTTCAAGTTGGGATTTTGCGATGACCAAGGTATTTGTATTCTCTCGTATCTATTGATCTCAAAAACACATTTTGTTGGAATCACGTAGAACTAGCTTTTTTTTATTATTATTATTATTGTTATTATTTTTTTTATATCAGATAAACGCAAACACCCATACAGATGTCATCAAGTATGTTTTAAATAATGTGTTAAATACCATATATACAAATGTAACCAAACATTTAATCAAGGAAAACACAAAGACATCTCAGATCTACAGCTTTTTTTTTTTATTAGTTACTGGTTTTAGTGGACATTTCACAAGGATTTCATATTATATGAGTTCTTGTTTCTCTGTCCACTCTGTTTCTCAAAAGGTTCATTCCTCAGCCTCCTTACCCTGTAAACAAATTAAAAATTATTAAATATCTGAAGCATTATTGAAATGAGCACAATATTGTACTTAAAAAAATGTTTTCATATTTTAGATTTAGTTTAAAATGCTTATGCACAATAATGACATTTACGAATAACAAAATGCTTGTGCACAAATAATGAAATAAATAAAAGTGTGATATTTACCCTCCCGAGTTCACGGCTTTTAACTCTCAACTTGTTGACCTGGGATTCAGCGATGTCAGCTCTCTCCTGAGCTTCCTCCAGCTCATGCTGCACCTTTCTGAACCTGGTCAGGTGAGTGTTGGCCTGTTCCTCCTATCAATGAAATAACACTTGTTTAGGTTCATCATATCCATAATATATTGTTGCATACAACTCATCAAACTCCAAAATCACTCACAGCTTCTTCACTCTGTCTCTTGTAGGCCTTGACTTTCATTTGAAGTTTGTCCACAAGGTCTTGCAGTCTGATAATATTCTTCTTATCCTCTTCAGTCTGTGTCAGAAAAACTTTTTTAGAAAGCGCTCCAATTGTTTATCATACCTACCTGCATATTTTAATTTGATGGAGTACCTGATAAGTCAATTCCTTCACTCTTCTTTCATATTTGCGGACTCCTTTCACAGCTTCAGCACTGCGTCTCTGCTCCGCTTCAACTTCACCCTCCAGCTCACGAACCTGAAAAACAAACTGACGTTATTCCTGACTTTATGCTTGTGATGAAGTAAGTTCATGTACCATGTGTATAGCCACATACCCTGGCCTCCAGTTTCTGGAGCTGCTTCTTTCCACCCTTCATGGCCAGACTTTCAGCCTCATCCAGGCGGTGCTGCAGGTCTTTGACTGTAACTTCCAGATTCTTTTTCATCCTTTCAAGATGAGCACTTGTATCCTGCTCTTTCTTCAGCTCCTCTGCCATCATGGCAGCCTGGAATATTTTTTTAATCAGGATTCAGTTTCGATGGCAGGTTAAAGAGCATCAAAATACGCAACTTATCTTACTTACATCAGTTATTGCTTTCTTTGCCTTTTCTTCAGCATTGCGTGCTTCCTGGACTACATCTTCCATCTCACCTTGAACCTGAACAAGATCTGCTTCCAGTTTCTTCTTGGTGTTAATAAGACTGGTATTCTAAAAAAAAAAAAAGAAAGAAAGAATGTTAAAAATAATGTTGATTCCTTAAAAAGTTATCTAGAACAAATCATTCTTCTTACTTGGGAGTGTAAGAGAGTCACACGCTCACTGGCATCCACAAGTTCCTGCTCAGCCACTTTGCGAGCTCTATCGGTCTGCTCAAGAGCAGATCTCAGCTCCTCAATCTCAGCCTGCATCAGGTTGTTCCTGCGTTCAACCATTGCAACCTGCTCTTTCATGTCATCTTGTGCTCGTAAAGCCTCATCAAGATGGAGTTGAGCATCCTGAAGCAACCAAGAGATAATTAGATCTTCTGATCTCATTAGTCAGATCAAGACGTGGTGCTACACTGCTGTAGCAGAACAAACCTTGAGTTGTCCCTGGATGTTCCTGAGCTGTTTCTGAGCTTCTGCAGCCTGGCGGTTTGCATGGCTCAGCTGAATCTCCATCTCATTAAGGTCTCCTTCCATCTTCTTCTTGATTCTCAGAGCATCATTTCTGCTTCTGACTTCAGCATCCAGGGTGGTCTGCATGGAATCAATGACTCTTTGGCTGTTTCGCTTGATCTGTTCAATCTCCTCGTCCTTCTCAGCCAGTTTACGATCGATCTCTCCTTTCACTTGGTTCAGCTCAAGCTGAACACGAAGAATCTTGGATTCTTCATGCTCTAGGGTTGCCTGAAAATTAGGATAGTTTGTATGGAATTGTTTGCTAGAAAAATAGAAACAAAGGAATTTTTTTTTTTTAAAAGCACCACGTTACCTCAGCTTCTTCAAGTGCGGACTGGATTTCAGATTTTTCGATTTCAGCAGATTTCTTTCCTTTTTCCAGCTCATGAATAGTCTTTCCAGTCTCACCAAGCTGCTCAGTCAAATCTGAGATCTCCTCTGTATACATGAAAGTACACTTGATTAACATTGGGATGAAACATACTATTCTGGAAAAGGTCAGTGATAATTCTGAAGTAAATGATTGTACGCACGCTGAAGGTTCTTGTTTTCCCTTTTCAGAGTCTCCAGCTGATCCAAAGCTTCCTCGTAAGAATTTTTCATTTTGAAAAGCTCTGTGCTAAGAGAACGAGCTTCCTTTTGAGCTCCTTCCAGCTCAGCCTGGCTCTCCTCATACTTCTGTTTCCATTCTGCCAAGACCTTTATTACAGTGAACATTACACCTATGGTGAGGTCCATCACAACAATATTAAATGTAACTGAAATAATGTGAAATACATGGTTGCTTTACCTTATCAAAGTTCCTTTGTTTCTTGTCAAGGTTGGCAGCCAAAGCATTAGCTCTCTCCACATCAATCATAAGATCCTCAACTTCATTTTGCAGTCGCTGCTTGGTCTTTTCCAAAGAGGCACATTTGGCATTCACAGCCTCAATGGACTCTTCAGCATCCTGCAAACGCTGAGCAAGCTTTTTCCTAAGAGCAACAAAGAAATGTTAGTCAATGCTACTGATTGTGAGGACATTTAAACAGGTGATTTCATTTACTTTGCTTCCTCGAGCTCTTCAGTACGCTGAATGGCATCAGTCTCATATTTGGTTCTCCACTGAGCTACTTCACTGTTGGCCTTTGACATGCCACGCTGGAGCTCAGCTTTGGCCTCCTGTTCCTCCTCGTACTGCTCTCTAAGCAGATCACAGTCATGTCGTGCTGACTGGACAGCATGAGCCAGGGCATTCTTGGCCTTTTAAAAATGAAATGTTCCAGAGTTATTCAGTAGGTTCAGTTCATAAGGTTCAGTTCATTAAGAAAATGCTAATTCCTCACCTTGACTTCTTCTTCAATGTGCCTCTTCAGCTCTTCAATCTGCTGAGTGAAAGCCTGTTTGCTACGAGTCAGCTGAGAAACCAAAGCCTCTTTTTCTTCTAGCTGACGTCCCATTTCACCTTGGATTGCATGGATTTAGTGACAGTCAATAACTGCAGTTTTGTATAGGTGTGTGTATAGAAAATGTCATTTTATTATCGGTTCTGTAAAATACTACTTACCATTTTCAGTCTGAAGTCTTGCCTTTTGAGCACCAAGATCATTGATTTGGCGCACATGTTCATCATTCTTTGTCTTAAACTCGCTCAACTGATCTTCCAGTGTACGGCACATCTTTTCAAGATTTGCCTGCAAAACACAACATTTTTTGTGTTTTTTCAGTGCCGTTTCATGTTCAATACTTCATAAATATGTTAATACTTGCCTTTGATTTGGCGACAGACTCCATGCTGCTCGACAAGTCGTCGATCTCCATTTTAAACTCGCTTTTCTCTTTTTCCAGCTTCTGTTTCACACGCTGGAGGTTGTCTATCTGCTCTCCCAGCTCGGCCACAGTGTCAGCCTGCTTCTTGCGAAGCGCTGCGGCCGTCGCTTCGTGCTGCAAGGTGGACTCCTCCAGATCGCGGCGTAGTTTCTGGAACTCAGCTTCACGTTTTTTGTTCATCTCAATCTGGGCGGCAGTAGCACCACCTGCTTCTTCCAGCCTCTCGCTGATCTCCTCAAGTTCCCTGGAGAGATCAGATCTCTGCTTCTCGACCTTAGCACGAGCGGCACGTTCTGCCTCAATTTCTTCCTCCAGCTCCTCAATTCGAGCCTGCGGTAGCAAAACTTTGATGAGTTACAGTCAATTACAAGGAATAAGCATAAAATCACAATAGCACTTTGAGCGACCTGAAGTTCTTTAATCTTCTTCTGGAGCTGAATACCAAGAGACTGCTCATCTTCAATCTTGCCCAGAAGTTGACTCAACTCAAAGTCCTTCCTGTTAAAAAAACAAAACAGAAGTGTTATAATTATTCTGAAATTGAGTTACTCTGAATTATACACTCTTAAAAACAAAGGCTCCAAAGGGGTGTTTTTGCAGTGATGCCTTAAAAGAACCATTTTGAGGAACATTTAAAAAAATCTAAAGAACGTTTTTCCACTTTAAAGAACCTTTTCTGCATTTGAAAGTTTCCATGGATGTTCAAGGTTCTTCATTGAACCATCGATCCCAGTAAAGAACCTTTATTTTTAAGAGTGTAGGATAACAATGTTTTATTAGTTCCTCACTTTTTCAGCCTTTCTTCTAGTTGTTGCCTGTCATTCTCCAGGTCCATTATGGATTCCTGGGCAAGTTTCAAATCACCCTCAAGCTTTCTTTTGGCTCTCTCGAGATCCATACGGAGTTTCTTCTCCTGCTCCAGAGAGCCTTCCAGCTATTTCACAAATGTGAACGATTAGTACGCATAATTTTCCTCCAAAATATTACTTTCTTGCTTGTTGTAACAACAACTAGACAAGCAAGTACTAGTTTGCACTAATTTCAAACTCACGTCATCAACTTGCTGCTCAAGCTTTGCTTTGGCTTTTGTCAGAGTATTGACTTTGTCCTCCTCTGCCTGGAGATCATCAAGAGTCTGCTGATGTGCCTCTTGGAGGGCTTTCTTCTCCTTAGTCAGCTTAGCAATAACCTCATCTTGAGATGTCATTTCTTCAGTAAGGTTTTTAACCTAAGAGATACAGTGGATCATTTGAGTGACTGCAACCTGATTAAAAGATCAAGTTTACCAAAACCTCAAGATATTAACCTTGTTCTCAGTGGCATGTTTCTCCTTCTCCACTTTGGCTAAGGTGAGCTCTAAATCATCAATGTCTTTCTTGAGCTCAGAGCACTCATCCTCAAGTTTTCTCTTCTTGGCTGTCAGTTCAGCATTGATTTCTTCCTCATCCTCTAATCTTTCATTGGTCTCTTTAAGTTTGGCTTCAAGCTGGATCTTGCTTTTGATTAGCCCTTCACATCTCTCCTCAGCATCAGAAAGGTTTTCTGTTTCCTGTTAATTAGAGCATCATTTGATTTTAAGTTGTGCATTTGTTACGTTATAAAGGGGAATGATTCGTTGTGATCTTTTCAGCAGGAGAAACTCACAGCTGCCACTTGTAACTGCAGGTCATTTTTCTCCTGCAGCAGGCTGACCATCTTCTCCTCCAGCTCCTTCTTCTTTGCAAGTGCCTTTGCCAGATCCTCCTTCATTTTTTCATAATTCTCTTTCATGGCTGCCATTTCCTTCTCAGTCTCTGCGCTCTTCAGCAGAGGCTTGATCTTAAAGTACAGCTTCATCCATGGCCAGTGTTTGACATTCATGAATGCGCGGATGTTGTACTGGATGGAGAAGATGGACTCTCTGAATCATAGAATCAGAGGAAATGATCAGATCCTGTGTGTGAATATGAGGTGTTACCCCCTAAAGTATATTTTTTTCAAGCAAAAACATACCTCCTCTCCATCATTTTGACAAACTCTTTCCTCATAACATAGCCTCTGCAAAGTGCTTGAGTCATGGTCACAAGGATAACAAGTTTTTCATCTCGCATCTCCTCAAGAAGACCCAGAAGCCCAGCTTTGAAGAACACCTGAAATTTGGTTTGGTTTTCACATTGTTAGTAACAGCTGTTTTATCAAGAGTGATTGCATTGAGATTTATCAACATCCTAACCTTGGTGTGTCCAAACTTGTACTGGGTATGATCCACATCAATGGAGGCAAGGAGCTTCTCTGAAGCCTTCTTATTGTCAATGAACTGACCCTCAGGGATGACACTAGCATTCAATACTTTGTATCTAAAGAAAAGACATTCAAAATATGACATTATTTACCTTGAATTCATTCAATAATGTGGTTTCAGAATCATACTATGTTGAAAATTACCTCTGCTTAAAGTCACCATAGAGGATTCTGCTTGGGAAACCTTTTCTGCAGATTCTGATTCCCTCCAGTACACCGTTACAGCGCAACTGGTGGATGACCAGAAAGTTCTCCATAAGACCTAAATTAAAAAGAGACTATTTTAAATATATTGCATGCTTTTCTGTATTCTAACATGAATGCAGAAAATATTGACCTGGAGTCTTTGACTCATTTGGAATCAAGCAACGCACAAAATGAGGATGAGTGCTTCTCAGGTTGGTCATCAGTTTGCCCAAGTTCTCCTGTTGGTTGAAGTATAAACAGTTAAGTTATCACCCAGTTTTAAATATATTCTAAAATAATGAGTAAAATGAAACCAGATCATTACCCGGAACAAAGCAGACACAGTCTGGAAGGAGCCACCCTTCTTTTTCCCACCCTTTTTGCCACCAGACTCAGCTGTTGATTAAGCAATATAGTAAAGAACTCTCGTGTAAACAATGGCACGTACAGAAATTGTTGACAAAACTTAGTTTACATATTTGCATCCTGTTGTTTCAATCATAAATGTGTGAATTTGTTTTGCAAACCTTCAGCAGAAGCATGAGAAGCATACAGGTGAGCCAACAATTTCATTGAAGACTTCTGGTACAGCTGAACCACAGAGTCGTTCAGAGGGTCCTTGTTCTTATCTAGCCAGCCTACGATGTTGTAATCCACAGTTCCAGCATAGTGCACCAAGGAGAAGTGGGCCTCGGCCTTGCCTTTGACAGGTTTGGGCTTCTGAAAGCATGCACTTTTACCAAGATGTTGGTCATGCAGCTTGTTCTTGAAGGTTGTGTCTGTTGCCTTAGGGAACATACACTCCTCCTCAAGGATGGAGAAAATACCCATTGGCTGCAATAAAGAGCACAATTCCTTGAGATAAGAAAAGGAATCAAAGCAAAGCAATTGTGCTAATTGATGCTTGTCCTAAAGTTGAAATTTGTTACCTTTTCAATAAGCTCAATGCAGGCAGCCAAGTCCATACCGAAGTCAATGAACTCCCACTCAATACCTTCTTTCTTGTATTCCTCTTGTTCCAGCACAAACATGTGGTGGTTGAAAAACTGTTGCAGTTTCTCATTTGTGAAATTAATGCACAGCTGCTCCAGGCTGTTGAACTATAGTAAACATAAAATATTTCAGAACCAAGAAGCTAAAGCAACAGATTCATATTTTTTTCTTATCTTACTAACTTACATCAAAGATTTCAAACCCAGCAATGTCAAGCACTCCGATGAAGAACTGTCTCGGCTGTTTGGTGTCCAGCATCTCATTGATTCGGACAACCATCCACAAGAACATTTTTTCATAGATTGACTTGCACAAAGCCAAGGTTGAATTATTCACCTGATTAAGAAAAAAAAGAATGCCATTTTATACCATTTAATTTTTTAAAAAACAGAACAAATTTAGTGAAGCAATCATTTTAAACGCTCAAACCTGAGGAACAGTTTGACCTTTGGTCACATATTCATTCCCGACCTTCACTCTGGGAAAACACAAAGCTTTCAGCATGTCGGCAGAGTTCAGTCCCAAAAGGTAAGCGATTTTATCAGCCACTGGGAAAAATATTTAAAGTAAATTATTAATAGTTTATTAAAAAATAGTGTGTTTCTATCCATATTGTAACACTATATGAAGGTTTCTACAGCTGAATTTAGATTGCAGTCACACCCTCAGTTCCATCAGGCTCGGCCTGCTCTTCCCTCTGCTTCTGCTTGAACTTCATGTTCCCGTGATGCATCGCAGCTCCTGTTAGCTTGTAGATGCCCATTTTCTCATCAGCAGTAAAGCCCAGGATATCAATGGCTGTCTGCAAGTCAGAAGCAATGATGTGTCTCTTGTCATTTGATTAGGACATAATAATGTCAGTCTTTGCTGCTGTTGATGTGTCACAATTACGAAATAGGCTTTTTATGTAAATCACTTGACAAGTTGTTAGTAAGTTCTGCTTACATCAGTTGCAATGAACTCTTCTACATCATTGATGCTCTTGACTGTGATCTCACCCTGACTGATCATGGGATAGTCGTATGGGTTAGTGGTGATCAGAAGAGCCTCTACAAGTGGAATATGACAAGAAAGAAAGAAAATTCATGCTTACATGATTGCAAACTATATTAAATTCAAATTATATCTGTTGCAAAAATGCAATACTGTACAGTTTCTTACCCAGCAGTTCTGGCTTATGGCCAGTGCAGAGCTGGTAGAAGATGTGGTAGCTCCTCTCAGCAGACAATTGGAAACTTACCCTAGACTTTTCCAGCAGATCTACGGACCAATAACATGATTATCAGAGGGATGAAAGGAAAGGTCATAATATCAGTCAAATGAAATCTAAAAGAATGAACTCACAAGTTTCAATATCAGCTGAGGCCAGTTTTCCAGTGGAGCCAAAATGAATTCGGATGAATTTACCCTGGAGATTTTACCAGAGGTAAGATTTATTAGACGACAGTTTTCCATTACAGAATCAAAACACACAGTGGAGCATGACAGTTGCCTCAATACTTACAAAGCGGGAAGAGTTGTCATTCCTCACAGTCTTGGCATTTCCATAGGCTTCCAGCAAGGGGTTGGCTGCGATGATTTGATCTTCCAGCGACCCCTGATGGGCACATAACATGTTAGATATGCTGGTCAAATAAGTGTTCTACTGCTTTGCTAAGTTTGCCAAGACTTCTTTTTTGGATTGATGTTTTTGAATGATGTTGAGACCATACAATCGAATAAATCCATCCTCATTATCACACTGGCAAACAAATAGCATATATACCTGCATTTTTCCAGGAACAGGCTCTGCCTTCTTCTGTCCCGATACAGCGATTGTCGCAAAGTACTGGATGACACGTTTGGTGTTCACAGTCTTTCCTGCACCAGATTCTCCACTGAAAATTAGGTACAATATATTATATAATACGCATCAGACTTTAAAATTTCTGCTTATCACACAGTAATGCTTTTGCATTTGTGATGAAAATACTTACGTAATCAGGATAGACTGATTCTCACGATCTACAAAAAAAGTAGAAAGTCAATTTTTACATTCAAAATACTAGTTTACTAGTATACTAATACTAGTACAGTAAGTTTTTTTTTTTTTTTTTTTTTTAAAAAAAACAAAAAACTGGATATTAGCCACTGAATTCCAGACATTTTTTTTTTCATACCAGTGAGCATGAACTGATAGGCATTGTCAGAGATGGAGAAGATATGAGGTGGGGCTTCAATTCTTTTCTTGCCCCTGTAGCCTGCCACAACCATAGAATCATACACTGGGAGCCACTTATAGGGGTTCACAGTTACACAGAACAACCCAGAGTAGGTCTGCAAGAGAGGATTTTAGCTTAAATAAAACAGCATAATGCATTTGAAGTATGAAGAACTGTTTATTTCATTACATACGTAGATCATCCATGCTGCATAACGCTCTTTGAGGTTGTACAGCACAGTGGGCTCATTGAGGTGGGTCATCATGGCCATGTCCTCTATCTTATCGAACTTGGGCGGATTCATTGGAAAAATTTCATCCTCCTTCACTGTGATGGTCTGGAGGGATTTTTTACAGTTATCAAAGAAGCAATGGTGATGGCTGTAAAATTTATTTGCCAAATTTGGTCTCTTATACCCACTTTGCCACACAGAGTTTGCACTGTGGCTTTGCCACCTTCCCGACTCTTTAGGACCCCTTTGAGGTACATCTCCTTGGGTTCAGCCACAAAATAGGCAGTTTTGGCATCAAACGGCATATTTTGAGCTTCCATTCGTTCCTTCTCTGGCTTGCGGAGGTAGACGGCCGCCGCGCCAAAACACTCCATCTCCGGATCCGTACTCATGGTGCCACTCTTACAGAAAAATAAACAATACTCTTTGTAATGCAAGTTATATTGAAAGGAACATTTAAGTTTATGCATGTGTGATATTACTCTTTAAGAGACTAAAGTGTAAAATAACCCAGTGCTTCTTGGTTGATTAACTTAAAAATTCTACAGTACTGAATCATATACAGTTGAAAATAAAGAAATTCTGCAAAATGTTAATTATTTAACCAAAATAGGATCATACAAAATGCATGTAATTTTTAATTTAGTACTGACCTGAATGAGATTTACATATCGTCCACAAGTGAAAATAATAAAAATGACCCTGTTCAAAAGTTTACATTCACTTGATTCTTAATATTGTGTTGTTACCTGAATGATCCACAGCTGTGTTTTTAGTGATAGTTGTTCATGAGTCCCATGTTTGTCCTGAACAGTTAAACTGATTGCTGTTCTTCAGAAAAATCCTTCAGGTCGCACAAATTCTTTGGTTTTTCAGCATTTTTGTGTATTTAAACCCTTTCCATCAATTACTGTATGGTTTTGAGATCCATCTTTTGACACTTCAGGACAACTGAGGGACTCATATGCAACTATTACAAAAGGTTCAAATGCTCACTGATGCTTCAGAAGGAAAAACAATGCGTTAGCCAGGGGTGTAAACTTTTGAACAGAATGTACATTTTTCTTATTTTGCCCAAATGTCACATTTTTTTCATTTAGTACTGCCCTTCAAAAGCTATAGAAGACACTAACATGTTTCCCAGAAGACAAAATAAGTTAAATTTACCCTAATCTTCAAATTCAAAAAGTTGGCTCTTAATGCTTATACATTTCTTGTTGTTTAGCATTTACAGTTTAAAAGATGCACCATGTTTACCTTTGTATTGCACCAGCTCTTAGGACTTATTGATGTTGATGTTGTAATTCACCACCTCAGTGTACTGTAAAAAACAAAAAGCATTTGTTATCAGTTGAAACTTGCCCAAATTATAAATAGTAAAGTCAAAAATAATTTATTTAAATTAGCATAGCATAGCATTGTTTTCAGTGAGGAGAACAATGTTCTCATTTGTAACAAAAAGCCTAAAATATTCCCATTTGTGAAAAGTAAAAAAAAGTGCGCATAGAGAAAGCATTTGCTTTGCTCCTTCATGTTCAAATACTCACTTTAGCTGTGTAGTTGCGAGCCCTGAGAGGAGTTGGAGAAGCTCTGCTTTATACTGGTGTGTAAGTGTCCTATCAGCACATTTCAGCATCTCATTTTTGGTCATGAGTCCTGTTTGCCCGTTTCCATTTGTCCCCCTCAGCAGCATCACTGTATTATTTTTATCTCTTGAAATAAGGAGGAGTTCCAAGATGGTTTTATGTCTTGAAATTGTTAAGGAGGAGAGCTTTTTTTTTTTTTTAGCCCATTTTAAGAGTTTAAATGTAATTCTGAACAGTTGTATGTTAATTAATTGTCACTAATTAATTGTTGCATCATTACTGTATGCACAACAATGGATCAAGTGACAAAACAACCAAGAAAACAAGAATCCTCAATCATGACCATACAGAAATAATTAATTGTTTCTTTTAAAACTTTAAGAATTCAGTAAATACAAATAAGGAGAGCAAACAAATAACCACAATGCGCAAGCCAGTGTATCTAAGCCTCAGCTGTAAATCCTTCTTAAGAGTATCTGGGAATAATAAGTCATCCACCTCGTTGTGACTTCAAATGTCACTGGTATAAAGTTGCAGGAGCCTTACAATTTTGACATGTTACAAAGACATCAGATTGGTATACTTCTATCCCTTCAAGAAACAAGCAGGGATGCCAAAAGATCATGCCTTTCCTTGCTAAGAACAGCTGAGGCTTTTCAGGCCTCTCATGGGGATGAAACAAAGTCCAAGGTGGTGACAAAATTTGTGATGTCAACAAGCCAACATTGTGTGCTAATAGCTGCGCCTTTCCCACAGAGAGTGCTGGAAGAATGTGTGCATGCCATTTTATACACATATAAGATTTAAAATAAACATGTTATAAATCAATGTACATTTATGTACATCTGACTTCAAACAGGTAACATTTTCAAATGAGAATGCCACTTCGTCAAGATGCGTGCAGGCCTCTTTAGTCTGATAGTCCTCTTCTGTTTGGTTAAGTGTAACCAGAGATTTGATTTAAAGTAGGCTTTGTGAATCTTAAGGTCAGTCTTTCCATTGGAAAGGTGATCTCATACTGGCAAAGAGCAGAAAGCTTTAAAAATTGTGGGGGAGTTACTCTTGAGATATAATGGGCTCCATTGAATAAAAATGTGAAACTTGATCACCCACCCATAACACTACATTCTTATTTGGACAAAATACAAATATAGCCACCAGTGCCATCTTGACCTAACAAATGGCAGCAGACTCAGGGGATTTATTGTGTCTTAAACTTCCTGCATTACATTACAAAACAAAATCCAAGTGTTTTAGTGTCTGTCAAGAGCCTACAAGTGTGTGGCGTTAAGGACTGTGGATTGGTAAAACGGTTCTTGGATGAGACAGTCGTGTCATAGTTTCAAGTCATTGCGGCTTCTTATTTTAGGACTTTGAAATATAATACACCGCCTTTTGCTTCTCATGGTAAAAGACAAATGGGTTTGTACTGGCTTTGCTTTATTGTTCAACATGTGAGTGTGATGCCGCATTTACACTTCTTACCGTGCAAATCTGCTCCTCACAAAGCCTCTTGATGGATGCATTTGGGATTGAGTACCACCACAGGTAAGTATACATTTTTATTGTATTTTTATTAATATGATATTTTTGACACAGTTGCATGATATTGCACGGACTTGGTTTGGTGTGCTTTTACTTTTGTGTTAACTCATTGCACGGACTTGGTTTGGTGTGCTTTTACTTTTGTGTTAACTCACAAATCAAACTCACAAAGCAGAATCAGTACCTGACAAATAGAAAGATAAGATCCAGGTACTGTTCTTCATCCTGACTGAAATATAAGGTTAAGAAATCATTAATATAGTGAATTTGCAAGTCATTTTTACTGAGTGGAATAAAATAATTGTAAGTAACAAACTACTCTAGAGAGTCAGCCCTGATCTCCCCAGTATAAAATATCTTATATATGTAACATTTGTTTGTAATGGTGTGTAGTTTCTGAGCCACTACCAGCATAAAACATAACAAGCTACATCCCATTTGCATACTATCCGTAACAAGATGAGGAGTTTGAAATGGTTCTCAGTTTAAGAAATGTGGCAAGAAATGTGAGTTTCGACAGCAGCAAATGTGTGAATATAAAGGTTCAATATAAGACATTTTAAGATAATTACTGTAGCTAGATGCTAAGGCTTAGACCGTTTCTACATCGGACGCCAGCGGCGCGGCGAGACGCGACGCGACGAAATACAATAGAACCTATTATAATCAGTGATGCTGTCTACACTGGATGCGGCGCGACGCGACACAACAAATCTTCTACAGTAAACTGATTATTCTGACTAAAACTGTTCTATTTATGACGTAAGTTACTGACACAAAGTTCAAATTATTTGCAACGGTCGCATTGCCGCGCCCATTAGACAAGCCTCCAGTTGCGTCCGGTGTAGACAGTGTTACACAAATGCAAACAGTGAACAAAATAGGGTAATGTACGGTATGTGGGATAATATAGTATAATATATATTTCTATTTACAGTTAATAATTTTGCCGAGATTTTACGTAAGAAACTTACATCAAAATCATTTTACCATACAGGAACAATCAATATGTATAATACAGTATTCCTTTGTTTTTTGTTTTGGTTTAGACAAGTGCACATGAATGAAGTGTCTCCAACCACTCTTCAGCAGATCAGGTGGAGACTTCACCACAGAAAAGCAGAGAAAAGGTATGAGGATGGGGACAACAGACCTGTAGGAGTTTGTTGAAATAGCAGGGCATTATTCCAGTAGCAGTCCTGACATTAAAGCCTTATAATGTGAAACCAAAAGAAGTGTCACATGGATTGGAGGTAGATGCGCAACTGTTGTGAATCATATTCTATCTAGAAGATTGGCTCACAGCGAATGCAGCAGTCCAGTCTTAAAATGACAAGAGGTTGGTTAGCTGATACGACTTGGACTCCCTTTGAACTGCTATCCAAAAAAGTTATAAACTCTGAGTGACAGAATACAGTGTAGGCTGATTAATTGCTATTTATTTGGTTGTGATCCAATGTGCACCAGTTCAGGCTCTGCAAAATGCAATTAGGTTGTATCATATCCCCAAAGAGGTACTTGTGAAAGGACAAATAGGATACCCCTATTATGGCCTTGTGGACCACAGTTCTGTGTAGCTTTACATGTAACCATAGTTTCTTATTAATAAGCTTTAATCTTTATTATAGATATATTAGATTTTTGTCATCAGTGAAATGAAGAAAGCAAGTCAAAATTTTCAATTAAAAAAAAAAACACTGCAGCCATTGTTGGTTAGTGGGCAACTTTATTGACCACATGACTCAGCACAGCACAAATTCATATTATATGATTGTTTATTGCTGACTCTTCTTGAAAGGCGATATTTACTCTGCAATCTCTTTTGCCTGCGAAAAAATGAAAACAACATTCAAATATTCCAGACTTTTGAGTTTAGCTTGTGTATATTCCGAACTTTTGAATAAATAACTTTTTAAAAATACCTTTCCGATATCACGGCTCTTTGCCCTGAGCTTGTTGACCTGGGACTCAGCAATGTCAGCTCTCTCCTGGGCTTCCTCCATCTCATGCTGCACCTTCCTGTACCTTGCCAGGTGAGTGCTGGCCTGTTCCTCCTGTGATGAGATTACCCAGGAATTAATAGTTTATTAAATCGTCAAACAAAATGATGTCTCGATTACGATGAAATATGACCATATAATACTGTACTTACAGAATCCTCAGCTTGTCTCTTATAGGACTTCACTTTCAGCTGCAGTTTGTCCACCAGGTCCTGCAGTCTGGTAACATTCTTCTTATCCTCTTCAGTCTGTTAAAAAGACTCTGCATTGTAACTAATGTTGCTCTGCTTATTCCTTTTCAGAAGTTAAGTACAATCGCCAACCTGGTAAGTGAGTTCCTTCACTCTTCTCTCATATTTCCGAACACCTTTAATAGCTTCGGCACTTTTCCTTTGCTCACCCTCAACTTCATTCTCCAGTTCACGAACCTGGCAAATAGATAGAAAAAATAAATTACAAAAATTCCCTTTGGATTTCATAACCTTCTTACATATTGCATAAAAGAGTACCCTAGCTTCCAGTTTCTGGAGCTGCTTCTTTCCACCCTTCATGGCTAGACTTTCAGCCTCATCCAGGCGGTGTTGCAGGTCTTTGACTGTAACCTCCAGGTTCTTCTTCATCCTCTCAAGATGAGCACTTGTATCCTGTTCTTTCTTCAGCTCTTCTGCCATCATGGCAGCCTGCAATCACACCTGATGTGACTATAGCTCTTTTTCGAGATTCACTATATGTAATTAATTGGATTTGACTAGATTATAATGTGTGACTTTCATATAAATAGGCACTTACATCAGTAATAGCTTTCTTAGCTTTCTCTTCTGCATTTCGTGCCTCCTGAACAGCGTCATCCACTTCACCTTGGATTTGAACTAAATCGGCCTCAAGCTTCTTTTTGGTGTTGATGAGACTGGTGTTCTGTATTTTGGAGAGTAACATGGTTTACCGTTGATGATTCTGTTTAAGAACCCAGATGAATTCAATTGGGAACACTTGAAACAAACCTGGGAGTGTAAGAGAGTCACACGCTCACTGGCATCCACCAGTTCCTGCTCAGCCACTTTGCGAGCTCTCTCAGTCTGCTCCAGAGCAGATCTCAGCTCCTCAATCTCAGCCTGCATCAGGTTGTTCCTACGTTCAACCATAGCAAGCTGCTCTTTCAGGTCCTCTTGACCCCTCAGAGCATCATCAAGGTGCAATTGGGCATCCTGTTAAAAGATGAATAACTTGTTTTAATGGAATAAGTATAAAAAGACTGGAACTTTTCCATGATTGCTCCACAATTTTACCTTGAGTTGTCCTTGGACGTTCCTGAGCTGTTTCTGAGCTTCAGCCGCCTGCCGATTTGCATGGTTCAGCTGGATCTCCATCTCATTGAGGTCTCCTTCCATCTTCTTCTTGACTCTCAGGGCTTCATTTCTACTCCTGATCTCAGAGTCTAGAGTGCTCTGCATAGAATCGATCACTCTTTGGCTGTTCCTTTTGATCTGTTCCATTTCCTCATCTTTCTCAGCCAATTTACGATCAATCTCCCCTTTCACTTGGCTTAGCTCAAGCTGGATACGAAGAATCTTAGATTCTTCATGTTCCAGAGTAGCCTGTTGACCAGTAGAAGAGCAATAATCAGTTAACGTTACAAAAAAGCAGTTTGCTGGGTTAATCAGAAGCACTTCAGCTTACCTCAGCTTCCTCAAGAGCGGCCTGGATTTCAGTTTTCTCTGTTTCGACTGTCTTCTTGGCTTTCTCCAGCTCATGAATGGTCTTCCCGGTCTCACCAATTTGTTCAGTCAAGTCAGAGATTTCCTCTATGAATACGGTAAAAACCAGAGTATTCACATGCAAGCATAGAAACAGTCTCTGTAACATCTACACTAAAAAATCTTACGTTGAAGGTTTTTGTTCTCCCTCTTGAGGGTCTCCAGATGGTCCAGGGCTTCTTCATAGGAGTTCTTCATCTTAAAAAGCTCTGTACTAAGAGAACGGGCCTCTTTCTGAGCTCCTTCCAGTTCTGCTTGTGCTTCCTCATACTTTTGCTTCCAATCTGCCAGAACCTTGGAAAAAGTACATTGAATTTGTGAGCAAATACATATGTTGTTGCAAAACCAAGCAGCAGCAATTAATTCCTCCTGTACCTTGTCAAAGTTCCGCTGCTTCTTGTCAAGATTGGCGGCAAGAGCATTAGCTCTTTCCACATCAATCATGAGATCTTCAACTTCAGACTGCAGTCGCTGCTTGGTTTTTTCCAGAGAGGCACACTTTGAGTTCACAGCCTCGATGGACTCCTCAGCATCCTGCAAACGCTGAGCAAGCTTTTTCCTGAGAGCAACAATGAAATGTTAGTCATTGCTTCTACTTTATTCCCTGTTTAAACAGGTGATTTCACTTACTTTGCTTCCTCAAGCTCTTCAGTACGCTGAATGGCATCAGTCTCATATTTGGTTCTCCACTGAGCGACTTCACTGTTGGCCTTTGACATGCCACGCTGGAGCTCACCTTTGGCCTCCTGTTCCTCCTCGTACTGCTCTCTAAGCAGATCACAGTCATGTCGTGCTGACTGGACAGCATGAGCCAGAGCATTTTTGGCCTGAAAAGCAACAAAGTATTATTTGCTAATGTTGCTAATACCCACTACAAGACGTGCTACCAAAATAGTAAACAATCACCTTGGTCTCTTCCTCAATGTGTCTCTTAAGCTCCTCAATCTGCTGAGTGAAAGCTTGCTTGCCTCGAGTCAACTGAGAAACAAGAGCCTCTTTTTCCTCTAGCAGACGACTGAATTCACCTTTACAAAGACAAAACAATCCCATGAATCCTTGACAAAGTAGACAAAACCTTAAGTTTGGAGTTTGAAGTTTGAAGTGTGGCTTTGTACACAAACGTACCATTCTCAGTAGCCAGTCTTGCTTTCTGTGCACTTATATCATTTAGTTGACGGACTGTTTCATCGTTTTTGCTCTTAATTTCACTCAGCTGATCTTCAAGAGTGCGGCACACCTTCTCCAAGTTACCCTGAAAGGAAAAATTGCTATGAGTATGACTGTTATATATATAAAAAAAAAAGCAACGTTCGGGAAAAGCAATTCTCATGCCTTTGATTTGGCGACTGCCTCCATATTGCTTGACAGGTCATCGATCTCCATTTTGTATTCACTCTTTTCTTTTTCCAGCTTCTGTTTCACACGCTGGAGGTTGTCGATCTGCTCTCCCAGCTCGGCCACAGTGTCAGCCTGCTTCTTGCGGAGCGCTGCGGCCGTCGCTTCGTGCTGCAAGGTGGACTCCTCCAAATCACGGCGTAGTTTCTGGAACTCAGCCTCACGTTTTTTGTTCATCTCAATCTGGGCAGCAGTAGCACCACCTGCTTCTTCCAGCCTCTCGCTGATCTCCTCAAGTTCCCTGGAGAGATCAGATCTCTGCTTCTCGACCTTAGCACGAGCGGCACGTTCTGCCTCAATTTCTTCCTCCAGCTCCTCAATACGAGCCTGAAATAAACAGTGGTTATGATGATGATCAGATGTACTTGAACTTGATTATGTGATCTGAGACCCTAGTGTTATTCGTTGAGAGATAACCTGGAGTTCCTTGATCTTCTTTTGAAACTGAATACTCATAGACTGTTCATCCTCAATCTTACTTAGAAGCTGGCTTATCTCAAAGTCCTTCCTGCGGGAAATAGTTGTAACATATGAGTTACATACCATCAAAATATTCTCTTTCATATGAAAGTTATAGTCTTACTTCTTTATCTTCTCTTCTGATTGTTGCCTGTCATTTTCCAGATCCATTATGGATTCTTGGGCTAGTTTCAGGTCACCCTCAAGCTTTCGCTTGGCTCTCTCAAGGTCCATACGCAGTTTCCTTTCTTGCTCCAGAGAACCTTCCAGCTATCAATTAAGATTCCAATATTGGTTTGTCTGGAAGGCATCTAAAAACGTAAACAAATCAACCCACTGTTATAACTTACATCATCCACTTGTTGTTCAAGTTTGGTTTTGGCTTTTGTCAGAGTATTGACTTTGTCCTCCTCTGCCTGCAGATCATCCAAAGTTTGCTGATGTGCCTCTTGGAGGGCTTTCTTCTCTTTAGTTAACTTTGCAATACTTTCATCCAGTGAGGCCATCTCCTCTGTGAGATTCTTCACCTAATAAAAAAATTAGGTGAAATTGTTAAGAGTCACATCAGGGTAACACTTAATAGTTAATATGAATTAAGAGAATAAACCTTGTTCTCAGTGGCATGTTTCTCCTTCTCCACTTTGGCTAAGGTGAGCTCTAAATCATCAATGTCTTTCTTCAGCTCAGAGCACTCATCCTCAAGTTTTCTCTTCTTGGCTGTCAGTTCAGCATTGATTTCTTCCTCATCCTCTAATCTTTCATTGGTATCTTTAAGTTTGGCTTCAAGCTGGATCTTGCTTTTGATTAGCCCTTCACATCTCTCCTCAGCATCAGAAAGGTTTTCTGTTTCCTGTTGATTAGAGCATAATTTGATTTTAAGTTGTGCATTTGTTACGTTATAAAGGGGAATTGATTCGTTGTGATCTTTTCAGCAGGAGAAACTCACAGCTGCCACTTGTAACTGCAGGTCATTTTTCTCCTGCAGCAGGCTGACCATCTTCTCCTCCAGCTCCTTTTTCTTTGCAAGTGCCTTTGCCAGATCCTCCTTCATTTTTTCATAATTCTCTTTCATGGCTGCCATTTCCTTCTCAGTCTCTGCGCTCTTCAGCAGAGGCTTGATCTTAAAGTACAGCTTCATCCATGGCCAGTGTTTGACATTCATGAATGAGCGGATGTTGTACTGGATGGAGAAGATGGACTCTCTGAATCATAGAATCAGAGGAAATGATCAGATCCTGTGTGTGAATATGAGGTGTTACCCCCTAAAGTATATTTTTTTTCAAGCAAAAACATACCTCCTCTCCATCATTTTGACAAATTCTTTTCTCATAACGTATCCGCGACCGAGAGCCTGAGTCATGGTAACCAGCTCAGCTAGTTTTTCATCTCGCATCTCCTCAAGGGTACCCAGCAGACCAGCTTTGAAGAACACCTATCACAAATAATTGATAAAGCAATTGTGCACTATTATCTAATACCTACATAATAAGTTGCAAAATATGGTTTGATAGTGTGTACCTTGGTGTGTCCAAACTTGTACTGGCTATGATCCACATCAATGGAGCCAAGAAGCTTCTCTGAAGCCTTCTTATTGTCAATGAACTGACCCTCAGGGATGACACTAGCATTCAATACTTTGTACCTGAAACAGAAGTGATTTCATTACATTTCAGGTACATTTTCATCCGAAGTACCATTACACCACAAATACAAGTGTCAGAGTAACAAATAAAATGTGCATGATGTTCACCTCTGTTTAAAGTCACCATAGAGGATTCTGCTTGGGAAACCTTTCCTACAGATTCTGATTCCCTCCAGTACACCGTTACAGCGCAACTGGTGGATGACTAGAAAGTTCTCCATAAGACCTGGAAAATTATGCAGTGGGATCTTCATCTTAAAACAACAACATTCTAGGATTCTGAGTCTTTTTATTACGGCTAAATAACGAAGGTGATGTTGTACTAAGCATTTATTATTGGCAAAATTAAGAATACCAACCAGGGGTTTTTGATTCATTTGGAATCAAACAGCGTACAAAGTGGGGATGTGTGCTCCTCAAGTTGGTCATCAGCTTACCCAAGTTCTCCTGTAGGATTTTGTGCAAAATACATTGAAATGCTTGACCAGTGTACAAGTACATATACAAGCATTAACACGGTAAACCTACCCTAAACAGTGCAGACACTGTCTGGAAGGAGCCACCCTTTTTCTTGCCTCCCTTTTTGCCTCCTGCCTCTGTACAGTATAATACAAATAAATATTTATTAAAAAAAATAAACCCTGCAAAATATTAATACTCTCGGATATAGGTAGTGGTGTTTTGCAGACCTTCAGGACCACCATGAGAAGCATACAGGTGAGCCAACAGTTTCATTGAAGACTTCTGGTACAGCTGAACCACAGAGTCGTTCAGAGGGTCCTTGTTCTTATCTAGCCAGCCTACGATGTTGTAATCCACAGTTCCAGCATAGTGCACCAAGGAGAAGTGGGCCTCGGCCTTGCCTTTGGTGGGTCTGGGCTTCTGGAAGCATGCAGTTTTACCAAGATGCTGGTCATGCAGCTTGTTCTTGAAGGTTATGTCTGTTGCCTTAGGGAACATACACTCCTCCTCAAGGATGGAGAAAATACCCATTGGCTGCAAGAAAGAACACACTTCCTTGAGATCAGAAAAGGAATCAAAGCAAAGCACTTAAGTTAAAAAAAAAAAAAAAAAAAAAAGAAAAACACAATGTCCTGAAGTTGAAATTTGTTACCTTCTCAATAAGCTCAATGCAGGCAGCCAAGTCCATACCGAAGTCAATGAACTCCCACTCAATACCTTCTTTCTTGTATTCCTCTTGTTCCAGCACAAACATGTGGTGGTTGAAAAACTGTTGCAGTTTCTCATTTGTGAAATTAATGCACAGCTGCTCCAGGCTGTTGAACTATAGTAAACATAAAATATTTCAGAACCAAGAAGCTAAAGCAACAGATTCATATTTTTTTTTTATCTTTTTAACTTACATCAAAGATTTCAAACCCAGCAATGTCAAGCACTCCGATGAAGAACTGTCTCGGCTGTTTGGTGTCCAGCATCTCATTGATTCGGACAACCATCCACAAGAACATTTTTTCATAGATTGACTTGCACAGAGCCATGGTTGAATTATTCACCTGATTAAGAAAAAAAAGAATGCCATTTTATACCATTTAATTTTTTAAAAAACAGAACAAATTTAGTGAAGCAATCATTTTAAACGCTCAAACCTGAGGAACAGTTTGACCTTTGGTCACATATTCATTCCCGACCTTCACTCTGGGAAAACACAAAGCTTTCAGCATGTCGGCAGAGTTCAGTCCCAAAAGGTAAGCGATTTTATCAGCCACTGGGAAAAATATTTCAAGTAAATTAGTATATGTTTCCATCCATATTGTAACCATATATCTATGCTTTTATAGCTAAATTTGAAGTCACACCCTCAGTTCCATCAGGCTCGGCCTGCTCCTCTCTCTGCTTCTGCTTGAACTTCATGTTCCCGTGATGCATCACAGCTCCTGTTAGCTTGTAGATTCCAATTTTCTCCTCAGCGTTGAAGCCCAGAATATCAATAGCTGTCTGCAAGGAACAAACAATCAAATGTACCTTTTATAACATATTTGATATAATGTATCAGAGATATGCAGAGTATGAGACCATAGGATTATGCATCAAATGTAAAGTGCTCAGATATTTGATACTTCCACTTACATCGGTTGCAATGAACTCTTCTACATCATTGATGCTCTTGACTGTGATCTCCCCCTGACTGATCATCGGATAGTCGTATGGGTTAGTGGTGATCAGAAGAGCCTCTACAAGTGGAATATGACAAGAAAGAAATATTTATGCTCATATAAATGCAAATTTCAGATTATACATTGCGAAATATGATTGTACCATTTCTTACCCAGCAGTTCTGGCTTATGGCCAGTGCAGAGCTGGTAGAAGATGTGGTAGCTCCTCTCAGCAGACAATTGGAAACTTACCCTAGACTTTTCCAGCAGATCTACAGATCAATAACATGATTGTCAGAGGGATGAATTTAATGTCTATATTAATCAGTTGAAATGTGAAAGAATGTAGGACTCACAAGTTTCGATATCAGCTGAGGCCAGTTTTCCAGTGGTGCCAAAATGAATTCGGATAAATTTACCCTGGAGATTTTACCAGAGGTATGATTTATTAGATGACAGTTTTCCATTACAGAATCAAAACACACAGTAGAGCATGACAGTTGGCTCAGTACTCACAAAGCGGGAAGAGTTGTCATTCCTCACAGTCTTGGCATTTCCATAGGCTTCCAGCAAGGGGTTAGCTGCGATGATTTGATCTTCCAGCGACCCCTGATGTGTACAGAATATTTTTATTGATGCTGTCAAGTAAGTCCTCGGCTGTCCTCTTGAAATGGAGGATTAGTACACGCATCCATTTGATTCTTTTGCTGTCCATGTCATTAATCAAAAGCATGTAAATATCAGATATTATAGGAGAAATTTTGCAAATACCTGCATTTTTCCAGGGACGGGCTCTGCCTTCTTCTGTCCAGATACAGCGATTGTCGCAAAGTACTGGATGACACGTTTGGTGTTCACAGTCTTTCCTGCACCAGATTCTCCACTGAAATTACAATAATGCAACATAATTTTACACCTTATTTTAAGTACTCCAAACTCTGAAAAGTCCTAAAATACTTACGTAATCAAGATTGACTGATTCTCACGATCTACAAAGAGCAGAGAGACATTTCATTTTACCCGACAAAGTCTATAAAGATATAAAGCAAAAATGTAACTATTTTTCAAGCTCATACCAGTGAGCATGAACTGATAGGCGTTGTCAGAGATGGAGAAGATGTGAGGTGGGGCTTCAACTCTTTTCTTGCCCCTGTAGCCTGCCACAACTACAGCATCGTACACTGGGAGCCACTTATAGGGGTTCACAGTGACACAGAACAACCCAGAGTAGGTCTGCAAGACAGGAATTTTAGCTTAAATAAAACAGCATAATGCATTTGAAGTATGAAGAACTGTTTATTTCATTACATACGTAGATCATCCATGCTGCGTAACGCTCTTTGAGGTTGTACAGCACAGTGGGCTCACTGAGGTGGGTCATCATAGCCATATCTTCAATCTTATCGAACTTGGGGGGATTCATCGGAAAAATTTCATCCTCCTTCACTGTGATGGTCTTTAAGGGGGAAAAAAACATTTTGTGTTTGAGTGTTTATTTCTAGTGAAAATGTAAAAAATACTAGGCTGCTTTATATCTGGTTTTAAAATTGCAGTACTTTATTTATTTCTACTGTGACTTGGTTAAACTGCTCAACTTACTTTGCCGCACAGCGTTTTGACAGTGGCTTTGCCACCCTCTTTGCTGACTAGCACCCCTTTGAGGTACATCTCCTGTTGTTCTGTCACAAAGTATGCAGTCTTGGCATCAAACGGTGTGTTCTGTGCCTCAATTCTCTCTCTTTCTGTCTTCCGGAGGTAAAGGGCCGCCGGGCCAAAACACTCCATTTCTGCATCCCCACTCATGGTGCTGTTTTACTGGACTGAGAGACCAAACATCAGTAACATTAAGGATATTGATAATTAATGACAAATGATGAATATATATATATACACTACCGTTCAAAAGTTTGCGGTCAGTACATTTTTATTGTTTCTTTTTTTTTTTTAAGAAATTAATACTTTTATTCACCAAGGATGTATTAAGTTAATAATTAAAAGTTTATTAAAAGTTAATAATAAATAATTTACATTGTTATAAAATATTTATATTTTGAATAAACACTGTACTTTTTAAACTTGTTATTCATGAAAGAATCCTGAAAAAAAAAATTACAGGTTCCAAAAAATATTTGGCAGCACAACTGTTGATATTATCCAACACTGATCATTCTAATAATAAATCCGCATATTAGAATGATTTCTGAAGGATCATGTGACACTTAAGACTGGAGTAACAGCTGATAAAAATTCAGCTTTTCATCACAGGAATAAATTCTATTTTAAAGTATGTTAAAATAAAAAACATTATTTTATATTGTAAAAACATTTTGCAATATTACTGTTTTTTTTCTATATTTTTAATCCAATAAATGCAGCCTTGATGAGCATAAGAGACTACTTTAAAGACTATTACAAGTCTTACTGACCCCAAACTTTTGAACGGTAGTGTATATATATATATATATATATATTTTTTTTTTTTTACCTCTTTTCACTTCCAGTCAGTACAAGTTGGCTATAAATGATGTGAGAAATCTAAAAAAAAAAAGACATTCCTTCATTGAGAACATCAATGAATTTGTATTTATGCACACAGAATAAACACTTTTGCATGCAGACAAACTTTAATTTTCATTTTTACTCACCTACTTGAAGTCAGCCCCAGTCAATGGCTTTGCACTCGACTCCTTGTTATATAGAGCACGATGTGTTTGGTCAGCAAACCTCACTCTCTCTATTTGGTGCTTGGACTGCCCTCAACTCCACATCTCTCTCTGGAATATTTTTATCTGATGATAAATCTAAAGTGATTTTGGACAGAGTTTTGCAGTTCTGTTCCAATATTTCCACATTTTCAATACAGTCCGGAGCTTTACATATCAACGAATGTTTACTTCAATGTATTGAAGCTTGAAACATACCAAACACGCATATTCCAATTTTTGATCAAAATGACAGAAAACTTGTAACAATAACATTAGGATGTGACAATCTTGATGCTCTGTAATAAATTGTACGCACTCTATTAAAATATATAGCACTGGAGTGGTGTCAATTGTATCTATTCCTTCTTCACAATGTGTTCTGGCACTGTTTGGCGTCTTTCCTCAGTTGAGGGGGAGACGGCAAATGTCACATGTATACTGTTGCAAATTCCTTCCAAACATACATGTGATAAAAGACATGAAATTACCAGTTTTGAATTGAGACAAATTAGCACACTGACAGGATGTAAGCAACCATAAGCTGCTAATGTATTGATGTCATGTCTTCATTGTCACCTCAGATGGTTATTTGAGGCAAATGAGCATTTACATTTTACACCTAGTGTTTAAACACAATAGTTGTTAGATCTGAAGAGAATTATTTGACCTGTTTCTTTTAAAGGTTTGCATTTTTATGCTATAAAAAGGGCTGCTTCATCTCGGCCAGTTTTATTTCTTGACCCATCTCTTGTTGTTATCAAAGAACGGCATGCCACTTCAACATGGGATCAAATGATTTATACCAATTACACTCAGAGTTTCCTTGAGATGGGAAACAAGATAGGGGCTCTGTAAAAGGGGAAAGTGCTGTAAAAATTCTCAAGAGGTTACCCACAAGGGTGAGCTCATCTCCTCAATAAAAAGAGATACATGATATTTCATATTATCGTCTTATAAGGATTAAGTACAAATATAGACACTCATGCAGCTGCACTTCAGAAACAACACAAAATAAACAAGAGCCTGAAGGGAGAACAGATAGGTGAGTGCTTTATTTCATTATCTCATTTTAATTATAAAAACAAGGGAAAATTTGGGGAAACATGAGATTGCTATTGATTCTTTGCTATGCTGCAAAGCGGATAAAATTAATGACAGTGCTTAAAAAGTATTGCCAGCTCCGTTTCAAAATATTAGTCATAGATGATAATCTCTATTATATGCATTGATAAACGTTTCTTAGGCATGGCTGATTCCTAGAGTTTGTAAAAATTTATATTCATTTTTAAATTAATTTTAAAATAAATCTACTTAAAGGAAAAAACATTAATTATAATTAACACCCATCTTAAAACCTTAAGATACTAACCTGGCAGT
Source organism: Cirrhinus mrigala (assembly GCA_036247105.1). NCBI lineage: Eukaryota > Metazoa > Chordata > Actinopteri > Cypriniformes > Cyprinidae > Cirrhinus > Cirrhinus mrigala. Next base: position 25,596,189 of record CM070012.1, read on the forward strand.
TTCTGCATATCATGTGACACAGAAGAAAGGTCAAATACCTGACCTCCGCTGTAGGGATAAACAACTAAAAATAGGTAACTTCTCCCTTCTATCTACATAGATTACATTGTGTCTACTACTCTTTGAATTAGGGCTGTCAAACGATTAATCGCAATTAATCGCATACAAAATGAAAGTTTGAGTTTGCCCAATATATGTGTGTGTAATTATTATGTATATATAAACACATTTTTTCTATAATGTATATTATATATAAATAAAAATATTTTGTACATAACATATTTCTTTTAAAATAATTACACACAGTACTTACACATATTAGGCAAACGCAAACTTTTATTTTGTATGCAATTAATCGCAATTAATCATTTGACAGCCCTAATTTGAATACCTTGTGATGATCTGAAGTGCTTTTCCTGATATCTTCAAATATCATAAAAAGGTGCTGAATATCAAAGTTACTTATCGTTCTCAGGCCCTTCAAATATGGGTCATCATTGTATAGTGCTCACTGTAACATTCAAAATGTACAGAAGACGGACTGAACCAAGAGCTGCCATTCGCACAGTACACAACACAAATATAAGCAATAAAGGGATTTATTTAGCATTGTCATCATTATTTTGCCATGACTGATATGGTTTGTAAGATCCATGTGCATCAGCGCGAGTTTTTTTCTTTTTAATATCAAAACTCAACATGAAAAATGCTCATGTGAACACAGTATACATATTTATAAAAAACACTGACAAAACAAACCGTTTAAATTATCGGACATTGAATATTTTTCCTTTGTGCTCATGAGCATCAATGAGGTTTCATTTATATAGACCCACCCTGATTTTAAGGTTCGTTAGAAAGGCAGAGGTAAAATGAGTCTATCCCTTTTTAATATGTACAGTACATGCTCATTAATATTCATGAGCACAAGGGAAAACTGAGGCATATTCAGAATATTGCAACGTTGTGGGTGCTTTACTACTGCTAAATAATAACAAAAAGGGATTTGGGATAAGACAGATAATAGACAAATGGAACTGCAGAGTGAGAAGAAACAATATTGTTTAAAAAACAAAATGAGGCTATTAGCAAAAGTTAAAAAAAAGAGAGGGGGTGGGGGTCAAAGAAAGTAAAACAGAACAACAAAAGGAGTACCGTGCCTGTCTGTGAAAGCCATCACTTGCTTTTGAAATACAATACTGCAATACTCTGAATTCATTCCTGTGACAGGCAGCAGCCTCTGGATCCAGCTGTTTCACCTTCGCTGGTGGTCCAGGAATCAAATCGCACCTAACTACTTCCTCACTGGCCCCACAGCTCTCCATCGTATTTCCGGCGACCAAGGTGACACAGGTATTGCAGCCAGCAGGTGGTGTACTGATAATTTCCTAAAACTGTTGAGCACACATAGAATATCTAGTAAGAGAGGTTGTTGGTATGACAGTGAGATTTTCCTTCAGTTGAATCACAGACACACTCACATTTTTAAGGAACTCCTCTGCGACTATGCGAGCCCTGGCGTTGACTGACAGTTTCATCTCACTGATTTCCTTATCGATCTCCTCCATAAAATGGATGACAAAGTCCACTAACTTATGCTTGTACATTTGTTCTGTGTGGAAGTTAGTAATGAGGAAACTGATGTCATATCCCTGACAAAAGAAAGTAGAATTATTCACTGTTAAAATATATTGTGTAGACACTTCACAAGAAATTAAAGAATGAAAATTTCCCGATAATTTACTCACCCCATGTTACCAAGATGTTTGTGTCTTTCTTTCTTAAGTGAAAAGAAATTAAGGCTTTTAAGGAAAACACTCCAGGAATTTTCTCCATATAGTGGACTTCAATGGGGATCAGTGGGTTAAAGGTCCAAAACGCAGTTTCAAATAGCATTTGTGGTTAAAAAGTATATAAATCTGAATTTTTTTTTAGAAAATGACTGATTGTTTCGCTAGGTAAGACTCTTATTCCTTGGCTGGGGTCATGTAGAGGCCTTTGAAGCTGCACTGAAACTGCAATTTGGACCTTCAACCTGTTGGCTACCACTGAAGTTCACTATATTGAGAAAATTTCTGGAATGTTTTCCTCAAAAACTTTAATTTCTTTGCGAGTGAAGAAAAAAAAAGACATCTTGGATGACATGGGGGTGAGTAAATTATCTGGAAGTGAACTTCTCCTTTAAAGAAACAAAAGTTTACAGATAATTTACTCACCTTCTTGTCATGTTCATGTCTTTCTTTGCTTCAGTTTTAAAGAAATTTTGTTTTTTGCTGAAAACATTTCAGGATTTTTCATCATAATGTGGACTTCTATGATGCCCTCCCCCATCTCTCACTTCCTATATCTGGTAAGTGAAGCAGTGTATCGCCACTTCCGGTCCCATCGCTACGTAATGAAAACCAACGGGAGAACTCTTATTCCTTTCTTTCGCCAGTGTTACTGCAGCGTACCTGGCTGCTTTTATTCTAAACAACGACACACTGCCTTACTTTTCACGATTTTGGGACACATCACGGATGAGATGCGTGGGATGAACTAAGGTCCTTCTAAAATATTACGCGGGAGCATGTTCGTGTGGTGTATGCATTTCAAAACTGAGGCCTACATCTCAAATCACCTGCTGAAATGTTCCTATTAATATATTTCCCTTCCAAATGTGCGTTCTGAATAATAAATAAATTTAACCTGCTGCAGTCAATTTCGTCTTCTTATTAACAATATTTTTCTCATCATATTTTACACCTGTTCATAAATGTTTAAATAAATTTGACTGATAAATACCCTTACAAAAATTAACAATGGATTTGCTATAGTAAATATGTGGTAACCATGTTATATATATTTTTTTCCCACGGACTGATTTCCATTTGCTTTGCCACAGTTTTACTACACATACCATGGTTAATTTTCGTAAGAGCGGTATTAAAATGGATGAATGAATGCGCAGACGCTGTCTTAAAGAAATTTAACAATGTTGAACATTTTAGCTAATTAATGTTACACGGTATAATGCGTTGACAGCGTGACTTTGAATATTACTTAAGAATTTTGGCATAAATATGTGAATAACATACTGTGAATAAAAAATGACAGAATAAAGACTAAGAATAAAGAAATTTAATACAAATTAATAAATATGTTGATTCTGATCTTATTCATCAGGTCTCACACACACTGCAGCACTGACACAGTGTGGTGAAATCACGCATGTTTACAAGCCGTGGGTTACTCAGATCGGTACGTTGGATTAAAACTAGAGATGCACCGATACTGAATTTTGCTGCCGATAGCCGATTATTTTGAATGATATTGACCGATACCGATAGTTAGATTTTCTTAAAGAAACAATTTTTTGAGAATGTGCAAGTTAAAATTTTATGTGGTTGCATTTGTGCCAGCGCACGGTCTGCGCTGCTTGATGCATAAAGCGGGCGGTGCAGAGCCGCGGCTCAGTGCAGCAGAGTCAGATTTCTCTGATCACCTGAAGACAGTGAGCTTTCAGTTGGGAGCAAAGTCTGGTTTATACTCGCTGTGTCAGCAGGAGCAGCAAATGACGCAAATACTCAGGAAATGATGGCGGACGGCAAGGAGGATTTGGTTTTCAAGCAAAAGTAAATTAAAAGAACCAGAGAAAGTGAACATGTTGGTTTTGTCCTTGCTGTTTATCTCACGTTATGCTTTGGAGGCTTTCTTTAAATGTTCTTTATTTATTTGATTCCTCAGTAATTGCTAAAGGTTCTGGTGTAGCCTATATGCTATGCCTTATTCGTTTATGTTAATATATTATATAAGATCGACATATTATATAAGTTAATTTGTATATTGTTTTATTGTTCTTGTATTTTTCAATTAACAACGAATCCGCGCTGGTGGAAACAACACCAGACTTAATTTTCACTTTCACTTTCGAGACTGGCTCGGAAGGCGTTTAGTGTCTCCGTCAGCAGCAGCAGCGAGCGTGCCTTCAGCGCAATTGGAACAGTTCCACATTCAAACGCATGCAATAGGCTAAAGCGGCAAGCTTTAGCCCATTGCAAAGCACCGGCAAAAGTTATTACGATGAACGTGTCAGGGAGAAATAATAATGAGATTTTTGAATTATTTATTAATAAACTAGTGTTTTTTTTGAGTCAGTGTAGCAAGGATGAGGTTGCCGGTCCTGACTCGCCATCTCCTCTTTGGATGCGCCTTTAGAGAGAAATGCATCTTTACAGATCAATGAAAGAGTTCTTGTTTTCGATTTGTTTTATTTTGTTAAGTAATAATTTAAAGCTTTCTATTGATATATGTATCATGTCTGTGAGGTATGTATTCGGCGAGTTTCGGTTCATTGTTGTGAAGCGCTCCTGTTGAGACAACAGAAAGCGTTGTTTAAAAAGAAAAAAAATGTTTGTTTTCTTTATAAAATCACCGTTTGCGACATTTTGTTGATATTGTGAGTGCACACAAATAAAAGTAGACCCTTTACAGTTCCGAATGATTTATTACTCTTACCTTTATGAGCAAAAATAACGGAATATTTTAAATTGTTTCCACTGAAAAATGCAAGTGATCGTGCTGGCGCCTCCATGTCCTGCAAAGCGGCTTTAGATTCCACTCTCCACACAAATGAATGGATATGCGCCTAATAGCACACATTTATCTAGGTTTAACGTTTAAACTAGCATTGTTTTATACTTTAACTGTTTTATATCTATATATTTTATTTTAAGCAAGTCGGGACTGATGATTTGAGAATGCAAATTTGATCAAACAGACTATGATCAGTCTTGGTCATTACTTGGTCGTGAAATAAATTGCTTTTATTGGCCGATACCAATTGTTGCAACGATACATCGGTGCAGCTCTAATTAAAACTACAAGTTTTTTTGAGATTGGAAAATTCTGTGCACAGTAATCATCTGTATATATTTTTGCCTGTCTCTGAAAAGCTCCGGATTTTGAAATCATCCTGCAGATGCTAATTTTAACAGGCTTTTTTTAAACTAGGTGATTACAGCATAGTGAAAAATATATATATAACCGGAAGAATCAATACACTGTTTTGACAAGCGCTTCCGGTGTTCAATTCCGGTGCAATAAAGGTCTACTGTACCCTTCTTCCTCAGCTGGGATCGTTTAGGGCCCATTGAAGCTGCATTTAAACTGCATTTTGGATATTCAAACTCGGGGGCACCATTGAAGCCCACTATATGGAGAAAAATGCTGAAACGTTTTCATCAAAAAACTATTTCTTTATGACTGAAGAAAAAAAGACATGAACATCTTGTATGACAAGGGGTTAAGTACATTATCTGTAAATAGAACATTTTGTTCTGGAAGTAATCTTCTCCTTTAAGATTTTGTTAGCAAGAAATCAAAATACACTGTAAAGACAAAGTGTTTTAATAACAAAAAAAGTGTTTTTGTAAGTTTCTCCATTCTCACCTCCACAGGTTTTCTTCGCAGGATGAAGAAGTTCTCAGCTCTCATCATCATGAAGCGCATGAACTTGTGACACAGGATCTTTTCAATCTCATCAGCCTTCAAAGGACAAGTTGAGTTGCATCATCCAATCACAGACCAATAAAGACAGAAACAAACCATCAAAAAGGATTCTTAGCTTGTTCTACTGAAACATAAACCATATACTGACCTACCACAGTGATTCTCAACCTTTCTGACTCAAAGTCCCCACAATGTCAAACACAATATTCAAAGGAGCCTCTCTACCAATACAGACTAAGATATTTCTGGTATTTCTGCTGGATTTATGACAAAATGGCTTATTTTCTAACATTGATATATTCATCTTGATTGTTTGGGTGTGTGTGATTTTTTTTTTTTAGTATTTTAATTTAGCGCATGATTATTTTAATATATTAATAACATTTTTTAATTTAAATTCTGTGCCCCACTGGAAGTTTGCTGAGGCCCCTGGTTGAGAACCCCTGACTTATAGCATTCAGTGAACTACATATGTTGACATTAATGAGTCAGAGTGAAACTAACAACCCTCACTTGTCTCAGCACAACCACAATACTTCTCTTTTCGTATTATTAATAGCATTTTCAGAATTCAATATATAACAACATTTCAAGACTCAGAAACGATAGCAAGCGTGCGTTTCGGGTAAAACAAGTGCGTTTACCTGTTTGACAGCAATGCTGACTCGCACAGAGTTGATGGAACCTTCAATTAGAACCTTCTCTTTTTCATTCCTACTGATCACAACAGGCTGAAGCAACAGCTCCTTACTGCTCCTGTTGAAGCGATTAGACAAAAACAGTAAAGCATACACACAAACACACCGGTATTCTGCATATAATCGCAGTATAAATAAGCTTAGTGTCTATTGCAGTATGTACAACAAATGGTTTTAAAATGGCATGCTGAATCACCATGAACGGGCCTAAAATGTGCCACATTATTATAAACATGAAATCGGGTTTCAGTTCAATGCATACTGCCATTTCAATCAGCTGACACATACTGTTATTCTAACATTTTACAGATACAAATACAAGGGTCAGCATTATTTATATACTATTATTAATATTTATTAATATTTTATTTATATTTTCAGCTTAATAGTTAATAAGTTTGAATTAATTTAAGTAGTTTTTGTTTTATGTTTATTTATTTTTTTATTTTTTTTGTAATTCAGTTTTAGTAATTTTAGTACTGCCAAGGCAAAATGTCTAATTTTTTGTTTAATTTTTAAGCCTTTTATCTAATATTTATATATTATTTAGGCTTTTTTTTCCCCCTTAACAATAACAACTTTAACAGGGGTTTCATGATGTCACGAGTTTAAGACCTTGGAATAATCACGAGTAATCAAAAAAAAAAACTTAATATTGAACTAAAACCCAGAAGCTCATGAGTAAAACTTTACAAATTTTCATGTCCACAATTTCTTTAAACACTGAAATGAAAATTTGAAGAACATAATAAATTGGTAGGTTTGGCTGGATACTGCAACTTATACTAGTATTCTGATTCAAACTATCTGTGGTTTAATAGCTCATATGTGACCCTGGACCACAAAACCAGTCATAAGGTCATAAGGTTAAGTACTGATATATTTACAATAGGAAATTTACAAAATATATTAATGGAACATGATCTTTTCTTAATATCCTAATGATTTTTGGCATAAAAGAAAAATAATCAATAATCTTACCCGAATATTTTTTTGGCTATTGCTACAAATATACCTGTGCTATTTAGGACTGGTTTTGTGATCCAAGGTCACATATTGCAAACCAAATCAAGTTTGAACCAGATGTGTGCATGTAGACCATTGACCTATCATGTAACATTTACACACATACAAACAAACCACACATGCAAAAAACACTCACACACACTTACCGGACTTCAACCTCCGGTTTGTTGTGTCTTTCAACCACCTGTGAGGAGAAGTTTTCCAGACAGAGAGCTGCCTGCAGTGTAGCACGCACCGCATTCAGGTACGGACGCAGAGTCGCCGTCTAATGAAACAAATCAAACTAAATCAGTACTCAGGATTATGAACCTTGTCTGCAACCTTACAGTAAGCAAACTCTTAGCAAATGGCTCACAACTTCCACTCTATTTGTTCAACACACGTCTGAACCTGCAGGGGAATTCTTGGGATACTGTACTCCTCCACAACCCCTCCAAAGAAAAAACCCTACGCTGTACAGATTAAGCAGCTCAGTCAACCTGCAAATACCATGTATCTTTTCTATCTTGCCTGAAGCTCAGCACTTCCTGAACCTAAATTCAAGCCATAGAGGAAGTGCAAGATCTGCATGAAAGATGATGCATTATTAAAACACTGACCTTGTTTAGTGTTATGTGGGCTACCTTGAATTTAGAAATATCTGACTGCATAAAACTAGACTCTAAAACAGACAGTTGCCTGTACACGTAATTTACATATCTAAAGCAAGTTTTTTTATACTGAACAACTGGGATAAGCAGCTAAGAAATGATGTACACTCATCTGAGTTGTGCAAATATCACATAAGCAACCAGCAACCATTTCGGCAGAATATATACTTACACACCCGTTTATTCAAAGATGTAACAAATTTGTAGACTGGTTTATTTAATAATAAAGGACTGTCTATTATCATTTTCTGTCCGTTGATTAAATTACAATATGAAACGAGGTCAATTTAAGGTGGTTTGCCCATTATACACAAACCCTGGAATACAAAGCGCTGGCCCTTTTACTACATACTAAATTGTCAAATCAATATCAGTCAGTCCGCGACTGGTGAATATGGGTGGGGATGTTAGCTAGTGATTTAGCAATACGCGCCGACTGAGCAACTTAACACCAATGCAGAAACAAACACAAGGAATCAGACTTTCGCGGCACAACAGCATTATCATTCGTGTAGTAATAATTATATTAACAAAACAAAATTTGTATTTTTTCCCAAAGTGCAGAAAGGCAACCCTACCATTTCTGGGTACCAGTTGGAGCAGAAGACGGAAGTGCTACAAACACCGGGCGACTTCCGCGAGTAACGCCACTCATCGGAACATACCAACTTTTCACCAAGTAGGGGGCGACGACTGTATAATTCTGTCAGATTTTTTCCCCTGCTGTTTCTAGTCAAAAAGAAAATATGGATATTGAAATGGGCTAACATGCCTGCATAAGATGCTTAATTCGCTGACAATAATTCGAACTTAAGAATTTATTTGATACAGACATTTTTTGCAATAAGTTGTAGAAGAGGAAGTTCCTGTCAGTTATAGCGGTGGCACTGTGGCAGAACTAAAACTTTTTATTTGTATATAGCCTACAATACTATTTTATCTTAACTGCTTTACCACCTAATATTTTTGTATCATATTTAAAATCAAATTTTGCATGAGGGTCTTTTTTAAAGAGCTCAGCAGGGATTTAACTCCTTCATTAAAAGATAAATGTTATTGTTAGAAACTGTGTTGGGGAAAGTTAATTTTAAAAGTAATACATTACAATATTGAGTTACTCCCTAAAAAAGTAACTAATGGCATTACTTAGTTACTTTTTATTGAAAGTAACTTGATATGTTACTTTTGCATTACTTTTTCTCACCTGGGCTGGGCTTGCTTGTATGTTTTTTTTTTTTTTTTTTATTATATTAAAAATGTATATTTTTGGCATATGTAAAAGCTCTTTTACACCAAAAGTGAAATGAATAAGCCTCAGGCTGAAGGAAAAGTAAATTCAGTTATTAACATGTTTAATTATTGCACGTTTGTGTCATATTTTGAGTTTGCATTTGACTGTTTTTATTCATTTTGAGGTATACTGAATCTGTTTTGTGTAAGTGGGATGAATAAATGCATGTTTATATTTAGTCTAGAACAACAGTAAGCATCATGTTTACACAGGGCACACAACTAAATAAAACTGGAGTTATTTTTTTTTAAAAAGTAACTCAGGTATTTTACTGTAATTAAAAAAGTATTGCATTACTTTAGTAGTTACTTTAACAAAGTAATCTGATTATGTAACTCAAGTTACTTGTAATGCATTACCCCCAACACCAGTCAGAAACATACGTTTCAGAGCATAAAGTTTAGATCTCAGACAACTTTATTATTACATCCCAGATCTGTAGTTTTAAATGTATTTCTCTTTTTTTACCCCTGATAATTTCCCTTACTGTTTACTCATAAAGTTGCTCAAGGTAATATAAATAAATTAAATCATTAATCTAATCTGTATAGACTTTCTATTGTTTAAATGAACAGGTTAAAAAAAATCACCACTAAACACCCGCTAAGAAGGTTACAGTCATTTTTATTTAAAAATCAAAAAAGTTTATTTGACATATATGTTGTTTTTTGCAGTTCAGCAACATTTCATATAAAATTGACAAGCACTTTTAACACTGTTTTGTATCCACAAAGCATTCATGTCTAGTTAGCTTAGTACCAAGTGTCCTCCTATTTAGTACAGCAAACGAAACAATCACTTCCATTTCAGAAAAGCATGACGTCTTGCAGTGCAGAAACTAAAGTGGGTGTGTCTCTATGAAGCCGTTTCTAGAAGAACTACATCAAACCCCAAATGACAGCATACCTAAAGTCAACAAAAACATCAAAATATATCAATAATAATAAAAAAAAAACAATTCTTATCTCTGGGTTCTCTTTACGAAGCTATATACAAAAATATATTTCTTCAATTTCACAAAAAGTCTATTTTGATTTCTTCGCCTTGGTTGCCTTCTTCGCCGGGGCTTTTGGCTTTTTTGCAGCTGCCTTCTTTGGTTTGGGTGTCGCCTTCTTAACGCTCGTCTTCTTTGCGGTCTTCTTTTTGACGGGGGTCTTTTTGGCGCTCTTCTTTGCAGTCACTTTCTTGGACCCGTCTTTTTTAGACGCCGGCTTTGCAGGTTTTTCAGTCTTGGTCGCCTTGGTGGCAGTCTTCTTTGGCTTTTTCTCAAATTTCTTTTTATTGAGCTTGAACGAGCCGTTGGCCCCCAGTCCCTTCACCTGCACAAGCGTGTCGTTGAGCAGGAGCGCTCGGATGGAGTAGCGCAGATACATGCGACCGTTCTGCTGATCAAACCAGCTCACTTTCTTCGCTTCATTGTATATCTTGAAAAGCGATGAGCCGTTTTTCTCGCTCAGGGTGCGGATCGCATCAATGACGAGCTGGCTGTACTTGCCGGGCCCCTTGCTCTTCTTCTTCTTCTTTTTAGCTGGAGAAGCAGTTACGGCAGGTTTTGCCTTATTCGCAGATGCCTTCTTCGTTTTGGTTGCTGCCGGAGCAGGGGCTTGGGCGGGTACTGACTCTTCGACCACAGCAGACATGATCAAACTTAATGCGTATTTGTGTGTTGCGAGAGTATCAGCTCAAAGATGCGAGCATCCTCTCAGAGTTTTGAATCATCCGATTTAACGGAGGCACGCGGACGTGATTGAGAACAACAACACCGTCGGCAGAGGCGCTTGTGGAGTTGTGTTTTCTTCCACGACTTTGGGAGCTATTGTCTTGTTAGTATAACATATATTACTATTTTAAATTATTCATGTGGGAAGTGCAAAAGCTGCTCTTTCTGACAGCGTGCACAAGTGGTGGAATAAATGCAAAACCGTGGAGCGAGAAAGCAAAGAAAAGATCCTGCCTACATAATGCCTTGCGATTTTGGGTAGGGGCACCTACTTTGAGAACGAAAATCTTTTTATGGCCATTCAGACAGTTTGTGCACTAAACCTGATGTGAAAATGTAGAAAGTAAAGATTCTAAAATGATACTATTTAGTCCATGTTTACCAAATGCCTTCGAGATGAAAGGAGTTTAATTTCACTCAACTAACACATTAAACGCCCTCGCGTGGTTGTGTATTGGCAAACTTTTTCATTGCTTTGCTCTTTTGTTCCTGGTGACTTAACACTGTATTCTTCTGTGCCTTTTTGTAAAAGTGACTCTTTTGCACAAATAAAGACATGAATTTTTGAGTATTTGACATTCCGTTGTATGGTACGTTAAATTCACCGGACTTTTTATTTATTAGTTTTAAACTGTTTACTATATCAAAGGTGTTGTGCACCAGTTGCTAGAATTTGATGAGTCAACTAGAACATCTGGTCATAGTTAACATCTCAAAGGATCTTTAGTGCACTGAGCTGTAACATGAGCGATAGAGATGACAGATTAGAGATGTAAAACTCAATGTTATTTCATTCTGACAAGATGAACAAACGTACAGTAAGAGTTGGCACAGTAAAAAGAGACGATAAAAAATATTAGTGCATGAGGCATATAGGCCTAGTTTAAGTTATGCTAAAAACATGATGTGATAATAAATCAGTTTAGTTTAACAGCGAGTCTGACTAACAATGGGGTATTTTTCAAAGATGTTGAGCAAACCCCGCCCCTACTGTTGCATGAGCTGTTAAAAACTTCAGGGGTCGCCATTTGTACAGTTATTCCTTTGGTTAGATACAGTGTTGGTTAATATAACCATTACGTGATACTTATGAGAGTTTCAAAACACATCCTCCTTATTCTTCAACGCATAAGTAAGCTTATGGGCGGGACTTCCGGTTCATTAACCACTTTGGAAATAACAGTGTGCAGTAAACGGTAAAACTGTTTGCACTACAAACCAGTGTCTTCATAATTAAGATAATACATTAAAATAATATGGTAAGACACACCAATTTTCAATATCAAGCAGCAAAACGAGCTGTTTTGCTGGACGTGGATGAGACCGGAAGCCAGACCCATAAATTTACCGCCAAAAAAAAAGGTAGATATACATGTAATCCTAAAATCACTGGCATTCAGTCATTATTTTACAAATGTGCATATGATTTTTTTTTTTTGGTTGTTTAACTTAGATCAGAAACTGAGAAAATACCCCATCCGTCACATAAATGGCAAGCTTCATAACATTTTTTCCAGATACAAACGAGTAATGGCACAAAATAAGTTGATATTTGTAATCAAGGTATTGATAATATGAATAAGAATCAAAAAGGCAAACCTGAATAAGGATGCATTATGTCTGGACTGGAAAGTTCATTATTCTACAACACCTCAGTTTCTTAGAAACAAAACAAGGAGAGAATTAAAAAACTTTGAAAATAATTAACTTTCTCCTCTAAATGCCTTCATTCCAGACATTCAGCACTAGATGGCAGTCTATCAACTGATAATGGTTTGTGTTGTGATTGTATACACATGTACAAGGTGTTCACATCTTCCAAACCTTGTAGGTGTAACACATCATAACAGGCCACATACTTCTTAAATTCATTACAAATGAATGTCTTACATAGTCATTTTTGTTCTGTTTATTACCGACCTACAGGTGAATCATGCATTGACTGTAATATGCATGTTAGCACATTTACAATTACATAGTTGTTTTAGCCACTTCCTGTTGCACACATGCACACAAAGAGCAAACACCTCTCAATAAAATAGGTCTAGCAACCTTTCCCTCAGAGACAGAGAAAGGTTAAAGGTCAAAGTGTAGCACAGGTCATCCTATTCAAAAGAGTTTTCTCCTTCTCCTCCCCATGTGTGTGTATATATATATATTAGTGTGCGACTGTCTGTCTTTTAATAAGAGTGTTAAAAGAGGAATTCCAAGTTTTTATGACCTCAACAAACTCAATAAACTTTACACACACTCCAAAATAGGAGACACAAACAGTGAAGAGGTTTAGGTAAAAGCTGATGAGGATGTTTATCTTTGTATCTGAATGTGACTGTATGAGAGTGTGAGTATTTGTAGATTCTAGATGGATTTGATTTTGGAATTTCATGCGACAAGTTACACACCAAGTGTTTGGATGTGCAAGTGGACATAAAGGTACAAGTGTGTGTATATGTGTGTGTTAGGGGGTGGGTGTACCAGTGCATGTCAGACAGCAAAGAGCCGCAGTTATCTAGGAATCTGAGCCAAAAGAGCCTCACAAACAGAGGAGAGTGCACAGGAGAGCGAGAGGGAGGGATAGAGAAGATCAAATAAAAGAGAAAAACAGGAGAGGAGACTCTGACGGGCACATAGTAAGAAAGAAAGACAATGTGTAAGACTCGATAGACTGCAGATGACATTGATCTGAACACAGGAGTGTAGAAGTGTGAAGATAAGTAGTATAAAGTAGATACCGGTAGAGTAGAGAGAGAAATAGACAGGGAACAGGTGCATAATATCTCTTTGGACTCGTGTGGAGGCCTGAGCAGCATGTGTGCGCGTGTTGTGCCATTGCTTTTGCTGGGAGTGTACATGATGTGTGTTTGTGTGCTGTGTCAGAAGGACATCCTGGTGGCCGGGCCACCCAACGGCAGATGTGAGGGGAGCTGCAGTGCAACAGCATCACCCCTGAAAATACATCAGGACTCACGAGTTAGAAAGACTCCAGAGAACCGCAAAAACGCACAGGTAAGCATTACCTAAACATGATCCTGAGTGTATTACTGCAACATTTGAACAATTCAACTTTTAAATTTTTTTTAAAATGATTTTAAAAATGTACACTACCAGTCAAAAGTTTTTGAACATTAAGATTTTTAATGTTTTTTTAAAGAATTCTCTTCTGCTCACCAAGCATGCATTTCTTTAACCCAAAGTACAGCAAAAACAGTTATGTTTTAAAATATTTTTACTACTTAAAATAACTGCTTTCTATTTGAATATATTTTAAAATGTGTATTATTCCTGTGATCAAAGCTAAATTTTCAGCATCATTACTCCAGTCTTCAGTGTCACATGATCCTTCAGAAATCATATGTTGATTTGCTGTTCAAGAAACATTTTTTATTATTATTAGCAATATTTAAAACAGTTCAGTACATTTTTTCAGGATTGTTTGATGAACAGAAAGATCCAAAGATCAGCATTTATCTGAAATAAAAAGCTTTTATAACATTATACACTATACCATTCAAAAGCTTGGAGTTTAAATTGATCAAAAGTAATAAGTAATGATGCTAAAAAATCAGCTTTGAAATCAGAGGAGTAAATTACATTTATATTAAATTACATTATAAATAAAATATAGTCAAAAGGAAAACAGTTATTTTAAATAGTAAAAATATTTCAAAATGTTACTGTTTTTACTTTGGATCAAATAAATGCAGGCTTGGTGAGCAGAAGAGAATTATTTAAAAAACATTAAAAAACTTTTGACTGGTAGTGTATATAAATACAAATGTACATACTAAGTTGGATTAAATAATTTATGTTTTTTTTTTGAAGCAAACAGGTAAATTAGGAAGCATTAATTTATATATTGTTTTAAAAATTATGCTATTAAACCTTTTTAGTGACCTTGTTTTTTTTTTATAATGCATCATTTTTAAAATCTGAAATTATTCATGAAATGTAAAAAAATATAATGAAAGAACACAAACAACTCTACACTACTGACACTAAGTTAAAGTGTTAGAATATGGAGAATCTGTATACAATGCTAAATATGGTGATTGAGATGCATGTTCTTTGTGTTTTATGTCTGCGTATGTTTATGTGTGTCCGCAGGTGTCTGATACATCAGACCGTCTCATCCAGCTTCAGCGCTGTATGCTGCAACATGAATCAGTGGTTGTGACTCAGGGAGACGGGTCTGACTCACTGGTAGCCTTTCTGGCTCTTATGGCAGCGGTGCTGACAGAATGTGACCTCCACTGCCACAGCCAGAGACTCAGAGAGATGGCCACCAGACTCGGTCATTATATTCCACAACATACGCCACTTACATTTCCTTCTTAAATGAAATGACATGCCTAGATAAAGTGTGTTAAGAGACTAACTACTCTTTCTTTTCATAATTTATTGATTCTTTCATTCCTGCTGTTCTCTCAATTAAGTTAACACCTAATTTACACTCAGCAAACAGAGGTGTTCTTAGGAATGCAAGAAAACTGACCTTTGACAGCCCTAATCTGACCCTCTTATTACCTTTCTCTAACCTTTGTATAACCTTACAACAAACTCTAACCATCCTGAAATAGTCAACTAGCAAATAAATAATAATTTATTCTTCAAAACCTCTAAAATGTACTGCATCAGATGTTTTTATGTGTAGGAATGGTTATTGGAATTTTGAATCATATTGCTTTGTGTTTGAAAGTTAAAGAAATCACAGAGGGAGTTTTAAGCTGTAAATCATTTCTTTTTAGGTCCTACAGGAGCATTATATTAATTTGGAAATATAATTGACAGGAATATTAGCAATAGTCATTAGAAGTGTGTGTTTTGTAAGATGTTTTCTGCTCAAATTCTGTAAGAACATTTCCATTCCCATTTATTATCATCATTCCCATCATAGAAAAATTAACAGGAATCCTGTAGAATTTTCTTAAGGTATTACTTTAGGATTTTGACTAAGGGGGTCTCTTTCTTTCTTTCGTAGAAAGTGTGGTGGGCAAAAATGGGGAGAAAGACTTGCTGCTATTGCTGAAGAGTATCACACATTCTAAACCTAATGGCCTCAAACCAAGGACTCCTACAGGTGAGCTACACACACACACAAACACACACAGAACAAACACCTCATGCAGTCTAGCAGACTACTAGGACATTTATTGCACAAATGTTCACAGATGTTTTGTTTGGGTCTATACGGCAGTGCCTCCCTCTGCAGGGCTTTACCCTCAAGACTGTCATGAGATCTACCAATTAGGAATTAAAGAGAATGGAATCTACACCATACAACCAGATCCGAAGCGGCCAGCGCTAGAGGTACAGCCATTAAATTCATGGAAAGTGTACAGAAACCCAAATACATTTATATCATTACATGTCTAGTTTTTAAAAATAAAGCCAAACACAGATTCCTCAACCTCAAACAGTAGAGCATGGCGGTTGCAACATCAAGGTCATGCGTTTGATTCCCTGGGAATGCATAAACTGACTTTAATTGCTTTGGATAAAAGCATCTGCCTAATGCATAAATGTATTGATTCTTAATACTGTGTTGTTACTTGAATGATCCACAGCTGTTTTTTGTGTTTATTGATAGTTGTTCATGAGTCCCTTGTTTGTCCTGAACAGTTAAACAGATTCTTTGGTTTTTCAGCATTTTTGTGTATTTGAACCCTTTCCAACAATGATTTTGAGATCCATCTTTTCACACTGAGGGCAACTGAGGGACTCATATGCAACTATTACAGAAGGTTTAAACACTCACCGATGCTCCAGAAGCTACAGAAGATACTTACATGTTTCCCAGAAGACAAAATAAGTTAAATTTACCCTCATCTTCAAATTCCATAAGTTTTCACCTCCCGGCTCTTAATGCATGGTTTTTCCTTTTGAAGCATCAGTGAGCGTTTGAACCTTTTGTAATAGTTGCATATGAGTTCCTCAGTTGTCCTCAGTGTCAAAAGATGGATCTCAAAATCACACAATCATTGTTGGAAAGGGTTCAAATACACAAAAATGCTGAAAAGCCAAAGAATCTGTTTAACTGTTCAGGACAAACAAGGGACTCATTAACAACTATCACTAAACACAAAAAACAGCTGTGGATCATTCAGGTAACAACACAGTATTAAGAATCAAGTGTACGCAAATTTTTGAACAGGGTAATTTTTTAAAAATTCAACTGTTATTTTCTCTCGTGCACTATATGTAAACATCTGTTATGTTAAATATCTTATTCAAGTCAGTACTATATAAAAACAATTCACAAACATGCAGATTTGAAGAATCCTAGTTTAACCAGTTTGAATCTATATGTGGGATTTCTTTACGACCTGTCCAATCCAGGCCGTGTGTGACATGGTTTCAGCTGGTGGGGGATGGACTGTGTTTCAGCGCCGGTTTGATGGACAAACTGACTTTAACCGAACCTGGCAGGAGTACCGTGATGGATTCGGCTCCCCGCAGACAGAGCACTGGTTAGGGAATGCGGTTCTTTACGCACTAACCGCAAGTGGGCATCACACGCTCCGCATCACTCTCCAAGACTGGCATGAACAGACACGTCACGCTAACTATAACAATTTTAAAGTGGCAGGAGAAAATCAGAGGTATACGCACACATAGACATACTAGTGTCTACTGCACGGCTGCCCAAACTCAGTCCTGGAAGGCAGAGGGCAGAGTTTAGATCCAATTTGCCTCAACACACCTGGTGGGAAGTTTCTACTAAGAGCTTTATTAGCTGGTTCAGGTGTGTCTAATTGGTCTTGGATCTAAACTCTGCAGGACAAAGTTTAGATCCAATTTAGATCCAATTTTTATTCATTGTAAGACTAGTGTCAAAGCAGAGTTTCAACAAACCATAGTTCATTTTCATGTCATAATGCATGTGTGATATTCTCTCCATAAGGTTCCGCCTAACTGCTCGGGATTACCATGGTGATGCTGGCAATGCATTCAGTTACAGCAAACAGTACAATCACGATGGCAGAGCTTTTAGCACATATGACCGGGATCATGATCGCTACGCTGCTGGTAACTGTGCCCGTTATTATGGTGCAGGCTGGTGGTTTGACTCCTGTTTGGCCGCTAACCTCAATGGACGCTACTACCACGGGCGTTACACCGGCATCACGGATGGCATCTACTGGGGCACCTGGTATATCCTGACTGACTATCGCACAGGGGAGAGATACTCATTTAAGAGTGTTGAAATGAAAACTAGACCAAGGCGGAGCTAAAGAAAACTGTTTTTTTTTTTTTGTTTAAATGACACGTAATCATACTCTTGCACTAAGTATTTCATTTACATAATGGCTTATAATTATATAACCCTGGACCTGCCATAAAGATTGTTAGATAATTGTATGATATGAGAACACATTATTAAACATTTATTCAAAAATAAATGTCATATTTTAAGCAGACTCTTTACTCAGTGTATATAATCCATTTCCAGTTACAGTTGGTCTTTAAAGGGATAGTTCACCCAAAAATGAAAATTCTGTCTTTAAATACTCATCCTCATGTCCTTCCAAACCTGTACGACCTTCGTTCATCTTCTGAACGCAAAATAAAATATTTTTGATGAAATCTGAGAGCTCTCTGCTCCTGCATAGACAGCAATGCAACTGACACATTCAAGACCTAGAAAGGTACTAAGGACATTAGTTTTGTTTTCTTTGTGCACAAAAAGTATTTTCACTGATGTCACATCGACTGTTTTAACGTTGTCCTTACTACCTTCCTGGGCCTTGAACATGGTAGTTGCATTGCTGTCTATGCAGGGTCAGAAAGCTCTCAGATTTCATCAGAAATATCTTAATTTGTGTTCCAGAGATGAATGAAGGTCTTATGGGTTTGGAATGACAAGAGGGTGAGTGATTAATGTCAGAATTTTCATTTTTGGGTGAACTATCCCTTTAAGATGCAAATAAACTATCACATGCTATTCATGCTGCAAATATAGGAATTTATTTGTTTAATTTAAAACATAGTCCTTATTTGAAGTCAACATTAACTGAATCATTTGCCATGCAGAAAGGTCAAAGTTCAACAAGTCTAAAGTGGCCCTTGTGGTTGTGCTGCACTTTGCCGCACAGTGAAATGAAATCCGAAACTTTGCAACTTCCAGGTGAGCAGCTGCCATACCAAAACTACCCTGCCACTGACACATTCTAAGCCATAAATCCTTATCACATCTTTGACTTAAAAGAATAACAGTAAACTGTGGACGCATTGGGTTTGGAGGCGAAAAAAGGAATGGCTTTCTTGTAAGACGCTGCGGTCAGAGTGTTAAGATTTCAGTGCGATGGCATCATAGATTACAAAATGTACACAAACAAACTCGCATACACATGGCATTAATAAGACGGACATCTGATCTCTGATGCCTCAGAAAGTGTGTGTGTTACAGAGGGTGAACAGTGGGAGTGTGAATCTGTCAAATCTGCTCCTTTTAGCCATATTCACAAAAAGATGCCAGTCTGTTCAACACGTTCTCAGTAGCTATTAATACCCTTTTGCCTATGATCTGCTGACTACCAACCAGATATGATATTTCACATACACTTACTAACATACACATTCAAGCACACAAAGTCATCCCGCAGCACAATGCAGTTTTCATCCATAAAGTTGCATGAGTTTTGTCAGGCCTGCATCTACAGAAAACAGAACACAAGGTAGAAATACAGCTTCATGTTGACATTTTTAAAGTGTGTACGGACCATGAGGATTTCATGTTCGCCCACAAATGCGAATGGTACAGGCCTCTTATTGTGGATATTTAGTCCTTCATAAGTCACCTGGTCTGTTTGGCTGGTGAACAAATCAAGCGCATCAAAATCAGAACAAATAAACACAGTTACTCTCCATTAAGGCTTCTCTGCTCTTCTCGTTTTCACCATCAAGATCACTATGGTGAAGCAGAAGCCTGCCTGCCTGTTACCACAGTATCCTGGCTGAGTGCCTGGCTGGTATGATAAGGAGATAAAAAGGAGTGATGGGGAGAGAGATAAAGGGAGAGGGAGAGGGGGAACTAACAGTCTGCAGGCACCCATTCCGGAAACCCAAAGCGGGCAACAGTTACCCAGCACATCCCCTTAAAGCTGAAAACACTCATGCACGCATACACTTTCTCTCTTACCACACATTTTTGCATACTGCACATAGTGGAGAAAAGCTTGTGTGCATTTGTCCCCAAGGAACTTTCACCATCTACATATTTGTTTCAGAAGCAAACCATGCTAAAATATAAAAAGCTACTTAATGTAATGCAATCACTGATATATTGTATTTTTAGCATCTAAATATGATGACATATATCTGTATTTGTCATTATTCATGCTAATCAAGCAGATCATACATAGATATTAGGCCTAAAGTAGTCATTAGGCTGTGCATTGAGCATGTTGTCTTGATTCAACTCGAGCGCCATGATTTAGAAAGCCGAAAATGTCCAGAAGATGGCGGCTTTGAGTTAAAAATGACTGAAAATCTCATCTCCAGCCTTTTTGTTTTGATTGAAAGAAGATAAAGGTGACACCTCACAAGCTTCTTAATAAAAGTCCATTATGGCTTGAAATAAATGTATTTTAAGTATCGCCTAATACACTTATTAATAAAAATACAGCCTGAGATCCAATATTTGAGTTGCTCATGTATTTTGAATTTTGTTTCTTTGTACAAAATCAAAACACACTCATACATTTTTTCAATATGGCACTACACTAATGGATAGCAGTGATTTTGCTTGTTATCTTGTCAGTTTTAAATCTTTAAAAATCTAATTTTACCAGAGAGACCTATTTTCATACTGATTTAAGGCTATAAACATTCAACTGAATGTCAAAATAAAGTTGCAGTATGACATCAATTATGAAATATCTTGTAATTTGCTCATGAGCACATGATATGAACAGGAAACTCCATGCTAGGGCTTCCCAACTATGAATAAAAAGATGCTGGAATCTAGCTTTGGGCCTTTAGGGTGAACTACTAACTTGCTAGCATCACAAAATACACCTGACATCATCTCTAAAAGATTTTATATAAGGGATAAATTCTTCGCATATTCACAATTAATACATTAAGATTGAAGTATATGCTAATTTCAAAAGTGTCCTGGCTGAAATCTGAAGCATCAGCTTTAATATCTGTGATGTTGCTCTGGTAATTGTCTGCACAAAGTGGATCAGTGACTATAAAGTTTGTGTGTGTGACATGAAATTAACTGGTTGCATTGGAAGTGGTTGCACTTAATGAATGTTACACGTGATTAAAAGCAAGTGTCCGTTACAGCACCTGTCCATCTGTGTGAAGAGGGATGTGCATGTGTATGACACACAGACTGCGGTGCACCAGCGCTCCGTTTCATACCGGAATTCAGCCAGCAGCCCTGTATCCTGATGTGGTGAAAACCAGGCCTGCAAGGCCTTCTGGGTATGGGAGGGGGAGAGGGTTATTCACACTACAACATCTTCACACACATTCACTAACATTCATAAACAGATGCACAAAATGTACACACAGACACACACTGAAAGTTCTTATCATTTCCACATTGTCCAAATCAGGACAAAAGTATGGTTTCAGATATCATTAATTTCACAGTTGTGTCATAAAAAGTAAATAATAATAATATCAGAAGAATTTATTTATTTTAGAATTAAACTGTAATCTGAATGTATATGTGTAATCTGATTTCATAAAATATCTTATACTAATATTTCACTGTACAGAATAAAAAAGTATAAAGAGTGCAGGTGTGATTTATAAAAAAAAAAAAACATACAGGTCCAGTCTTAAAAAAAAAAAAAAAAAAAAAAAAAAAACAGCGAAAGTAAAATTAAGACTGGTAATGACTGTTAATTGATAATTAAAGTAATGACTAGATATACTGTGAACAGTTTAACATTCCTTTCTGGTCTTTTGCCTGAGAAAGTGTGAGAAAGAGAAAAGATGACTGACAGATTGTTACTACAGTATGCTGTTAATACTGCCTTCCTGATTCTCTTTTGCGGAGGAAATGAACGGGCAATTAAGGGATCATGGCTACATTGTTGAGCTTACGCTGTCAAGCGGAGAGAGAGAGAGTGAAAGGAAGGCAAAAAGAATAAGAGGGAGTTATGAAATCATAAGATTTGTTTAAACTTGAGCAGATGCTCCAAAAGATGCAGAAGGAACACAACAAAAGATTGCACAATGGAGCACTTGGTCATCCTAGTGAGCTGTCTCCATAATATATAAATGGAAAATATTTAATGCTGCTTATTACTCTCTTGAGAAACATTCACCAGGTTCTGATTGTGGAGAGTAAGGATTGTTTTCTATACAAAAACAAACAAACAAACAAACAAAAAAACATCCAAACCAAATTGTAAAATGCTGCTAAAATTTTAGTTCTTTCAGTCACTTTTTGATCATATGTGTATACGTTATGGTGATCCATTATCCAGTTTTTTCTTCCCGTAAGAGCGGGCACAGCCGTTTGTAAAATTTATGGGTCTGGAAAAACAGCTCATTTTGCTGCTTGACATTGCAAATTAGTGTGTCCTACCATATCATTTTAATGTATTATCTTAATTATGAACTGGTTTGTAGTGCATGTTGTAATTCTTCTCATTATTTTACTAGAGCGGCTAATGAACCGGAAGTCTCGCCCATAGTCTTACTTCTGCGTTAAAGAATAAGGAACGAAAATAACATTTAATGTCTTCTTTATAATTTGATGTTTGATGTGGATAAATGTAACATGACAGAACTAACAATCTAAATCAGCAAGTTTTCTTGTTTAATTGTATTTTTAATCAAAGATACAAATATATAACACAGAATATTTTAATTTCATGTACAGATTACGTAAAATTTACAAAACGACATTTGTCTTATTTTGAATGGCGCTGTGAAAGAATGTCATCTCTCTCTCCCTCATACACTCTGCCTGACTCCCTTTCACTTTCTCTCGCTCTCTCTCATCAAAGTGATGGAAAGATCTTATGAGAGTCAGGGTAGGTGGTCAGCGGTTTCGTGTTGTCATTGACCGCGTACGAGACGTATCTGCCGAGACAGACAATACGCGCACGCTGGCCAGAAACTTATTCCCTGAATAATTAAAGATCGGGAGAAGTCGATGGAGGACTTTGCATTGCTACGTAGAGGGAAACAAAGAATACTCATCTCACCTGGAGCATGCAGGTTTCTCAGGTGCTACTTTAAGATCAGTTTCATAAACACCGATTTAATTGTCGTTAGAAATGCAATCATTTTCAATAACAACACAACGCGGTCTGTATTTTTTGATGTATCGTTTAAATATAAATATTATTCTATATAAATATTATAAATGTATACAAATTATTTTTTCGGAGTGTAAACATGCATCGTTCTCTGAAAGCATTAAGAATCAATCAATCAGGATGCTGCTGTGTGAAATCTGCTAGCAGCGAAACGAATGGATAAAGACAAGCGTGGTGTAAATTGAAGTTTCAGGTGTCAAGCTGGAAAAAAAGGCGAATTCTAATTGGCTAGAAAATCATTTATGCTGACGAGAGGAGTCCGCCCTCGGCCTCAGCCTCTTATACAACTCTTTTGCACACTGGTTTTTGACTAGTCGCTTGTGTGACTACCTGTGGTGATCATCCTGACGCTTATCTTCGTAGGCACGAGTACCTTTTGAACCGTGGGCGCGTGTCATGGAGTGATGAGATAAGAAGCGTTACTCTTCTTGGACTATTTTTTTCAACCTCTGCTTTTTTCCTAACGTACAGGATTTGGTTTCGAGCATTATCTGAGGATCTACCTCAGTGTTCACCAACACATACAGCTGAGGTAATAAGCTGTGGTGGCATTTTTTGTGGTATTTGCGCAGCCCCTTGAAAGTGGGGAGGTGTCTCAAGTCACACGACAGACCACGCGAACTCCTGTCTTAATATTTTATTTTAGTCATTTAACCTTACGTTGTCATAGGTGTACTTAATCCTTTAGGCTTATTAAGACATTCAGGGAAAAAACACTTGGGGGAAAAAACATACACGCTGGATAAACTTGTAAGAACTTTTTAAAAAAAGGTTTTTTTGTTTTTTGTTTTTTGTTTTTTTAACCGCACACGAATATTTGCATCCCGGTCATACGGGAAAGCATCTACAGATGATGGAGCTCTCTGCAGAACCCCGGTGGATGATGCATGCTCATCATTCCGCCTTAATGGGTACCTCAGATTCGGTGTCTCCGCATGCTGGTTTAGGACATCATTCGGGATATATGGAGCCGGGTACACCATTATTACCACCAGACGAGGTGGATGTATTTCTCAGTCATTTGGACTCTCATGGAAACCCCTATTATCACACACACGGGTCCCACTCTCATACTCGTGCACGAATGTCTCACAGTCAAACGCATGGTGAGTAGGCCTGGAGCTGTCTGTTAATTTTTTTTATTGCTATTATTATTATTTTATTGTCACTGTAACTTCTTCTATGGCGCAATTTTTAGATAGAAGGAAATGCTTTTTATTGCATCTCTTTTTTTTTGTTCTAAAACTATTCGTCATATTTATTGGGTTACAACAGCCTATAATGCCAAACAGTTTTAATTTTCCACAATTATCAGATCCCACTTCGAGATGCTTTTATAGATGTTGTTGTTATAGTTGTTATTATTATTAATAATAAATAATGTTATGGTAGTGTAATTCTGTGATATCAATTTCAACAAACACAAGCTCGAATTCAGTTTGAGGCTCTTAACAACTGGGTTGGAGTTTGAGGTTACGCATGATTTCTCACTGTAATTGTGCTATTAACTATTAACAAAGTGTATTTACAAATATCAAAAATTTAACAAATTTACAAAGATTATTATGTTTATATTGTACATTTAAATGGATATATTAGGCATATATTGTATCATATTAATAGATTGTATCAGACTGTTTTATAACGAAGGTATAAATTTGAGTAGTAGGCTAAGAAACAAAAACCATGAATCATGTAACACAATTTCGTTTGACGGAAATTAAAATAACATCTAACATCGAGGAAAAATAATTCTAATGAGATATTAATTGTAATTCCAGTTATTATAGTAATCGGTTCGCTTTTGCAATGAAAAATCTGGCCTCCCACAACAAGCCTAAATATGTCAATCACTTTTGATAGTTGCGATTGAAAACATTTTCGAGTTTCCTCATTTGGATTTATTTTTTATCTTTTTTAATTATTTATTTTACTCTGTGGTTAAACGCGGAGATTTTTTTTTTAAATCGAATTGACTTTTAACAATGCACATGTATGTACTTTTATCCCCTTTTTGGCAGCGCGGCTTACGGGTGGCTCAATGTGTCGACCTCACCTTATCCACACTCAAGGGCTTTCTATCCTGGACAACAGCAAGTCGACCTTCTCAGCGACCCAGCACCACAGCACATGGACCGTCAGCCACCTGGGCAAAGCGGTTCTGCATTCAGCAGGCGCCGAAAACTCAAACAACCTGTACACGGGCACCGGTACGCCTGGCCCAGGTTCGATGCCATGCCTGTCAATGACGCAACACTGCAGCCCTCAGCTCTACTGCCTGCCCCCTACTCCACCCAAAGATGCGTCCCCTGACCCTGCTTGTCCTTCTGTGAGGGATGCTGGGAAGTACCATCTCCATCTAGTCGACGGGATGAAGATGGAGTGCACCAGTCCAATCCGTGGCAATCTGGCCCAAACTACAACTCCTGTACCTTCATATTCTGATTACGCGTTATCTGGAGCGCACGATTACCCGGGCAGCGTGTTTCATTCCAGAAGTATGCTCGGGAGCAGCGGCAACATGACAAAATGCAAAAGCAAAAGCCGCGCTTTCTCAGGTAAATTCAGAGTTCATAGTTCAAATTAACAGTTAATTGTCTAACTTTAAACATTCGGTACATGAACCAAACATAGAGTGTTAATATTAATTCATTATTAATATTAATTCATTAGCCTAAGTACCAAATAATGCTAAAATAATTTTATGGAATAGGTAAATACTTAGTGGTATTCTTATATAATTTACAAATACATGTAACATATACAATGTGATGTCTTGCCATAGCTTTGTTGCACTAGGTATGCTACAGTTTATGCATCTGGATTAAAATAAAGGAAAATGCACTTTGCACAATGCAAAATGCACTACTAGAAAATATAACAATATATACAATATTAATATTTAAAAATAATTTGTATAATACACAGTATAAACCTGACCATTTTTTTTATGTTTAATAACATATATGCATAACCAATTTTAATTAGTTTTATTTCTGCTTTTTGGCACAGTAATAATTTATAATTAGACTAAAAAGAAATTCGCATTATTAGTATTTTAATTATTTAAAATGGCATAAATAATAATAATAAAAATTCTACAAATTGTTTTGCATGTACTGTATTTAGGGCTGTTTTGGGTCATGTCAAACAGTTAATGCAGTTATAAAACTTAAAATAAATGTAAATAAATGTAAAATAACTTTTAATTTATGCAATCAGTGTATAAATAAGTTTTTTTTACCTGTCAACACTGTTGCTTCCTGTTGGGTGCTATTCATTAGATACCCACCAAATGACGGCACTTATCGGTAGACCCGATAAACCCAGAAGTACAAAAGTGTGAACATCTGTAAAACAAATATCAAGCAGATTATCTGTCTATCTCTACATATAATAAATCTCAGCATAAATAAGTTGTTTTTTTATTTCTTCTCACCTCATTTTGTGCATAATGTGTGCCTGAAGGGCGTGAATGTGTAAACTGTGGGGCAACATCAACTCCTCTGTGGCGGAGAGATGGAACAGGACATTATCTGTGTAATGCATGCGGACTCTATCACAAGATGAATGGCCAGAACCGACCACTCATCAGACCCAAGCGCCGACTGGTAAGTGCCACACACTTACATATGCACAGCTTTACATAAACACAGTTCTAAAACAAACATGTTAGAAGATGCTGGTCTAATAGAAAACCGAAACCTATTCAAAACAACAAACACTGAGTTCATCTGTACATTTAATCAATTTATGTTGTAGTGTTTCACTTTCTATAATACTGTGCCCATGTAATGCACTGACAGAGAATGTGTACAGACAGGCGAGGTGAGAAGGAGAGAAAAAGAGAGAAAGGCATGTGTCTGGGTGTATGTAATGGACCATTGGGTTTCCATGGCCCTATTGACGGGTTTAAATAGCAAGTAATTAATTAGAATTCATTAACATGAATAAGTGTAAACTTGACTAGAAATCAGATACTACTTGTATTCCTGGCAGGCCTATCATTTTACCTTATTTTGTGTATTCCATGATTGCAATGTAAAAAATTCCTCTCCACCAAATATACTTTTATGCTGAAGAATTTCAGGATTATAAAATATCAGCATTTTATAAATAAGTGGACACACACTCATGAAAGTCCAATGTAATAGTTAAGCACAGAGCAGATGCAAAACTACCGTCGCTGAAGGGAAACGTAATAAATCAGCTTGAAAGTGACTGCATCTGTGTATTTTGTGTGACCCTCCATTTAGAGCGTATTAGCTGTAAATTAGGCTGACTAGCTTCGGGTCTTATTCTTTAGTCAGTGTGTGACGAGTGCTTCTGCATCAGCTACAGGTCGTATATTTGAGCAGCGCCTGCAGAGACAGCTCGGTCCATTTGTTTCCTTGGCAGGATGTCTGCCCGGTACCGATAACTTTGTGAGACCCAAAAAACGCTTCCTTTTGTGGTTGTTTTCTCGCTGTATTTTCTTTTGGCATGTTAAGAATCTACTATACCTGTATAGTTATTTGAATTTATGGTGTTTGAGGGTCTACTTCTGTTTGGCATGAACGTTTGAGAGTCAAGTTAAAGTAAAGATTCTGAACTCAGCATCATCTTGTTTCTTTATTCATTTCCTTATTTTTGAATTAAGTTGGGTGCATTCCAAAAGTATTTTTCATTATCAAATATTATTCCTCATTGCCTAAGCATTTAAAAAGTTATAGTTTTCTTGCCCAATTAAAAAATAAAAATTAAATTAAAAAATATTTAATTAATGTTTGTTAAAATGCTCATAGATGCTTGTGAGAAGAATACTATAAAGACAAAGATATAAAACAAAGATATTTTAAAATTAAATTGTATTGGTTTGTCAGTTGTCCCAGTAACAGTCAGTGTTGGAGAAAGTTACTTACAAATGTAATGCATTACAAAATTGCATTACTCCCTAAAAAAGCAACTAATTGCATTACTAATTGCATTATATGAAAGTGGTAATTTAATGTTACCTTTGCATTACTTATTCTCATCTGGGCTGGGATTGCTTGCTTGTTTTCTTGTTTTTAATACAAAGTTATCTTTTTGGCAAATGTAAAAGCCCTTTCACACCAAAAGTAAAATTAATAATCCTAAAGCATTCTGGATTGCATGAAGAATAGGATGCAGGAGAAGAAAATTCAACAGTCTTCAGCAATATATATATATATATATATATATATAGATATTAAACATGTCATGTTTTTCTAAAGTAATTTTTGCTGATTAGTTTGAATAAATTAGATAATTAAAGGTCAGCAGTTGATGGGAAGTAACTAAGCAATGAGAAAATAACAGGATGGACAAAAAATCCCCAATTAGCAAAGCATGAAGCTATGCAAAATTTGGTCACTCTAGCATTAAAGGTGAAATAGCAGTAAATTAAATATTGAAATCTAAAAAAGATTTCCTAAATGTGACATTATACATATTATAAGATAACATTTACATAAATATTTTTAAAATATTTTAAATATATATTGATAAATAAAAAGGTTACTTATTCAATTATTTAATAAATGTATAGTTTTCTCCTATGCAGAGTATTATATGCATTATTAACATTAAAACATACTGAAAGACTGATGAATGGAGCCATGATTAGACACATAGCAATAATATGAAGATTGCTAGCCCAAATCCTGTGTGGAATGTCAGAAAATATAGGCAAGCATATGCTATGTCCTGTACTTTTGGACATAGGCTGGCACACAGAGATATACAGAATACACAGAAATAAGCTTAATGTGACATCATTACAATACTATTACCAGTGTTAGGGGTAACGCATTACAAGTAATGCGAGTTATATAATCAGATTAATTTTTCCCAATTAACTACTAATGTACAAGAAATTTTTTCAAATGAGTTACACTGTAAAAAAATTTCAGTATAATTTCCGGTTAAAAAATGGCAGCTGTGGTTGCCATAATTTTACCGTAAAATATGGTAGCAATGTTTTAGGTTTTACAGTTTTAACTTAAATTTACATTTAAATACTGTAATTTCATTAACTGATATAATGTTAATTTACCAACCCACTGAAGTACTGAAATCTATTTTGTACCTTTGTAATCCACTGAAAACCACCAAAAGCAGGTGGTGATGAGAAAGTCACATGATCAACCAAAGCCTATCACGAGCAGCTTTTAAATTCTAACATATATAGAAGGTGCACAGTGTCATTCACACAAACACTAAACACTAAACACTATCATGGCAACACACATGAAACTAAAATAATGCAATAAACATTCATTTAACAACATTAGATTTAACATATTACAACCTTAATGTTCAAAACTGATGATAAAAAACTAAGAAGAAACATAGTTATTTCAACAAAAAAACATAAAATTTGAAATTTAACGCAGGGAATTCTGGTAATGTCATTTATATGCAATGTCCAATACAGTTTTTTTACCATATATAGTAGGGGAACTACTGTTAACCATTTAACAGGTTTTCACTGTAGCATTTTTACAGTTTTTTACTGTTAAATTCACAGTTATTTTTTAAAAGTGTAGGTGTTTTCATATTTATTTCTATGTGTTTTTTATGTTGCAGTCAGCATCTAGACGAGCAGGCACCTGTTGTGCAAACTGCCAGACTGGGACCACCACACTTTGGAGACGTAATGCCAATGGAGAACCCGTCTGTAATGCCTGTGGTCTATACTACAAACTACATAATGTGAGTAAATATAAGTTGGCTGCAACACTTCATATATACAGACTACAACAAAATGAATAACAGGATAACATTTCTGCTTAGATATATGTTCAATTTCCACACTGTAAAAAATATTCCGTAAAATTTAAAAAATTTTACCGTAAAAAATCCGGTAGCAACACTTAAATTTACAGGTAAATACCGTAATTTCCGTAACTGATATCATGTTAATGTACCAACCTATTCAAGTACTGAAATCTGTTTTGTACCTTTGTAATACACTGATAACCACCAAAAGCAGGTAGTGATGAGAAAGTCAAATGATGAACCAAAGCTCATCACAAACAGCTTTTAAATATTAACATATAGAAGGTGCACAGTGTCATTCACACAAACACTAAACACCATCATGGTAACACACATGAAACTGAAATAATGCATAAACATTAATTTAACAATATTAGATGTAACATAGAACCCTAATGTATAAAACAGCTAAGAAAAAAATAAGAAGAAAGGGTTCAATTTTAACAAAAAACATCAAATTTAAAAAAAAATGTAACACAGGGAATTCTGGGAATGTCAGTTTACGGTTATTCACGGCCTTTTACCGTTAACCATTTAACAGGTTTTTACTGTAGCATTTTTACAGTATTTTTACCGTTAAATTCACTGTAATTTTTTACAGTGCACTTGTAAGGGGTTTATATCCATTTTTTGCAAATGATCTTTTGCAAATGAGCATATTTATTGTATAAATGGTTTATAGTGTGTATATCTGTGTTTGTGCATTCAGGTGAACCGGCCACTTACTATGAAGAAAGATGGGATTCAAACACGCAATAGGAAAATGTCGGGCAAACCTAAGAAGAGGAGAGGAGAACACTTTCAGCAATTTGACAGTTGTGTGCACAACAAACCATCCACCTACAGTCACATGGCCAACATGCCCCACCCCTTTAATATGACTCAACCAATACAATTACATCCTGCATTCAGTCACAGCAGCTTAGTCACAGCTATAGGCTGAGAGATACTTGTAGAAGATATCATAATTCATAAGCATTAATATTTCAGGCTTAGGTTTAAATGTTCATTATGCAAATCTCAAAATTCTATTCATTCTTGATTTAAAAAGTTGCACTTTATTTCTGAAATGTGATTTAAACCAACCCAGAATCCGACTGTAGTACTCCAAGAGTTTAATTAATTTGCCAGCTTATCATTAATAATAAATATCCCCTATTTATTCAAATATAATCAAAATTCCAAAATGTTTATGCCTGTTTATGTCATCTATAGCACTGCACTGTATGTTATATAACTGTGAAGTAGGAAGAAGAAGCCCTGCATTTTAAAAATCATAATATAAACCAAATATTTAGGACTGTCCCTAAACCATTTGTAATTATATAACTATTTCTTTAATTTATTTTTCTTTGTTCTTATTTTCAAGCTTTATATATGAACTAGTATCAACATCAATAGTATCAGTTTTTGTGCACACATGCATTAATACATTAAAAAACACTTTTTTACTGTGTACTTATTTTAAATTTTAGTTAATAAATGATTTAAACAGTGTTTTTATGTGAGTTCTTGCCTTATTTGCAAAAACCTTCAAACTGAGATGTTACAAACATATATAAACAATTCAAAACACGCGTGTGGCCTTACACTCCTGTGCGCTTGCAAACACTTATCAGCATGCTGACTGGACCGAAGCGGTGAATGAAGAGCAGGACTCTAGAGAGACAAGAGGAAACGGAGAGATGAGATAAAGATGAAAGAGCAGAGAAAGTCTTCAGGGTTTGTTTTAGGAGACCTGGAAAAGACCAGCCTTTTGTCATTACTATTCCTGCTACTTTATGAGTTATACATTAGGTCTGGTGCTTAGATTCCAGTATGTTACAAAAGTATGTGCAGCTTGGAAATAGCTCAGGCCTTTTGTTTGAAAGCACTTCCCTAAATTGCAATTCAGGAAATAATTGTACATTCTGGATTATTTAAAAAAAAAAGTAAATCTACATGGCTGGAATGGTGCAATATAACGACATGACCACAAGATGACACATGGCCTGATTATATGAATCTAAATCAAAATCTAATACTTATTACTGTAATGTCAAATTAGATGCAACAGTTTAACAGTACTAATCATATTCTCTCATACATTTTTTTTTCTTTCTGCAAGTTTCACTTTTTGGAGTGTACTTCTAATGCAAGGTTTCTATTTTTATTTTATACACCACAATAAATATCCATGGAATATGAGGTTAAATCTAAAAGAGATTGTATCTCTGATTCTTAATTTCAATTGGAACACTCTCGTTCTTTCATCTGTGTCTTTCTTCACTCATCACTCATTCAAAATTCAGGGATGCCATCATAGGAATAAATATATTAAAATAGAAATAAGCTATTTAAAGTAATAATATTTCACAATATTCTGATGAAATAAATTCAAAAACATCTTACCAGATCTTACCAACCCTAAACCTTTGAACACTAGTGTGTATATAACATATTTTTACTGTATATATATTAACAACATTAGCATATTTGTACAATCTGACCTAACAGATGTAGCTGTTTGCAAACATTCAGTCTAAAAACTGGGACACAACACAACCCTCCCATATATCAGGCCAAGCCGCATTCAACCCCTTTCAGTCTGTCTTTTCTTTTCTTCTCCTTATCTTCCTGTATAGCAGGTAAATTAATTCATCCTCTGTCTCAGAACAATCACTTATTTTAAATGACAAACCAACTGTGAGTGCTCAGTTCCCCTCTCCAGGGACAGTTTGTGTGGTGTGAGGTGGTTTGTGTGAGAGTGTGTATGTGCATTACTGCCGTCCTCCTGGAACAGGGTAACAGATCTGCTTACTTCTCTTTCCCTCCTCTCTTTCCCTACTCTTTTATTTTCCCTGTCCTAGTGGTTTTGTCCTGAGAGAAACCTTAGAGGCAGGAAAGTAGGCCGGAGGCAGGAGGGGATACAGTCTAAATACACAGTTACAAGTTACCTGGCTCAATAACAGTAAATACAGATATAGTCGTTAAATCAGGAGACTATTATCAAATTATGCCACATATTGGAGGCTTCAATATGGAAAACTGCAAATGTTTACATGTCTAATGAGATACATTTTAAACAGAAATTAATACATTATATAAAGTTGTATATACGAATGTAGGGCTCTATGATTTCTGATGCGGAAAAAGGGTAATCTAGTCATAAAAATGGAATTTAGGCCTACTGTATAACGAGGAATGTCATGGAATTTGTCAAATTTTGGATGTATAAATCAAAAGCAGGTAAGTACACTTAAATCAAAACGTCTGTGTCTATGATTATTAAGATGCAAAAATACTATTTAAATATAAATCCTGCATTTCTGCGAGTTTCTGTGTGAATGAATGGCGCAGATGAGACGTTTAATTTACTATGCACATACTGAAGCACGGGTGACGCTCACGATGTTTTCAGCCTCTGTCGCTTCAATATATGAGTACATGAACACAAACATAATCTCTAGAACAGCTCTGAGAGTCATTTCATGAGCATTTTACCCTTTCTTTATAGAAAAACTAAAGTTATATACAGGGTTGCCAGATTTTCACTACAAAACCAGCCTGACTGCTCTTCAAAACTAGCCCAATCACGTTTCGAGGGGCCATGCAAATTGCGTTCTAAAGGGGGTAAAATACATGTTTTTTGGTAGGGTCTCCCCTGGTACAATTCACATGCCAGAGGCTAAATATAATGTTATTGGGTTCGTTTCTACCCACGGACATGAAAAACAACTCACGGCAACAATGTTAAAGTAGCCCAATTCCGCGGGAAAACTGTGGACTTGGCAACACTGGTCATATCATATACAAACAGAAAATTGAAGATCTTCACAGCAACCCTTCAAAATAAAAGTTCAGTTTAACTTGAAGAAACGGTGACAAAAATATATTACTTAAAGCAGTTACAGTACTACTACTAAAAATAATAATATTATTAAAACATTATTCTTTAAGGAATATTTACCAGAAAAATTATTTACCAGAAAAATTTATATACACACTGTATTTCTGAAAAAAAAAAGAAATAAAAAAGAAATAAAATAATAATAATATATTATTAATAACCAATTAGTGAGATTTTGATTATTAAAATGTAAAAAATAAAACATATTTCATATGGCCTTAAAATGTCATTTTTGTTAAACTTGTGGAAGTTTTATTATTTCAATTAATTAGACATGCTTTTAATAATTAAAAATATATATATTTTTTATTTTAACCATTAAAACAAAGTCTAGAAAAATGAAAACGGGAAAAAATGGAATCCAGAAAAAAATTAAAAATGGAAAAAAAAAACAGAATTTGGGAAAAAATAAAACAGATTTTATCATTTATATCCCTATAAATGTAATTTATACATGCATTTAAATTGCATTTTGTAAATTAAAATGTCATTTTAAACATTTATTTGCTTCAAAATTCAGTCAGTGACCAAATTCATGAGCAAAAGTCACAGAATTAAACTCAAATTCTATCAAACCTCTATGGAAAGTTTGTGCCAGAAGAATACAGAAAGCAAGGTTATTTATTTTCTTAAAGAGAAGCTTTAGAATAAAAAGGAATGATAAATAAACATGACGAACAACAAATAAGCATGAAGCCAATGAGAAAGTTAGGTTGAAACACATACACAAAGAGTCTGTGAGGACAGAGCTGTGTAGGGAAGGAAAAATGTCAAAAATGAGAAAAAAAGAGCAGGCCGGCTATAGATTTAAGATAAGTTGGCTGACAGACAAATATTCGTAAAATATGCACAGAAAGAAAGAAAGAAAAAAGAAAGAAAGAAAGAAAGAAAGAAAGAAAGAAAGAAAGAAGATACAGATTTATAGAATCTACTGATACTTTTGAGAAACCAAATCACGCACAAGCAAAATCTGGACATACTTTTTAGACAACACAAAGGCAGCTCTTTCAGTGAGCTGCTATTGTGTTTTTATTGTTGTGCTTGAATAAACCCAAAGGCTTATGGGTAGAATAGGTCTCAAATTGCTACAGTAACCAAAAAGATGCATTGAGTGACGGCTGGGTCATTAGAACATCAACTGTAATTAGTAAACATACTGAAACCCACACTATACACCCTTTATGCATACACATGCTACTCTTAGTATATATAAGTCTACCATATAAAAAAAAAGTTTGTATATGTGCCACAATAATATTTAGATTTTTAGTGTACATTAAATGTAAAAAATGTGTAAGGATGGCAACTAGATTTGAATGGAGAGGTTAATTATAATGTTTTGATGTTATCGAACTAATTCAAGCCATTAAACATAACACTTTTCTTTGGACCATGTAACCATCATGCTCATGCTATATCCTCTTATTACCCATCCCACACTTACATTCAGGTAATTGTTTGTTTAGAGACTGTTTCTAATTTAATAGCTGTAATCTAATAGCTGACTGTTTATCGTTCAAAGATAAGATGGAGGGCCTGCTAATTTTATTAGTCTCCTCAGTAAGGGATGTGGGAGGCTTTTACCGCCCTGCTAATTGGTCCAATGAGTCGGACAGTGGATGAGCGTAACCTGAACTGTTTAAAGCAGAATGACCTCTGGTACTTCCTTTCTTACGGTCTAGCAATTCATATTGAAGTGTGTGTCACTTGTGTCAACAAATTGATCACCAAACATAAAATGACAGTTTGATGCACTCCTAAACAATTGCATGCAAACCTCAAAGGGCAAAGGTCACAATATTTAGCCTTTAACACTTATTGGTGGCACACATCAAAAACAATGACTTCTGCATCTACCACATTGCATTTCAAATGTTTTTTTGACTTATGTTTTAAATGATCTACACATAGACATAGCACACAAAATACCTGTGTGACAAAGTCAAATTCTTCAGTAGACAGTGACAATGCTGTTGACCTGGAAAAAAGTGCAGAAAAAGAAAACATGAGAAAGGGAGGTGTGGGATAAAGGTTGTATAGACATAAAGGCCCAAACAAAGCAAACATAAAGAATAGGTGAGAGAGAACAAAGGGGTGACAGAGATAAAGTGCATTAAAAAAAAGGATGGAAAGTGGGATAATGGACTGGAACAAAGCATCCTTTTGAATGAATGTGTTACATGGCTGTGTATTTTTTGTGGATATGGACCTTTATACTATAAGTGTGTGCTACTTTATGACTCTGTGAAGACAACATATTTCAGCACACAGTGAAACATGATATAAATGTGTGAGTAAGTAAGCCGTTTACAATATGTCAAATCGCTTCCTAAGTAATAGACCTAAATAAAATATGTTGATGTCATTTAAATCCTGCAAAAGTGAACCTCAGAAGTCAAATCAAATATGAGTTAAAACATGTAATGCTCTATATGAAGAGTTTATTTGCAAAAACAGATAACTCCGTTTTTCAATTTTCAAAAACCATGTTTTTTCATTGTGCATTACAAAAAACATGATTTTTCAACATTTTAAAAAAATGGAGTTATCTGTCTTAGCAAATAAACTCTTCATATGTTCACGTAGCTTGTGTGAGTGTGTATCAAATTTTAAAGTACATTGCACTTTTAAGTAAATCTATAAAATGCAGGGGCAGTAGTCTACGTTCAGCTAAAAGCTCAGCTAATGATGTGATTAGTACAGAGATCTCTAGCACTAGCCTATTGATTTATAGAAGGATTGATGTTTTTTGCTCAAGCGATTGATTCATTGAGATCTTAAAACAAAAAGAAAACAGCTGATGTATTTTGACAACTGTGTGCCATTACAAATCAAGCCTAAAAAGATGATTTTCATGGCTTGCATGTAATGCATGTCCATGATTTACTTACTGAAGACTGACAAATCCATACATAATTGCCAAAAGTAAAACAAAATGAATTATGAAATATGGATAATTTACAATAAGATGAATTCAGGTAAATTAAAGCACTGATGGAATGACTGAGAACATTTTTACAAATGTCCTGTATTAATATATAATACACTCAGTGTTATACTTGTTAATGTGTGTGTATATACTACAATATACAGTTGAGGTCAAAAGTTTACATACACCTTGCAGAATCTGGAAAATGTTAATTATTTTACCAAAATAAGAGGGATCATACAATATGCATGTTATTTTTTATTTAGTAATGACCTGAATAAGATATTTCACATAAAAGATGTTTCCATATAGTCAACAAGAGAAAATGATAGTTGAATTTATAAAAATGACCCCGTTCAAAAGTTTACATACGTTTGATTCTTAATACCATGTTGTTACCTTAATGATCCACAGCTGTGTTTTTTTTTTTTTTGTTTAGTGATAGTTGTTTACGAGTCCCTTGTTTGTCCTAAACAGTTCAGCTGCCTGCTGTTCTTCAGAAAAATCCACAAAAGGATCAAACGCTCACTGATGCTCCAGAAGGAAAAACAATGCATTAAGAGCCAGGGGTGAAAACTTTTTGAATTTGAAGATCAGGGTAAATTTAACTTATTTTGCCTTCTGGGAAACATGTAGGTATCTTTTTAATGCATCATTTTTCCTTCAGTGAGCGTTTGAATAGTTGCATATGAGTTCTTTAATAGTTGCATATGAGTTCCTCAGTTGTCCTCAGCGTGAAAAGATGGATCTCTAAATCACAGTCATTGTTGGAAAGGGTTCAAATACACAAAAATGCTGAAAAACCAAAGAATTTGTAGGACATGAAGGATTTTTCTGAAGAACATAGGGCAGTTTAACTGTTCAGGACAAACAAGGGACTCATGAACAACTAAAATAATAATAATAATAAAAAAATATGTGAAATATTGTATTCATGTTAGTACTAACTAAAAAAAAACCTCAACTGTCTATTATACATACGTTTACTTAGCTATCTAAATAAGGGCATTGCACAGACTTGTATTGTTTTTATATACAGCTAGTTATAAATACTATAATATAACCCACACCTAACCCTAACAGAAACCTTTATACATTTATAATACATCAAATATTATATTTAACCTTGTGTAATACAATGTGTAACACGTAAACATGTAATACAATATTAAGTCAAAACTCATGTTTGTTTACATTTTCTGAACAATATGTGAGTGTAACCGTATTTGCCTGCACAAAAACATAACTGTTGTGATGTTGCTGAGGTGTTCTGGGTGGTTGCTAGGGCGTTACTAGGTAGTAGTCAGTTGGTTACTTACTGTCATCATAGGTCAGTATCCACCTGTTCCTTCCCGTGGTCGCGACCATTTGTAAATTTTATAAGTTCGGCTTCCGGTCTCATCCGCATCCAGCTATTTTTAGCTGTAAAAAACAGATCGTTTAGCTGCTTGATTATGCAAGTTGGTGTGTTTTACCATATTGTTTTAATGTACCATCTTACATATGAACACACTGGTTTGTAGTGCAAATAGTTGTTCCGTTTACTGCACGTTGTTATTCTTCTCGTTATTTCCGCGGCTAATAAACTGGAAAAACTTCCGCATTGAAGGTGGATAAAACTTAAACCTTTAGTAACACTAGTCTTGTTGTCACGTAGATAAGTGATAGCTCACCTCTGTTCAGTACGCTTTATTATTTGAGGTATCC
Organism: Cirrhinus mrigala; assembly: GCA_036247105.1. NCBI lineage: Eukaryota > Metazoa > Chordata > Actinopteri > Cypriniformes > Cyprinidae > Cirrhinus > Cirrhinus mrigala. The sequence continues at coordinate 25,634,659 of CM070012.1, forward strand.
AGGTAGACTTCATGTCCGTAGCACAATTACTGTATGCGGAACGAGTAACCTGCCAAAGTGATATGGAGGTAATTTCGTTTTCTGTTTATTTATTTATTTATTTAAAAAGGAGAAACCATAATTAAAACGAACAAGGACTACAAATGGACTGACTCTGAAAATACTAAAGCCCTCTACATGTCAGCCAGAGGTATTGCAGTGTCCACACAGACACAAAAGAGCTTGCTTTAAGACAGAGAGAAAATACTCTGTAAGGAAACAATCCATGAGATCAAAGAAAATAATTAAAAACGTACAAACACAAATGCCAACTGTCCGTGCTGATATAGCCGATAACGTTAATGTTAGTGGTAAGTCAAACACCGAGCGTGACTTTACCCCTCTTTGGGCTCATCTCAAGATCAGTGCAGGTCCAGGGGTCAGGAAGGAGACGATTTTGAAGCCTCTACCTCATGGGAGAGTTCATGTTTTTATTTCCTTTTTTCTCTATTCCCTTTTTCAGTCCCTCTTCTCCCCTCTCTTTCAATTTATGAATTTTAAACAGGCACTCTGAAAGACCTTTCTGATGAAGGACCCTGATTAGAGAGGTTAACAGACTCAAGCTGTCATATCAAAGGCTTGTACATGCATGCACTCACACACAAAATAAAAGACTGAGATTGCTATCGGAGTCACTGAAGGGAAAAAGGACAGTAAAAGACTGTGTGTGTGTGTTGTGTTTAGAGCTCTCGAGTCAATGTCACAAACACTGAGCAGGCCGAACATGGCATGAGAGCCATGTTGTGTTAGACTCACACAGAGTTCTAATGCCTGCAGCATTTAACTGAGTGTTCTGTCTCTTTCCTGCTGTAATTAATCAGAGAAAATTGCTTTATTAATATTAATGCAGGTAAAACACACACACACATACAATGAACTTCTGATCCTTACAAAAGAGAAAGGAGTGGTCAATCAGTCAGCAGACTTCATCAAGTAATTTCCCAGCATATATCAACTTTCTTGTTATAGTAAAGCTGAATTTTCAGAAGCCATTTTAAAAATTATTATTGACCTCAAACATTTTAATGGTAGTTTATAATCTAAAAATACTTCTAAGAATATTATCAATCATTTAATTTCTTTCATGTTGTTCGAGAGGCGTGAGGAGGTGAGCAGTCAAAGGTTCCATACAAATCTACAAAAAACGGTCATTAAGCTGAACACATCTTCCTTTTAGAGCAATGTGATGCTGTAAATTTAAGTCCATGACAGAACATTTGCTAGTCAAAAAAAGAGTGCGTAAGCGAATTAGAGTGATAGGCAGTTACCTACATATGCACTTCCTAAAAAAGTCCGGTTATTGGCAGTTATAATGAAAAACAAATAAAGTCTTTGTTTTTATGTGAGGTGTCAGGTACAAACAGGGAAGTATAACGACACAGATGGCATTTAATATTTTTGTACAGCTGCTATTTGTATACTCGCATATTAAGAATGAATTTGCTTACAGATTCCCCCAAGTTGCCATAACGCAACTGGAATGGATATTCAAATCTGTGAAGCAAACTGCTAAACAATGATACGACTTATTATGGCCCTTATTAAGATTTTTTTTTTTTTTTTTTTTAACCAATCTCATCTGCACCTGCAGAAAAACAAACATACATAGCCTACATACATAAACAGTGGAACAAACATATGGTAAACAGTATATTTATAAATGTAGAGTAACCGACAGTGGGGTGTGTGGAAACATTTTGTCCGATTTGCCTATACTCACAATCCATTTTGTCCTAAAGCAATGTCCTAACCACTCTGAATACTTTCCACACACTTTTGCAAACAAAATGTAAATCACAAAACACAGTGTATACTGCAACTATTGCAGTTTAGCTAACAGAGTTGTTTAATTAGCAGCCACATAACAGCATTTATTAGTAAGGAATGATGTGTTTTGATTAATATTACATCTTTTCTTTTTTGTTGATTTTTATTATTCCATATTTCTGTTCCACGTTTCTGTTCCATGTCCTTGATTTTAGTAGTATATACTCAGTGTTTGTTATTCCTGTCCTCCTCCTGTCAGCATTTATTAGAAATGATTGGAATGATGGTCATGACTGGACCATCTTTTTGTGGGGATCATATATATAGCGTTTGAAGTTCAGATGTATGGTGACTGGCTGAGCGTCGGGCTTAGTTTCCTCCAATTTGGAGGATTCATTTTTGGCCCCACCCTTGCCCTTCTTCTTAGAGGAAGAGGATAGAAGATGCTTGGTTTCTTCTTTCAGCCCCTCTAACAGAAGAGAAATAAAGAACAGGCATTCATGGACAATGCGCATACAACATTACTAGACAGAATGTATCCCTTATGTTTTGTTTGCATACACTACCAGTCAAAAGTTTTTGAACAGTAAGTTTTTTTTTGTTTTTTTTTTAAAGAATTCTGTTTTGCTCACCAAGCCTGCATTTATTTGATCCAAAATACAGCAAAAGCAGTAATATCTGTTTTACTATTTAAAATAACTGTTTTCTATTTGAATATATTTTAAAATGTAATTTATTCTTTTGATCAAAGCTAAATTTTCAGCATCATTACTAGTCTTCAGTGTCACATGATCCTTCAGAAATCATTCTAATATGCTGATTTGCTGTTCAAAAAACATTTTTTTACGATTATTTTTATCAATATTTAAAACAGTTGAGTACATTTTCTTCAGGATTCTTTGATGAATAGAAAGATCCAAAGATTAGCATTTATCTGAAATAAAAAGCTTTTGTAACATTATACACTATAACATATATTTAACATATATGTTTTTGTGAAAGAAATTATAGAAATTAATACTTTTATTTAGCACGGATGCTTCAAATTGACCAAAAGTGATGATAAAGACATTTATAATGTTACAAAAGATTTCCATTTGAGATAAATGCTGTTCTTCTGAACTTTTTATTCATCAAAGAAACCTGAAAAAATTCTATTCAGCCATTTTCAACATAATAATAATAATAATAATAGTAATAATAATAATAATTGTTTTTTGAACAGCAAATCAGAATATTAGAATGATTTCTGAATAATCATGTGACTGGAAAAATTCAGCTTTGAAATCAATAAATTACATTTTAAAATATATTAAAATAGAAAACAGTTATTTTAAATAGTAAAAATATTTCAATACTGTTTTTTGTACTGTTTTGCAGTACTTCAAATCAAATAAATGCAGACTTGGTGAGCAGAAGAGACTTTTTCAAAAAAACATTAAAAATCTTACTGTTCAAAAGCTTTTGACTGGTAGTGTATACTGATCATATGATCATTTGTGATCATTTGTGAAATTAACTGCTGCATAATTCAAAATTTCATGGCATTAATATTTTAAATCTAGTACAACTTACTTTTTCTCAAGCTAGACAATAATTTGTGGTATTGTATATTACAAAAATGTTATATATCTTTACTTGTGTAGTTACAGATACATTCATTCTACTCCATTTCATTTTGTCTGAATAGAGGGGTATGCTGTAATGTGTGTGTGTGTGTATTTGTGTGACTGAGGTCTACCTACACAAGCAAGCCTTAAGGGTCAGGAAAAGGATGTGAGTTTTTTTTTTTTTTTTGCACGTATATTTAAGATACAGTGTGCATTTTTGCAGTGTGTAACCTTATATGAGAGTAGCTTTATATGCTGTCTTTGAATGAATGAATGAATAAGTGTACGGATGTATAAATATGCAAGTCACCTGACAAGAAACTTAGAGGAAGGAGGTAAAAAGGGGCCAAGAAAACATAAGGGAGAGTAAAAGAAAGTGTATTTGTCTTTGCTTACCTGGTATTCTGATTTTAATTTTGCCACTTTGGCCGAAGCTACCTTCAATGGAGCCCATTTCTCCTGTTGACAGTGTAACTTTTAAACCCACAAACAACTGAAGGTTTGTCTCCTTCTTAAACAGGTTTCGACCAATCACAGTGTAGTCATCTGTCACCTGACCAAAGATAAAAAAAAAAATTGGCCAAAACTGATTAGGTAGAGCCAAAGTACATGAGGTTTTGAAAAGAATTAATGAATTCTTCTATTAATCAATTCAATCAAATTAGTAAAACTAAGGTGGGAAAATTTTAAAAATACGATACAAGATATACTAAAATAAATTATATATATAAAATCATGTATGTTATGTACATTACAATGCAAATTCAAAATGTTTAGGGTTGTTAAGATTTTTTATATATATTTATTTAAAACATGTTCATCAAGGCTGCATTTATCTGATCAAAAATACAGCATAAACTATATAAATTTATTTATAACTTAATACATTACTCCAGTCTTCAGTGTCACATGATCCTTCAGAAATCATTCTAATATGCTGATTTAGTGCTGAAAAAACATTTCTTATTATCATTGATGTTCACAACAGTTGTGCTGCTACATTTTCTTGGAACCCACCTACTTCAAATTTATTTATGATGAATATTTTGTAGCATTATAAATGTCCTTACTGTGACTTTTGATCAATATAATCCTTGTTGAATAAAATTATTAATTAAAAAAAATCTTCCTGACCCCAACCCTTGGAATGGAAGTTTAAATATTTGTAGTCACCCGTTCTACTGCTCCTTCTTTCTGCTTGTCTTTGCTGATTTTGAGTCGAGGCAGTGCTGTCTCTGTGTAGTTTTTGTCCTCGAAGCCTTCCAGAAGCTTTCCATGAAAAGCAAGCCTGCATGCGTTACCATGGATATCTGAGTCCAGTCGTGACCCAATCACTAAGCAGAGTGGTGGACATGTGACCGGTCGTTCAAACTCAAGTAAAGCCCATTGCTGTGGTTCCCCTCTCGCACCTTCTGCCTGACCAGTCAAATATTCATCCAGGTGGTGAAACTCCCAATCAAATGAGAAAGTGTTTACATTTTGCTCTTGAGAATTGGGGCTACAATCTCCATTTTCATTGCCAGGAAGTGCTCGATTGAAAAATGAAATGCGTGCCATAACAGTTTCGTGTCCAACGGTGATGTGAAACTTTGCACGGCTGGCAAGTGCTCCGCGATAATATTCAATCTTTTGGATGGATATAATAGCAGCGTAAAGAGTCTGCAATGAACCCGGTGTGCATACTACACCTCGTTCTAACAGTTTTGGGTCAAACTGTGTCACACACACGCCGACCCGATCTCCTTGCATAGCACTAGGAACTGGCTTCCGAAACATCTGCACAGATTTGACCTTGCGAGTTACCTGAGGAGTCAAAAAATAGATCATATGAGGAGCTGATCAGGTCAGTACACAATGTTGCAAAATATTTGTTCACCTATCACAGTGAAACTGATCATTTGAGAAAAAGAGAAATTTTGTGCATATATAGTTTGCATGTGCATATATGACTTCAAAAGTTTGGGGTCATTACATTTTTTAGTGTTTTTGAAAGAAGTTTCTTATATTCACCAAGGCTCTCTTTATTTAATTTAAAAAATACAATAAACAGTAATATATTATTATAATGCAAAATAACTGTTTTCTACTGTAATACAGTTGAGGTCAAAAGTTTACATACACCTTGCAGAATCTGCAAAATGTTAATTATTTCACCAAAATAAGGGATCATACAAAATGTCTTTTACTTTTTTATTTAGTCCCGACCTGAATAAGATATTTCACATACAAGATGTTTACATATATTCCACAAGAGAAAATAATAGTTGAATATATAAATATTATAAAATATTATAAAAATGACCCTGTTCAAAAGTTTACATAAGCTTGATTCTTAATACTGTGTTGTTATCTAAATGATCCACAGCTGTTTTTTTTTTTAGTGATAGTTGTTCATGAATCCCTTGTTTGTCCTGAACAGTTAAACCGCCCACTGTTCTTCAGAAAAATCCTTCAGGTCCCAAAAGTTCTTTGGTTTTTCAGCATTTTTGTGTATTTGAACCCTTTCCAACAATGACTGTATGATTTTAACTGTTCAGGACAAACAAGGGACTCATGAACAGCTATCACTAAACCCAAAAAAATAAAATAAAATAAAAAACACACAGCTGTGGATCATTCAGGTAACAACACAGTATTAAGAATCAAGCGTATGCAAACTTTTGAATGGGGTCATTTTCATTATTTTCTTTTGTGGACTATATGTAGTATCTTATTAAGGACAATACTAAATAATAAATAACATGCATTTTGTATGATCCCTCTTATTCTGGTTAACATTTTGCAGATTCTGCAAGGTGTATGTAAACTTTTGACCTCAACTGTTTATTTTGAAGTGTAATTTATTCCTGTGATGGCAAAGCTGAATTTTTAGCATCATTACTCCTGTCTTCAGTGTCACATGATCCTTCAGAAATCAGCATTTATTTAAAATAGAAATCTTTTGTAACTTCATAAACATATTTACTGTCACTTTCGGTCAATTTACTGCATCTTTGCTAAATAAAAGTATATTTGCTTAAAAAAAATCTTACTCACCCCAAACTTTTAAATGGTAGTGTATTGTAGCACTGTGTGTAGAAATACATAAGTACCTTTAACGCCGGTATCTCCACAGTATCGTTGACACTGATTGACCCTTGTAGGACGGTGCCGGTAATGACTGTTCCCTGGCCACGGATGGAGAAGCAGTGATCTACAGCCATCAGAAGAGAACCTGATGGATCTCTACGAGGAAGGAAGGCTTGGGCCTTCAATAACTGAACACACAGACAGGGACATCTTCAAAAATATGATTCACACCTTTCAAAATACAGGAATGTCTGGACGTCTGAAACTTAAATTCACCCTTTTGCTTTAAATGACAACATTCACTCAAGCTGGTATAAACTCCACAAGTTGATCTATGTTATCCAGGATTTTAAAATGTTCCAATGTGTGTATTAATGGAAGGAAGGAAAACTTATGTAATGATCTTTTGTATGGTCAATGTCACAAATTTGTCTAAATTTGATTACACGTCCTATATATATTACTTCTTTGATATTATAACTTTTCTTTATTTAGACATTTTAAAACTCTTAAAAGGATAGTTCACCCAAAAATGAAAATTCTGTCATTAATTACTCACCTTTATGTCGTTCCAAACCCGTAAGACCTTCGTTCATCTTTGAAACACAAATTAAGATATTTTTTTATGACATCCGAGAGCTTTCTGACACTGCATAGACAGCAACGCAACTACTATGTTCAAGGCCCAGAAAGGTAGTAAGGACATCATTAAAGTAGTCCATGTACATCAGTGGTTCAACCTTAATTTCATGAAGCTACAACAATACTTTTTGTGCGCAAAGAAAACAAAATAACAACGATTTCTTCTCTTCTATATCAGTGCTCCGAAGATGAACGAAGGTCTTATGGGTTTGGAACAACCTGAGGGTGAGTAAATAATGACAGAATTTTCATTTTTGGGTGAACTCTGTAAAACTCCATGTTTATATAAAAAATATAAAATTCAAAAGTGGTCTTTGACTCTTGGATCTTGAATCTGCGCTACAGACAACACCGCACCCACTAACTTACATCTATGAGTTCAGTTATTCCATGTGGTTCGTCTGTTTCTGGGGCCTCAGGACCACCTGGCTTTGCTGCCACAGCAATAATAGGGCAGCCTTTAAATCTGTCAAGCAAAAATCACGTAAATTTTATTAGTATAGCACAATACACATTGTTTCAAGGTATTAAGGTAATAAAACTTGTGTTGTTAAAGTTTATAATATCTCAACTATGCTATCTTGTGTGACATAGTAGGCAACATAAACAATCAAGCAGCTGAGATTTATTATATATGCTGTAAAAAAAAAAAAAAAACAGCAGCTGACACTGCCAGAACTCAACTTATACATGTATGTATATATATATATATATATATATACTTTTTTTTTTTGCACTGTAAATTATAAGATGACTTATACTTGTTTACTTTCAAAAACTGCAAATTTAACAGTAATGAAATGTACCAGTAGATTTATTGCAGTTTTTTTTGTTGTTTTTTTTTTACCACATACCTCCCTGTTAACCAGTTAACAGGTTTTTACTTGTTGCATTTATAATTAAAATTACAATAATTTTTACAGTTTTAATACATGGCAAAATGTGTAATATGTATAATATACAGTTAAACGTGCTTGACAGTGTCCACCTTGTGTTTTCAAGAGTTTTGTGCATCCTCTTGGTCATTTTGTCGATAGCGGACTGTCTCTTGTCAGTAGGCAAAAGGTCTGTTTTGTTGAGGATGACGATCATGCGGGAACAGGTGAGCTGACCAATCAAAAGGCACTCTGCTGTTTGTGTCTGCATACCTTTCACAACGTCAACCACTAACATCATCAGATCAATGATCTGAGCACCTGAATGCAAGTACACAGATCAGAATAAAACACATAACTTCAACAGTGACAAACATGACAACATACAGTCATCACTGCTAGACAGTATTACAGAAAAAGTGAGTGAAAATAAGAGAAGTAGGAAAATGGGCTATTGCCTTTCCTTTCCCTTTTTTTCTCTCCCTCTCTCTGGCACTCATTCTTTCCTGAGAGATCCCCTCTGGGGGGAGAGAGGAAGTCAGGCTGGAACCCCGAACAGCCCCTTTCCGCCTTAATCAACCACATGTGCCATAAATGCTCACACACACACCAATGCCATCAATGCAATTACACTAGACATTCCCACTACACAGAGTTCTTTGGGTTTGTTTGGACCCAGAGGTTAACAAAAACCCTCTAGACATTGTTTCACATCATCTATTTCTTCATACATCCCTATGTGAACATAATACCTATGAGACTGTGTATGCAAGAAAACAAGCCAGCTTTTAGTATAGAGGATTACTGATGTATTGCATACCCATAACTACCCATTAATAAACAATGTGATTGCATTGTAAAAAAATATATATTTTTTTGTAGTTTATTGATTTACTGAAACCTGTTTTACAAGATAGCACTATTTCAGTTTTTTTTTTTTTTAAGATTTCACGTTTAATTCCACGTAACTTGCCATTTCTTTGTAATTATTTGTGAAATTTCTGAGTGAAAACTGTTTTAAAGGAAATCTTACACCAGTATTTTTTCAGTGTGCTCAATGATGCTACAGAAGGAAGACTGATGCATTAAGAGCCGGGGGTGGTGAAAACTTTTTGAATTTGAAGATCAGGGTAAACTAAACTTATTTTGTCTTCTGGGACACATGTAACTATCTTCTGGAGCTTCTGAAGGGCAGTACTAAAAGAAAAAAATATATGTAGGCAAAATAAGAAAAACATACAAATCTTCATTCAGTTCAAAAGTTTTCACTCCCCGTCTGTTAATGCATTGTTTTTCTTTCTGAAGCATCAGTGAGTGTTTGAACCTTCTGAAAAAGTTGCATATGACTCCCTCAGTTGTCCTTAGTGTGAAAAGATGGATATCGAAATCAAACAGTCATTGTTGGAAAGGGTTCAAATACAAAAAAATGCTGCAAAAAAAAAAAAATTGTGGGACCTGAAGGATTTTTCTGAAGAAGAGCTGTGGAACATTCAGGTAACAACACAGTATTAAAAATCAAGTGCATGTACACTTTTGAACGGGGTCATTTTTATAAATTCAACTATTATTTTCTTTTGTGGACTATATGTAAATCCATTCTATGTGAAATATCTTATTCAGGTCAATACTAAATAAAAAATAACATGCATTTTGTATGATCCCTCTTATTTTGGTAAAATAATTAATATTTTGCAGATTCTGCAAGGTGTATGTAAACTTTTGACCTCAACTGTAAATGACAACATCTGCACTAAATTGCATAATTTTGTATTTGTTTTTTTTTTTATCTGATTTTTCACCCTTTCTATATTCTCCTAACCATACTATATGAGACATAAAAGCCTGATGTATAAAATATGATGCAAACATAAAACACGTGCAAGTTTTTAAGATTTTGTCTAAAAGGTCATCAAACTTTATCATTATACTGACGTACTTTATCATTATATCATACGTCAGTCTTTACAGGGTTAAAATAACTTTTTCAAATACTACACACACACACCACCTACTGATCAAAAGTGGTTTTGCTGAACAGGGTTTAAAATAAACAACCTGACAGTTTGCTATTATTCAACTAGCTTGTTATGGTCATAACAGGAATTTTAAAATGTTAGTAATGTGTGGTGAACTGCTGAAATACGATTTACATATTGATCCATGCATGTATATAAAATATGCAGTTTGCCATTGTGGATTTAATCAGCCTAACCCTTGCCTAACTAATAAAAAGCAAATAATTTACGCACTTACCCCCGATAATGGTGCGTATGAGGGATGCATGCCCCGGACAGTCCACCAGTGTAAACTGCAGACTGTCATATTGTTTTTCCCCGCAGGACTCTTTCAGGTGCTCCGGTAAGGGCACCGTAAACGCACTGAAGCCGAGATCAAGCGTGATGCCCCGCTCTTTGGACTGGGGGTTCTTGTCGAAGGCTGCGGTGGATGCGGTGCTGCTCAACGCACGGGCGACAGATGTTTTTCCGCTGTCCACATGGCCGAGGACACCGACGTTAAAGTTAAGGGTTTTAGGTGGACTGGAATCTGCCATCACTGAAACAAGCACGACTGTTGGGTAACAGAATAAATGCGCAGACTTTGAACTGCTGACAGCAACGCTACTGGTTCCAACCAACTGTCAGTTAACCAAGTGTCTCTAATTTGGGTGAAATTCAGCAATATCCGCGTATAAATTCTGACATGAGAGATTAAATTACATGCTAATTTTTTCTGCTCTTACTGTATTCAGCAAACTTTTCTGAAATTTGACAATTGCTCTTCCTGTGCTTGGAAAAAACAATCCCTGATATAACAACAGCTCAACTTAAGGGTTCCTCTTCACAGCATTTGTTTTAGAAAAGAAACATGCCTGATGGATCAAATAATTTATTAACTACTAAAAATGTTTACATTATTTACAGCATGTTTGATACACAATTAGGTGTTTATTTGCACATCATACAGAAGAAGAGATTTGTGGAACCCACAGCGGTCATCTTCGTTGTAGTACAACATTTCAAACGACACACAAACGAAAATAGGGGCGTATCCGCAGTGATCAGATTGACAATAGAAGCATCCAATTATTAAACAGAGTTTCCACAAATTGACCAATCGTTGCAAAGAACGACTGAAAATGTTTCCAGGGCGGTACTTCCTCAAATCGCCTTGGTTACCCACATGGAAACGCGGGTCTCTTGTGTTTGATTTCAACGGCCTTTCGTGTAATAGGCTTGAAACTATTTTACTCGTATTCTCTAGAGTTTAATTAACTAATAAAAACATGAAGATCGAAGAGGTAAAAAGCACAACCAAGACGCAGCGCATCGCTTCTCACAGCCATGTAAAGGGTCTCGGGCTGGATGAGGCCGGTAATGCTAAACAGTCCGCGTCCGGACTGGTGGGGCAGGAGACAGCAAGAGAGGTAGAGATCCATTTCATATTTTGCAAGTTTGTTAATGAATGCTAAATCAGTCAATTCGAGTACACTGAATATTATGTGATCATTTGTATTTAACTGATTATTAATGGTTTGTGTCAGACTCAGGAGCAATATAAAAATGCATATGGATATTTGGTTTTGGATGCTGATCCTAGTTTTGGAGACTTTTAATATTTGTAATAGTTTCTGGCCAGTTTCCTATAGTTTTACCACTTGATGTTACTAATTAATTCATTTATAAAGAACAACGTGTTGCCGTAAATCTTTTTCATTAAAAAATAGTGAAGATAAACAGTTTCTATATTCTTATCTTTTTTTTTATTAGGCTTGTGGCATCATTGTAGAGCTGATTCGTTCCAAAAAGATGGCTGGCAGAGCCATTTTATTGGCCGGACCACCTGGAACAGGCAAGGTAAGGACTTGACAAACTTTATTGTATCAGTCATTATAAACCGTTTCAGAGATGTCCTTTGTGAAAGTGTTTATGGTTTGATAACTGTATTTCTGTACCCTGCAGACTGCTCTAGCACTAGCTATGGCACAGGAATTGGGAAATAAAGTGCCATTCTGTCCTATGGTGGGCAGTGAAGTGTATTCCTCAGAAATCAAGAAGACTGAAGTGCTGATGGAGAACTTCAGAAGAGCAATCGGTGAGCTCAACATTTATGCATTTCTTTTAAAGGATTAGTTGACTTCCAGAATAATTTTTTACCGACAATTTACTTACCCTTTGTCATCAAACATGTTCATGTCTTTCTTTCTTCAGTTAAGAAGAAATTAAGGTTTTTGAGGAAAACATTCCAGGATTTTTCTCCATATAGTGGACTTTAATGGGGTTCATTGGGTTGAAGGTCCAAATTGCAGGTTTAGTGCAGCTTCAAAGGGCTCTACACGATTCCAGCCGAGGAATAAGGGTCTTATCTAGCGAAACGATTGGTCATTTAAAAAAAAAAAAAAAGGTATACAACTTTACACATTTTGTAGTCACGCTGGAAAGGTCATGCGTATTAGTCAGCTGGGATCATGCAGAGCCCTTTGAAGCTGCACTGAAACTGCAGTTTGGACCTTCAACCCGCTGATCCCCAATGAAGTTCATTTTATGGAGAAAAATCCTGGAATGTTTTCCTCAAAAACCTTAATTTCTTTTCAGCTGAAGAAAGAAGGCATGAACATCTTGGCTGACATGGGGATGAGTAATTTACCAGGAAATTTATATTTTGGAAGCAAACTGATCCTTTAAGAGAAATTTTAAGTAATACCTGTAAAAATGTGATTAAAATCCATGAAGAAATGCATTCAAATACATTTGAACTTGTCCTTCTACTAGTTAGTAAATAACTCCCCATGCACACACACTGTAGCCTGATATCAGACCGCCAATATGACTCAAACAATGTGGACAGTGTGATCAAATAAGATATGCATGCATGCACACATTATTACAGTGCTGACAGAGAAATATACCAGCATTGGCAGTTGAACACACAGGTGATTTTAATATTAAGGTTTTTCAAAGTGTATTGGTAGATCCACTAGAATTGACTATGTTAGCAGTGTTTATGTGTTCTGTACATTCTTGTTCCTAAAATTCTTATGTTTTAAATGTGCAGGTCTGCGTATCAAGGAGACTAAAGAAGTGTATGAGGGAGAGGTCACTGAACTCACTCCTTGTGAGACGGAGAACCCAATGGGAGGCTATGGTAAAACTATCAGTCATGTCATTATCGGTTTGAAGACAGCAAAAGGCACCAAACAGTTGAAGGTAAGAAAGTAAAAGTGCTTATCTTGCATACTTGTATTTCAAAGATAAGGAGCTGGATGGAAGCTAATTTTGTGGTTGTTTGAAGTTAAAAATCTTTATGTCTTGGCATTTGTTATGCTTATGCAGCTGGATCCCAGTATCTATGAAAGTCTGCAGAAGGAGAGAGTGGAGGTCGGTGATGTTATCTACATCGAAGCGAACAGTGGGGCAGTCAAGGTATGGACGGATTTGCTTAACCATTCTCTCTCCTGCCTATATCTGCTGAAGTAATCTTTTGTCAGTGCAGGTGGGCAGGTAGTCTGGCAGCAGTATAAAGAGAAGATTGTCTTTCATATTTTTTGGAAGAAATTAATCAGCAAGAATGCATTAATTTGATTAAAAGTGACCATAAGGACATTTATATTGTTAAGAAATATTTTAACATTACAAACATTTATTTATTTATTTATTTATTTATTTTTAAAAGGATTATGAAAAAAATTCCACACAAATATTAAGCCGCACAACTTTTTGCAGGAATAAGCATTTTAAAAATATATTCAACTAGAATTAAAAAAAAAAAATCAACTGTCATTATTTCTTTTTTCTTGTATCGTATTGCAGACTTGCAGATTTTGAACATAAGTTTACACACATATATGGTTTCACAACTCAATATCCCACATCACAGAAAGTGCAATCCACTTCCCTTGTGCATAAATTGACCCTATTTATTGACCACAAAATCTCTCAAGGCTTTTATTGAGTTCATTCATAATCAGTCATATGTTTTTGTTTTGCAGAGGCAGGGACGATGTGACACATTTGCAACAGAGTTTGATTTGGAGGCGGAAGAGTACGTACCTCTACCGAAAGGTGATGTACACAAGAAGAAAGAGATTATTCAGGATGTTACACTTCATGACCTGGATGTTGCTAATGCAAGACCTCAGGTACGTGCACACAAACATCATACTATCCAGCATTTCAAGTGGATCTCCAAATGTGAATTATACGACTGTATTGTGTTTTTCAGGGAGGCCAGGACATACTTTCTATGATGGGTCAACTGATGAAACCCAAAAAGACAGAAATCACAGGTAACATAGGTTATATATTGATAATTATAACAGGAATTTTCATGAAGCCATGTTTAACTGTGCGTATTCTGTCTGAAGATAAACTGCGAGGGGAGATCAACAAGGTGGTGAACAAGTACATTGATCAGGGTGTGGCAGAGCTGGTTCCTGGTGTTCTGTTCATTGATGAAGTTCACATGCTGGACATTGAGTGTTTTACCTACCTGCACCGAGCGCTGGAGAGCTCCATTGCTCCTATTGTAGTGTTTGCATCCAACAGAGGAAACTGCCTTATCAGGTGTGTTTTTAATAGAGTGGGAAATGTAGTAAATTAAATTTAGTTTTGTCTCACTTTTCTGTTTTGTATAATTGCAGGTTATTAGGTAATACAATAAAGTTCAGTAAGTTAAATAGCTAGGTAACACAAAAATGAAAATTCTGTCATTAATTATTCATTCTCATGTTGTTCCAAACCCGTAAGACTTTCGTTCCTCTTCGGAACACAAATTAAGACATTTTGGATGAAATCCCAAAATCTTTCTGACCCCGCATAGACAGCAATGCAACTGAAACATTCAAGGACCAGAAAGGTAGTAAGGACATTGATAAAATAGTCCATGTGACATCAGTAGTTCACCCCTAAAGCTACGAGAATACTTTTTGTGCACCAAAGAAAACAGAAATAACGTTCATCATAGTTTGCTGTGATCAGCTGTTAGAATGATCCAGTGATTTGATTGGTTGTGGAGATGATTGACAAGTTTACAGTTATACATAATGATGTTTTAGGGGGACAGAGGACATCAGCTCTCCTCACGGTATTCCACTGGATCTGCTGGATCGAGTCATGATTATCAGAACTATGCTGTACACTCCTCAAGAAATGAAACAGGTGTGCATTCACTTTTGTGTCAAAACAAGCTTTTATTCCTTTTTAAAAGGTAAATTAGACATTACATGCTATTGTTTCATTTACATGTTGCTATAGATCATAAAGATTCGAGCTCAGACAGAAGGAATCAACATCAGCGAGGAGGCTTTATCTCATCTTGGAGAGATCGGTACCAAGACTACACTCAGGTAATACTGATCACTACATTTTTAAAAACTTCTTATTGATTTAGATTTGTCATAATTATTGTATAAGTGCAAATAGTTATAGATTGTATTTACACTAAGTCAAAATAGCTGGATTTTCTGCTATTTATGCTACTTATTGCAAATAGTGGCAATTATCTACACCTTAGTATTGTAGTACATTATAAAACAGTATGCACTTATAACATATTGAGTGTAAATTATAATTTTAATTCAAATTATTAAATGGATCCCACCTTATTTGGACAATAAAGCCCTCCCTACACCTACCCTAACCCTACCCAATACTTTATTTTCAACTTTTTGATTATTTCCTGCATTTTTATTGAAAATAAACGCCTTTCCGATGTGAAATGAGATTTAAAAGGGAGAATCTAAAGGGAGAAAAAGTTTGGCAAAAGGCAAGTTCGAACCCGTGTTAAAAAAAAAAAAATATGGTATGCATTTTACCGTCTATGTTTGACAGTCGTCTTTTGTAGTGCTGACTACCCCAATCATATGTTTGTGGGCGGAGTTAGTGTAAATAGCCTCTGCCAACGAGACGGGCTATTTGCACTTAGTGTAAATAGACACTCTGTAATTATTTCTGTCTTGCTAATGGCATTCTCAGTTAATCATTATTATGAATTTATAATTTATGTGATTTGGTTATGTAATTTTGACTGTATGATATGCAGATATGCTGTGCAGCTGCTGACCCCTGCCAGTCTGCTGGCACGAGTTCAGGGGAGGGAAGGAGTCGAAAAGGAACAGGTGGAAGAAATTAATGAACTCTTCTATGATGCTAAATCCTCTGCAAAGATCCTACAAGATCAGCACACCAAGTTTATGAAATAACTCCAGCACTCTCTTTAATTAGTTGTTTAGTTCACATTTGTCCTGATGTTATAATAGTACGACAGCTGTTTTAAGCCAATTCAACATCAATGCATGGCTACTTTATTGTTCTACCTAATTGTGTCAGTTGTTGTTGTTAAAAAACAGGTAGAAGAACAGGAAAGAAAACATTATCTCCATAATTAACATACTAAGACAGCTTTTTTTTTTTTTTTTTTTTTTTTAAATCCCCTATTTTGTTATTTTCTTGTAGGATAAGTTTCCCATTGTCCTGTCTGCTGTTCTTTGTGTGTTGTTTTGAAAATAAACTTTTTTTGATAATAATGTGAAATATAAATGACTTTGGGACATATTTCATTTTCACACATAATCAAATGCTCAACATCTTTTAATATTTCTTTTTAAGTTTATTTATTTTAACATTTAAAAAAAAAAAATTTTTAATTCAGGGGAAAAATGAAAAATATAGATATAAAAAAAAAAAGTACATTTTGGTCAGTTTTAAGATCAAGCTAACTATTAATATCGCTTAACTGTGTATTGAAGAGTTACAAAGTGTTCAAACAAAAGCTGAGCTGTTTTCAATGTTAATGTTTTAGTTTCATTTATAGAGTGTTTTCCCAATGCGCCTTCATTGGCGGCCATACTGGCGGCAATGAATGTAAACAACGCCACTGAACCGAACGGAACTTGCTAATTTTGCTGATTACTGCTGCTGAAAATGGTCAGTTACTGTCCTGTTTTGGTACTTGTCCTGTACTAATCTTAGTCGGACCAGAAAACACATTTGGAGTACTAAAGACTGCCAAAAGTTAAAACGAGGAGAAGAGTAAAAAAAACAGTCTGAGGAACAAAAAGACGTTTGTGGTTGGCCAAACTGAACCAGGATTTTCAGGGCAAGAATCTTGACAACATTTGTGTTTGTTTTAATCATTTCCGGTCAGGTAGGTGAATATTAGGCTAGTATCTTAATACTGCTCGTATGTGTCTTTACCACCTATTAGCTTTAGTTTGTCAAAATATTGCACCCTTTTCTGCTTACTAAGTCCTCTATATGATTTAGCAGCTTCCACACATTATTTCCATGGTTTAGACAGCATAAATTAGCAAAGCAAAGTACTCAGCAGTACATTAACCGTCCAATCCATGCTGTTGTTTACATTTGAGTATCGCCAATATGGCCCTGCATCCGGATAACTGACCAAATTGTGACATAGGTGCAAACCCTCTATAAATATGGCTGTTCAACTCAGTTAAATAATGGTTCCATAGTGTTACTTTCTCTGGCCGGGTTTGTTGAAGGCAGTCTCAGATCCTGAGCGAGCTTTGCTGAAGATGGATGGCGCAGCCTTCCCAGCTCGTTCTAACAGCAGAGACAGAAAAAAAAAAAATCAGAACACACGAAAATACAAGCTACAGCATCAAGCTACAGAATTTGTTACCTCAATACAAAATGCTCAATTTATGTCAATTATACACGTTTGAATTGACAAAATACAAACTAAATTTAAACTGAGAAGTGAATAAATCATTAAGTGTATACTGTCAAATTTCACACGTAAAGACTCATGTGTTTCTTATTGGTGTACACAAGCGATTTAAGCGATCCCAATAACGTCGTATTTAGCTCCTGGAATGCGAATTTACACTCCGGAAAGCGATTTTTAATGGGGGACCCCCCTCGAAGCACGATTGGGCTAGTTGATCTTTGACAACGTACTGGTGACATTTTCAGATTTAACGAAACACTGATAGTATATTTATACAATGCTGATAAATGAGTAAGTTGTAAAATGTTACAACTGGTATCTTAAGTTGATGTTATAAAAGGCTAGAACACAAATTAGTCAATATAAACACATAAGTCACGTGTTAAACTCAATAAACATCACATAATAAAAGTGATTAGAGGAAGCGTTTGAAGAGTGTCTTCCCCCGTGTTTGTGTTCTGACTTCCTGCTATATATGGAGTGGAAACTTTATAAAACCCAGACACACACAGAGCTCTTCGTTTTTTCCTCTTGGTCCAAAGTCAAAAAACAAGGACACTTGGATTCAATGACGTTTTAATTTCACACAACCTTCTAACTGAATTATTGCCATTTCTGCTGATGAGCTGCTGCTCCACTCACCGCATTCCTGCATCACTTCAAAGGTCTTGCTTTTCACCTCTGTTCCAGATGCTAGTTTATCCCTGGCTCCAATCAAATCCTCTGCTTTCATCTCAGGCCTCTTAATGTCCTCTTCTTCACCCTGCTGAAGAGAAACAGAAAAATGAATGACAAGTAAAAAGCATCTTCATTTCTTGAGTTTCAACTTCTCTTACTTGAGACATGGTCAGCTCTCAAAGTCCTATAGTCTTGCTTAAGTTTCTGTTTTATACTGATCGTATGTGCAATAATACGCACACACACCCTTCCCTTGCAGAGTCCAATCCCAAATGGGCCGTAATTCCTTTGGCCAAAGCATGAGTCACACTGTTCCTCCTCCCATTAATTTCAGTCACTGTTCACATGCTTATTTAAAGATGACATCTTCAGTCCTTTAATTAGTTCCAGCAGTTTAGAAATGAAAACAGTTCATGGTGTGTGCCTTATGTCTGCTTTATTGTTCATGTTGGAGTGATTCTAAATGACTGCAAGTGTTTATCTGAACACTGTTGTGTTTGTTCAGAGCGTTGCTAAGCAATTGTGAATGTTAATTTGTCTCTCTTCCGTATTCCATTGGAATGACATTGTTTTAAGCAGATGTACTCAGGAATTACCTCATGTCCTGCTATTCTTGAGTCTCTGTTTCCCAGTGTTTTTACTTTCTTATTCACTTTCACTGGTTTGCAAACTAAGGAAACATTTCAGATAGCTTCATGCTAGAATCTGTTACTATTTTCAAAAGTTCAAACTTTTGGGACTGGCAAGACTTTTTAATGTTTTTGATAAAGGCCTCTTATGCTCACCAAGACTGCATTTATTTAATCAAAAAATACACCAAAACATCAATAAATATTGTAATAATTTAAACAAATTGTTTGTTATTTTAAAATATTTTAAAATGTAATTTATTCCTGTAGTGACAAAGCTGAATTTTCATGTTAAACTATTTACCTGTGATCCTTATTTTTGTGTGTAAATTAAATTTGGAAAACAGTACAATAAAGAAAAAAAGTTTTATTTGTTCCCAGATATTATAGTAGAAGATAATATTTTCCAGTCTCATTTTACATGTTTTCAGTGTAAGACAATGGTCAATGGTTCTCAGTACCATTTAAATTTATTATACATAACCATTTTTTACATAATTCATGTAAACATCAATTCATACAAAGTTCACCACTGATTTATACAGCTACAGTATATCTAGTAGTAACATTATGCAAAGGGTACAATGTTACAAAACATTTGGTCAATGTACAGCTTTGATATGTCTAATTAAAAACAAGCATTAGATGAACATCTTAATGCATTTATAGCATTTCATAGTGATGAAGGAATGATAGGCACATTGAAGCAGTATGCAATATCTTTGCATTACATTGTATTATTCTCTGTGTTTGTTTTGTAATCAGTCAATAAAATATTCTGTAAGGTATGTGCTGTAGCAACAGGAACCTTCAAACCGTCAGCACCTTGGTGAGCTACTTTTGATGTCATGAGCAAAAACTGAACACAGAGATAGAGCATCTTCTGGAGTAAACGTGGAACAAATTTTAAGAAAAGAAAATATGTTTGTGAAAAATTAGACACAGTATTCAAATCTGATCCATGACATATGGTAGCCTGTTTCTGCCACTGAATAAAAAAAATAAAAAAGGTAATTGCAACCTTTTATCTCACAATTCATTTTTTTTTTTTCCTCATAATGGCAATTTAACATTTTGAAATTCTGACTTCTTTTTTTTACTCAGGACTGCATGATATAAACTCGCAGCTGCAAGTTATAAAGTCAGAAGTGTGTGATATAAATTCGGAATTGCGAGAATAAAGTCACAATTCTGTAAAATTCAGTCAGAATTGCGAGTTTATATCTCCCAATTTTGACTTTTTTTCTCAGAATTGCAAGTTTGTAAGTCAGAACTGTGAGATATTAACTTGCAATTCTGAGAACACAGTCTTTTACCCCCTCAGAACTGAACTTTATAACCCAATTTGTGAGTTTATATCTCACAACTGAGAAAACTGAGAAAAAAGTCGGAATTGCGAGAAAAAACTCACAATTATGACTTTTTTTCTCACAAATGCAAGTTTGTATCTTGCAATTCTTACTCACAGAGTTTTTCTCAACACTATAAAACTCAAATTTTGAGCTTACATCTTGCAATTCTGTTGTTTTTCCCTCAGAATTGCATTTTGCAAACTTGCATTTGCAAGAAAAAAGTCAGAATTGAGAGATACAAACTTGCATTTGCGAGAAAAAAAGTCAGAATTTGCGAGTTTATATCCAGCAATTCTGACTTTTATCTCGATATTATGATTTATAACTCAAAATTTTGAGTTTACATCTTGCATTTCAGTTTTTTTTCCCCCTCAGAATAGCGTTACAATCTCGCATTTGCAAGAAAGGTCAGAATTGCGAGTTACAAACTTGCATTTGCGAGGAAAAAAGTCAGAATTGCACGTTTATATCCAGCAATTCTGACTTTACATCTCGATATTCTGATTTATAACTCAAAATGTTGAGTTTACATCTTGCATTTCAGTTTTTTTTCCCTCAGAATAGCATTACAAACTCGCATTTGCAAGAAAAAAAGTCAGAATTGCGAGATACAAACGCGCATTTGCAAGAAAAAAGTCAGAATTGCGAGTTTTAATTACAATATTCTGACTTTATAACTCAAAATTTTGAGTTTACATGTTGCAATTCTGTTGTTTTCCCCTCAGAATTGCATTTTGACCTTCTAACTTGATGAGTTTACATCTTAAAATTCTTTTTTTTTTTCTCAGAATTGCATGATATTTGCAATTCCAAGAAATAAAAAGTTTTGCAAGAATTGCAAGATGCAAACACCCAATGGAGAGAAAAAAAAAAAGTCAGAATTGTGCGATATGGTGTTTTTTTTTAATTCAGTGGTGGAAATGAACTTCCATAATGGCATAGTGTCAACTGCACCTCGGGGATGTTTAGAAATTGTCCAAAGTAAAAGCTCATGTACGTTTCTTGCTGTACTTGGGTAACAGCTGAGTCCTGACGAACTGCACATGTCTCGTTTCTGTCAGAAATGCTGTGACGACCACACCCAGGAGACAAACCTCCCCCACTGCAATGTGAACCAGCCTTAGCAACCAGCCACCATCACAGCAGAACATGCTCTGAAAGTCAAAACGGTTACAAATCAGATTTAAATTTGCTCATCACAACATATTATTATATATGTAAACATAAGGCACTGGCATGATACCTCTGAGCAGGCTGTGAGGATGGCGCTCACGCCAAGTGCAATAATGACAGCAGAATGTGGCCGGAGCCCCCACAGAGGTGTGTATTGACTTTGCAGGAAATAGCGATGTATGTAAACAATACTGTGAGCGATTCGTAAAGCCATGTTACAGCAGTTAGCCAAAATGAAGCCAACGCCCCCTAACATCCAGGTCAGCCAATAAGAAAGGAGAAGAAATGAGGCTGACAGACCCAGCATCACCAGATTATATCTAAAAAGAAAGAGAGAAAAGCATGTTTAAACTATTTTTTATAAAAATTTAAAAGGCTTAAATACTTATTTGTCTTGAAAACAATTTGTAAATTTTTCCTTGGTTTCTTGATCACCAAATCAGCATATTAGAATGATTTCTGAAGGATCATGTGACACTGAAGACTAGAGTAGATGCTGAAAATGCAGCTTTGCCATCACAGGAAAAATTAAACTTTAAAATAGCATAGAAAACAGCTATTTTAAATTGTAATATTTCACATTATTACTGTTATTACTGTATTTTTGATCTAATAAATGAAGTCTTGGTGAGCATAAAAGACTTATTTTAAAAACATTACAAAATCCTACAATGTGTATATATATATATATATATATATATATATATATATATATATATATATATATATATATATATATATATTTTATATATCTATATATAAATTATGTGTTGTTTACCTGTCAACCTCCTCTTTGCTCATAGCAGCAAAAACAAAACACTCTGTTACTCCATTAATGGCTAAGAGCAGAACATAACAACTATAACACCGTAGGAGAGCCGGCCCTGCAAAACACACAAACAAACCACTTAAACCTTACGGCACACACACAAATAAAAATGTATCCAGTGTCAGCATATTTGTGTTTTACCAGCTCCGCTGCTCAGAAGCTCCCCACCATAGATGTCAAGTGCCAGATGTGAATATGCATAACCAAAAACTGTGATGATCAGACCAATCAAAAGCACCAGCTTCATAAGACATTCCAGTACCTCAGCTGCCATGGAAACTTCTTCCTGTAGACCAATCGAAATAGTACAATTATCTAAATCGCATCTGGCCAACTGGACTAGATAAAGTTAGGCACATAAACAGACACTGACTTGTTTTTGATGTCGTACATCTTGTCCACGCTCCAGGACTTTAGCAAAGAACACATAGAAACTTTCCTCAATGGGTAAAAAAAGAAATCTAGCCACCATTGAGCCCAGATTGTTTATTATATCATAAACCCCTGTAAATAGAAAAATAGAAAAGACAACAGGAAGTACAATATGACTACACTGTTTGTGTATAATAGTTTGTGTGTGTGTATGTACAAACTCACCCTGGTCTCCAAAGTTAAGCACATTCAAAAACGTCATCACATAACGCTCGCCTATAAGATCAAAATTAAACATTTACTGGAAATACTCCATAATTCGGATAAAAGTTACTGCATACACTACCAGTCAAGATTTGTAATGTTTTTTAAAGACGTCTCTTCTGCTCACCAAGCCTGCATTTATTTGATCCAAAGTATAGCAAAAACAGTAAAAAATTTTTGACTACTTAAAATAACTGTTTTCTATTGGAATGTATTTTAAAATGTAATTTGTTCCTGTGATTTCAAAGCTGAAATTTTAGAATCATTACTCCAGCCACATGATCCTTCAGAAATAATTCTAATATTCTGATTTGCTGCTCAAAAACATGTATTATTATTATTCTGTTGTAAACAGCTGCATAGCATTTTGTTAGGTTTCTTTGATAAATAGAAAGTTCAGAAGAACATTTATCTGAAATAGAAATGTTTTTTAACATTATAAATGTCTTTATCGTCACTTTTGATCAATTTAAAGCATCCTTGCTAAATAAAAGTATTAATTTCTATAATTTCTCTCTCAAAAAAAAAAAAAAAAAAAAAAAAAAATATATATATATATATATATATATATATATATATATATATAAATATATAATAAAAAATATATATAATATACTGACTCCAAGCTTTTAAATATAGTGTATAGGGTATAGTGTGAAATGTTATAAAGCTTATTATTTCAGATAAATACTGATCTTTGGATCTTTATATTCATCAAAGAAGAAAAAAAAAATGTACTCAACTGTTGTAAATATTGATAATAATAATAATAAAAAATGTTTCTTAAACAGCAAAACAGCATATTAGAATGATTTCTGAAGGATCACGTGACACTGAAGACTGGAGTAATGATGCTGAAAATGTAACTTTGATCACAGAAATAAATTACATTTTAAAATATATTCAATTAGAAAACAGTTATTTTAAATAGTAAAAATATTTCACAATTTTACTGCAGTTTTTGCTGTACCTTGGATTAAATAAATGCACACTTGGTGAGCAGAAGAGACTTCTTTAAAAAATCTTACTGTTCAAAAACTTTTGACTGGTTGTGTATTCAAGCATGATTTTTACCTTCTGTAAGTATCTGTTTGAGAAATGACTGTTTGAAAAAGCTCCAGGTTAATGTGGTCAACTTCCAGTTTAGTAGTGGCTAAAAACAGAAAAGCAAAAAATAGTGTAGTTGTTTCACTGAAACAAAAAAGGTCTACAACAGAATAATGTGGTGTCATATTACAAAACAAGTCACCTCATGATCCACTCTAGATGGCAAAAGTTCTGTTATGCGACTAACGGGGAACAATTTCTTCTCTGCTTCCTCTGAGCCAAGGAAATGGACGAAGTACAACACGTAACAAAGCAGCAAAAACCCTGCATAGACACACTTTGAAATGAAAAACACACAGAATCAAGATTAGAAACCAGAAGGCAACCACAAACTACATATGCTGTATACATTCAGTGTGTAAACATGCGAACATATATACCTGGGCTGCAGAGAAGATATAGAGTCCCCACTGAGGCGCTGAGACCACCATCACTACAGTAACAAGACATTTAGCAATCATGGCTAAGCTTTCGGCAATCACCTGTGAAGATTTGTCGTTTAATCAGATACACTCATCCTATTCAATTTATGATTATTTTAGGTGCAAAATAATGCATGACAGACAGATTGTGGCACCTTCAAACGGACAAACATGTGCACATGTGCAAGAACCCACAGAGGTTCAGCCAGGAGCTCTGTAAGCGCAGCCAGGCAGAACAATCCAACAGCGGGAACATAATGCGGGATGGACTCTGGATCAGGTGCCTGGAGTAGCCACCACCACACACACACCAACAGCACACCCCACACACAACCCACAGGAAATCTAAAAGTTTGAGAATAAAAAAAAAGGGAATAAAAAACATTTTCATTTTAAGTGAACAATTCTTTGAAATTCATTAGTGCATTTCCACTTTGTTTCCAGAGATAAGCAAATTTCTTCTTACGCGAGCCATAACAGGTTGATCACCTGTCTCCAGTTACGCCCCGCCCCTTCACTGCTTAGACACGCCCTCCGGAACGCCTCCCTAGACAGAAACACCAATGTAGAATAGAGCAGCATCAACCTATAACAAAAGCAAACGTTGCAGTTAGTGGCCCATTGAAACGAAATATTATACTTCATTATGTGTTACTGTAAACCTACCTGACATTTACCACACCTATCAGCTCCTTGGACACAAACCGCAAAGTAAATGCATTCAGGAGAAAAGTCAACACTCGAAACATCACCTGCAGCATAAAACATACCAACATATTGCTTTATTATATGTCTCTACTAAAGGTGTATTTGGTGTGTGTACAACAGTAGTGCGTGTGTTACAGTACCTGAAGCAGAACACTATAAGAGGCAAGTGTTGAAGCACTCTTGAGCACATCCTCTGAGCCCATTGTTAACTTTATTTTTAAACTCAACTGATTATTTAAACTCACTAACACCGAAATTCGCCGGTGGAAAATAAACGTTACCTTCGTTTCATTATACAAATATAGCACTATGCTTCGGTACTACAGTACTTTCCTATTAGGCTTGCCATTTGGTATTTAACAACTGTACAAGTTGTCAAATAGAATATACTTCCGTGTCTTAGTGAACGATTTCAAATTAAAAGTCCATTTCGGTGGCGTTTCTAACTAACGTTTTAAGGGAAACTGATCAAGCCGTGTCATTTGATAATCATTCAAAACTTTTATAACATTATACGCTGAAACAAAAATCTATGCTCAAACTCAATTTGTTTCATTATTGTACATTGTAGAACTTTTAACTTGTGACAGCGTTTGACAGGAAGCTTAGAACAATTGATTCACCCTAATGACTCGAATCTTTTGAATCGCGATTCTTTCAGTGGTCCGCGGCGCCAGTATGCGACGAGAATCTTTTTGTGTAATGAACAACTCAATGAATCATTCATTCGATTCGTTAAACGACATTTTCGTTTTAACAGCACCTCTACAATTTAACTGACCAATGCTGGAATGTGAGCTTTCATTAATTAAGTGTTCTGCCGTAAACAAATATTTTAGACTTGTAGTTGGAAAGGAGTGCAATGGTTGCTTCATCAGAAATGCTCATCTCTGCCGCACAGAAGTTATTGTGTCCTCGTAAGAAGCGTCTGTCTCCGTCCACATGTCTTGATGTGACTGTTCAAATAATGGCTGTGGATCTGGGCGTCAAACCTGCGCTGCTTTACGACAGCAATGCAGCATCTCCAGAACAGCTTCAGTTGTACCTCAATTATCTACAGGAGTGTGGAGTTGTAACCAATTCACTACGGATACTTTCCATTGATGACAACACATTTATTTTTAACCCTACCACTATTGAGTCCTACTTGGATGATCTTATCCAAAGCAAAAGTCTTCTTCTGATTGACGTATGTCCCTCAAGAAAACAACCTGTCTTGGTTAACTTTGAGAAGAGAACTGAGGATATGATCAAAACTCTTTCAGGATTCTTCATGAGTGAGCTGGACAAAGGCTCCTCAGTGATTGTGTTGGGAGAGGAGCTGTACCATGACTGGAACTTGTGCACTTTTTTCGGAATCCTGTTAGGTTATCCAGCCTCATACTGGTTTGACCAAACTAAAGGATTTGGGAACTGTCTGTGTATGACACCTCTGGTGGTGTGCACGGTTTGGGTCAAATGGCAGATACTTGATATAAATCATCGCTGTTGTCTTTACTCATTCAGTGTTCCTGAAGAGCTGTGGCCAGAAGTACAAAGTCACGTGCAATGGTGGACTGAGCATCTGAGAGAGAGATTTAACAAACAGCCAGTTCTGACTGACCTCTGCTTTTCTAGGGATACAGTCACTTTGCCCTCTGTGACCCTTTGAATAAACCTGATTAGTGTTTCTTTTTTATTATTAAATATGTTTTCTCAGAAATGCAGTACATTCATTGTTCATTCAGTTATTTGTTAATTTTTTTTTTTTTTTCATTTACACTACCAGTCAAAAGTTTTATACCACAAGATTTGTTTTGTTTTTTTTAAGTCTCTTCTGCTCACCAAGCCTGCATTTATTTGATCTAAAATATTGTGAAATATTTTTATTATTTAAAATAACTGCTTTTTTATTATTATTTTTTAAAATATAGTTTATTCCTCTGATCCAATCTAAATTTTCAGCATCATTACTCCAGACTTCAGTGTCACATGATCCTTCAGAAATCATTCGAATATGCTGATTTGCTGTTCAAGAAACATTATTATTATTATTATCATCAATACTTAAAACAGTTAAATACAATTTTTTTTTTTAGGATTCTTTGATGAATAGAAAAATGATTTTATAGACATTTATAATGTTACAAAAGATTTCTATTTCAGAACAATGCTGTTTTTCTGAACTTTCTATTCATCAGAGAAACCTGAAAAAATTCTACTCAGCTGTTTTTAACATAATAATAATAATAATAATAATAATAATAAATGTTTTTTGAGCAGCAAATCAGAATATTAGAAAGATTACTGAAGGATCATGTGACTGGAGTAATGATGCAAAAAATTCAGCTTTGAAATCACAGGAATAAATTACATTTTTACATATATTTAAATAGAAAACAGTTATTTTAAATAAAAATATTTAAAAAATTGTACTGTTTTTGCTGTAATTTAGATTAAATAAATGCAGGCTTCGTGAGCAGAAGTGACTTCTTTAAAAAACATTAAAAATCTTAGTGTTCAAAAACTTTTGACTCGTAGTGTAGTTTATTACCAAAGCAAGGTATAATAATGTGTGCATATAATAACTTAAGGTAGTGAATCTCAACCATTTTGACTTCCAAGGCCTTCTTGATTTTCTCTAAAACTGCTTTGAAACAATTTTTTTTTTAGAAAAGTGATACACAATTAAATTGACATATTTTCAAGCAGAACAAATTATTAACACGTATATTTTTTAATTGGTTCAATGCTTTTAAAAACATCCTAGTACATTTACATATGTTAAAAAATACATATTTAAATAGTCATCTTTAACCAGATGTTTATTAGTAAATAAGAAATTCATAATCCATACAGCTTGTTTAGAATTTCATCATTACCATGACCCGTTTCCTGCATTGATTCTTGAGAAGCTCTGTAACATTTCAGAAAGTAAATTCTAGATGGGAAATGCAGCTGTCCCTATGAATCTACTTCATAAATTTACAGTATTTAAACTTGACTTGTTAGTGCCAATGATGTATTCTGTATTGCACTTCAAACTCTAGCTAACAAATGTGTGTATATGTTAAAGTAATTCTGTAACTTGAGGTAGAGATCTGTTGTATATGCAAGCAGCCTAGAACCAAACCAAATCTACGTTCCAGTAATCTTGTGATGAGTTGAGTGCTGAGGTTCAGCTTCAAGGAAAAGAGTCCCAGAGTTTCTCATTTCTCAGAGCTGAATGGCCGGCAGCACTTCTCCGCAGCGCGCACTCACCCTGAGGTCAGTAAGATGATCAGCTCTTGTGGGTCCTATATTCACGATGGCTATTGGAAGCTTTCTTTCACTAGCAGCGAGGAGAAAGCGGTAACCCGAAAAAACCTGAAAAGAAAAACAACAGCCTTCACCTCTTTCCAAATGTCAAG
The DNA here is from genome assembly GCA_036247105.1 of Cirrhinus mrigala. Taxonomy (NCBI): domain Eukaryota; kingdom Metazoa; phylum Chordata; class Actinopteri; order Cypriniformes; family Cyprinidae; genus Cirrhinus; species Cirrhinus mrigala. The sequence goes on from CM070012.1 coordinate 25,663,271, forward strand.
GAGGAAAAATTCTTTGCATTATCTAGGCCAGGGATACTCATTAACTAGTTCAAACTCTAGTCAAACACACCTGAACCAACTACTCAAGGTCTTTAGGTTTACTTCAAGATTACAAAAAGGTGAACTGGAACAGGGTTGGAACTGTTTGTGGGGGTTTATATTTTATTATATTTTACTTTTATAATGATTTTATTTCATTTTAGTTAGAAAAATTAATGAAAGCTTATTCCCGCCATAGAAATTTTTATTTTTTTTTTTAAAAAAGGTAACTGACTTTTTATCCCACAATACTTAAAAAGGTTTTTTGCCTCATGTATAGTTTATATTCTGAGACAAAAAAAAAGTTTCAAGATGACAAAATTGTGACACACGCTACCAGTCAAAAGTTTTTGAACAGTAAGATTTTAATGTTTTTTAAATAAGTCTCTTTTGTTAACCAAGCCTGTGTTTATTTGATCCAAAGTACAGCAAAAACTGTACAATTTTAAAATATTTTTACTGTTTAAAACAAGTGTTTTCTATTTGAATATATTTTAAAATGTAATTTATTCCTGTGATTTCAAAGCTGAATTTTTAGCATCATTACGTCAGTCTCATAATCCTGTAACATTATAAATGTCTCTATAATCAATAAATATAAGTATTAATTTCTACAATTTCTTTTCCAAAAAAAAAAAAAATTATACTGACTCCAAGCTTTCGAATCGAATGATGTATAAAGTTACGAAATCTTTTTTTATTTCAGATAAATGCTGGTCTTTGGATCTTTCTATTCATGATGCTGAAAATTAGCTTTGATCACAGGAATAAATTACGATTTAAAATAGTATATTTTAAATAGTTAAATAGTTAAACTAACCAAGAACATGTGAGTATGTGAAATTCTATAAACTTAAGAAGCGATCTGTTATACTATGTTTTTTACTTAAAAAACTGTAAATGAAGAATAATTTGTTCTTTGATTTCTATACGTACGATACATAATTTCACCAGTAGATGGCAGCCAGTGAGCAGGAATGAGTAACCCTGGTCTGGGTGAATAGTAAAAGGTTTTTAAAGTGATTTGGATGAAACATTACTCACCTGAAGAGAAGATCCAGCCACAAGCACAGCGTCAGACTCAGCCAGCTTGTTATGCACAAAGTTAACTGTAGACCGGTTCACCACATCACCAAAGAACGTCACCTCAGGTTTTAGCACACCACCACAGGCATCACATGCAGGTACTATGAAGTTCAGCACCTGCTCGTCTTCCAGAAACACATCTCCATCTGGAGCCACAGCACTGGCACTTGCTGCCCAGCCAGGGTTAAGAGCCGAAAAACGCTTCTGGAGCTCGGCACGTGGAGTCAGCTGCCCGCAATCCAAACAAACAACCCTAAGAGCAAGCCAAACACAAATTCACACAAAATATTTTTTTTCTTTTAGATTCTACACATTTTTAACCATATAATCCTGCCGTACCTATGCGTAGATCCATGAAGCTCAGTCAGTCTCTGTTGTCCTGTCTTTAAGTGTAATGCATCTACATTCTGAGTGACAAGCCAGTGTAGTTTTTCTTTTTCCTCCCAGTCCCGTAATGCGAAATGTGCTGGATTTGGCTGGTGCGAGGAGAACTGTGGCCACCCCACGTAGTTTCGTGCCCAGTATCGCTGCCTCGATTTCGCACTGCGCACAAACTCTGAATGTTGCATAGGCCGCCTGTCAGTCCGTGCATACAGTCCCACACCTTCTGATCTATAGTCTGGGATTCCAGATTCAGTGGAGAGTCCAGCACCGCTTATTACAAACAGACGAGAAGCCTGTGACACAAAGGCCTGGAGTTGTTCCAAAGCACTGGAGTCAATGCAGCCACTTGCAGGAACAAATCGTTGTACACTAGCTTGAATTGTAGAGGCACATCTTCCCACTGCCACACGAGGAGGCAGGGATGTCCATGAAAACAGCATCTACAGACCTGTTCATACAACAGCAGAAAACGACAACAGTTGGTCAACTATTTAATGACACTGACATGATATGGTCTGAAATATGGTCAACTAAACAACTAATAAAGTTGTTCAGTTAATTTGCTATTGAATAAACTATACACTTCTCTAATAACTTCCCTAATAATAATAATACAACTTAAATAATAATTAAAAAAAACAATATTAAAAATAATAAATATATACTAATACTCTAAAATACCGACATTTTCCTCCGTGGTTTATTTATAATTTATAATATAATAATATAATATAAATGTAATATAAATATATATATATATAATTATATATATATATATATATAAACATGCTTCCATTATTTGAGCACAAAGATGTCGTATTTATAGCATCACAGCGTTACTTAAGATACTTTTTGTGCAATATATTTAAATGCAATATATATCCAAACGTAAAGATAATTATTACGTTAAAATAATCGATAAAATAGTCATGTCAGTAAACGTGAATTCAGTTTTTCGACATTTGCAGGTTAAATGTGACTAACTCATTGTATAAGTTGATTCAAATGTCATGTAAGCTAGGACACTAATAAACATGTCATGGACATTATGCTTCGTGTGAATATATAGTTTTAATATACATTTCAGATGTACAACCAATTTTATTGCTTTAATAACGTACCTGTATTTTTCAATCCTCGACACCAAAAGTCTTCTATTTCGTAAACATTAGTACAGTAGCTTTAGCGGTCATCAAAACAAGAACTTCCGTATTGTTGCACAGGTGCATTATGGTAAATGTAGTTTACGGAAGGTCTTCGCTTTTTGGCTCGTTGAAACATTTTCATCTGTACTCTTTGATCAAACTAATAAACTCTACATTACTCACAGATATATAATATATCTTAAGAGATTATTTTATTGTATATCAGTAATGATACAAAATAAACCATATACATTAAGACCCATGCTTCCTTTTTAACATTGTTAAAATGTTATTTAAGGGGTTTAGAATATGCTGCACACATCTTGATTGCAGAACTGTAAGATATCTGTCAAAAAAAAAAAAAAAAAAAAAAAAGCAAAACAAAAATAAATCAATTAATTCATAATTAAAAACAATCCACCTTATTCTTCAATGCAGAAGTAAGCCTATGGTCCATATTATTCTATTAATGAGCCATTAGAAGTTCATTAGAAGAATAACAACATGCAGTAAACAGTAAAATTGTTTGCACTACAAACCAGTGTGTTCATAATTAAGATAATACATTAAAATAATATGGTAAGACACACCAATGTGCAATATCAAGCAGTAAAACGAGCTGTTCTGTACAGCTAAAAACATATGGACACAGATTAGACCCATAACATTTACAAATGGCCACGTCCTCTCTTACGGGAAAAAATAAGGTATATAACCTCAATTAAAATATTAATAATCATTCAAATAAGAAACATTTTACTTATCTATATGCTTTGTTTAACCAACCTCTTTTAAAAATTCAGTGTAATAATAATTCAGTACAAATAATTGGTATGCATACGTGACCCTGGACCACAAAACCAGTCATTGGCAGCACCAAAAATACACTGTATGAGTGAAAATGATCAATTTTTGCCAAAAATCATAAGGATACTAAGTAAAGATCATAAGATATTTTGTACATTTCCTACCGTAAATATATCAAAACTTAATTTTTGATTAATAATATGCATTGCTAAGAACTTCATTTGGACAACTTTAAAGGCGATTTTCTCAATATTTAGATTTTTTTGCACCCTCAGATTCCAGATATTCAAATAGCTGTATCTTGGCCAAATATTGTCCTATCCTAACAAAAATGGAAACTTATGACTGGTTTTGTGGTGTAGGGTCACATATAATATTTTTTCCCTTTTATTCTCACTTGACTGTGTGCAGTTAAAGATGCTCTCAGCCTGTGAATAGAACTCTTCTCCCAGTATGGTGCGGTAGTCCATGTGACTGGTATGAACAAGGCACTTTGTAGCATCTTTAAAGAGCAGGTCGCTCTCTCCATACTGTTGAGACTTAAACAGGTGAAACCCAGAATCTGGACGAGCTGCTATGGTTTCCTATAGTGCAAAACACATCAGCATTCGGATTCTAAAACACTCAGGTTAATCAGATAATTATCATTTCAGTGTGCACAGACCTGCGACTTCATTAAGAGGTCATAAATGCGAGCAGTAAGGACAGGACGTGTCATAACAATATTTGGAGGGATTGCTCCTAAGTTACACGTCTTCCACTCTGTCAGAGGAGCCCGGCTGCCATCTCCACAAAGCAACTCAAAGTCCCAAGAGAGCCAACCCTCAGCCCAGCCACTGGAGTTTAAACCTGTCCATCAAACACATCACACAAATTACCAATGAGATTCATACTGATGACATTTCTCAGAGTTTGCATCTTACGTTCGATGTTGCCCTCCAGATTGTGGTGTTCCATGAAGGCCACGTCTCCGAAGCTCTTCCCACTGGAGTCTCCAACCAAGCACCTGAAGTAAAAGACATTTTAAAGCCATGGTACATTAACAAGATATGTTTCTGTATACCATTTTATTTAACCTGTGCAGAATAGCAATTCCTCACCTTAATGCACCCATATTCCCATAGTAACGTTCATTATGGTTGTCAGCACACCGTTTGGTGGCAGCTTCCTCAGACCCACCCAAACACACCTTACAGAGATCGCCTTGACCTCCTGGCAAACAACCTTTCCAAAACACCTCAGCATACACTGAAAACAGAGTGAGTTGCATTAAAGGAACAGTCCAAGCCAAAATGAAAATTTGCTCACTCTAAAGCCATCCAAGATGTAGATGAGCTTTTTTCTTCATCAGAACAGATTTGGAGAAATTTGGAGCATTACATCACTTGCTCTTCAGTGGATCCTCTGCAGTGAATGGGTACCATCAGAATGAGGGTCCAAACAGCTGATAAAACAATCTACAAGCAAAACACAATTCTAGTCTATCAATTCATATCAAATGAAGAGATGTGTGTTTGTACAAAACAAATCCATCATTAAGGCATTTTAACTGTCCATCAGCTGTTTTTCATTAGCTGCTTTCATCAGCTCATACTGACAGCACCCATTCACTGCAGGGGATGTATTGGTGAGCAAGTCAAGAAATGCTAATTTTCTCCAAATGTGTTCTGATGAACAAACAAACTCCTACATCTTGGATGGCCTGAGGGTTTTTTCCCCTTTAAATCAGTGGTTCCCAAACCTTTTATTCTTAAAGCACCCTGCAAGATTTTAAGTTAATATTTCAATAATTTAACGGGACACTTGTAGGGTCCTATGAAATCTGTTTTATTTTTTCCCAAATTATGTTTTTTTTTTTCAGTTTCAAGTTTTCTGGATCAAATTTTTTTCCCATTTGAATTTTCTAGACAAATGAATTTTCTTTTCATTGGTTAAAAAAATTTTAAGGCCTGATGAAATACATTTTATTTTTTTTTTCTAAATTCAGTTTTATTTTTAACAAATCCTGTGTTTTCCATAAATTTTCTGGATTCCATTTTAATTGTTTTATTAAATTGTATTAAATCAAAAGCGTCACTAATTAATTTTATTTAAAAAAATAATAATAATAATTTTATTTATTTATTTTAAGGAATACCGTTTTGTGCATTTACATTTTTTTGCTAAATAAATTCTGGTATTTTTTTTTTCTTTCTAGTAAATTATCCTTAATAAATAATGTTTTAATAATACAATAATTAATTTTATTTGTAGTAGTACTATAATAAATTAAATATTATATTTCTGTCACAGTTTCTTCAAATTAAACCTGTCATTATTTTGACGGGTTGCTGTGAAGACCTTTAAGTTTCTGATTGTATATGATATGACAATAGTTTTTCTCAAAATAAACTGTAAAAATGTTATTAAGTGACTTTCAGAGCAGTTCTGGAAATTATGTTTGTGTGTTCATGTACTCATAAATTGAGGCAGCAGAGGCTGAAAACAGCACGAGTGTCACGTGCGCTTCAGTATGTGTGTAGTAAACAAATCCACACGTTTCACAAAGAGACATGCAGAACATGCTGGATTCATATTTAAATAGTATTTTTGCAGCTTAATATTCACAGACACTAGTCACATTTTGATTTAAGTGCACTGACCTACTTTTGATTTGTTCATCCAAAATTTCATATCATGGACATTTTAATACTCTACACTTGTATATTCATGGTTCTTTAATGCTGGTTAATGGTCACATGGCATGCAAGCAAACAGTTAAAATACTGAAACCCATTATAGGTAACTAAAATATTATATTCAAACTATTTGATAAAGATACTAAGTAATAGAAAGGAACACGTTGTACCTTTATTCGGCTGACATAAGGCGCTGCTGTTGTGCTCTGTGCTGAGCGTATGTCTCACGGGTAAAACCCAGCCAGCAGGGCTGTACATGTGACCGTGGCATGAGCGTCTGCCGCCCAGACTTCCAAAATATAAACTCCTACTTGTACGACGTACAACTGCCACACCATACACTGATGGTAATTCTGCAGAGTTAAATATATTTTGTTAAGATGTAATAATAGAGATGCATCATTTATGCTTTGTTCATTTTAGCCCTGTATTACCATCACTTTCAAAATGGCCTCCAACTCCTTCAGGATTCTCACATTTCTCTCCTAATTTTCAAAATGATCAGCAAAGAAAAAACAAATCAAGGTGAGAACATCTTGAAGACATGAGTGAGAATGACATGGATGTTTTACATACCATAATATTCAGTTACAACAGGGACAAGGCCACATTTCCCAGCTATGAATGCGTGAGTGGCATCCAGAGACACAGCGTCCACCTCATCTCTCTGTGAAAATGAACAATTCACTCTGTTCTAGGCACTGATACAAAGAATAGTCACCAGTGTTGGTATATAACTAAAACTAAAAATTGTTTTCATTAATTGAAAAAGATGAAATGAAGTAAAATATAATTATTAGGTGAAAAACTTAATAATGAAAAAGTACTAAAATTACTATAAATAAAACGGAAATAAAAAAAAAACATGAAAGCAAACAGAATATTAAAAATAATACAAATGACAACAGAAAATGAAATTACTAAAAATTATTTTAATTAAAATTAATGCTGCATAAAAAATATTGAATATATAAAAATATAAATAATAGTAAATAAAAGCTAATTCAAAATATAAATAACTACTATAATAGTATATAAATTATACTAAAATTACACTGAAAATCACAATCACTATTGCCATAAATATTGTTTGTGATGAAATTGTATTCTACATTTATGAAAGCCCATTGCCACCACTGAATGAAAAAATAAAAAAAAGCTGTTGCAACTTTTTATCTCACAATTCTGACTTTTTGACAATTTGTGAGATATAAACTTGCAGTTGCCAGTTATAAATTCAGACTTGCAAGATATAAACTCACAAATAAAGTCAGAATTGTCAGAAACTTGCTATTTAGGCTTATTTTCGCACAATTCAAGTTTACAAGTTTGTATCTCACAAATCTGACTTCTTTTCTCAGAATTGTGAGATACAAATTCACAATTGCGAGATACAAAATCAGCATTTGGAGATATAAACTCACAATTCTGACTTCTTTTTTAGAAGTGCATTTTTAGAATGAATTGCGAGTTATAAAGTCAGAACTGTGAGATATAAACTCGCAATTCTGACTTATTTTCTCGCAAATGCAAGTTTGTATCTCACAATTCTGACTTTTTCTCATGTGAGCTACAAAGTCCAATTTTGAGGGGAAAAAAGACTGATATGTTCTCAGAATTGCAATTTTATTTCTCACAATTGTAAATTTAATAACTCACAATTGTTTGTTATAAATATGAGAAAAGTCACAATTGTGAGATATAAACTTGCAGTTCTGAGAAAAAAAGTCAGATTGTGAGTTATATCTCGGAATTCTGACTTTTTATTTTTCAGAATAAAAATTTCTCTCTTTGCAATTCTGACTTTAGAACCTGCAACTGCGAGTATATATCACACAATTCTAAGAAACAAAGTTGGAATTGTGAGATAAAAAGTCGCAATTGCCTTTTTTATTCAGTGGCAGAAACAAGTTTCATATGCATTTGAAAATAAAATAAAAAAAAAAAAAAAAAAAAAAAAAGTATGTTGCAGGTGTTTGTTTAAGCATATATAACAAGTGCTGAAAATGTGTCTTACTGGACCTTGATCTTCTCAATGCAGTCACTCATAGATGAGGCTTTCACACACACCAGAGGATCTGATTTTATGCTAAGAGCCCACTGCTCGCATTTCTTCTGTTCTGCATGACTTATACAGCACCACCTCACCACACTATCCTCCAGTGAGCTACCTAATCACACACACATACACAAATTAAAATCTAAGGTTATCATTCCCCAGATTATTATGTACAGAGGGGAAGCTAAGTTTTACCTTCATGTCCAAGGCCCTTGAGCAAGGCCACATAGTCCAGTCCCAGAACTTGGCTCATATCCATGTCTTCCATCAAAACTGATAACTTCTCAGTTACATCTCTGAAAAGAAGGTCACTCCCACCGAAGGATGCAGATTCAAACAGCTGGAAGCGCCGACGCTCCCTTCCCCTCCAACCAAAGTACATCTTCAAAAATCAACAACATTATTAAGGAACATCTGCAGGAACCTGAGGTCAACTTGATCCAGACAGACAGTATTTTCATGTGCTATAAGACTTTGGGCTTGTGTAAGGTTAATTAATGAACAATATATTAGGTAGTATTTATGATTTAATTTTGCCTTAATGTGTCCTGCATACACAACACTTTTTTTATCGTTTTGCTCCTTGCCCAGAAAGCAAATAAATTAAAAAGATTGGTTTGGCATTAACGTTTTACAGCTCTCATGCACCAGTTTTGGCCTCCAACATAAAACATACCTGGGCAGCAAACAAGAACTTCCGAGCAATTTTGCGGATATTCATTCGTGTGACCACACCTCCTCCAGGGCCTCGTCCAAGATTACACTTTCTAAAACTGCTGAGGGGAGCATGAGTTCCATCAGCACACAACAGTCTGAACTCATCTTTCTCACTTTCTGTTGAGGAAAGAAACTATAAGCTGGGACCAAACAGAAATGTGGAAGTGAGGGAAAAGCTGTTTATCTCAAATAGGATTTAATCACTTCTAGTATATCCACAGACGCATAAATGTTTATGTTAGAGTAATTTGTTGTGTTAACCATCTATGCTGTCCAGAGCTGTGTGATCCACAAAGGCAATTTCTCCTGCCCGTGACTGTAAACATCTACAAGAAAAAGGTTGGACATTGTAAGATCCTCATAGTAACTTGCCAGTGACTTATTGATTCAGGTGTGAATAGGATTGTTTTAACCTGAGTGCTCCTTGGTTGTGGTAGAACGGTTCACTGTGAGACGTTTCACAATGGAAATTTCTCTGACGAATGTATGACCTTTGACCCTGGCACAAGGAACAAAGGCTGGCTGTCATTGCAGATGCTCCAGGCACACAGCTGGCATTGAAGAAAGCACTAACCGCTGACAAAATAGTCATATTATGAGCACTGGGAACTCGGAACAGTCACAGATTTTATTGAAAACTTTGTTTGGTTTGGGAGAACATGACGGAATACTTGGAAATACAAATAACAACAACAACAAACAAAAAAATCTGGGAAACTGCTTCAAACTGATTTCATTTCATCAAAATTTTCTAGACTGATCCTTTAGAGACTGTTGTATAGGGTGTTGTTTTAATATTATTTATATACTAATATAGCATTTATTAGTATTTTGAAATACCTTTTATGTTTTAACAGTTTTCATTTTAGTTTAAAGCAATAGTTCACATAAAAATTAAAATTTGCTGAAAATTGACTCTAAATTGTACAATCCGCAAGTATATGCGCTGCTGTCTATTTTTCAGTGAACTAACCCTTTAAATATTCACGTACATATAGTCCACAAGAGAAAATAATAGTTACATTTATAAAAAAAAATGCCCCCGTTCAAAAGTTTACACACACTTGATTCTTAATGCTTAATACCAACAATGACTGTATGATTTTGAGATCCATCTTATCAGACTGAGGACAACCGAGGAACTCGTATGCATCTATTACTTTAAACGCTCACTGATACTTCATAGGGAAACAATGCATTAAGAACCGGGCGGGTGTAAACTTTTGAACAGAATGAAGATGTGTACATTTGTCTTATTTTGCTTAAAGGGGTCATCAGATGCCCATTTTCCACAAGTTAATATGATTCTTTAGGGTCTAAATGAAAAGTCTATAATATACTTTGGTTAAAAATTCTCATTGGTAGTGTAAAACAACACCCTTTTAACTTGTCAAAATAAGCTCTGCAAAAATCATCTCATTCTAAGGGGTTGTCCCTTTAAATGCAAATAAGCTCTGCTTGCCCCGCCCCTCTCTTCTCTCTGTGGATTGAGGAGCCTGTTTACTTTAGCCGTATTTAGCCGCATTTAGCTGCTAAACTTGTTAACTATCACGTTATTAGGAAAGGCTGGAAGCTGGATCACGAATGATTCGCACAAACATAGACGGATATATGTAGATCGGGAGGCGCATTTTATTCACAAAACAAACGTAATCCACTGCATCTTCAGAGGCTCAGATGTCGGGAGTAAATGACGACCACTATGTTAATTATTACATCCAGCAACACAACACCTCAATCGCTCAATCAGAGATATTCTTGTCTAACTTACATCCCTGCACACATTAATGTTCAAACAACATGAAAAAGTGAACTTGGCATCCGATGACCCCTTTAAATATCATATTATTTTTCATTTAGCACTGCTCTTTAGAAGCTACAGAAGATACTTACATGTTTCCCAGAAGACAAAATAAGTTAAACTGATTTGACCCTGATCTTCAAATTCAAAAGTTTTCACCTCAGGCTCTTAACACATTGTTTTTCCTTCTGAAACATCAGTGAGCATTTTAAGCTTCTGTAATAGTTGCAAATGAGTCCCTCAGTTGTCCTCAGTGTGAAAAGATGGATCTCAAAATCAGTCATCGTTGGAAAGGGTTCAAATACACTGAAATGCTGAAAAACCAAAGAATTTGTGGGACCTGAAGGATTTTTCCGAAGAACAGCAGGCAGTTTAACTGTTCAGGACAAACAAGGGACTCATGAACAACTATCACTCAAAAAAAACAACACCTGTAGATCATTCAGGTAACAACACAGTATTACGAATCAAGTGTATGTAAACTTTTGAAGTGGGTCATTTTTATAAATTCAACTATTATTTTCTCTTGTGGACTATGTGTAAATGTATTATGTGATATATCTTATTCAGCTCAGTGCTAAATAAACAACATTGATCCCTCTTATTTTGGTAAAATAATTAACATTTTGCAGATTATGCAAGGTGTATGTAAACTTTTGACTTCAACTGTATATAATTTTTCAACTGTTTATAATGTATATAATATAATCTTACCCTGACTGAGGGGCTCATCCTCTGCCCAGGGCAGGAGGTTTCGAGAAAGGAGATGTCCCAAAGGGAGACTCCAACCTGCAGTCCAGCGAGCTCCACTATGACAACTCCTAGTCCCCTTTAAAGAGCGCATATCTAAATTGCTGTTTTTCCTCACCACAGCAACTGCAAGAATACAGCCACCTGGGAGATGAAGGGGTAGACGAAGTGAAAAAGGAACATATGTACGTTACTACTTGCAAGTGTGAGGCATATGACCTACAAGGCAGCTAAAAATGAAATCACATTAGGTTTTTGTATGATACCATCTCTGTAGATCTCCTTTGCGACTGCTTTGAGTCCGAACTGTTTTACTGCAGAGTACACCTCTCCAGCATCCAGAGTCACAAGGTCAGCTTTATTATCCTGACAAGAGATGACAGCAGAACGTAAAGCATCTACTTTTACGCCCCAGGGTTGATCTGTACTCAAACAGATTTCAGCTTGCGCAATATCACGTGTAACCCACCCGTATCTTATTAATGCAGTCAGCAGTGCCATAAGCTTTCACACATGAGAGACGGCCCAATGCTGTGACGGCTGCAGTTGGAAGGACAACGACCAGAGCTTTGGCCAGCTCGGCACACTTCTTCTGCTCTGCTTCTGAGACTGTACACCAGCGCATCTTCTTACCTGAATGCAGATATACAGGCATACACTTCACAAATCAAACATATGTACACTACCAGTCAAAAGATGTATTTTTTTTTTGTTTTTTTTTTTAAGAATTCTCCTCTGCTCACAGAGTCTGCATTTATTTGGTCCAAAATACAGCAAAAGCAGTAATATTGTGAAATATTTTTGCCATTTGAAATAACTGCTTTCTATTTGAATATATTTTTAAATGTAATTTATTCCTGTGATCAAAGCTAAATTTTCAGCATCATTACTCCAGTCTTCAGTGTCACATGATCCCTCAAAAATTATTCTAATCATAAATCATTCTGCTGATTTGCTGTTCAAAATTTTATTATTAATATTATTATTATCAATATTTAACAAATGAGTACTTTTTTTTTTTTTTCAAAATTCTTAGACAAATAGTAAGATCCAAAGATCAGCATTTATCTGAAATAAACATTATACACTATACCATTCAAAAGCTTAGAGTCAATATATATATATATATATATATATATATATATATATATATATATATATATATATATATAATTTTTTTAAATAAATTATAGAAATTAATACTTTTATTTAGCAAGGATGCTTTAAATTGATCAAATTTATAATGTTTTCAACATATCAATAATAATAAAGGAACTGAAGGATCATGTGACATGACGCTAAAAATTCAGCTTTAAAATCACAGGAATAAATTACACTTTAAAATATATTCAAAGAGAAAACAGTTATTTTAAATAGCAAACATATTTAAACAATTTTACTGTTTTTGCTATACTTTGTATCAAATAAAATGCAGGCTTGGTGAGCAGAAGAGAATTAAAAAAAAAAAAAAAGTAAAATTCTTACTGTTCAAAAACTTTTGACTGGTAGTGTAGCTGTCATTACTTAGGCATACTATTGATTTACACGTCATAAATATCACAAAAACCTACAGAACTTAATAAAATTTTTGACCCCTCTTTTACCATTTTTCGCACAATGGTGATTTTAAAAGCATGCCAGTTTTATAATATGGTCCTAATAATTTCGTACCGTAAATAATAAATAAAATTGTATATGGGCGCAACATTGCGTCCATTGCTAATGAAAATTCTGTCAGAGGTCCAGTAATGTTTTCTTCACCGAACGATTATGTTTATCCCCTAATAATTCTAAGATACGTTCATGAACATATTACTAAAAAAATGTAAAATTGCTAAGAATGATAAAATGCATGTAAAGAATAGGCTACAACTAAAAAGCACGCGTTAATCATTTGCAGCTTTTGTTAATTTTAGCAAACGCACTTACCCAAGCTTGTGATGGAGCACAGCAATAAGATGACAATTACGCTCGCTCGCTTCATCATAGTTTTAGAATCCGTTTTTGGAAAATGAATCACGAGAATTCTCTACTTCGAGTCCTGCAGAGACTTTTCAGTGGAACAGGTATATCGCCTACTGGATATCTCACTGTCTAGGTTTGCGTCAGTCTGAAAAAACCTGTAACGTTACTGTGCAAGCTGGTGTTTTCAAAGCGAATAGTTCTTATAATAAATGCGCGCATATGGAAAATATTACACTGGAACTCTTACGTCACGTGGACCATTCTAGTCCAGGCATCCTTCAATGCTTGGCGTTGTATGGCATTTCCAGAAAGCGCCTTTTGTTCGGAATTGTGTTGCATCTTAAATGCTACTGGACTTACTCAACTGAACATCATGCGAACGTCCAAATGAGGATCCTAAATTTTGTTTCCAACATTCCAACGTTACACGCCGCCAACAAAATTTTAACTCGGGTACCCAGTTTTTTAGGGTGTTAAGATAAATAAGCAATTTCAAAACATCAAAATATGGGATTTAATGCTTTATTAAATATAAAATACATATTTACAACAGTGTCTTTGGAAATAAATAAATGAAATAAAAACAGGTTGTGAGTCACACAACATCATCTGACATTGTTTCTGGCATAAAGTTGGCAATATAATGGGTTGCACAATACAGACATACATTTTTTTTTTTAAATCATGTTTCATACTTAGTGGGTGTTTTTGTATTAACATTGGACGGTAGTAGTTGGCTCTGGATGGTGTTAACTCTGGCAGCATGGCGAATCATGGCAGGTTTCTGTTTGTTTAATCTCGAAGATAAGGAAGAAATGCTACCTTCAAGCTGCAAAAAAACATCACATGAAAACATTACTAAAATTAATCTGAAAATAAATAAAACCAAAGATTAACAAACAGCATCAGTTTCACATGATTTAAGTAGAATATTTTTCTACAACCAAGTCTTATATACATAAACACCACACAAAATCCATTAGACCTCTAGGGGTGTAATGACAAATATAGGCATACAAATCATATTCTAAATTTAAGCTACTCTAACATAATAACACATTAGATATTAACAATGTCTAAGACAGTTCATATTATAATGTTTCCAATATGTTATATCCTAAGCAAAAGCAAGGGTTTCTGCAATCTCTAACCTTTATCTAGTGACACTACACACAGCTGGTTTTAGGCATTTTAGATTTATGCTTATGTCAGTTTTCTAAAAATATGTGCGTTAAATGCAAACCACCAGTGCCCTCTGTGTGATAGTGCAGCTTCAACCAAGAATGTGTTTCCTTGTAATGTTAGTTGATATTTTTTTACTGTACATGAGATTTAAAGACATGAATGCATGTACGAGTAAAATATATGAGGTGAGAAAAAGAAAGTTATATGGATACCTCAGTTAACTCCTTTAAGATGCTTTCTCGTTCCTCAGTTTCTCCGTCAATACCTGTTGTTTCGAGCCAGTTATTCAAGACCTTTTGGAGCTTACGCCATGCCCTAAACACACATGAGCAGACTGGTTTCACTACATTAGTGAAGACATCTCATTACGTGAAATGTTTTTCTTTTTTTTTTAATGAGTGTCAAGATATTTGTAAAACCCCTTTTGCTAGATCTCAAATTGGAAATACAAAGCATTCCTTTCTAATTTAAAATGCAGAATCCAAATATTTTCTCCTCATTAGTCTCTCAAACGTAGCAGAAACAACTACTCACACCAAAAGCCAAGTTTCCTTTCTGCCAGAATAAATAACCCACTTTGATGTTGATTCAGTCAAACTACATCTGGAGAGTCAATTTACATTTTTTTTAAAAACAGCTCCAGTCTGAAAATGTATTTGTAATGTAGATTTGGGACTTTTACTGCAGGATCACTTTAGCTGTCTGTTATATGACTGAAGACTGAATTTAGTTTATACATCTCTTTGATTTCCATAAAAATAATTAGCAGTTTAGAATAATTTAATTTAGAATAAATAATTCTAAATGCTGTGCATTCATCCTATTCAAAGCCAGATTTACTTACTGTAGCTGTTTCCTGTCTTGCTGGTATCGTTGCATTTCCAATCTAATATCTAGTAGTTCTTTGGTGAGATTTTCTGTTTGCTCCACATCTACAGTCTCATCTTCCTCATTCTCCTCTTCCTGCTCAGGTAATCTCTCATGCACACCTACAGCCCGGACGAATAATAAGTGTAAATGGTCTTTCAATATGTTACTGAACCTCAGACTAGTGAAATTAAACTCTCTTCATATTATAAAAGACTACATGTTTTTACCTTGTGTTTGGAGAAGGTGAGTATTGAAATGCGTAGAATGCAGTGGGAGCTCCTGATCTTTTAAACTTCTTTGCTGTAAAAAAAAAAAAAAATAGTGCATAATTCATACAATGTCTTCACAGAATGATTAGCTTATTCAAATAAGGTAGCTTAAAACTGAAAAGAGGAAGAAAATCCAAAAGGTAAAATATTCACATAGAACTGGCGATTTACATTTAAACCAAAATACGAAGCTACAAAACAAAAACACTAGTAAGTAACCAAACAAAAAGAAACTGCAATGGAAAAAAAACTAATAAAAGTAACATTATACAAAAGCATTCTTTGTCCGAGGCTGAGAACAAACAAGTGTGCTCACTGCTTCAGTGGTTACCTTGCCATGTGCTACAGACACAGTAAATGAAGATGGAGGAAGCAGTATGTCCTGGCTGTGAGTGGAAATATATCCTGGAGGGCCAGGGTGAAAGGGGAGGACCTTTGGTTGTAGCACCATTGCAGGTGACTCCAGTGGGTTGTGGGTCAAATGGACTGAGGGTAATGGAAAAGTTTCTCTTACAGACACCCTCTGACTACTGGAGCACGATAGAGAAAGGCAGATGTTCATTAGTATGTGAACATTGTTATTTAAAAAAATCGTTGTGACTTTAGGTTTGGTGCCTACTACACCTGCTGATCTGGAAGTCACATGGCAGAGATTTGAATGGGGACTGCAGCAGGTCATCTGGTCTCCTCGGTTGCAATCTAGATGCTCGAACTGACCACCTATTAACAGAACAGGTCAATTCGATTAAAAGAAAAGTTCACCTCCAGAGTGAAAATTTCATGATAATTTACTCTTCCCCCATGTCATCCAAGATGTTCATGTCTTTCTTTCATCAGTTAAAAAGAAATTAAGGCTTTTGAGGAAAACATTTCAGGATTTCTCTCCATATAGTGGAGTCAATGGTGCCTCCAAGTTTGAACTTCCAAAATGCAGTTTAAATGCAGCTTCAAAGGGCTCTAAACGATCCCAGCCAAGGAAGAAGGGTCTTATCTAGCAAAACGATTGGTTATTTTCTAAAAACATTTACAGTTTATAAACTTTTTAACCTCAAATGCTCATCTTGTCTAGCACTTCATGAACTCTGTGTACTCCCATCTCATTTTCTGCTCCAACTTCAAAATCGCCCTACATCAATGCAGAAGTACCGACCCAGTGTTTACAAAGCGAACGTGCAAAGAAGATCAAACACTCTTTACAAAAAAAGGGTAAAACAGCGATGAAGGATGATTTTGAAGTTGGAGAAGAAAATGAGATGGGAGTTTTTTCGACCTACCCTAACTGTCTTGAACAGGAACACACATAGTACACGCAGAGCTAGACAAGACGAGCGTTTGAAAAAGTATATAAATTGTCAATTTTTTAGAAAATGTCTGGTTGTTTTACTAGATAAGACCCTTGTTCCTCGGCTGGGATTGTTTAGAGCCCTTTAAAGTTGAATTTAAACTGCTTTTTGAAAGTTCAAACTCTAGGGCACCATAGAAGTCCACTATATGGAGAGAAATCCTGAAATGTTTTCCTCAAAAAACATAATTTATTTACGACTGAAGAAAGAAAGACATAAACATCTTGAATGACAAGGAGGTGAGTAAATTATCTGTAAATATTTGTTCTGGAAGTGAACTACTATTTTAATTAATTATGCAATAAATTATAAACACAGCAAAGCCCAATCCAATTAACTGCTTAACAAAAAAAATTAAAAATAAAAAAAATAAAAAACACAAATAAAATCAGAACTAACATTTACAATAAAAATGACTTTACTCACAGCTGACTGATGATGGACTCATTCTGTCTTTGCTCTGCTGCTTGGCTCCTGATTGGACAGGGTGTGGGAATAGAGGTGTGGTCTTCTGGCAGACAAAAAGACACACTCTTCTTGGGGTGGCTGTCTGTTTTACCCTTGACAGGCTTGCTCAGCGCGCGCTGCTTCCATCGAATGGCACACCTCCTTACCACCTCCTGCAGCTGACGACAACTCTGTATGTGATGCAGATTATTTAATATTAATGCAAACGCATAAATATTTACTCTATAGACTGAAATGCATAGACATACAGCATCTATGGTAACAGCACCTGTTCATAGCTGTGCTGGGCAATGTTAGTTGAGAAAGCACTCATGTGTGCGGTGTGCGTGAGGATGTGTGTGACACCCTCTCTCAACAGTTCATCTCTGTAAAACTGAGCTGCTTCAGTCAAACGCTTCTGTTTCCTCTGACGCTCTGCAATCCAGAGCCGCCACATGCAAAACACCTGAAAACATACAAAGACTATGCAGTTGCAGAAAACCTGTATTATAATTAATAAGCTGTGCATGATCTGGCATTACCTTGGCCTGTAGGTTGAGGGACCAATGCCAAAGCGCAGTCTCAGTTTTCTCTGCTTCTGTTCGTCTGCTCTGCAGCTGTATGTCATAAACATTAAAACTCAGGCAGATATACAATACAAAAACTTCAAAGAGACAGTAACAATCAATCATAAGTAGCTGCAGCTCAAAAAAAGGAAATGAGGTAATGTCAACAGCTCCACCTACTGCACAGTACGTGAGGCTATAATAACTATAATAACTACAGCTATATTTAAGAAACAGGCTATGTTACATTAATAAAAGTTTAATGAAGAAATGTGTGCTTTATATTTTTAAAGGATTAGTTCATCCAAAAATAAAAATTCTTT
Source organism: Cirrhinus mrigala (assembly GCA_036247105.1). Classification (NCBI taxonomy): domain Eukaryota; kingdom Metazoa; phylum Chordata; class Actinopteri; order Cypriniformes; family Cyprinidae; genus Cirrhinus; species Cirrhinus mrigala. The sequence goes on from CM070012.1 coordinate 25,681,705, forward strand.
CATTAATTACTCACCCTCATGTCGTTCCAAACCCATAAGACCTTCGTTCATCTTTGGAACAGAAATGAAAATATTTTTGATGAAATCCAGGTGCTTTCTGACGCTGCATACACAGCAACACAGCTGAAATGTTCCCAGTTTTCTTTGCGCACAAAAAGTATTCTCATTGCTTCATAACATTATGGTTGAACCACTGATGTCACATGAACTATTTTAACAATGTCCTTACTACCTTTCTAGGCCTCTTGAATGGTCAGAAAGCTCTTGGATTTCATAAAAAAATATCTTAATTTGTGTTCTGAAGATGAACAAAGGTCTTACGGGTTTGGAACGACATGTAGGTGAGTCATTTGAATTGTTTGGTGAACTATCCCTTTAACTGATATTTGTTAACAAATAAAGCATTTTGTGTCATAGTGGTTAACACACATTTGAGAACAGCTGAATAACTATACTGACCAATCAGCATCAAGGATTTTTTTAAATATTATCGAACAGTTTGTCAAATCAAAACTCACCTGTGTTTTCCAGCAGATAAAAAAGCGCTGACAAATCCTCAACCTGTGAAGCTCAAAGCTTCTTTTCTTCATTACCTAAAAAACACAAACATATATACTCATGATAAAAAAAATCTAATAATTATGAATGATCTTGATGGAATATATACAGTTACTGAAACTTGGACAGTCACCTCATAAGTTTTGTGATGCTGAATATTGCTGGTCCATGTATTGAGGGTTTTTTTTCCCAGGTTTTTGTTGTAGTGCCTGCTGGCCATCTCGTTCACCAGTCTCTCATCTTTTACCTCTGTGCTTCGCTCTCTCCATCTTCTCAAAGCCACCTGCATGCGAACTAACAGCACAAAAACAACACTGAATAATTTTATCACTACACAAACTAATAACAGTGGTATTTATATAAGCACATTTATACAAGTACATTTATCAAGATGTGTTTGAGCTTGTCTCAGAGCTTCCTCCTGCTGGTGACGTTGAAGATGAGCAGATACCGTCCTCTGTCGCCATGCCAGAAACACCTATCAAACAGTTCAAATATTTATTATTTAGTTATTATAAAGTTGTACTTATAAAAAACAGGTGTTTTTACTTGTTATACAATTAATTTTGATATAAGCACCTGAGATAGAAGGTGCTTTTGAGAAAAACATTCAGCTCTGTTTTCCTTCTCTCTCTCTTCCATGAACTGTGACACATTTATTCTCCACAAACAGAACATCCTCCTGCAGAAGCATAAATAAGAAAGGACAGAATAGATTACATAACTTAAAATAAACGCTACAAAAAATATAATATACAGATCATAATAATACCTGACAAGGTGCTGTTGATGTTCCTGGTAACGGCACTCCACATTTTGGTTGACTGATTGAGCCTGCAAATGATATGACTACATGCATGCATGTAAAACCTATGAGTTTATCATCTAAGCTTGATATACACAATATAAAATACTCTAGCATAACCCAGCAATGTCTTCAGATATACTGTATACTGTGTCAAAACAAACATACTCATACCTTCCAAGCTTCTAGAGCATGTTTGAGCAATCTGCTGTTGTAGTGTTTCTCCATTTGTGCAAGCTTCTCTCTCTTCTGTCTTTTACGATCTACGTACTGTTAAACAATTTTAGATTCACAATATTTCAATCCAATAATAACAACATCAGCATCACATGATTAAAAAAAACATTATCAGCTGTTTTCTCGTACCTGATGCCAGTCTGCCATGGCTCTTCTTAGACAGCGCTGTCCATAATGATCCTCTGCCTGCTTGAAATGTCTCTGACTGAACAACAAAACACAACAAAACTCAAACTTAATCAAAAATCTGTGGTTTATTTAATGTTCTTCCTGTAGTTTATATTTTTTGATTCACACCTGGTCTGTATGTTTGCGACGAGGTTTCTCCACTGGTTCAGGGCCTTGCGTAGCAAAGTGTGTTTGTAAAGCGAGTCGGCTGCTGCTTGTTTGGATCTCTCCTCTCTATGCTGTACAGCACTGCGGTACCACTTAGACCAGGCATGGACACGAGACACATGCTCCGAATGCAACACAGCCTATGAAAAATACACAAGTTACAGTAATATTGTGAAATGTTATTGTAACTTTACAATGTAATTTATTCCGGTGATGTCACACAATTCTTCAGAAATCTTTCTAATATATGGATTTAGTACATTTCTTAAATATTATCAATGTGGAAAATTAGTGTGCTGCTTAATTTTTTTAAGGAAACTGTGATCAATTTTGTGTTCAAGATTGTTTAATGAACAGAAAGATCAAAAGATATAGAATTTAGTTATTTATCAAGTACATTTGATATACACTGCTGTTCAAAAGTTTGGGATCAGTAAGATTTTTAATGTTATTTAAAGAAGTCTTTTATGCTCATCAGGGCTGTGTTTATTTGATTAAAAATACAGAAAAAACTGTAATATTGTAAAATATTATTGCAATTTAAAATAGTGGTTTTCTATTTTAATATCATTTAAACTAGAATTTATTTCTGTGATGCAAAACTGAATTTTCAGCATCATTACTCCAGTCTTCATTGTCATATTATCCTTCAGAAATCATTCTAATATACTGACTTATTATCAATGCTGGAAACAGCTGTACTGCTAATTTTTTTTTCGGAACCTGTGATACTTTTTTCAGGAATCTTCCATGAATAAAACATTAAAAAGAACAGCATTTATTTAATATATAAATCTTTTGTGACAATATACACTACTGTTCAAAGTTTGGGATCAATACATTTTTCTTTCTTTCTTTGAAAGAAATTAATACTTTCATACTGCAAGGATGGGTTAAATTGATAAAAAGTGATAGTAAAGACTTACAATGTTAGAAAATATTTCTATTTTGAATAAACGCTGTTCTTTTAAACTTTTTAATTCATCAAAGAATCCTGAAAAAAAGAATCACAGGTTCAAAAAAAAAAAAAAGTTAAGCAGCAAAACTGTTTCCAACATTGATAATAAATCAGCATATTATAGTGATTTCTGAAGGATCATGTGACACTGAAGACTGGAGTAATGGCTGATGAAAATCAGCTTTGCATCACAGAAATAAATCGTATTTTAAAGTATATTAAAATAGAAAACTGTTATTTTAAACTGCAATAATATTTCATAATACTATTTTTTTTCTGTATTTTTGATTTAAAAAAAATGGAACTTTGACAAGCATAAGATAATTCTTTAAAAAAAAACATTACAAATCTTACAGATCACAAACTTTTGAATGGCAGTGTAGATATGTCTTTAATGTCAATTTAATGCATCCTAACTGAATGTCAGCATTATTTTCTAAAAAAAACCCTAATTTTTTCTGAATGTATATTTATGGATCTTACTGTTCTTTCAGCAAGTCTCCGATCTCTCTGCACCTCCAAGTTTCTCCACCAGGTGCAAAATGCCCAACTGCAAGTCTGCTGCCTATATAGAGGACAAAAACATGTACATTGTCAGTACAATACAACACAGACATGGATATCTATATGCACACACTATTTTAGCCACAAAAACTTGCCTGTAATGTTGTTCAGCTCTCTCTTTCCGCTCTCGTTTCTCTGTGCGCTGTGCTGTAAACTCCATCCAAGTGTTTACACATTGTGGAAAGATACGTTGGGCAAAGCAGACATCAGCACGTAGTTCCAACTCCTATGTGAATATGTGTATAGACAAATTGTGTGATAAAATATTAGAAGCATTTCTAAAGGGATAGTTCACCCAAAAATGAAAATTTTGTCATTAATTACTCATGTCATTCCAAACCTGTAAGACCTTCGTTCATTTTCAGAACACAAATTAAGCTATTTTTGATGAAATCCAATAGACAGCAACACAACTGACACATTCAAGGCCCATAAAGGTAGTAAGGACATCATTAAAATAGTTCATGTGACATCAGTGGTTCAGCCTTAATTTTATGAAGCTATGAGAATACTATTTGTTCATTATTCTACAATTTGTTGTCAGTCTTCGAAGCGTGTTGACAAGAATATCATAACGCATGACGTAGGAGGTTGAACCACAGATGTCACATGGACTATTTTAACAATGTCCTTACTATCTTTCTAGGCCTTGAACATGGTAGTTGCGTTGCTGTCTATGCAGGGTCAAAAAGGCTCTCAAATTTCATCAAAAATATCTTTAAATTTGTGTTCCAAAGATGAACGGAGGTCTTACGGTTTTGGTGAGTAATTAATGACAGAATTTTAATTTTTAAGTGAACTATCCCTTTAAGGCAAAAATGAGGAAACGTGCAGTCCATTACTAACTGCAGATGGCCTGTGATATAAGATAATGATAATGTGGTATCTACCTGCATTTGTCTGTTTTCTGTGAGATGTTTTCTCCAACGATGAAGGCAAGATCTCAGCACAGAAAATCTGTTGATTAGTAACAACCTTTTAAAAGTCTCACAGACCAACTTATGTTTATTAACAAGCTAAAATATCTAAAGACATATGACTTGCTTCAAATTAAAAAGCACAAACAGATTGTTTTGCCAAGAGTACACATATTATAGTCATTTATGTGACTAACTTGTGATGGGCTTGTGCAACACTCATCTGGGGCTGCAGGCTTCTGTCCTCAGCCTGATCCAAGCGCAACTGCCAGACTTTCCAACACCTTGCCAGCAACTGAAAAATATCAATTTCCATTTCTGGCATTTACACTTTTTACAAAAAAGAACTATAATAACCCATAACATTCATAATCACTATTGATAGACTAGGTGTTAATAATTGAGGATGAGAATGAAGTTTTTAGCATTGAAATGTAGTTTTCATAGAACAATTCACTTTTTTATTTAATAAAAATTCCAGGAAATTTTAATTTCCACAAATATTTTAAAGGAACAGTTTACCCAAAAATAAAAATTCTGTTACCATTTACTTACAGCCTGTAAACATTTCTTTCTTCTTCTAAACACAAAAGAAGATATAAGTTTCTGTTCTGTTTTGGATGAACTACCCCTTTATGTTTAAGAACAGCTTTGTCAAGTGTTGTGTTTATGATGTGCATACAATGTGATGATGATGCTGGACACTAATGTTCTTGTTGAGACGATGAGTTTTACTTTGAGTGACGTTTAGAGCAAGGCCTCTTAAACCCAAATGCTGTGAAGAAATACAAGAACATCATAATTATATGTAATATATATAATACAATTATTTTAAAAATTAAAACTTCTAAAGACAAGTACACAACTAACCAAAAGATGGAGTTGTCTGTGATGCATTGCAGCCTTTTCCTTCTTAGCCTTCTGTGAACACAAACTGACATCTACAAGACAGCTCAGGAAATCAACTGGAAATTTTTCCAGTAAAACAAGTATATGAGAACTGTCTGTTTAAATGTGTAAGCAAAGATACAATGTCTCCAGTGTGCGAACGCCAGCTGCTGGGAGCCGTGCTGAGCCAGTTTATCTGCTTTCTGGGCTCTGTCTTTCTCAGCACGCCTGGATTGCAGCACATTGTTCCACTGATCCCAGAACTTCTCCAGCACAGCAACACGCCATACATCCTGAGCAACAGCTGCAACACAGAAGACAAATGAAATGTATAAAATGCAAAAAATAAATGCATAATTGTGACTCGTCAGTTCGCCACTGTATCTCAAGTTGCAATTAAAATATCTTATATATTAAAATTTTGAGGTTGGTTTTTTAATGCTTTTTTTAAAAATAAGTTTATGTATGCTCATCAAGGCTACATATATATGACCAATATATAGTAAAAACTGTAATATTGTGAATATTTTCACAATTGAAAATAAAAAGACTGGCACCTGTTTGCTCGTTCTTAGCCCGTCTGTTCTCTGTGTGTCTGACCCATCCATGCAATGCATGTCTTGACAGCTGAAGACAATAGTGACGATGAGCTTTGGACTCCTTTTCTTTCAGAACACAGGCACGTTTCATCCCGTCTCTCCACTGCAGCCATGCCTGTGAAAAACAGCCATTTTAGAGATCACTCAGTTTCATCACACAGTTGCATTTTCATATGTTTATACTCACTCTGATCTGTACAGTGTGAGCCCAGTGTTGCAAGGCAAGATCTTCTTGATGGTACTCCACATCCCTGTGCTGTAGTGTCATATTCCACACGGTCCAAACCCACCTTTAATGACCAACATATGCACAAACAAAGATGTTTCACATAAATTTTCACATTTACTTACAGGCCACTAAAAAAACCTAAACTGTGTTACACATGCATCTTTAAATATGTGTATATTATATAAACTACGATTCAACAATTTAATATTCAATATTTATATTAATACACTCTGACTCTACGCCAGGATTCCAACACTGTTTATTATCAATCTGACTGTTTTACTCTTATGCATGTGACTCTGCAATAATTTTCTGTCACCACATAAGAGAAATGCTCACTTTTGTACAGCGAGTTTCTCGTGCTGCACTGCTGCCTCCTGCATCCTGCGTTTCATGCGACACATGTCTAGGTAGAGTTCCCAGCCATTCCATACAGAACGCAGCTTGTGCTTCGTCTCTGCAGTACAAATATTCAGTTAGAGCTACTTTAACATAATAGCAAAACCCACAGCATAATCATGCCCAGTAATGTGAAATGAAACGCTGGACTTTATTTACATCCTCATTCAACTCCATAAAGTAAAATATTAATAGAATAACAGCCTATATACCAAATCTGATTGCAAGTTGCAGTTTTTTCTTTTCTTCCCTCTGGACAGCAACATACTCCTGCCAGGCTTGAAATATTTTGCTGTAAAGCATATACCTAAAATGGGCAGAAATAATATATTATGAGGTGTGATCAGTGAGATACTAGCCATTAAAAGCAAGTTTAAAAAAAAATTAACGTATTAATACTTCTATAGAGAAAGGGTGCAATAAATTAATTAAAAGTGACAGCAATGAATTATTATTGTTACAAACTATTTATATTTAAAATAAGTTCTTTAGAACTTTCTGTTGATCAAAAAATCCCCCCAAAAATGCATCACACTTGATAAAAAATAGGCATATTAAGCAGAACAGCTGTTTTTAACATTGAGACTAATAAAAATGTTTCTTGAGCAACAAATCAGCATATTCGAATGATTTCTGAAGGATCGTGTGACACTGATGGCTTGAGTAATGATGCTGAAAATTCAGCTTTGACATCAAAGGAATAAATTACATTTTAAAATATATTAAAATAGAAAATGTATTTTAAATCGTAATAACGTTTCACAATATTACAGTTTTGACTATTTTTGATCAAATAAATAGACTTGGTGAACATTCGAGACTTAACTTACGTATAATGGCAATCTGCCCTTATATTTAAGGTACATTCTTTTCTTGAATGCCACCACTCATCTTTCCAAGCCCCTAAGGTCTTCCTCAAGACCACCTTACAATAATGAGATCTGTAAAGAAAACACTAACGTCATTAAATAAAGAACATCATATCTCACTGCAGTACTTATATATGCATGACGTAAACACATTACCACACTTGACCTTGCTTGTGATGTTGTTATTCGTCCAAATGTCTTCTGAATCCATAAGTGAAGGAACTTCCGGGCAAGATGCCTAAAAATTCAAAGCAATAGTCACATTTCATGAACGAATGGAGGGATGTCATTAAACCGTTATTCATATTCAAATGAACAATCTGCTACCTTATCCTCAGCTCTTTAAGTCTACCACCTCGGTTCCAAGTATATCCGACCCTGTAAGTGTTTTTTCTTATGGGTGTTTTACGTGTCCGGTTCTTTTCAACACCACAAGACAACTGTTTCCCAGCTTTAGGTCTTGTCGTTTGCATCTTTAATAGTTTATTCGAGCATAACAGTTACATTACTTTCAGCAAATCAGCGCATTGTCTAGCAGCTGGTGTTTGAACTATAGCTGGTTAAAATAAAGTTAATAAAGTAGCTTTTAGGGGTTATAGATTTATCTTAAGGCTTTACCGCTACTGCAGCTCATTAAAAAAAGCTGTCAGCTATTGACAACAACTAACAACAAACCATAACTGCCGCTCTTCTGTGTTGAATAAAATTTCTTCCGGTAAAATAATGTCATAATAAAAGACCTAGCTAAAAGTGGCAACTTGAATATTTTAATAATGCATTTATATTATAATTAATAATATTATTGCAGTTTTGTTACAGTAACAATAATGCAGATATTTTTCAATAATGTAGTTATATTAAATCTTTTATGCCTGTAAATTACTGTACATGATTTTGTACATTTAATATTGAGGTGCACTGCTTTTTAAGTTGCGTTCTACATTCATTTAAAAAATTTCAAGCAGACAAGACCAAGGTCAACATATCATTTTGTGAGATTTCTTAGGAGAGTTATTGCCCTACTAAGCAGCAATTGTGTATTTGGGTTATATCTTGATGACATCACAGAACAGAAACGATTACAGATTCACGCATGATGACTCATAGGGTGTCACTATGGCCTACAAGTAGATAAGGTGTGTAGGACTTAACAGTTTTACTTTTTTAGTTTTTTAAATTTTTAGCATCATTACTCCAATCTTCAGTGTCGCATGATCCTTCATAAATCATTCTAAAATGCTGATTTGCTGTTCAAGAAACATTTATTATTATTATTATTATTATTATTATTATTATTATTATTATTATCATCAATATTTAAAACAGCTGAGTACATTTTTTCAGGATTCCTTGATGACTAGAAAAATCCAAAGGTCAACATTTGTCTAAAAAAAAAAAAAAAAAAAAAGCTTTTGTAACATTATACACTATACCATTCAAAAGCTTGGAGTCAGTAATTTGTTTGTTTATTCATTTATTTAGTTATTTTGGGGGAAAGAAATTATAGAAATATAATCGACCTTGACCTTTAAATTGAACAAAAGTGATGATAAAGACATTTATAATGTTACAAAATATTTCTGTTTCAGATAAATGCTCTTCTTCTGAACTTTCTAGTCATCAAAGAAACCTGAAAAAAAAAAAATCTATTCAACTGTTTTCAACATAATAATAATAAATGTTTTTTGAGCAGCAAATCGGAATATTGGAATGATTTCTGAAGGAAAAGGATATATATTAATGTTTTTAAAGAAGTCTCTTCTGCTCACCAAGCCTGCATATATATATATATATATATATATATATATATATATATATATATATATATATATATATATATATATATATATTTATTTATATATATATATATATATATATATTTATTTATTTATTTATTTTATTTATTTAATTACTTTGTGTGTGTACACATAGTAAATTCTAGTTTATTCTGTTTCAATCTTATTAATCGTATAATAAATTAACAATATTAAAATCTTTATATTTTTTATTACATTTTCTTACATAATTATTACATAATTTTTTTTTTTTTTTAACTTTTTTTATACTGTTTAATTAAATTCAGGACAACTGCATGGTGAAAACCTACGTACTACGCGGTTGACAAATAAACCTAAAACAGAATCCATCGTGACCATAATAAAATTTAATCGAATAAATAGAAGATAAACACTTTTAACTTTGGTCAGAATCATGTAAATAAAAAACCAAGCAACTCAGCTAAGCGTTTAAATCTTGTCACGTGACTACAATTTACAATAGGCGGCCACGTTGATTGCCTGAAATGTATTCTTGCTCTAAAATACTGTAACGACTCTTGCCAACCCCCTTGAATAAAATACACACTTCTAACCAAGCATTCTGGTGTTCTGTGTTATATTATTCGAAACTACAATCAAATGTGACTGTTTGCTTCCAAAAACTTTAAAGAAGGCGTGATTAGACACTATATAATCCTTGATTGGGGCCTTTCTCAGAACCAGTCAGAGATCTGAAGAAATTCGCCGCTCTGCGACTGAACAGAGACGAAAGAGAAAGCTCAGAGAAAGTACCCAGAGGTACATTCATTGTTGCAGTCGGACTTCAAGCTTTAATTAAGTTCTAGAGCCCAGTTATCTGTTGGAATTGGTCTTAATATATGTGAGCTTTAGTGTATTGACGCGCTTTTTATGTACGTTCTACAGCTTTATGAGTGGGGGATAAGTTTCCTAGCCTGCTAACCTGACTCACTAGCCTATAAATAAACAAACAAACACGGAATTTTTGGAAGTTTTTCGCTCTCACGAAAAAAACCCAAAGGAGAAACCAGCCAAAGGTGTGATTAAAAAGCGGAAACTGTGAAAAAAGAGCCGTTTGTCCATTAGAACCGAAGTAAATCCTCGGCGTCGGCTTGTTGAGTTTAGCCAGTTTGCTAATGAGATGCTTTTCCCTGTCAATTAGCGTTTAATTCTGAAGTGACAAGGAATATCCGAACATCCTGTCAAGATTGTCGACAGAGAAACTTTATTTTTAAGCAGAAAGCTTCATCTGCGGCCTGTCTGAAATCTGGACTGACTGCAGCATCTCTTGTAGTTTGGTATAGGACAGGTAGCCAGAAGCTAACTGAGGTGTCCAGGCGAGGAGAGGAAAGGTGCTGTGACACCGTTTCAAATATCAGGTAAGTTCATCAGCATGTTAAGAAAGGTGCTTGGTTTTTTAGAAACAGACGCGTTTTTCATGTGAGAGTTTGTAACATAATGTTACTGCATTAGGCTGATTAGTATTCTGTAGTTTGCTTGCTGTCTGCCTCGTCATTTGCTAATACAACAGCTACTCAGGAGCCAGACATTTACCTGATTATATTAAATTCTTAAACCTTTCAATCCATTTTAAATTAGATTTAAGTTAAATTTAATTTGAAGTTGTCATATACTTTACAGGATTTATACACTCCTTGGTAAACTGCTTGCAGCCTGTTTGTGCAGTCACACTTAACTCTGATTTTGGATTGGATAGCTTTTTTTTTTTTTTTTTGTAGTAGAAGTAGTAGTGTTTTGAGACTTAACCGAATAAGTGTGCACTACATTAACATGGCAGTTAAACTAATGCTGTAGAACTTCATTCACAGGTGCCCAGAGTATCTGATATTGAGGCTTCACTTGAGTTTGACCACCCACTTGAGTCATGGAGAAGGATGAGAATGGTGAAAACCTGGTGGAAACGGTGAAGGACTCAGTAGTGACCTCCGCCTACAGATATACTAAGGTGAGAACAATCCCTTAAAGGAAACCTCTTTTGATGAGGAAATTTCTTGATCTGTTGGTATAATAGTGTGATACTTGAACAGATGCTGTAACATTTAGAGCTTCAAAGGTACCACATAAAAGACCATATTTACAAAAATAGGTCTTTCAAAAATGAAAATTTTTATTATTAATTTTATTATTTTATTATTAATGACAATTTTCATTTTTGCGTGAGCTAAACCTTTAAAGCCTATTATGCATTTTAATCTTAAACTTTTCACGACACGTCATCAATCGGCTATATTCGCGACGCTTAGTGTAAACACTGCCACTGAATGCCACTGAACCGAACGAAACTCGCATATTTTGTTGATTATTGCTGCTGAAAATGGTCAATTATTGTCATGTTTTGGGCTGTACTAATTGGTTGGACCGAGAAAAACATTTGGAGTGCTATTAGATTGCCAAAAGTTGTAACACATCAAGGAGAAAAGTGCCAAAAAACTGTTTGAGAAACAAAAGGCATTTGTGGTTGGCCAAACTGAACCAGGATTTCCAGGGCAAGAATCTTGACAACATTCATGTTTGTTTTTATAATTTCTGGTCAGGTAGGTGAAATATTAGGGTTATATCTTAACTATTACTGCTCGTACGTATCTTTACCACCTAACTTTATTTTGTAAAAATATTGTGCCCTTTCCTGCTTATTGAGTCTCTCTCTATATGATTTAGCAGCTTCCACACACTTTTCCGTGGTTTCGACAGCATAAATTAGCAGAACAACGTATTTAGTAGTACATTAACTGTGCAATCCATGCAGTTGTTTACATCCGAGCATTTCCAATATTGCCGTGCTTTTGGATAACTGACCAAACCGAGACGTAAGTGCAAACCCTCTGTAAGTAAAAATATTAAGCAAAACAGCATGTTACTTGTCATGTGATAGGATTTAAAACAATTAGTGTTTGGCAGTACGCATTGATTGCCTGAAACAACAGTAGAAGATGGCAAAATGCATTGTGTTGCTCACTTTTATATTTTGATTTTGAACATTTGGTTTTGTTTCAAAAGCATCAACGCTCAATAGCTCTTGTGTCTTCCTGCTGTAAACTTGCTGCAGATTTTTTAGAAAACTGGGAGCTGAAGGAGATACACATTCTCTCTGCTTGCAGTGCATCAGTGCTGCTTGTGAGGAAAGCAAGAAAATGCACAGATTTACTGAATCATACAGCACTTATGAATTTTACTACCTATAGAGGGTTTGCATTTACGTCATGATTTGGTCAGTTACCATTACGTGGCCATATTGGCGATACTCGGATGTAAACAACGGCATGGATTACATGGTTAATGTGCTTCTGAATATGCTGTTCTGCTAATTTATGCTGTCTAAACCACGGAAAAAGTGTGTGTGTGGAAGCTGCTAAATCATATAGAGAAGAACTTAGTAAGCAGGAAAGGGTGCAATATTTTGACAAACTTAAGTTAATGGGTGGTGAAGATTTGTATGAGCAATATTACAATATTAGCCTAATGTTTCACCTACCTGACCAAAATAAGAACAAACACGAATGTTGTCAGGATTCTAGCCCTGGAAATCCTGGTTCAATCTGGCCAACCACAAACTGTTCCTCAGACAGTTTCTTGCACTTTTGAACTTCTTGAAATTTTGGCTGTCTATAGTACTCTATAAAACTACAAATGTTTTTCCCAGTCTGACAGATCAGTACAGCCCAAAACATGACAATAATTGACCATTTTGAGCAACAACAAAAAAAAAAGGTTTAATTTCGGTTCGGTTTAGTTTGTTTATGCTCCGTTCCACCAATATGGACAGTTAATGATGTGTCGTGAAAACACTACGTTTGTAACAGCAGTGAACCGTACCTTGAGTGAACCGTTCATGAGACATTTCCTAGGTTGGAAAACAGTTCACATCATTCAGTTGAACCAAACTCTGATATCAACCTCTGAAAGCACCCTAAATATTTTAGTTGTCAAGTGTTCTATACAGTTTTGTCATGCTGAAATTTTTTTGTTTTTGCAGGAAGAGCTTATGGAAATCAAAGAACTGCCAATTTCCAATGAGAGGCCAGAGTGTCTTTCAGAGAAATATGACAGGTGAATATTTTTTTTTTTTTTTTTTTTTTTTTTTAAATTTAGTGTTTGTTTGCCAGTTTAGTTTGAATAATTCTGAATGTGGCACAATGTCTTGCATGAAGATCATAACAGGACATCAGTGGGATTTTTGACTCCTGTTGCGTATCCTCTTGTATACATACACATTAAGCTTTTTATTGTCTTATTTTAAGCATCAACACCTAGTGTTAATGTCTTATATTTGTCAGTGGCTCTTTAGCAACTAACAAACCACTGCTTTCCAGTATTAGACAATCAAAGGGTTCATTTACAGCAGTCATTTAAATACTCTTAGTCTGACATTACTGACTGATGTTGTTTTAAATTAGTTTATATGAAAACCTAAGCCTTATATGTGCTAACTGTACTGTCTTCTCAATAGTGATGGGGTCTGGGACCCTGAAAAATGGCATGCTTCACTATATCCCTCTTCAGAAAACAGCTGTCCAGCAGAAGGATACAAGAAAGATTATGCAGACGATAGAGTTCCACTAAAACGCAGAATTGCAGGTAATTGGCCAATACGTTTCTGATGTTATTCAGCTATCAAAACCTTGTTGCTGAAACAACCATAATTAACTTTGTCTTCCCCAGATCCTCGGGAACGTGTAAAAGATGATGAACTTGAGGTGGTTCTTAGTCCACAGCGGCGTAGTTTTGGCGGTGGCTGTCAAGTGGCACCCACCGCCCTCCCTCGCCGCCCCATCAGCCCTCTGGAGAACAAAGAGAACGAGTCACTCCGTTTGGGGGGAGCACGTCGCATAGGGAGTGGCCGTATCATTGCATCACGTGTATTTGAGAGGGATGCACGAGTTGACAAAGAGAGGGAGCGAGACCGAGAGCGTGAATTTAAGGACAAGAGATTTCGGGTATTGTGCTAAGGCTTTTTGACACAAAGGAACTTCTTGCTATCATTGCTTTGTTCAAAGAATAAAACATTGTTTTCTGTGTTCTACTGTAGAGAGACTTTGGAGACAAAAGAGTGTTCAGTGAGAGAAGAAGAAATGACTCCTATGCAGAAGAGGAGCCAGAGTGGTTCTCTGGTGGACCCACTAGTCAATCTGAGACCATTGAGCTCATTGGCTTTGATGACAAGATCTTGGAGGATGATAAACGAAGGACCAAACGTTCCAGGAAGAAACCAGAGTCTGTTAAAGAAGGCATGTATTGTACAAATGTAACAAATGCACACACTTAAGAAATGCTTCTGTTGTTTGATAAGTGCATTTATCAGCATGCTTTTTCAATCTTCCACACCTACAGTTGAATGTAATGGTGGGCTCTCTGAGGACCGTGAAGTAGTTCAAGAGTCAGGAGCTGACCAAGAGGTTCCACATGCCGAAGTTCTTCCTGAGCAAACCCCTGGAGAATTTGACTTCAATGAGTTCTTCAATCTTGAAAAGACCATGCCTGGCCTGGCTTCGGTAAGATATGGGGAGCACTGCATGCTTTTGAGGGTGATGGTCACACAGTCCCTTGTCTTAAAGGAAGAAGGAATAGATGAATCACACTTTTGGGGGGGGTTTGGTCCATGTGGTTTTTTTTCTGGTACTTTTTGGGTATTTTTTTATTAATCTGTACTATACTGAATATAAGCATTTTATTTTTTATTTATTTATTTATTTATATATTAATTTAATTTTTAATTTAATTTAATTTTATTTTATTTTATTTTTTCACTCTGCTCCGTAACATTCAGTGTTCCATTTGCATTTGTATACAAGTAGTTTCATTTTGTGGACAGATTCGTATTGCAGCACTTCTGATGTTTCTTAATGTGGTTCTCTATGATGAATCGATTGTGAATATCTACTCGCTTATCTGTAGCGTTAGAGAAATGTGCCTACCAAATGAATCTGTTTTGAAGTAGTTTCTTGTTGCCGATTGCAGAATAGTTCAGCAAGCCTGTTTGAGGTTCATATGGTGCTTCTTGCTTCTGGTGTTAGAAATATGAAATTGTTGGTTTTGCAGTTGTATGGCATCAAGCTGTTTGTTAGCTTTGAATTTTTGTTGAACAGAAAGCTCAATGAAATGCAAATTTATGCCCATCCGATTTGTAAGGTATTACACTTATACAGTTGGAACTTGGGATGGTTTAATGGGGGTTGTGCCAAATTATAATTTAGATTTTGGAAATACATGGGGATCTTGTAAATGAAACTGTGCTCCAAAATGCCCAATTTTCACCCCATTGCAATAAGCGGTCTGCAGACACTCTTCACGTAAGTGTCATTCACCCCCCAAGGCTGTTTCCGGCTTCTGTGCTATAACGGTTTAAACCAGGGCTTCTCTTTCTTTCCTTTCAGATGATTGAAGATGTTCTTGCTGAGGGTCCGGTCATGGCCAGTCGTTTTAGCCGCTGGTTCTCCAGTAACAGAAGTCCCTCTGGCAGCCGCTCCAGCAGTCTACGTTCCACGCCACATGAAGAGTTGGAGAGACTAGCAGGTAACCCTTTCCTATTCCAGTCTTATTCGCCTGGTTGGCTATTTCATATTAAATGTTAACTACAGTAGTCAACATCTGAAGTGGATTAAAACATTTCAAGGTTGTCCTAAAACCAAAACAATACCCGTTCTTTTCTCAGGACAGCTCAAATGTTGACTACTATATTTAGTTTAGTTGTCTCTTCATAACGTACTTTTACGTAGTCAGAAAAAGGGTCAAGTTTTAGATGTATTGACAATTTACCATTCTTCCCAGCCATGACATTTTGCATAAATATTAAGAAAGGGTCCCTATGGCTGTTTGACTCTATGAAAGCATTTATTTAGCTGTTTATTATTATAAATGTGTAAATAAAGCAACTTACTGACCCTTTTAAATGGTTATGTAAATGCTACCTCTGATAAAAAGTGAATGTAAATGTGTTTAAAAAAAAAAAAAAAAAGTGGCTGATGCTTCAGTGCATCTCTCTACTGTGCCATTTTGGTATATATACATTTCTCTGTGTGTGGGCGCATCAGGTCTGGAGCCTCATACTGGATCTCTGAATCAGGGTACGTCTTTGTACTTCACCCCCATCTCTTCAGCGGAACGCAAAGAGAAGGTGGACATACTGGAGCTGCTGCATAAAGCCAATATTGACCTGAAACCTCTACTGTCCAACTTAAATGTCAACAAGGCTCACCTAAAGGAGAGCAGTGAGTAGCATCCTGTATATTTTCATAATTTTGAATGGAATATTGCGTAATGAGGCTTTTACTTACATACATGCATACATACATACATGCATGCATGCATGCATGCATACATGCATACGATACGATGTAATATAACAAACATCCAGGGCTGCCCCCTAATAGTCGACTAACTGTTAGCTGACAAGAGGAGGCTTGGTCAACCAAAATTTTATTAGTCGCAGAAAAAAAAATTTCACAGGAAGTGGCGTAGTCATGCAGTCTGTGACAGATTGTCAAACAGCTGGTCTATGTGGTAATGTAGTACATCAGGCAGGACATCCAAATGCTCCCCTATCAACCATCGACCTCAAATATGGCTTTCCATCTGAAATATGTAAGTAGTACCAACTTTACATGGTTGCTCAATCAAATGATAACCTTGTAAAATGTGCACTGTCAAAGTGTCTGTTCAGAGTGTGAAAGCTGAATAGTGCACTTAGATGGAGGTGCCAGTGCAATGACTTGCTCCTAAAGGAACACTCCACTTTTTTTGAAAATAGGCTCATTTTCCAACTGCCCTAGAGTTAAACAGTTGAATTTTACCGTTTTCGAATCCATTCAGCCGATCTCTGGGTCTAGCGGTAGCACTTTTAGCATGGCTTAGCATAGATGATTGAATCCGATTAGACCGTTAGTATCTCGCTCAAAAATGACCAAAGCGTTTCGATATTTTCCTATTTAAAACTTAACTCTTCTGTAGTTACATCGTGTATGCAGACTGACGAAAAATAAAAAGTTGCGGTTTTCTAGGTCGATTATGGCTAGGAACTATACTCTCATTCCAAAGTAATAATCAAGGAACTTTGCTGCTGTACCATGGGTGCAGCAGGCACAATGATATTACGCAGCTGTCAACTCTGCCGGCTGCTGCAACTCTGCTGCAACTCTGCATCTACACAAACTTGGTGCCGGTCACTTTTAGGCGCTGTGTAATATCATTGCGCCTGCTGCAAGGCGAAAACAAAGAAAGCACTAGGTTATCAATAAACTATCAAAACGTTAATGCCATCTCCATGCTGTTTTTCCCTGAAACATTCATAGTGTGCACTGCAGGTGCACTCTGGCAAGCCGGTGCACTGCAGGTGCACTCTGCCCATTCAACACAGAATGTCAAATTGCCCTGTATTAAAAAAAAAAATAAATAAATAAAAAAAATATTTAAATACCATTTCTGTTTGCCCTCTTAAAGCAAACTCTGGGGTGGTGTTGTCTTTGGAGGAAGTGGAGGTGGGTCTTAAGGGACTAAAGGTGCAGCCTGAGCCGGCTCCATCATTACCTCAAAGGCAGCCCAGCGGAGGTGGGGGTACTCCCTTCATGGTGGAGCACCTGGAAAAAGCTCTCACGGAAGGAACGGGGGGTCCGTCACGACCACGAGACCCTGACATGTCTGCATTTAATAAGTTAGTGAGCACCATGAAGGCAAGTGGAACCCTGCCCACCCACCCCAAAGCCAGCGGGAGCAATGTAAGTATGCAGCGGTTGGTTATGTTTGCATGGTTTTGTAAGAGCTTGCTGCATGCTGTCCAGCCTCAGGTAAAGCTGCATGTGTGAGACTGATGCATTGGTTGCCCAGCTTGTTGTGCTCAAATATTCCCCGCCTTTGCATGCAACACAAGCCAGTGCTGTTTAATTGCTAGTTGGTCTGGGCTAGTAAACGAGTGTTTATTTTGACTAGTGATGGGCATAAATTTGTATCTAGCAGTTGTGGCTGACTTGTCAGTGAACTTTTGCATGCATAGCTTGGCATATCCCCTTCTGACTCCAGTGAATCTTTTATAACGTGCTTGGTTTTTTAACCATTTTTGCGCAAGCCGTCACTGGTATGATGTAGTGACATCAGTGTTTTTGACTTTATGTACCAAATGGCATGCATTGTATCCGATGTGTTTTTGCCTGGTTTATACTCCAGCTCTTAACATGATCATTTTCCCCTCATGTTTGTGTTCAGTTACAGCAGCAGTCAGTGGATCCTGCTCTTGTGTCCTTATCGGAGGCGCAGGTACCTGCCTCTCAGCAGAAAAACATCTTTCAGGTGATTTGTCAAAGTTCAAGACATTGTATTCAAAACAAATTCAACTTGTCAGGACATCAGTAAACCCAGTTACATAATGTGACTGATTTGTAAACCACTGTAACAAATTGGTGCAGTTGTCAGATGTTGTCAGATGTTCATGTGCACAAATCAATGTCATGTGCTTCTGTGCTTTAGGAATTGCTGGTTGCCCCTCATGGCCCTGTTCCTGTTCCTGTTCCTGCCCCTGTGCCTGGCCTCGTACACCACCGTGCTTCACCCCCACTCTTCCCACAGAGAGCCCCTATACAGGACTTTTTCCCGGGCATGCCTCCTGCAACAGGTAAAATGAAATAAATGTAACTGATTTTGAATTAGTAGTTGTTGTTGTTGTTGTTGTTGTTGTTGTTGTTGTTGTTCATATATTATATAATTTATTTATTTTTATAAATATTCCTTTTTTTGAATGTCATGTTCTTCACTCATCTTTTGTTGAATCTTAGGGTTCCCTGGTGGCCCACAAACCATGTTGGATCAAATTCCAGACTTGCATCGGGCCAGGAATACGCCACAGGTAAGACTCAAATACTATGGGCAGGTGTTTAAAACAGTGTGTGCGTGTGCGTGTGTGTGTTTTTTTTAAATAAAAAGATGTTTTTTACATTTCAAGAAGTCTACATGTAATCAGTTCTGTATTCAGTTTTAAAAATGTCTAAGTAGGTTATATATATTTAATACACAAACATTCATATCTAAATATTAAAATAACCTTCCAATTAAAATACCAATGAAATGCATTCTAAAATGCATTTAATAAATATCAGTCTTTCTGTGAATCTACATTTTCTCTGTGTAAAGACTGTTAACATAGAATTATGATAATGTACTACAGTATGTTCTTGGTTTTGTATTGTTAATCAGAGATGAATTCCTTATTTTTAGATGAGAGCTTTGCCAATGGGAGTTGACCAGGCCAATCTGGAAGCTTTGTTTCAGCAGGAACTGGCAGTTCTTAATCGCTCACAGTACCAACAAGGCTACAACAAACAGGCTCACGATAAGGTGTTTCGTAACAGGTAATTTTGATTATCAGAGACCATAGGCAGGTTGTGTCAAAGCAAGCCTTGCTAATGGTTTCCACTTCTTGAATCACTGAATTTCTTTTAGTTCGCTCTTGTATCAGTTCCTTGTACATTCAAAAGGAAATTTTACCCAAAAATTTAAATTCTGTCATTAATTACTCACCCTCATGTTGTTCCAAACCTGTAATGGCTTCATCCATCAACACAAAAAACATATTTACCCCCCCCCTCCCCCTTGTTGGGCTAGTTTTGAGAAGCAATTTGGTGGATTTTGTTGTGAAAACCTGGAAACCCTGTTCATATCATTCTTTTGTGCATGCGGGCCATGCAGGGTCTGAACTGAGCACGAGGACTTGCAGTGTGAACATGCCATGGACTATTTTAACGATGTCTTTGCTACCTTTCTAAACCTTGAATGTGTCAGTTGCGTTTACTGTCAGAAAGCTGTCGGATTTCAACGAAATAATCTTAGTTTTGAAGATGAACAAAGGTCTTATGGGTTTGTAACAACATGAGGGTGAGTAATTAATGACAGAATTTTTTTTTTTTTTTTTTGAGTGAACTATCCCCTTAAGAGTTGTAAAATTTATAAAAAAAAAAAAAAAAAAAAAAAAGGGAAATTTAGCCAGATACACACTTATTCATAAAATGAACAGTTGCTGTATCCAAATGAGTAGCCTAATTAATGGAAGGGGCTAATAATGGTGTGTACAGTAACACATTTCATTTATTTGCATCTGTATCTTCTGTTTTGTAGACAAACCAGGATGAACCGTTCACCTGGACCTCACCTGCCTGGCCGGACATCACCTGGCAATACAGTAACAAGTGTGGTAAGTCAAATCTATCACATTTAATTTAACTGCCATTGAGGCTTTTGATCATACATCTCATTTATTTATCAATTTAAGGCTTTAGATGGCCATTTTAATGTTTTGAATACTAAATATCCCTCTATAGAACAAAAAGGCCAAATGCAAACAAATGACTTGGTGGTTCAAACAACCAATTTTTTTTTCTTTTGCTCCTACTGCAGCTGTCTCCATCCTTCACTCCCACTTCTGTGATCAAAAAAATGTACGAGTCCAAAGAGAAAAGTCGAGATGATCCTGGAAGTAGACCAGGAAGCAAGGAGGAGACTGTGAATTCTCATAACTCGCAGGAAGGTATGAAACGATGGGTTCAGAGCACGGTGAATGAATGGAGTAGCTCTCTTTCTCTTGTTTCCTTTTTTCTAAAGCAGTTCCTTTTCATTTATAGATGGGCCTCCATCGCCCAGTTCCTTTCTGGAAGATGTGGACACCAGCGGTCCTCAGACTGGTGGGGTAAAGGCTTGCTCCACCCCCGTTCCTACTCAGAATCGTCATAGTAAAGACCCAGACCGACCCAGGCCTCCTTCAACAACTGGCCACCACACTCCCACCATGCTGTCACCAGGGCCCTCTTCTCCCTTCCCCAGACCCCAGATGTATACAGTCCCTCTGCTTCCCCACGTCCCTTTGGTCAGACCTCCACCCCAGCCTTACCCCAGTGTGATGCAGAGGATGCTGGCTCAGAGCATCCAGCCTCAACAGCTCGGACCCACATTATTACAAACAAGTTGGTTTATCACACTTTGATTTCTCGATATTCATACCTGTTCCAGAAATGTTCCCATTGTTAACCGAATACAGTGAATAGTGACGGGTTTTTTTTGTTTTTTTTCCCCTCTCTTTACATGAACAGGCATGTTCCCTCAGGCTGTAGACCTGTCTCAGCTTCAGGGTTTACCCCCAGCCCTCTTAGGGCAGCCTCTGTATCCACTTGGTCCTGCAGGGCATCCACTCATGGCCCCTAGAACTGCAGGAACACACATGCAGTTAGCAGTCATGCAGCAACAGCTTCAACAGCAGCAGAGACCAAGTAAGTACAGCACCAGTGTTGTACAATTACTACATTAGAATGATAGACTAGGGATGTAACTATATAAATATCTCGATATTAAGTCCACGATACAATATTTACAAAATTATTCACACTGGTGTTTTAGGAAGCCAAACTAATTAGAATAATAATACAATATTAGAATAATAATAGAATAATTATTAGAATAATAATTTATATTATTGTAAATAAGTTTCAGTATATTTAAGCTTTTAAGCTTTTATTTTGACGGAAATGGCAGTACAACTTTTATTTTGACGGACAACTCCAGCTTCAACGAAAACAGGGTTACAAAAACAGGTCTCACTACAAATCTAGTGAAATGCTGTAATCATCTGCCGCCAAAATAAAGCCTAAGTAGTGTTTCCTTCGTGTTTCAAATTTCTGTTTTAGTTTGTTTGACAGATACTGTGCCAAAGCATAATGACCCAAATCACAACTTTAAAGAACATTTATGTTAGAAGTAGATGAAATATTTAAAACTAGACTTTTCGCCTGGAAGACTTGGTTTCATATCGTCATGTGACTACGATGATACCACGTTATACCCCTATACTGTTATACCCCTAATAAATGCAATAATTTTTTTTTTTTTTATTTAACTTTTTTTTTTTTTTTTTTTTTCTCTCCACAGATCTGCCAGTGGCTCCATCAGGAGGCCCCCAGTCACAGAGCCACGGTCCCCATCGGACAAACCATTCCCAGCGACGAGGTGGTAGCCCTCCTCTGGGTCTGGCCAAGTGGTTTGGTTCCGACGTGCTGCAACAGCCCCTCCCTTCCATGCCGTCTACTAAAGTAATCAGTGTTGACGAGCTCGAGTTCCGCCAGTAATGACATTCTGTGACCAGTCAGCAGGAGCGAAGCAAGACATCCCTTCCCTTCCCCACTACCCTCTAGTTGGAGAGATATGAACTTTGATTTCTACCATTATGTACAGATGTCAGAGCTCTGGTCTATTTTTCTGTGCTCTGTCCGAAACCCTTGCAGTTGCTGAGTTGTTTTTGTTTTTTTTTGTTTTTTTGAGAAGGCCTGAAGTTAAGAGGAAAAAGGGAAAAGACACTTTTTTCCTATTGCTTTCGTCACAGAGTAGATTTTCATAGTTTTTGTTTTGAATTTTCAGTTTTTGCAGTAACGTAAATAATGTATAGGCCTGAATTTGTACAGATTATGGGAATAGATTTTTTTTCTTTTTCCACCTTGTACATAGAGTTGACTTGTTTTTTTTTTTTTTTTTCTGTCTTTTATGTGGGGAAGGTTATCCTGCTATTGAGAAACTTGAAAGTTGCTTTTTGTCTGCACAGTGTTCCATGTTTCCCATCTAGGGTTGATCTGGGCGGGAAAGGGCGCCAATGCTGATTACTGGTTTGTTGGAAAGGAGATGTTCGTGTGTAGCCATTTATGCATCCCTAATCCATGAAAATGCCCTTGAAACTTTTGCTGGAATATTGAAGCCAGAATGTTCTGCAAGAGGGGACACACTTCCACCCCAAGAAGTGAATGCTAGTTGTGCCTTTGTTTCCTTTTTGATTTTCCTTTTTTTTTTTTTTTTTTTTTTTTTTTTAAAAAAAAAAAAAAGCAAAAAGCCCTCCCATCCTTCCTCTAGCCAGTCTTCTTAGTCACTGTATAAGAAGCACTGCTCTGAATCACATTTGTTTTAGGGTGGCAGGGGTTGGCAATTACGTAATGTGCTATTAATTTAAGAAGCACAAATAGTTAATAAATATAAAAAAAATTAAATAAAAAATCATTCACATAAAATTGTATTTGTGACTTGTTGATTTCAAGATTTTAAATTGTCTGCCTAGTAACGCATACTTTTTAAATGGCTGATTGAGAGAGAAGTCTTCTGGACTGAGTGGGTTTATGTATATTTTACTGGACATTCCTCTTACTCTAAATATACTCTTAAGTATATTTTCAAAATGCCAAAACTGCTGTGGCACGTTGTAGAATTTAATAGCTTTGCACATATTAGGTGCCCTTGGTACGTATCTTGGAGTCTGTTTTAGTGTTATCCATGCATGCCAAAGCCATACTCCTTTGCCATACTTCTGTACCCAATCTCATGGCCGCTTGGCTAGGTGTTTTTCCATTTCTGCACAATATTGTTTGGTTGTGTGGGGCTTTTTACAAACCCAAGGACACTGGATAATGCATGGACTGAAACCAGATAAAAAGCTCAAAAACAGACAAACTATATAAAAGTATGACAAATTGAAGGCAAAACAAAAATAAGGGGAAGAAATTATTGCAATTGTAAGTCAGAGCAAATTTCAGTTTTTATTGAATGTTTAATTACAAAAAAATAAAATGAGTAGATATTTGGATATGCCACCCAAGAAAGACAGTGTGAGCTCAAAAATTGACTAAATATTGTGGTGTGAAACCAGGGTGTTTTATGCAGTTCTTATACATAATGATTCCCTAAAGTGTTTGTACATCTGATTGCCACAGCTACAAACAATACAGCAGCCAGACACACTGCAAGCCAGTGTACAGTCTACAACAATTACCTTTCTCTATTGTTTGTGTCTTTGTGCTTAAAATGTACATTACCAGTTGAACAGAGCAGCTGCCTGGCTGACTGTCTAGGCTACAGTGTCAGTTCAAGAGTTTTGACTGCTCACTTAAATTTCGTTAACGTTTACCGTATATTTTCTAAATGGTTACTGTGTCTAAAAGAGAGAAAGAGACAGTCTGCTGTCATGTATTCAGTGTCTGGCGTACATTTGGGGGAGGGGGCTCACTGGAAAACAAGGATGTGAATTCATAACGTTTCGAACCAGGAAGACGGACAGGAAACTTAAATTTCGGTGTGCGACTAGTGTCCGCGCTTTGTCTTTGTATGGAAGTAATGTATTAAAGTGTGTTATAACAGAAAATATTAAACGCGAACGACACCCCCTCCCTTTAAGCAAAGGTCAAAGTTCACAGGAAGCTGGGGGGCTGCCATTTTTCCCCCTGCTAACATGTTAGATGCTAAAAAGGCGAGGAGTGGTGGTCGCTGCTGAGTGCTTCTGTTTATTGGGTGTTTGCCATTTGTTTGCGTTTGTCTACCTCTTCCGTCGTATGCGTTAGGCTCGTTTGTTGAATGAAGGCGGCATGGAGAGGACAGAACAGCCGTGGAATTCCTCCTACACGTACCAGGTGAGCAAACACAGCGCCGAGATGCTACACAACCTCAACAGCCAGAGAAAAGATGGAGGCAGGTTTTGTGATGTTATCTTGCGCGTCGGAGAGGAGAGCTTCCCCGCGCACAAGGCGGTGTTGGCGGCGTGCAGCGAGTATTTCGAGTCGGTGTTCAGCTGTCAGACGGAAGACGACGGCCAGGGCAAGGAGCTGGAGATGCACACGATCAGCCCCAAAGTTTTCCGAGACATCCTGGACTTCGCGTACACCTCCAAGATCGTGGTGCGCCTGGAGTGCTTCCCGGAGCTTATGACCGCGGCGAAGTTTCTGCTCATGCGATCTGTCATCGAGATCTGTCAGGAGGTCATCAAACAATCCAACGTGCAGATCCTCGTGCCTCCTTCCCGAGGAGGCGAGCACAGCCTGTTCAGGGCCGCGGAGCAGCTGTCATACCCCCTGCCCGTGGACATGTCAAACGGGAGCGTGTCCAACGGCGCTGTGTTTACTGACAACAATGACAGCGACAGTGGCGATCCGACGCAGCCGAGCAACAGCTCTCAGCCGGCCGCTCCCGGAGCACCAGCGGCCGACCGCTTAGCGGTTTCCCCTTTGGACTTTCCCAGCAGCCACCTCAATAGCGACAGCTCCAAGCGAGGCAGAGGGAGACCCAAAAAAGAGCCCACAACAGAGCCTATCTCTTACAACAACAACAACACCACCACCCCTCAAAACGAAAACGAGGGCCTTTTCTCCTGCGGGGTTTGTGGTAAGATGTTTCCAGACGACGTCCAGTTGAGAAACCACGAGACGCAGCACGGGACGTTCACCGGCGGCGTGAGCACGGGAGCGGAGCTGGTCGCTGTGGACGGCCCGACGATGATCTCTCATCCCCAGACTAGGTTCCAGGAAAACGGACTGCCCGCGGACAACCGTAAACGCGAGAGGACGAGACGACACGTCGCGTGTGATCTGTGCGGGAAGGTCTTCCGAGACGTGTACCACCTCAACCGGCACAAACTGTCACATTCGGGCGAGAAACCGTACGCGTGTCCGGTGTGCGGGCTGCGCTTCAAACGCAAGGATAGGATGTCTTACCATGTGCGGTCTCACGACGGCTCGGTGGGTAAACCATATGTCTGTCAAAGCTGCGGGAAAGGGTTCTCCAGGTGGGTGCAGTTATTTATAGATACGTTTATTGCAATTACAGCTTTTGTTTATGTTTTTGTATCATCATAAATTGTTTGTGGGATGTTTTTGTAGGCCAGACCATCTGAATGGACATATTAAACAAGTTCACACCACAGAGAGACCTCACAAGTGTCAGGTGAGATATACTCATCTTTAATATATACTCACTCTCACGTTTCAAATCTAAATGGCTTTCTTTCAAAAAGTGATTATCTGAATAATATACCAGCCTATTTTTTCCATTTAATGAAAGTGACTGGGGCTGTCATATTCCAAAATGACACAAAGCGCTATAAAATACAATAAACTTGGTCCATACAACTTATGAAGCCATATGATAGCTCTAGTTTGACTAACTACTAGTTAACCCAATGGCAATCAGTCTTTTTTTTTGGATTTAAATTTAGAGTTTGTATTTTTATGTAAATGACTTTAAAAAGTTACATTCTACAAAATGCTGGGTTAAAAACAACCTAGCTTGGGTTATTTCACAACCCAGCACTGGGTAAATATTGGGCAGAACACATGGAACCGCGGGGTTAAATGTTTTTTACCCAACAAGCTGGGTTGTTTTATTTAAGTCAACTATTACTTAAAAATTATTATTAAAAATCACACAGAATTATAGAGGCACAGCAATAATCAAAAGATGAACATTTATTATTAAGCAAGAACACGGATGGACAAATCTAAGACAAATTGAATTTTTCTGGTGCATACAGGAGAGTTTACAATATTACATACATTTTAAACTCCCTTAACAATCATTTTAGAAAATAAAAAAAAAAAAACATTTAAAAGTAAGATTTTAAGTGTATTCAACAGTTTTCTGTAATCACTTTTTCACTGAATTCTTGTGCTCTCGCTTCACTCGTAGCTGAAAGATGCCATGACTGACTCCACAATCTGGCCATAAACAAATAGTACTGTGATTAGAGAACACATTTTAACATCAAATTAAATTAAACTCAGTATTATAACGAATAAAATTAGTTTGTTATGCAAAGCAAAAGGCATTTCCATCATGCGAAACGACCACTGCTGACGCAGATGACTGATATCTCAGTGGTTGGGTAGAAAAAATAACCCAGCATTAAATATTACCCAGCAGCTTAGTTACAATTCAATTCAATTCTATTCAGATTTATTTGTATAGCGCTTTTCACGATAAATATCGTTGCAAAGCGACTTTACACCATAATGACATTTTTACAATATATGTAGTACAGAAAAACTACCCAGCACCTGGGAAAAAGTATTTAAAATAACCCAATAAAATGACCCAACAAGCTGAAGTCCAGAAAAACAGCACTTGTGTAAAGATATTAAAAACAACCCAATAAAATGACGTGAACAGGTTGAACCCAGTATTTGGGTTTAAAAAAAAATAACCCAGCATTTTTTAGTGTGTATGATCAGTTTTGCAGAAAAAGTTAGATGACTAACTTTTAAGACTACCCTAAGCAGTAAATGTATATCGTTATTTACCTAAAATCTTGCTTTGGCAACAATCCCCCCCCTCCACCCACCCAACAAATCACAACTTCTCAATGAATCAGTTGCTGCAGTTCACAAATCTGGTCTCACTTGCTTGCTATCCATCCTAAATAGTATTCAAATTTAGAACGAGTGTGTCCCAAATCATAGTATGTTACAACTATGTGACAGAGTGGTCCATTAAAGATGCAATTATGACAATTATGACCTAGTCTTCTGTTATACACTCAAAAGTATGTATTTTTCTTAACAAAAACAAGAAATATGCAGCAAATGATTTATTCACATACCAGATTGACCAGGTTTGTTTAACTTGTTGTTTAATTGGGATTTTAGTCAAACTAAAGTGTTTACATGACATTTGAAAAAAACGAACTATTGCTTTAGTCTGACTGAAATACAGCTTTTAAAGTGCAAATAAAAACACTGATGGTCACAGTGGTTAGCAGTTTGCTGCAAGAGATGGTTATCAGTAAATAATGACTTTAAGTTGACATGAAATGGAATGTGCAATCAGTCATCTTTTCTACTACATTGTGATGTGTATATGAGTAAAATAGCTTTTCAAACGAACAAATGAAGGGCAGGGCTGGATTTTGTCTATTGAACATTGACTGAGTTAAAGGAACACTCCACTTTTTTTGAAAATAGGCTCATTCTCCAACTCCCCTAGAGTTAAACAGTTGAGTTTTACCCTTTTCAAATCCATTCAACCGATCTCCGGGTCTGGCGGTAGCACGTTTAGCATAGCTTAGCATAGATCATTGAATCCGATTAGACCGTTAGCATCTCGCTCAGGAATGACCAAAGAGTTTTGATATTTTTCCCATTTAAAATTTGACTCTTTTGTAGTTACATCATAATCTAAGACTGATGGTCTAATCGGATTCAATGATCTATGCTAAGCTATGCTAAAAGTGCCAGACCCGGAGATTGGCTGAATGGATTCGAAAACGTTTCAAAAAAGTGGAGTGTTCCTGTAATATTTTTGGTTGAAGATTACAAGGGTGTATGCATACATTAAAAAAAGTGATGTGCACAGATAAATAATTTATAATAAACACTGCAATATTCCGTTTAAATAATAAAATAAATTGAAATTTTGATTTTAACCATGACATTTTTGTTGATTATTCACTCAAATATATATTGTTTTAGATTTGGCTTCAAACGATTTGTTTTATGTAACACGCGTCTTATTGAACACTTTTAGGATAGGATGGCATGATCCTTTAATGATGGATTTTGTTGTTTTGGGTCTTGACAGCTCAGTCCTCATTCACATTCATTATATGTACAAGAGTGGAATTTAAATATTTGAGTGAACTCTTCCATTAAATCAGCCGTGTGTTTGTGATAACACTCATAAAAATGATCTCCCGCAAAATGCTTATGAACCATATCTTGCCACGTCTTAGATTTGCAACGCGTCTTTCGCAACACGAGATCGCCTGAGGTCGCACCTGGCATGCCATGAAGATAAGATACCATGTCAAGTGTGTGGGAAATTCCTCCGGGCTGCCTACATGACCGACCACTTGAAAAAACACAGCGAAGGACCTCATAACTACTGTGGAATATGCAACAAAGGTACTGGTCAAACACGCATTGAAAATAGCTCATTTATATTAGAGACGTTGCTTATATATGCAGCAGAACGTGTGCTTACAAAATACCCAGCTAATGATCTATGTTTTCATTGCCACTGACACCATCCTTAGTAAGTTTAGTTTAGGCTCACAGAAACTGATTGGCTTATTAATGCAGAAAACTGTCTAAGGGGAAAAGGCTTGAGTTTTAATTAGTACTGAAAAGGTTTGTGGCTTATACTTATATTTAATCTTCTGATTAATAAGACTGAGTGATGTTCTGTTTTTTGTTTTATTGTTTTTATTTGTTTTTCCTACTTGTTCTTCCGATGGTCTCAGGTTTTTCTACTGCATCCTACTTAAAGGTGCACGTAAAAACGCACCACAGCTCGTCCATGCTCCCTTCCTCTGCAGCACATCAGTTCCCTGAACCACGCACCAACAGACCACAGACGCACAACGGCGCCCCCTACCACTCAGGACGCCAGTGTGCAGTGGAAGGCAAGCAAGCCTCTCCCCACAGCGTCAAATTGTTGCTCGCTCACTTGCTGTCTTTTTCACTGCTGCTTATCAGATGCTGCATCTGCTTGCATATAAACTCACCCGCAAACACAGATTGTAGCGCTGCGCATCTATCATTTATTGCAGCATAATATGCAGGGATATATTGTTCAGAATTTGGTAGTTCTCCTCTAAATTACACCATCTTTCAGCACTTTTCTCTCAGTGGATGAGAGGTTGTTTATGGGTTGTCTTTCACTTTTAAGAGGAATGTCAGGGACGAGTTTCTTTAGCTCAGCCGGTAGAGTTTTGTTAAACGGATACCAAAATGTGCAATTGTAATCATACCTTTGTGTGACTGATGAATACGTAGAGAGTGCTTGTAGTTTTGCAGAGGTTCATGTATTTTTTTTTTTCTTGAGTTGTAAAGAAATTACTTTTTTTTTTTTTTTTTTTTGAGGAAAACATTTCAGGATTTCTTTCCATGTAATGGACTTCTATGGTGCCTCTAAATTTGAACTTCCAAAATGCAGTTTAAATGCAGCTTCAAAGGGCTCTAAATGATCCCAGCTGAGGAAAAAGGGTCCTATCTAGTGAAATGATCATTTATTTTAGTATTTTTTTAAATTACAATTTATATACTTTTTAACCTCAAATGTTCGTCTCATCTAGCTCTGTGAGAATTGTTTTTTTTCCTGGTCATGACAGTTAGGGTACGTCTAAAAACACCCATCTCATTTTTTCCTCCAACTTCAAAATCGTCCTACATCACTGTAGAAGTACCGACGAAGAGTTTACAAAGTGAACATGCAAAGAAGATCAAACACCCTTTACAAAAACAGGTAGAAACAGCGATGTAGGATGATTTCGAAGTTGGAGGAGAAAGTCAGACGGGAGTTTTTAGACGTACCCTAACTGTCATGACCGGAAAAAACTGTTCACACAGAGATTGACAAGACAAGCGTTTGAGGATAAAAAGTATCTAAATTTTAATTGAAAAAAAAAAAAAATAACCGATCGTTTCGCTAGATAGGACCCTTTTTCCTCGGCTGGGGTCATTTAGAGCCCTTTGAAGCTGCATTTAAACCGCATTTTGGAAATTCAAATTTTGGGGCACCATATAAGTCCATTACATTGAGAGAAATCCTGAAATGTTTTCCTCACAAAACATATTTTCTTTACACCTGAAGAAAGAAAGACATGAACTTGGATGACAAGGGGGTGAGTACATTATCTGTAAGTT
Organism: Cirrhinus mrigala; assembly: GCA_036247105.1. Taxonomy (NCBI): domain Eukaryota; kingdom Metazoa; phylum Chordata; class Actinopteri; order Cypriniformes; family Cyprinidae; genus Cirrhinus; species Cirrhinus mrigala. The sequence goes on from CM070012.1 coordinate 25,712,288, forward strand.
TTTGTTCCGGAAGTGAACTAATCCTTTAAAGACATTATTTGACTTACAGGCAAAATATTAAAAGGAGACTAAAAAGACTTTTAAAGCAATAGAAATGAACAATTGCTGAAAATATACTCAGGCCAAGCTGTAGATGGGTTTGTTTCTTTATCAGAACAGATTTGGAGAAATGTAGCATTGCTTGACTTGCTCACCAGAGGATCCTCTGCAGTGAATGGGTGCTGTCAGAATGAGAGTCCGAACAGCTGATAAAAGCATCTCAGTTAATCCACATGACTCCAGTTCATTTTGTGAAGTAAAAAATTGTGTTCGTAATAAAACAAGTCCATGATAATGCTTACTCTAGATTACTTGTGGATTATTGTGATGTTTTTGGGCTCTATTTCTGATGGCACCCATTCACTGCAGAGGATGCATTAGTGAGCAAGTTTCTCCAGATCTGTTCTGATGAACAAACAAACTCATTTACATCTCGGATGGCCTGAGGGTGAGTAAAATTTCAGCAAATTTTCATTTTCGTTATTAAATAAGGTGCATTTAGAGTTGATTTAAGACATGAGTTAAATAATAGCTGCAGCCCTATCAATCAGCTTTGTCTGCTAGTCACTTACATCGCTGCTGACAAATTTAGCATGGCCATGTGTCCCATTCTGTGTCGCTTACTTATCATCTCCATCAAGTGCTGGCATAATGAAAGCGTTTTTGATCCTTCATTCATGCATGTCCACTTAAGTGCACATGTACACGTTTCTGTGGATTTAATGGACCTTTTTCAAACAATTATTGCCATAAAATCCAGCAGCTTGTGATTGGGAATGAACATGATGGCAAACAATATGGAGACAGTATGTTTTCTAAAGAACTAGAAGTATTTTAGAATTTTTCTATGATCCCTTAGTAATGGAGATGCCAACAGTTATGAAAATTTATTTTTTTCTTGTTTCAAGTAGGTTATTAATGTTAACTACTATGTGGATTCACTAGTAATGTAATGTAAGCTTTAGGGTTTTGGCAGTTAGTATACAAAAAGCAATGCAGAAATACATCAGAAAGGTGTCATTAACTTTACATCAGTGCGGAATTGTCATTACAGTATCACTCCAACAGTATCATTGAGCTGCTGGCTTGGCATGTAATGCAAGAAAAAGATTCATTCATTAAAACTTATTTTTGTCATTTTAACTTCGAACAAACAATGTTCATAATTGGTTTCTGAACTGATGTGAAGCTAGTGGTCATCTATCTGTATTGACTGCGAATTGTCCCCCTTGGGCTCTGTCTTTTCCTCTACCCATATCCTTTACCTCTTGGGGCGGTTACTGGCGTGTAGACCTTTGCACCAGTCGCCGGCTCGTGGTTACCTTTCCCGAGACAGAGGGGTCTTTTCGGGGGCTAACTGGGCCAGTTCTACCCCAGCCTGTCCCTCCGGCCCTGGGCCTGCAGCCTGAGCTGCTCTTGGGCAAGCCAGGTCCAACTCCCTATTTCTGGGAGTGCCGCTCTTCTGGAGCACCAGGGTTTCCACTTCACGGACCTCTTACAGGTCAGTACGGGCTGTTTGGAGGGTGGCAGTGTGGTGAGCCAAAGAACTGAGGATGTCTGGATGCTGTAACTGATAAGTCTGGTGCAAATACCTGCTAAGAGCACAGTTAGCATTTATAAGACTTTTAAGTCAAAAATTGGTCTGGTTTTAGTTCTTATCTAATAATTGGCGCGTCAAGGTTTTGCACATGCTTTTGTCTAGTGGTTCCCAGTGCTGCTTGATTTTCATCCGTTTGCTTTTACAACACACACTTCGGACCTCTTTTGTCTTTCATAACTTATACTTTGAAAGAACTGGACTGTTTTTAATCTTAGTGTCTGTAAAATCCCCTGTAACCAATTAGAGTTTAAATTATAATTTTTGAGAGTACAAAATAGTGGAATAGAGAAAAGGTGGGCGATATACTGGTAGACACGATTAAATGGTAGAAATCTGTCAACCGGTCCAGTAGAGATTTTCAACTATCGTCTCTATATCTGTGCTACGTGGTCATGTTTTTAAAGGGGTCATCGGATGCAAAACTCACTTTTACATGTTGTTTAAACAAATGTGTGTACACAACCACCCTATAAGGATAAAAATCCACCCTTTATAAGTAATATCACCTTTTTCAAATGAGACCATTCTCAGCTTCTTGTCTGTGTGACGTAACATCGACCAAGGCTGCTCCAACGATAGTTGATTGACACTTACCTTAGATCCGCCCTAAATGAGCTGAGTAAGCTGTGAACTGTCCGCCATTGTTTCAACTCCAATGCAGGAGAAGACAAGAATGTCTCTGACTGAGCGATTGAGGTGTTTTGTTGTTGGATGTAATAATGAACATTGCAGTTGTCATTTACTCCCAACATTTCAGCCACTAAAGACGCAGAGGATTAACGTTACTTTTAGAAGGAAATGCGCCCGTCGATCTACCTAAATGTATCTATGTTCGCGCGAATCATTCGTGATGCTGCTTCACCTACAGCAGAAGTGAGTATAAGGGTTTTTCGCCTTTCTTAATAATTTGCTAGTTAGCAAGCTTCGCAGCTAAACACCGCTAAAGTAAACATTATGGCTCGTCACCCCACAGAAGAGAGGGGCGGGGTGACCAGAGCTCATTAGCATTTAAAGGCAAATGTACTAAAACAGCTCACTTTGAAAAGGACTGATTTTGACAAAAAGGGTGTTGTTTTACACTACCACTAAGAAATTTGAACCAAAGTATGTTATAGACTTCAACCCTCATATCAACTTGTAGAAAATGGGCTTTCGATGACCCCTTTAAGCATTGTGGTTTAAAAACAAGTGATTTTAAGCTGTTAAAACTCATTCAGCAGTAAAAGAGAAATAATTTCGATATATGCACGCTGTCTGAAAGACTGTTTTTGAGTTATTTTTTGCCACTTTGTTTTTGCCACCTTGAACAGTTAAATACATACACCTGTATGTCAAAATGCCCGTCTTTGCAAGTATCCTTGTAAACACAGTCATTTAAGTCTTAAGTGAAAACAAACAGCTGAGAAAGAAAACACAGGTGTATACACAGTGTATAGGATCTAGGCAAGAATTATGAAATTTCTATGGTATCAAAAATTTTAATCATAAGACCTTATTTAAAGCAAAAATAATTAACTATATAAATATAGCTACCGTGAAATAAAATTACGCAATATCATTACATAAGATTTTGTCCATATTGCCCACCCCTAGAATAGAGTTAGAGAGACTGGAACTCTAGACCCTTGGTATTCAACACGTTGTTCATAGTGTGAACATGTAATGCTTTCATGAGAGTGTTGTAGCACAAGATCTTATTTTTTTTCCCCAAATATAGTGCTTCTCAGCCAATCAGAAATGATCTTTGGTCTCATGCTCTGAAGTGTCGCTCTGTTGTTAGTAGGGCTGCAATGATTAATCGCACGATGTCGTGAGGCGCGTTCAGTCACTGAAGCCGGTACTTTGATTAGTAGTAAAGCTCCATCACGTGCGTTCAGCTGGAGCGGCAAGTAATACACAGAGCCGTACATCACTGATAAGCTACGCCAAAATCACGCTCAAAATCGAATTCGATTCGACTACTAATCAAAGTACCGGCTTCATTGACTAAACCACCTCACGACATCGTGCGATTAATCGTTGCAGCCCTAGTTGTTAGTAGCTAGGAGAACTGCTTAGTTAGCTATGTCAGGCTAAATTTCACTAACATGCATGTGGAATAAAAGTGAGCATCGATCAGTCAGAGCAGAGTAGAGAATTCCATTTTTTGTGGTTTTTAATTTAGTATGAGGAAGTGCCTACTTTGTGGTAAAGAAGGGATAGTTTACTCAAAAAATAAAATTCTGTCATTATTTACTCACCTTGTTAGTTGTTTCAAAATTGTTTGACTTTTGTGGAACATACAAGAAGATATTTCATAAAATAAAATACAGATATTTTATAAAAAACATGCAGGTTTGGAACAACTTGAGGGTAAATAAATGAAAACAAAAGGAATTTGTCCTTTTTTGTGCCTGAACTAAGGTTAAGTGCTAGTGCTCTAGAGCCTAAATGTACTCACTGGACTGAATAATCTGAAATATTATTTTTCTGTAGTGTTCTACACAATAGGATGCCATTTTCTTTTATTAAATTAAATCTTACACAGTGCAACTGCACAAAAAAAAAAAAAGAAATAGACAAGCCACAATATACAGTTGAGGACAAAAGTTCACATACTCCTTGCAGAATCTGCAAAATGTTAATTATTTTACCAAAATAAGAGGGATCATACAAAATGCATGTTATTTTTTTATTTAGTACTGACCTGAATAAAATATTTCACATAAAAGATGTTAACCTAAGTCCACAAGAGAAAGTCTATTAATTTACATATTTATAAAAATAACCCAGTTTAGTGATGGTTCATGAGTCCCTTGTTTGTCCTGAACATTTAAACTGCCCGCTGTTCTTCAGAAAAATCCCACAAATTCTTTGTTTTTTCAGCATTTTACGTATTTGAACCCTTTTCAACAATGACTGTATGATTTTGAGATTTGAGAGCTGGGGGTGTAAACTTTTGAACAGAATGAAGATGTGTACATTTTTCTTATTTTGCCTATTTTTTTTTATTTATTTATTTGTTTTTTTTTTATTTAGTACTGATATTTACATGTTTCCCAGAAGATGAAATAAGTAAAATTTACCCTGATCTTCAAATTCAAAAAGTTTTCACCGTTTTCACTTAATGCATCGTTTTTTCTTCTGGAGCATCAGTGAGTGTTTGAACCTTCTGTAATAGTTGCATATGAGTCCCTCAGTTGTCCTCAGTGTGAAAAGATGGATCTCAAAATCATAATCATTGTTGGAAAGGGTTCAAATACACAAAAATGCTGAAAAACCAAAGAATTTGTGGGATTTTTGTAAAGAACAGTGGGCAGTTTAACTGTACTAAATAAAAAATGAACATGCATTTTGTATGATCCCTCTTATTTTAATAAAATTAACATTTTGCAGATTCTGCAAGGTTTATGTTAGCTTTTGACCTCAACTGTAATGATCAGTGATAGCCAAGCTGTTTTTTTATACTGAAACAGTTTACACAAGTAGTTGTTGTGGTCATGAGGGTTATTTTTAGACATGTTGCTTAATGTGAGGCTCCTTCTCTCTTCCTGTGTATCTCTCTGTCCCCCTCCTTCCCTGATATCCCCTTCCCCACTCTTGTGTTTACCTCAGACGGGCAGGAGAATGCTGGGAAATGCCCCCATCAGGATTCTGATGGATCGGATGCAGTTTTTGGTGACCTTTCCAACGGAACGGACCTCAAGGCTGAACAGAAGGTCGAGGGAGAAGAAATGGAGGTGACATCTTTCATCTTCAACGGCCAACCTGAGGACGCAGTGACCTCGCCGGGGGGATCCAAAAACATCCAAAAAACAGACCAAGAAAAGAAGTTTGCCTGCGGCGACTGCGGTCAGACTTTCCGCACAAAGTCTTACCTCAACAAGCACCATCACCGGGTTCATAAGAAACGTGCTGCCGCCGGGTCCGGTCTCGGTGATCTCGGCTCTCCCTTTTCTCCCCAACAGAATATGTCACTTCTAGAATCCTTTGGCTTTCAGATCGTCCAGTCAGCCTTCGCCTCCTCACTAGTGGACTCTGAAATGGGCAGCAGTGGAATGGGTTTAGGGGAGAAATGACCCCTTTGAGATACAGACATTTCTTATAACTTTATTGGACAACCAAACTTTTGATAACTGCGAGTTTAGTCTGTCTCATACTCTTTGCCGCCATATGTAGACTACTTTTTGTTTCGTTTTTTGCTTCGTACTATTATAATGTTTGATAATGTTTTGACTTTGCCATCGTGGATGCCATTTTGATTCCATCTTGGTGTGAAGCAGCTAATCTGTTTATTCCACTCTCGACAAATCCTCAATTTCATTGGTCTGTCCTTTTCACTTTTGACATGTATGTGTATCACGTGTCTTTCAGCTTCCAGATGGTGGATTGAGGATGATGTTTGCTTTAAAAGACAAACTGATGCCCCAAACTTTTCAGAATGTACCTCTAGGTTATTTTTTTTTCCCAGACTTACCTCACAGAAAAACATAACATGAGTAATTATTGCAATTTTAACAGTCTAATCAAAAGTTTCCACATTAAGACTGAGTCATTTGCGCAGGCAATGACCGTTAACAACAACTAGATTTAAAACGTAAATGTTTTAGTCTTTTTCTATATGAATTACTTTAACGAATATTTAAATGATTTTAAATCCTAGGCCAAATAATGGCGGTTATCTCAGTAATGTTTGTGGTGTTTCTTTGTTTATCATTGGTAGTTTCTGAGACAAATTGTTTTGGGTCACAAAATGTATGTCAGTTTTTAATGTCCAACAGGGACCAATTTCAGGTTTCACTGTAAGATATAGCAAGAAGCAAAGAATATATTTTATTAACTTATTGATACCGGTGTCCAAGTCTCCTTTACGAAAAGGTATATATTGAGTTTTGTTGCGACGTGCTATTTTCTTGAATCATGCAGCCGACAGGAGGACGGCGTGAGAGTGTTGACATGTATGTATGTATGAGTACACGTATGTATGCTGCGGTCTCTCCAATGTCCTTTATCTCTAGAATGTAATATAAACAGAGGGCTTTGTAATCTTTTTTTAATATATCAGAGTTTTTCTAAGTGGTTCAGTACATTCCTGCTTAACTTAAAGTCTTGTCACTATACATGACATGTAACATTCATATATATATAAAACAAATATGTATATATGTATGGCCAATTATATTAGTTTATGGAAACGGGGTCCTTGTATATAGATATTTTCCTTGGCCTTGTTGAACGAATGGATCTTTCTTTTCTTTTAAGAGGACTGTTTTAAGTTGATTCTGACAAATCCATGATTTTGTTGTGTCTTTATTATTATGCAAGTATTTGAGTGTGTGTTTGGTGTTACCCTGTTCCTCTTACTCTAAATGCAGTGTTAATGCTGGTTACCTTTCCTTTTATTTTTACCCTGCAGGTTAGTAGTATAGTGTACCATTAATGTATTTGGAGTATTTGGAATGGCAGTTTGTACAATGTTGCAGAGGTTTTGCAAGCGGTCACTCATGACGGAAGCTATCAATGACATAATGTACACAAAAAATCTTTATTTTATTACCTTATGTACTTGTTTGACTTTATGTGCAGCCGTAAAAAATCTGGAGCGGATTTCAGATTTGACTAATCATTGCTAAAATCGGATCACAACATGTGTTAATTGATTGCAGTTTTACGCTCCTAATAGTAACAATCATTGTCTGCCCAGTGAGTGCGATCTGAATCTTTGCGGCCCTTATTTATTTACAAATTTTGAGTTGTAGGTAATTTGTTATTTGTTTTGTCTTATATGGTGTTCTGGCTTATTACATCACTGGAAATGTTTGTTTGTTTTCTGGCTTATGTATTTGTATATTTGTATGTTGCAAAGTGCCTTCCCAGTACTGATTGTGAACAGCGATGGGTAGGAAAAATCTGTCATTTAAAGGACCTATCTTATAAAAACCATATACAACAGAGTTGCATTGACACTTTTGTATAAAGACATGCACATAGAAAGGTGTACATTTGTACGTTTGGTATTCTACCTTTTTTGTTTTCTGACAAAATGTTGTTTCTCTGCAATTTATGTCACAACGTTGATCAATTTTTGGACATTTGGATATAAGCATACTTTTCTATTGATGTTTGTTTTTGTACACTGTTTTTGTGTCTCTGTCTATTTGGTACAGAGATGGGTATAAAATAAAATTGTATTTGAGAATTTTCTTTATTGTGATGAGCACTTGAAAACAATGCAGTCATAACATGATATACTTCATATATGTGTATAATTAGGTTATTAAATTAAGTTTCAGCAAGGTTCCCTAATATAATCTAAAAACAAAATTATGCTTTTCATTATTGCTAATATTGTACATGCCTACACGCACAAGCATGAATATAATGCTTCCATGATGAAGATTCCACAGCCAATCCGTTTCCTGTTGCTTGTCTGATTGAAACGGACCCTGCGTCCCAATGTGCATACTGTCCACCCTATCTACCCTAAATAGTATTGAAATTTATTAGTATCACATAGAATTTAGGGTGGATAGTATGCACATTGGGACACAGGCAGAGACAACTGTAAAGAAAATCAAGTAATGACTGACTTGACTCACAAAATATTTGCTCAAGGGTTTGTTTAATTGACACTAATTCCAATAATAAGGTAATCCATAACTTTTGAATCACAGATCCAAGGTTTAAGGTATCAGTGACTGTGCCAGTTTATGCATTTTATTTTATTTTATTTATTTTTTGTAAAAATGAAGAATTTCAGCCTCAGGCATCATATAAGGTTGTAATGCTACAATCCAGCTAAAATCAGCCTAAGCTGGTTGGCTGGTTTTGGCTGGTCAGCAGGCTGGTATTAGAGGTGTTTGGTCACTTCCTTAGCGGGTCAGGCTGGGAGACCAGCTGGAAACACCAGCTAAAACCAGCTTGACTATCCTAGCCAGGCTGGAAGACCATCTAAAACCAGCTAAGACCAGCCAACCAGCTTAGGCTGGTTTTAGCTGTTTTTTTTTTTTTTTTGTTTTTTTTTTCTTCATCAGGGTCCATAAGTATTGATTAGCCCCGGCTTCAGAAAAGTACAAAATGTGCACGGGAAATGCAGAAAGTCACATTAGCGAGATTTAAAATGTTGAAAATGTAACTTGAAAGAACAGCAGTGTAGATAAATGTTAAAGTGTAGTAGATGAACAGAAATGTGTTTGCTTAATACAGTTAGATATATTTAAAAAAACGAAAGGAACACCTGAAATAGAATTATAACTTCTCTCACCTTCTGCCCCGCACTCCTAAGTCCATACAACTGGAGGTTCACCTGAGGACTAAGGTAAATATCAGCAACGCCAATGAGAACGAGCACTTACAGTCAACCCAAAACGTTCTTAGCAGAACGTTTATTTGCGTTCGTTTGGATTTCTAAACTAATTCTTTAGCTCATTGACGCCATCTATTGGTATGATGGTGTCACTATTGCACTTATAATTTTGACGTGATTACAAAAAGCCATTTAGTTTGAGTTTGTTAAAGTTAAGGGTTAAATTCGAATACAAACAGTATTTTAATCCACAATATACATTTTTGTTACATCTGTTCATAATGCAGTGCAATAATGTGCAAGTTTCTTTTTTATTAAAAAAAAGTTTTTCAACTGTCGTAATTAACATGATAGATAAAACAAGCCGTCCTATTAAATTAAAGTTTTTGAACATGCAAAGGCTAATAGATTTAAATGGCTTTCTAAAACCAAAAACAAAGCAGGCTATTAGGCTACTGGTTACGTTTAAAAAAAAAAAAAAAAAAAAAAGAACTCATGCTGAGTAATAAACAACCTCAAGCCCATTTTTAAAAGCGTGAGAAAGCCCTAAACACCTCTGTTCACACACACATACTACATGCACACAAATATGTAAGTATGTTAGACACTTACACAGTTGGTTACAACGTGCACACTCAAAAGTGGTTCAACACAAAAAGTGTTTCAATTATTTACATGTTTGCACTTCTGTTGAAGTGTTTTAATACTTTAAATGCATGTTCTTCTGTGGAAGTGTTTAACTTATTTTTGCACTTCTGGTTAAGTGTTTTAATTATTTATGATAATTACGATGAAAATATTCTATATGAATTAAGTGGCACAGTGCGCTAGTATGCATCTATTGGTATAAAGTAATGCTTTTATATTTTGAAAAATGTCTATTAAAAAATTGTACAATGTCCTATTATAGGCAAATGTATTACCTAAGCACAAACTGTCTGAAAATGTATGCAGCATGTAGAATAAAAACGTGCACTTTAAGAAACTATTTTTTAAATATTTTTTACACTTTTTGTGTATGTAGAATATATTTATTTGTATTTTTAAATGCATTTTACCAAAAAGTGTTCCACTTTTGCTGACTTCACCCTAATTTCAATAAATAAGAGACAAAAACCAAAAACGGTCTGTTGTATAAGTATTTTATGACAAAATAAACACCTTAAGTATTAATAACTATGATGTATGAGAACAACACATCACGGTCTGTAGCTGTCAAATCTAAAATTGCATTAAATAGCTCAGCAAGTTGCAAGAACTTTAAGTATGGTTGCCCATTTGAGCAGAAAATCTAGCAGAAATAAGCAACAGATTTAGCAAAATAGTCTTGTTAATCTGTTCTAAACACCAGCCAGAATCACGTGTTTACTATGAACTAAAGCTCTCTGTTGCCATAGAAAAGCTCCAGGGGTTGACTGCCATAAGAGTGTTGCTGAGTCACTCTGACCTTAAGGAGAAACATTCAGCAAAATTGTTATAACTGCACACCCTCAATGACGCTGCCAAAGTCAACTTACCTAAGTGTTATCTTAAACCGTCTCCTGTATCAAATGTACTAACAAAACTAGAATTTGTCTTTCTTACCTGATGGGAATCATGGTAAAGGGAGGTACAGATCACTTCTTTTCATTCATTTCTAATCTGTTAGGTCTACGGTTAATCTTATTTTTTTATTAATGTGAGATGGTAATGCATGATAAATGGATGAATCAAGTAAGCAAAGCAAGTCGATCTAGTGATGCAGAACATAATATTTAATCAGCAAGTAATGCATGTGCAAAGAAACATGACAAGATGTAACCTTGCTGTGTGGTGAAGAACAATTAAGGCATCATTTTAAAGACTTTTTTTTAAATATTAATTTAGTTGGTATATTTAACATTCTATAAGGCAGTGGAGTGAAAGATTTCCCCTAGTTGGTACTGAGCTTGTTTTCCTTCTGGATCCATCTTCACCTGTCCATGGTAGTTGAGTCTGTGAAACTCTTTAGTGATCATCGATAAGGTCTTTCCTTTGGTTTCAGGTAGAACCATCTGAATATATAAAGCAGTCAGGAGGCACACAGCCCCAAATGGCACAAAACAATACTGTCCTAAACCACTCTGCAAAAACACACACGGAGGACATTCAAATTAGTTAAAATATCTAAAAATGATTTAAACGTGATATATTCCTTGTCGAAAAAAAACAGCATATGCTGGTTAGGTATGTTTTGAAGAATAGAAGCTGGTTTAAGATGGTTATTAGCTGGTTTAAGCTGGTCCTAAGTACCTAGCTCCTGCTCATAACCAGCTCAGGACCAGCTTAAACCAGATCAAACCAGCTGCCATGCTTCAAAACATACCTAACCAGCATATGCTGTTTTTTCAACAGGGTTTACTTAGCATTTATATTAAAGGAGAACTCCACTTCCAGAACAACAATTTACATATAACGTACTCACCCCCTTGTCATCCAAGATGTTCATGTCTTTCTTTCTTCGGTCATAAAGAAATTGTGTTTTTTGAGGAAAACATTTCAGGATTTTTCTTCATATAATGGACTGATATGGTGTCCCGAGTTTAAACTTCCAAAATGCAGTTTAAATGCGGCTTCAAACGATCCCAAATGCTGTTGTAAACAATCCCAGCCGAGGAAGAAGGGTCTTATCTAGCGAAACGATTGGTTATTTTCATTAAAAAAAAATACTATTTAAATACTTTTTAATGTCAAATGCTCGTGTTGTCTTACTCTCCCTGAACTTTTATGAAAATAACCAATCGTTTCGCTAGATAAGACCCTTCTTCCTCAGCTGGGATCGTTTACCACCGCATTTGAGATCGTTTGAAGCCGCATTTAAACTGCATTTTGGAAGTTCAAAATCGGGGCACCATATCAGTCCATTATATGAAGAAAAATCCTGAAATGTTTTCCTCAAAAAACATAATTTCTTTATGACCGAAGAAAGAAAGACATGAACATCTTGGATGACAAGAATTGAACAAATTGTTGTTCTGGAAGTGGACTTCTCCTTTAACATTAAATACTCAAACTTTTTTTTTTTGAGTTCTCACCACAAGGAAAGGGAAGATCATCCCGATAATGAAGAGGTTCAGCCACATTAGAGAGCCTGCGATCATGTAGGCAGCAGGACGTGTTGTCTGGTTAAAAATCTCTGTTGGGAGGATTCCAGTCACCCCAGCTACGGTATTAAGAAAAAAACACAGTGTTTATAAATGTAAAAGCACAGTATGAACTGGTTACATTATATATACATTACATATATATATACTGTAGCTGTACTGTAGCTGTCAGGGTGATGTAATTCACCTGGTCCCATGCCAAAACTGAGAATGTAAGTGAAGATGCAGGTCATGCTCAGGTAAGGCATCCAGGTAGCCAAATTCTATTGGGGGAAAGGTAAAACCGTAGGTTTTATTTAAAAGGATAAGAAGAAAGAAGAAAATTCTGTTATTAATTACTGACTCTTCTGTTGTTCCAAACCTATAAGACCTTTGTTTATTTTCGGAACACAAATTAAGATATTTTGGATGAAATGTTGGTAGAATGGAACATTTTTGTTTTCTTTGTGCACAAATATATTCTTGAAGCTTCCAAAAATGGCAGTTGAACCACTGATGTCACATGGACTTTAAGGTCTTACGGGTTCGGAATGACATGAGGGTGAGTAATTAATGACAGGATTTTCATTTTTGGGTGAACTATCCATTTAACCAAAGATGACGTCTATTCAGTTAAACACTTTAGATGACGTTAAAGTTAAAGTTGGACATTATGTGTCCACTTTGAGGTTAGACATTAGCTTTTACATAACTTTCCATGTGACTATGTGTGTGCTGGTAAAGGGAGAAAAGGGGTAATGCAACACTGAATAATACACACCTCAAGTGAAAGAGCCACAGTGAAGACTACAGCCCATCCTGTCATGAGAACATAGCCGCCCATCAACATCAGCCTTCTACCCAACCTTTCTATCAACAGGTTCTGAAAACATACACAGATTTAAAATTCATGTCTAGCCATGTCATTCTAAACAGAAGTGATTCAGTATTCAGTTACACTGTTAAAATGGTAATCTAGGTTCTCCAAAGAAATTATGAGGGACTAAAACACTTGTCCAGTTCAGACTGATAAGCCTAGCATTTGGGGTGAATTATTTCACTCACACTATGCAAGTGGGTCAAAGGATTGCCTGTATAGTTCTGGAACAGTTACATAATTTATAACAGACTAATTGAAGACTCACACACAGAATGCAAGCGGTGAATTCACACATCCCGGTGCCAATGGTCACATATTGGATCTGTCCTGCAGATATACCCGCTTCTTGGAACACATAGGATGCATAGAAGTAGATCTGAGGATTGAAAGAAAAAGTCTTTAATCTTTTAAATTTATGAGTGTGAAACACACACACACACACACACACACACACACACACACACACACACACCAGCACTAACACTTGAAATCCTTCTAAAGTATTTTGAGTTATGTAAAAAAAAGTGTTAGGTACAGGAGAGATTTACCAAAGCTTTATGCAAGGCAAGTCAGTTAGTCATTTTCTATTTTAGTTCCTCATTTAATTTACAGAAAATAATCGTGTGTTTTCTAAGTTTTTTTCACAAATGTTGAATAACTAAAGGGGAATTTACTAAAAAATGTTTCTTTCATCAAAATATTAGAAGTGAATATATAATATTAATGCTCAAAAATTATATACATTGCCGTTCGAATGTTTGTGGTCAGTAAGATTTTAATGTTTTTAAAATAAGTCTCTTATGCTCACCAAGGTTGCATTTATTTGATAAAAAATACAATAAAAAGAATAACATTGTAAAATTAATTACAATTTAAAATTGTTTCATATTTTAATGTATTTTAAAATGTAATTTATTCCTGTGATGGCAAAGCTGAATTTTTCAAATTGTTTTTAGCTTCAGTGTCACATGATTTGGTGCAAGAAACATTTCTTATTATTAACATTTTTTGAACTTTATGTTCATCAGAGAATATAAATATTCTTTGATGAAAGTAAATTTCAAAAGAACAATTTATTTGAAATAGATTTTTGTGTAACTATGTAGAAGTCTTTACTGTCAGTTTTGAATTTAATGCATTCTTGCTGAATGAATAAACCAATAATTACATTTAAAATAAATATTACTGACCCCAAAGCTCTGAATATTAAGTACAAATACCATTTTTAAAAATCATGAGGGTAATACTTGATCTAATGTTAAGACATTAACTAATCTATTTTAACTTCTGATAACTGCTTTGTTTGTCTATTTGCATGCATTTTTATCCCCTTGACGCATGAAGACACTTTCAAATATTAACATCAAGCCTGCAACATAAGCATTCACTCTCATGAACTGCTGGGTGTGTTTTCTTTGGTTAACATTCAGTTTATGAAGCAATGCACCGGTGATCCAGTGCAACTTGAATTTTCAACTAAGAGCCAAAGATATAACGAAAAAGACTGGACAGAGGGAGGGTCTCACCGAGTCATTACCACACAGTTGCATGGCACAGCTCAGTACCGCCACAGTGATGAGCTGCCAGCGAACGCTGCGATCAGTCAAAAGCTCCCACGGCTGTTTGGCACGCTCTCCCTTGGTTTCATTCTGTTCCTGCAGAATCTCATCCAGCTCTTCTCTCTGCACCTCACAGCCTCGCAGACGCCGCAATGCTGCGGAACAAACACGATTAATGTATATAATCGTGTGAGAATTACATGCAGCTTTCCAACAATGAAATAATTAAAGAGATAGTTCATCCAAGCATGTATGACCTTCTGGGCCTTGAACGTGTCAGTTGCGTAGCTGTCTATACAGGGTCAGAAAGCTCTCGGATTTCATCAAAAATATCTTAATGTCTTAAGATAAACAAAGGTCTTGCGGGTTTGGAATGACATGAGGGTGAGTAAATAAATTACAGAATTTTCATTTTTGGGTGAACTATCCCAAACTGAGGGTCTTATACCTGTTAGGCAGGCCTCTTTGTCTCCACAGTCAATGAGGAGGTAGCGGGGACTTTCTGGAAACCAGGGCAAGGTGAGGAGTTGGAATATGCCTGGAATAGCATTACTAGCCAATAAGTACTGCCAACACGGCTCAGTACCTAACAACTCTCTGAAAAAACATAGGCATTTTAAAATAAGTCATGCTTGTCTATTTAATTTTGGCATGTTATGAAATTTTAAATGTACCTCATAAGCTCATTAAATTAAGAAAATTCCTAACATTACATAAATCACTCTCATTAACTGCTTTGCATCAAATATACAGTATAATGTACCTCAGACTGACCACCTGTCCCAAAACAAGTCCAAAAGAAGTGAAGACAGCTGAGGACAGAGCCACAGCCCCTCGTAAGTGCTTTGGTGCACTCTCACCAAAATACATGGGCTGTACATTCATACTGATGCCTGAATATAAACAGAAAAGATGGTTTATTATAATACCAGGAAGAAACTAGCAACCTCAGTTTTAAAATATAAAGTGTGCATTAATGAAATTGCATTTACAGGTAAAATATATACACAGTACCTGCATTTATGCCAACCAAAAATCTGGAGATGATAATCATCTCGAATGACTTTGCTGTTCGGCTCAGAAAAGCAATTAGTGAACTTGATAAAAGAAAGACATTGTTCAGCAACATAGTCTTCTTCCTTGGAAACAAGAACATAACAGGGCATACTATAAAGATGTATTACTTATTTGTAACTCTAGACTACAAATGATTGATTTTTCTTTTATGCCATAAATTATTATGATATTAAGTAGAGATCTTTTTCCATGAAGATATTTAGTAAATTTGCTACCATAAATATATCAAAAATTAATGTTTGATTGATTTTTTTGGGCCCTCAGATTCCAGATTTTCAAACAGATGTATCTCAGCCAAATATTGTAACAAACTATACATCAATTGAAAGCTTATTTATTCAGCTCTCAGATGATGTATAAATCTTAATTTAAAAAAATTGACCCTTATGACTGGTTTTGTGGTCCAGGGTCACATTTAAAGTTCACAATTTAAATCATATTTAAATAAGTCTAAATAAACATAAACTTTAACATGTAAATTATACTGTATAACAACAATATTGACTGTACCTCCCAAAACGTACAGACATTGGCCCCGCTATGAGGGCCCCAATAAAGCCTCCCAATGAGAAAATGGAAACGATGAATGTCCATATTAGTGTGACCTCATAAGACCCCAGTTGTATTCCCCATCGCTCCTGAAATGTCTCGTTGACAAAGTTTTGAATGAACTGCAGTAAGGAACACAGAAAAGAAAACTGGTAATTAGCATTAGCAGATACACAACTAATATAAAAGAGATATATGCAAATATTTGTACTTTTTCATACACACAAAGTAAGTGAAATACTCTGTTCCTTACAACAGTCGGTGCATTCATTATGGCCAGGTTGTATCCATATTGCAGAGTTCCACCAATAGCTGTAGAGGTCACCATTAATGCCAAAGTGTATGTATGACCCTGATTAGAAAAATCAACTGATGTAAACAGGCATTTAATGAACTTCTAGGCAACAAAACAGACAAATTAACTTCACAACAAACAATACTACAGTTAAATAATTAAATTAGGCTACTATTAAACATTTAGTTTCGAAGTGACAATATATGATGTTATGAACCTGTAGAAGGTATGTTTAAAAAGGCCATTGAGGTGCTCCACAGATGTATTTTTAAAATCATATTTTAAACAAATATCAGTATTAGTAGTAGTTATATATGACTTAACAGTACAGCTCACAAGTGTATTTAATTTAAAACTAAAAAAAGTCTAAAAGAACACCGGCAGGGCTTAAACGTTCTACCTTCTTCTCCTTTGTAGTCATGCTGTCCTCTTTGTATGTACTAATACTGCTTTGAGAAAAATAATCCAGAGGATGAAATCCACGAACAGAGAAGGTAGTTGTCAAGTTATGTGGACGCCATTAAATGAGACACCGATGCTCTGAGAAAGGCGCAAAGAAACCAGAGGTCGAGATTATGTTACAGCCAATAATAAGTAACTGCAGAATAGTTTAACCAACTTGACTAGATAAGACAATGTTGTAAAAGATTTTCGAATTCTCTTGAGAACACCTGCTGAATTAAACTACAGTGCTCCTTACAAACCATACGCAGGCATTGTGTCCAATTTGAAGTCCAAGTCCATTTTAAAGAAAGTGAGATCGTATTAAATTGGAGTTCAACTCCACCTATCGGAATATAAATATAACTGTAGGTGCTGTAAAGCAGAATATTTACGTTAATTTTTTTAGAAAAAAATGTTTTTTTGTGTTTTAGTTTGTTTTACATGCAATAATCACATGCACTTGGGAAATATTTATGGTATTGCAGCATAAAACAGCAGTAATAATATTAAGCCTGTTTATTCATTCCATTAGAGGGCAGCATAATATTATCATATCTTTGCACTCTTAACGTTTGTGCTAAATTGCACGTTAAATTGCAAAAATAAATAAATAAATACATACATGAATAAATAAAGAAATGAATAGGTGAAATCTTGGTTTTTGGTTGACCTATGAAATAAATTATCATTTACCACATACTTTGATCAGTTTGGGTA
The DNA here is from genome assembly GCA_036247105.1 of Cirrhinus mrigala. Taxonomy (NCBI): domain Eukaryota; kingdom Metazoa; phylum Chordata; class Actinopteri; order Cypriniformes; family Cyprinidae; genus Cirrhinus; species Cirrhinus mrigala. The sequence continues at coordinate 25,729,834 of CM070012.1, forward strand.
ACAGAAAAAAAATCCTAACCGACCTAAAATCTGGACATTTGGGTTCTTCTTCTTATGTGTTGCAACAGCAGACCACAAAGAATGATCAGTCCAATCTTGACGAACCATTTTAACCAGTTAAGGTAATATGTCTACCTGTGGGAGTGGATTGGAAGAAGCCACACCACATCTAACAAGGTAAACATGACAATAGAAATAGAGATTAGATAGCCAGGTCAGTGTAACCAGGACCCTACTTCTAAAGAAACAACTGACCAATAATAAACCGATAATAAAAAGCTGTATCTCACACATTTTTTGCAAACGTTAAACAAAATGTAAAATTTAATTGACTCTTTATGTTAGTTCTAACTATCAAAGCAATGTCAAAAAATAAATACTCGTACTTAAAAAAAAAAAATACTGAAAAAAATAATTATTGCATCACTTATATCGAAAAAAAACCTAGTTATAGAGATTTAAATTAAAAAAAAAAAATCACAACACCGCTTGATCTACAATGCACGCCTCTCATTAGCTCAAACGAGCGCACGTACGCACGCACGCGCGCACGACAGAAGGATGTGAAGGGTGTGGAGAGGATTCCGTGCTATGAGTGATTATTAGTAACGTTGTTTTGTAGTTAACAATGTTTTACCACTTATCTTTATCATGATAGTGAATTAGAAAAAATATATGTAGTTAGGGCTTTATATGACGTCAGTGGTAAGACGGCGTTGCTCAAGTTTGACGTCAAGTTCAAAATACCTGACTCGACGCATGGCGTCTTTTGTCGAGTAGGACACATGAAACTATGAAGAAAGACGCACACAATTTTACTATGGAAGTTAGATGTCTTGCCTATGCAACGGACTATCAATAATATTGGCCAGTCTCAAGAATACGAACGTGCCTTCATCTATGTTGGCAAAGATAATTTTTTTTAATATAAGAAACGAGGCTGCGAATCCTTCAAACAACAAGTCACGCAAACGCCTTATAATGATGTATCGTGCTTTTTGGGATACAATATTCCTTCTCACCGGTGAGTAAAAATATTTCATGTTGTGTTCATTCGATTTGCTTGTATTATTTTTATTAATTAACTCTGAAATGTAAATAATACGTCAATTAATGATAAGCAAAATATTGGAGTTAAACGTTTGAAATATTGTCATTCACAAGAAAACAACAGTATTGCCACATTTTTAGAATTTGTTTTAGCTTAAATAAACCTAAAATGTCTCAAGAGGAAGTTTACTCAAACTATCAGAATTTATTTAATTCAGAGGTTGAATTGAATCTGTGAGCTGTGGATGAATCTTTTAACGTTGTTTTATGATGTGCATGTGATTTTCCAGTAGTTTTTTTATATTATACATATAGTTTTAGCATCATGATTTGACAGGACTCTACTCATCAATATAAAGCACAATAATATTAGGAGTCCACTTTTCTCCTCACACTCACCGTTTCAGTCTTATCACTAGTAATGACAGATTTATTAGTCCAAAATATAATTATTCTGCTTTGTTGTACTGCTTTTTAGCTTGCTAGTATGAAGAATGTGCTGTCAGTGTTTAGCCAAGACACTGAAGAAGCTGTGGTTTGCTGTCCTTTTTGTCTAGCAGCTTGTTTGGCTCAGTAGTGTTGCTCCTGTCATTAACAAGGTTAACAGAGCTTAGTTTAAATATAGAGCCATTCTTTAGCGTCCGTCTTTTATGCCTTTGTTTCTACAATGAAGTCAAACGGTTTCAATAAGAGAAAGTCAGTAAAGTTGAATGAATGAATTTTGAAATCAGCAGTACATCATGTGTGTTGTTTCTTTCTGTGCTTTTAATATTGAGCAAATGTTTATACGCATTACATCACGACTGGGCAATTTTAAACCTGCCTGATGCAGGATGCTCAAAGCATTGACTTAACAGTAAGACTTTCTGTAAAGCTGGTTTAATGCGTGTTGTGAAAACAATTTTACAAATAAATTTGTTTCTATTTGACTTGATGCCCCATAAAGTAGCTACTTACAATGACTTGGATCTGTATTGCTGTTTCATTCTTCAAGAGCATAGGAAAGGTTTCCAGTAATAAAGGTCCCATTATCTCAGTATGTGATTTTGGTACAATGATGGTTAAGGAACGGCAGATGGTAAGTTAAGAAAACCCTTGCAGTGATAACAAAGGGATTTCTTTTCGTAAAGGCCTAGGTCACCCAAAAATGAAAATGTATTATTTACTCACCCTCTTGGTCCAAAACTGTGTGACTTGCTTTCTTCTGTGGAACATACATGTTGATATTTTGAGTGTTTCTTTGTCTTTGCAGTGGAAGCCAATGGCCACCAAAACTTTTAGGTTTCCAGCATTCTTTAAAATGTGACCCTGAACCACAAAACCTTAAGTAGCATGGGTATATTTGTAGCAGTAGCCAAAAATACATTGTATGGTTCAAAATTATAAATTTTTCTTTTATGCCAAAAATCATAAGGATATTAAATAAAGATCATGTTCCATGAAGATATTTTGTAAATTTCCTACTGTAAATATATTAAAATTTACTTTTTGTTTAGTAATATGCATTGCTAAGAACTTCATTTGGACAACTTTAGTACAACTTTCAGTATTTTTCAGATTTATTTCGGCCAAATATTGTCCTATCCTAACAAACCATACATCAATGGAAACTTATTTATTCATAATTCAGGTGATGTGTAAATATAAATTAAAAAAAAGAGATCCTTATGACTGGTTTTGTGGTCCAACGTCACAAATATCGTATATTGTGTTATACAGAAGAAAGAAATGCATAATGTCAGGAATTTCACCTTTTTGGAGATTTTATTTTTATTATGAATACTCGTGTATTTTATTTAAAATATTGTTTGATGAAGGGTAAAGGAGGAAGAATGGGGTTGGGAAATGACCAGGTTTAAACTTCACAGCTCTTTATATGCAGCAAGGCAACACGGCTCCGACAAGAGTTTAATCTAGTCGATTTATCAATTTATATTTGTGTTTATCAATGTATTGAAATGTTATATCTGCGTGAGATGAGGACACTAAAGCATTGTAACCAGAAGAGCTTTTCTGAGGAGTTTTCCTGTGCAATGAATCTCAGTGCCCTCTCATTTAACAGGGATTTTCATAAAGGCTCTGTGCACAAAGAATAAGAACATGCCTTGAGGTCCCAGACTCTCTTCCAAGCCATTTTAGTGGCACAAAAATAAACATTAGATGTTGGATCAGTATGCGTGTATGCCTAATTTATTTATTTTATTTTTTTACAGGCTGTCAGTCTTTTGAAAAACACCATTAACATGATATACAAATTAATAATCATAAATAATCACATGTATTGAGAGGCCTTAAGTGTATTTATATAGCAACTTTTTTTAATGTTAACAATTTTTGACACTGTGTTGCATCACTGTCTACTGACATAGGCAGCTGCCTCCTAACCATAATGGAAACATTATAATTTGAAATGCACTATATAGACAGCAACTCTAACCCCTATGCAGATGGCTCTTTGCGAGGGTTGCTCAACTATTTTTTTTTTTTTTTTCAGTAGTTTGGCATTAGGACGTTGTTAAGCCAGTGACACAATACACTAATAAGCATAACTTTCAGAACTTTCAGTATTAAATAGAGTAAGTTTATTTATAATGGGCATTATCATAACTGCCATCTTGGATTTATTTTACTTGAGCCCATTGCAGTGCAATTCTACACACATATGATGCCTTAAAACTCTTTTACTAGGTAACTTTTGGAACAGAGCAATACATTGTGGGGTTTGTGGTGGTTCTGCCATTTTCTGTGAATGTATGAGTGAATTAAGCACTTCGTGACAGATTCCTCCAGCAGCATCTTACCTGTGTATGTGGAGAGATCCGCATCACAAATCCACTTTAATTTATCTTAACCCAGTCTTTCCCTAGCAGCTCTTAAAATAGTCTAAAGGTCAGAAGTCAGTTACTCCCACTGATGTTCCAGGGCATTTTAATTGATCTCTGAGTCTAAAGCAAGTGTGCTGTAAGTAGCTATTTCTCATTTGCGCTGGACGCCACTCAAGCCTTTTTCTCTCTAGTGTGTGATGCTGTTGTTCCGCTGTTTTCTCATTGCTGTAACGGTCATGAGTCTGGCAATTTTTGACTTTGTTGGATCCTCATTTTCACATTTGGGTAAGGCGTCCACAATACAGTAGCAGTGACATTTGAATAGTTTTGAACACCTCATCCTAATCTACTTTCATTGTAGTGCTATTGTTTTTAAATATGTGCTCGTTGTGTTTGATTTGTAGGCTCCCTTTTTACATATGGGCAGGTGCAAGAGAATTCTACCTCAACAACGACTATTGCAACCACCACAACAACAACTACGACCACTACCACAACAACCACCACCAGCACAACGACAACCACTACTACTACACGTGTAAAAAGTATGCTCTGTCTGCTTTTTCCTTTATGCTCAGCTCATTTTGGGTTTAATTAACATTTAATGCTTAGGCTTAAAAAATAATAAGTTTGACGTCCAAAGGTTGTCAGTGCTTTCTGAATATTGATGTTGACATTGCATGAAAATTCCACTCTAAATCAAAATCTATTCATCTTATCTTATTGTGAATAATATCTTTTTGCCTTTTTTGTTTTTGTAATCTTTAATCAAAGTGTCAAAATTAAAAAAAAAAAAATGAAAACGACTGACTTCACTCTGGTGATGTATGCCAGACACCTTGAATCATGGAAATTAATGCTATTATGTATTATTTTTCCAGTGCAACAGCCACAATTAAACATCCTATCAACAATCGATGGATAGAACCCCATCCTCCATTTTTTGTTTTTCGATAGTCCTTTACACATAAATGTGTCCCAGAATGTGCAATCTGTTGTTACTTCTGTTTAATTGCAACATTAAGTACTTCCATTAACTGTTTGTTAAAAACAATTTAGATTCTATTTTGTCCTCAATTCGTAAAAGTGCTAAAAGGGACACTATGAACTTGATTGTTTTTTTCATAATGGAATTACACATGGTAATAGTGTGTCTTTTGCTAACACAAAGACAGAGTATTTTAGTCATTGTCCATTGAAATTAGCTTTTTTTTTTTTTTTTTTCATTATACTGCAGACAGTTTTTATCCAATGCAAATACCCTCTATAGACAAAGTTTAAAATGATTATACACGGGAATCTGAAAATTTCAAGAAAGCCCCTCAGATCTTGACTGGTAGTCTAGCTTTTTCTTGTTACACCATGTCTGCTTTTGTACTTTTTTTAGATCAGAAGTGTGCCTTAGGGAGGATGGAGTCTGAGAAACTGGCGAGTCTTGAAAAAATTTAATCTAATAGGCTGTGATCTTCCAGATAATATAAAATCCTCTAATTCTGATTGGCTGAGAACATGGAATTTCTTTTCTTCCACCGCTTCAGTTTCCACCAGTGCCTTTCACAAAATATCACTAATTTGGCTTTAGCTTCTATAATAATAAAGGCAGGAAATGTAATATAAGTAGATAATTCTGTTAAAGTGGGGTCAGTCATAATGTAGTAATCTTGTGTGTTGTTTACAAATTTATGATGAACTAAGATACTGGGCAACGGTTATTATTATTGATCATCAGGCATAACATTTGCAAATAAAATTTTTTTAAGGAAATTTTTGCATAGATCTTTATATTTTATCCACCTTTTTCTTAATGTAGGAGTGGGTGTGGCCATTTATACATTTTATGGGTCAGGCTTCCTGGTCTCATCCGCATCCAGCTATTTTTAGCTGTAAAAAACAGCTTGTTTTGCTGCTTGATATTGCAAATTGGTGTGTCTTCCCATATTATTGTAATGTATTATCTTAGTTATGAGCACACTGGTTTGAAGTACAAACAGTATTACCATGTACTGCACGTTGTTATTCTTCTCCTTATTTCCCTATAGTGGATAATGAACTGGAAGTCTCACCCATGGGCTTATTTCTGCATTGAGGAAAAAGGTGGATTAAACAACAAATTGTAATTTATGTCCATTTTAAACCTAGCTTCTCTTTATTTTGTTCTTGAAGAATTTATAGCAGCTGCTGTCCACTCGCACTTCGATGACTGCCCTGATTCCCACAGCCACTTCTGTTTTCATGGCACATGCCGCTTTCTCATACTGGAGGAAACACCTGCATGCATGTAAGTTCTAAGATTGTCTTTTTTTTTTCTTTTTTCTTTTTTTTTTTTCCAAATTGAATATTCAATTTTTTTCATGTTTTTTTCCTGTATTCTGACTTCATATGGTCTGTTAACAACCTGCATGTTCACATTAGTTAAATTTTTATATTTAAAGGGATAGTTCACCCAAAAATAAAAATTCTGTCATTAATTACTCACCCTCATGTCGTTCCAAACCCAGAACACAAATTAAGATACTTTTGATGAAATCCAAGAGCTTTCTGACCCTGCATAGACAGCAGTGCAATTGAAATGCTCAAGGCACAGAAAGGTAGTAAGCACATTGTTAAAATAGTCCATGTGACATCAGTGGTTCAACCGTAATGTTATGAAGCTACAAGAATACTTTTTATTGCACAAAAGAAAAAACAAACAAACAAACTTTTCAACAATTTTTTCTTTTTTAAATTTTTGGGTGAACTACCTTTGAGAACAGTCTGTTTTCAAGCAATCAAAAAAGATCTGTGTGTTCAAGAAGTCTTATTTTTTTCCCATGTATTTTCATTCATTCTAGAGTATAGAGACTGGATGAATTCTGTGGGTTATGCCACTGTATATGTGAAATCAAATACTGTGCATCTTGATCAATGAAAGAAATTGTTAAAAAAATCCTAATACTATAATACTTGGGGTCAGATATATATATATATATATATATATATATATTTTTTTTTTTTTTTTTTTATATAATAATAAGATTAAATGGCTAAACAGACCAACATGCATTTTGATTGCTGACTCACTGACAAATTCTCAGTGACTCTGTCTTCGTTAAGCTGTCCCTGTCAAGACAAGCATGTTTTGTTCTTTGCAAAATTGCATTTCCGTGTATAAATTTGGCACAATAGCAGTATTCAAATCTGTGTTGTTGCTTGTGTCTGAGTTGGTATGAGTCCTCCTGTTGTCAAGGAATTTATTGTTTTTGGTACATCCACATGTCGTAGTTCACCACAAAATTTCAAATGACTGATTTTATGAACATGATACTGGCAGATTCCTCATTTTGGAATGAAATGCTTTTATTAAAGGAACACTCCACTTTTTTTGAAAATAGGCTCATTGTCCAACTCCCCTTGAGTTAAACAGTTGAATTTTACCGTTTTCGAATCCATTCAGCCGATCTCCGGGTCTGGCGGTAGCACTTTTAGCATAGCTTAGCATAGATCATTGAATCTGATTAGACCGTTAGCATCTTGCTTAAAAATGACCAGAGTTTCAATATTTTTCCTATTTAAAACTTGACTCTTCTGTAGTTACATCATGTACAAAGACGGACGAAAAATGCAAAGTTGTGATTTTCTAGGTCGATATGGCTAGGAACTATACTCTCATTTCGGCGTAATAATCAAGGAACTTTGCTGCCGTACCATGGATGCAGCAGGTGCAATGATATTACGCAGCCGTCAACTATGACGGCTGCAACTCTGCATCTACACAAACTTAGTGCTGGTCACTTTCAGGCGCTGCATTGCGTCTGCTGCACCCATTGTACGGCAACGAAGTTCCTTGATTATTTCGCCGGAATGAGAGTATAGTCCCTAGTCATATCAGCCTAGAAAATCACAACTTTTCATTTTCCGTCAGTCTTAGTACACAATGTAACTACAGAAGAGTCAAGTTTTAAACATAGTCATTATATATGGTCATTTTTGAGCGAGATGCTGTCGGTCTAATTAGATTCTATGATCTATGCTAAGATATGCTAAAAGTGCTACCGCCATACCCGGAAATCGTCTGAATGGATTCGAAAACGGTAAAACTCAACTGTTTAACTGTAGGGGAGCTGGACAATGAGCCTATTTTCAAAAAAAGTGGAGTGTTCCTTTAACATCTAATATACTCATGTTTTCCTGTGCAGATTTTCATCTTTGACTTTAGTGTTATAAAGCTCCCTTTTCAACTATAATAAAAGTCACTCTTGTGCATGTTTGTGTAGATGCCATCCTGGCTTTGTGGGTATGCGATGCGAACATGCAGATCTCTTGGCTGTGGTGGCGTCTAACCACAGGCAGCAGACTGTGGCCACCATGCTGGTGTTGTGTGTGGTGGGTAGTGTTCTACTCATGCTGCTGTGCACTTTACTAAAGTGAGTATTATTTATTTAGCACACATTTAAATGTACTCATTTATCTGCATTTATTATTTAGTATTTTTTAATCAAAATGCAGTAAAACAGTAATGATGTGAAATGATTACAATTTAAATTCTGGAATTTAATTTAAATTTTCTGATTATGTATTCAAACATATATCATAATTTCCCCAGAACAGGTTATTTGTTCAGGTTTACTCTGTCTTTGTTGAATTAACTCTGCAATAGAGTTTTTTTTTGTGGAAGGTGAAAGAGGTCATTTGTAGAGTTCACACATTGTCTTTGTAGTTGTTGGTGGAGACGGGGAGGGTGTGGGCGAGGTAACACCATTTCGTGTTGGTCGGAGAAGCCTAGGAGTATTCTGACGGGTGGGACATCCTGCTGTCACTCAGAAACAGGTATTCTGGTGCTATATTTCCATTTTTACACAACTTTTTTGCTGAGCTGTAGTGTCATGTGTTAAGTGTCATGCAGTGTCTAATTATGATCATCAATAGGGGGTGTTTGCATACTGAGAGCAGCATATGTGTGAGGCCTTTAACTTTTAATGGCCTATGATTTGTCTTTGCTCAAGGGTTTAAGCTGTTAGTTTAGCCATCTGTTGTCACTCTGTCCTAAGACTGTCAATGAACATGAGACAAGTAGTTGGCCATGGTGAAACATAGACTAATAAACTTTTATTTTAAAATTGTAGGGCGTAAAATGTGTTAGTGCTTTCAACTGGTTCTTTTAACTTATAATTAAGATAAAAAGGTTGAAATCTGTTCTTCCACCTTATTATTCTTTTTTCCTTTGAATTATGCCCTACACCATTTGGATATGCCTACTTATTTTTAAAATTAAAAATTATATATGTTATGTTTTAAGAAGACTTTTATGCTAATCATGCTGTGTTTATTTAATAAAAAATGCAGTAAAATAGCTATATTATGAAATATTATTACAATTTAAAATAATAGTTTTGTATTTTAATATATTTTAAAATGTAATTTATTTCTGTGATGCAAAGCTGAATTTTCCAGTAAGTCTTTAGTTTTACATGATCCCTTAGAAATCATTGTAATACACTGATTTGGTGCTCATCTTATTATATTCATCAATGTTGAAAATACTTGTGCTGCTTGATATTTTTGTGGAAAACATTATAGTTTTTTGTTAAATTCTTTGATGAACAAAGTTCAAAAGAACAGCATTTATTTTAAATAGAAATCTTTTGTAACAATTAAAACATCTTTCCTGTCAGCTGTCTTTTGAACATTTGAATGCATCCTTGCAAAATAAAGTTACTGATCCATTATTAAAAAACAAAATAAAACATACTTTTTCTTAGAAAAATATGTAAAAACAATTTATATTTGTCTACAAAACTATTTTCAAAAATGAAAGTATAAGCTTTTACATCAGAGTTTAAGTATGACTTTGAAAGACGATTTCAGTCAAGCTTTAGCTTGGTAACATATTTCATGTTATGTTGCCAGTATATGTTCCTTGTCTTAGTGGGCAGATTATGTGAAATGGCTGGAGGAACTGAATATCACCAGACATAATTACGCAATTAGAAATGGAATTGTTGGAATTTTGTCCATACAAATACCCTCAGTTATCTCTTCGAGTCTGCTCACAGTGCTGCTTATTGACAGGGTATTGCAAACCTTTAATTAGATTTGTCAACAGGACGTTGTCACATACTTTGTCAGCATCGTCAGGCATTTCTAATTGTTAGGTAAAACTCTGGCTATGTTTCCACAGTAACATATCAATACATTTGCATGTCATCAGATTGACGTAAAACATTGTGTCATGTTTGTCTTACAATATGTGTCAATTTTCTCTTCCATCTTGTTGTCTTCTCATCTCATCAGAAAATGTTCCTTACGCACAAGGTATTAATTTGTAAAGTGTTTTGGAGTAGTTTGATCAAACCCCTCTGCTTTCCTTCTTCTTAGAATAGTATTATGTGAACATAAAAGGTTTCTACATGGCTTGCAATGACTTAATCCTTTTATTTTTCATTTCTCTCTTTTCCCATGCAGTGGTCTGACATTCGTTTTCTGGAGCTCACGCAGGTGCTCTCTTAAAAATGAGATCACAGAATCTTTCATCTTACTCCTGGACTTCACTATGACTGCGTTTCTCAAACTACAGACTGGCACAGCTGGTAAGCGCAGCACATATTGAGAGCATTTCGATGTGGGCAGTGGGAGAACTCAATCAAACATGGAACCTTACGTTCATTGCGAAAAGGATATTTTTTGGAACAACGGCAATGACGAGTTAAAGATGGAACTCAAACTGAGAAACTCTAAAGGATGAACTCAGAAAAAGACACATGGACTACTACAGCTACAGGATCCAGTGATGTAGAGACAGGACCATTCTGAAAATTATGAGAGAGGTTTTAGACAAGTCATTCTTACTAACAAAGCTTATCTTAAAGCTATAAATATCCTTATAGATGTACAAGACAACATCTTCCCAGTTTTTGTCTTTTAAAATATCGTTATTATAAGAAAAACACTAATAATATGCCATTAATGGGATCTGAAACTCACTAAAAAGTAGTTCAGGATATACTTTAACAAGGATATATCACATTTTCTGTATCACATTATGGATAAAGAATGGGAGATAACTTAACATTTAAGTCAGTCAGGTAGCATGTAATATTAAAACTACAACAGACTCTTTTGCCAATTTATTTTAGCTTGATCTGCTTATAATGTTGATTTAAAAAATCGTAAAGATTTTTCAAACATGAGACACCATAGTCGGCTCTGAGGGACAAATAATGTCTTTTACACATTATAACACTTTTACCGTAATTCAATTTTTTAATGTTGGAAATGGATGGTGAAATATTTCACAATTATGACATGTAACTTGAAGTTATGCATAGATTCACAAATCCCGCACTATAATTTCTTCATGCACAGAAAGTGCGTATAATGTGCTATCAAAAAATTGTCAAATGGTTTCTAGAGAGCCTCAGTATGTTCACTATTTATAGCCACGGTATGACCTCACATAAAGTCTACATGTTCACATATACAGTTGAGGTCAAAAGTTTACACACCTTCCAAAATCTGCAAAATAAGAGGGATCATACAAAATGCTTGTTATTTTTTTTTTATTTAATACAGACCTGAATAAGATATTTCACATTAAAGATGTTTACATATAGTCCACAAGAGAAAATAATAGTTGAATTTATAAAAATGTTTACATACACTGGATTCTTAATACTGAGTTGTTACCTGAATGAATCATAGCTGTGCTTTTTTTGTTGTTGTTGTTTAATGATAGTAGTTTATGAGTCCCTTGTTAGTCCTGAACAGTTAAACTGCCTGCTGTACTTCAGAAAAATCCTTCAGGTCCTGCAGATTCTTTGGTTTTTCAGGATTTTTGTGTATTTGAACCCTTTTGAACAATGACTGTATGATTTTGAGATCCATCTTTTCGCACTGAGGACAACTGAGGGACTCATATGCAACTATTACAGAAGGTTCAAACACTCACTGATGCTCCAGAAGGAAACACTATGTAATAAGAGCTGGGGGTGAATACTTTTGAACAGAATGAAGATGTGTACATTTTTCTTATTTTGCTTAAATATCATATTTTTTCATTTAGTACTGCCCTTCAGAAGCTACAGAAGATGCTTACATGTTTCCCAGAAGACGAAAGATGTTAAATTTACCCTCATCTTTAAATTCTAAAAGTTTTCACCCCCCGGCTCTTAATGCATTGTGCTTCTTTATGAAGCATCAGTGAGCATTTGAACCTCCTGTAATAGTTGCATATTAAGTCCCTCAGTTGTCCTCAGTGTGAAAAGATGGATCTCAAAGTCATTGTTAGAAAGGGTTCAAATACACAAAAATGCTGAAGAACCAAAGAATTTGTGGGACCTGAAGGATTTTTCAGAAGAACAGCAGGCAGTTTAACTGTTCAGGACAAAGAAGGGATTCATGAACAACTATCACCAAAAAAAAAAAAAAAAAAACAGGTGTGGATCATTCAGGTAACAACAGTATTAAGAATGAAGTGCATGTAAACTTCTGAATGGGGTCATTTTTATATATTCAACTATTCTTTTTTTCTTGTGGACTATATGTAAACATCTTTTATGTAAAATCTTATTCAGGTCAGTACTAAATTAAAAAAACCATGCATTTTGTATAATCCCTACTATTTTGGGAAAATAATTAACATTTTGCAGATTCTGCAAGGTGTATGTAAACTTGACCTCAACTGTACGTGCATGTCTGACCACATAATTGCACATATTTCACTATGCACTTGCACGGTGCACATTTCAAGCACATTGTGAATGCAATCACCATTAAATCTGCACTTGATGGATGTTGGTGATGGCTATAGCACATCTTTATTCGTTACATTTGAAGAACAAAACACTTCACTGTATCTTAAAACGGTTTATTCACCATTATCACAGATGCATACAGAGGCTCAAATCATTAGTGATATTATTTAGTTTGATGCACATTGTCCTTATATATGGAAACTTTTACACTGAAAAATTTTAATTCTTTGTTCTCATCATCTTATCTGTCCCCAAGCTTTTGCCAATCCTATTTGTTAGAAAACAAAAGTTGATTGACCCTTAAAGACAGAGGGTTTATATATCTTTATTTTGGAATGTTAAAATGTGGTGCTGGTACAAATATAAAATATGCAATTTGCTATTTGGTTTTATTAAATCAAAACCCTTCTCAGAAGATGGCAAATGACTGATCTAGGATGGAAAAAAAAGAATTTGGTGGGCTTAGAGTTGGCCGTGTTCTGGTATGAGATCATGGAGGCATTTACTGAAGTCTGATCACTGTGCGAAGATTCATGAAATATTTGATATAATGATTCCAAAAGTCATCCAAGTGACAAATTAAGCACTTAGGATGTTGGCATGGGCAACATATGAGTTATCATCTGAGTGAATGATTTTTATCAGCCTGGAAAAACAGATTCAGGATGATTTATCTAAGTTTATTCATTGATCTATGTGGCTGATCCTGCTATGATTTATTATGTAAACAAACAAATGTGATTGATTGTATAAGGACTGAGTATAAAATTCACAAAAAGTAAGTGAATAAGAGTGCAATGATAGAAAAGAAAATGTATGTAATTGAGTGTTAAACCTCAGATTTATCAAATATGTTTTTTTGTTTTTGTTTTGTTTAGTCTTTATGAAAGGACTTTGGTTTAAAAGGTAAAGTAAGCACTGGAAATTTCGGACTGAACAGTTTTGTAACATGCAGTCATTGCATAATTTCCAGATGTGGAATTGCAGTCATCCGTGATGATGATGTCATAGACTAATGAATGAATTGGCCTTAGCACTAGAGATGATGCTCATTGTTGCATCTCTTGCTTTGTTCCGACTGAATCCCGTTTAAACCCGGTTAACTGCTTATTGACTGACGTTTATGTGTGATATACTGTAAACACCATCCGTATTTCTCTTTAAAATACTGTCTTGTTTAATGTCGGGAAAAATGCTTTGTAAATAATGTGTGGTAATATTATTTTTGGTTGTACTGTATATGGAAAATAAGGTGTTTTCTTGACTATCACTGATCATCAGTCAAGCATTAAGGTAAGAGGTGCTTGACTGAATGACAATTTGTTGAGCGTTTTGACCTCTTTGTCTAAGTTTGCATATTTTTTTCCAAATATCACAAAGTGCGGCAAATTTTTGGACTGGACCTGATTCTTTCATAATTTCTCATTTCATCCAACTTTTTATAAAGCACGCTCTTCCTCCTCTTAAACCATTTATACTCTCCATCATCTGAATATTTTAAAAGGGTCAAACCAGAGTGCTCTTTTTGCTGCAGGTAAAGCTCAGCTCCTTTATTTACGTGCTCACCAATTTATTCATTTGTTTGTTTGGCTAAACCTTGTGTGAGACGAGGGGAAGGCCCCTGGAGATCATGGCCGAGAGCAGTTAAGCTTGCGCATGAGTGACCACGTGATGTAAAGTGCCTGTGTGATAGAGTATTTTTTTTTTTTTATTCGCTTGCAATTTGCCATTCACCTTTTGTGGTCATAGGCTATTTTTGCTTCAATTCTCTCCATTTATTTTATTCTATTTATTTATTTATATAGTGCCCCAGTAAAGAATCCTTGCTTAATAAAAATATGCCTATCCACCTTATTCTTCAACGTGGAAGTAAGCCTGTGGGCGAGACTTGTGGTTCTTTAACCGCTATAGGGAAATGATGAGAAGAATAACAATGTGCAATAAACAGTAAAACTATTTGCACTAATGATCAGTGTTGGGAATGTTACTTTAAAAAAGTAATTAGTTACTAGTTTCTTCTCACAAATAGTAACTGAGTTACATCATTATAAAAGTAACTAATTACCAGGGAAAGTAACCATTGTGTTGCTTTTTAAAAAAATGTTTAGATATATCAAATAACTTGGATGCCTCTAATATTAAATGTGTTAATTGAATTAAATTTTTACTCACCAGACTAATATTAAATATCTGATATATTGTTATGATAATTAAGCATTAAACTTTAGCAATTAGAACTTTAGAAATAAAAATAACCATGTATGAATGTATATTTGTCATGTTGACTGAACTGGTGGTGGTGCTTAAGATATTGTTTGTAATTTAGTGTTTCTATAAAAAAGGGGGGAAAACTAAACATTTTACTGATAAGATAACAAAACTACTATGAATTCTATTATTAATAACAATATAAAACGCAGGGTTAATGAGCTGCTGGGTTCGTGAATATTAATCACGTTATCTGCGTTCGCTTGAACTGATTTGCTGAAATCAGAGCAGGGACGATAATAGGTAAGCGCCAGCCAATGAGATTGCCGTTTGCACATTAGTCCCGCCTACTACCGAAGAAACCGGCAGTTCTTAAAAGCTGAAGAATTCCAAAGGAATTCCGTTATTTTGAGAAGAAAATACAACAAAGAATGTCATTTACATGTAGCGCGTCAATTCTGCATGGCATAGTAGCGACGGCTAGTCGTGTCCCTTCATACTAGCGTTTACAGTTCGTCAAATACAGGTACGCTGCGCATCCATTCATATGAACTGAAAAAAAAAATAAAATTATAATATTATAATAAATTATAGTAACGCCGTATTTTATTGTCAGTAATGGTAACGGCGTTGTAACGGGGAAACAGTAATTCATTTGATTACACGTTACTGAAAAAAATAATGCTGTTAGTCCTATCACTGTTCATGATTAATATAAAACATTAAAATAATACAGTAAGACACCAATTCAAGCAGCAAAACGAGCTGTTTTGTACAGCTAAAAAATAGCTGATTGTGGATGAGACCGGAAGCCAGACCCATAAAATTTACAAATGGCGCTCCCACTCTTATGGAAAAAATAAGGACCTTTAACGTCCATGGAACTTTTCCACAGCACCAAAGAATTCTTTAAAGTGGAAAAATGTTTTTTACATTATTAAAATGCTTCTTTAGTGAAACTGTTCACTGAAAGGTTCTTTAAGGAACCCATCTATGAAGAAACCTTCTTTTATTTCGAATATTTCATCTTAACTGCTCTTAACCTCGATCTCCTCTCCCTTTCTTTTCCTACCACGATCCTCTGTTGATGGGTTTCCCAATCCCATTAAGGTTTTCAATTGGATTGCAGCACAGCCCCTCATAGCCGACTGGCTGAGCCTCTAAAGCCAGCTTTGTTTTAAGCGCTCTGCTGAGGGAACTCCAGCAATATACACAATACTCTTACGGAGCAGCACGAGAGAAACACAAAAGAGAGGATGAATTCCAGTTTTCGATTGTGTGAACATCGCCTGAGGAAACACTCAGTGACTGTATGGGCACATGAAAATTCACAGTCTGTGTCCTGCTGGTGTTTGTCCTCCTTTCATAATCTTCTCATCTTATGCAAATTCGACAATAACTGAAGAGCATAATCGTTATTTATATTTCATTTTTTTGCCATTCTCGTTTTTGGCCCAGTTTGTCGTTCTTTGAATGTCCAACCATTGCTGGTATCTGCTGGAGCAGATGGGAAGGAATAAGAGTATTTGGGTATTAGGGTTAAGTGATCTCCCTCTCCACCATCCATCCACAGCTGCCTCGGCGCTGAAACAATGATATCAGCGCTCTACAGAGCCTCTATTGTCTTTTTAATATTATTGTCTGAACTGTTTCACTGAAGAATTTATATTCTGATTCATTCAACCAATGAAGTAAAAAAAGAAAAACAATAATATTATATACGTTTTGTTTGTTTTAGCTGATGCTATCAGACCATGAAAATTCATAAGGTTCAATCACACCAACTCTAACTAGAAACATTCTTCAGTTCTCTACAAAACATTTAATACAGCACCACCTGCTGAGTTTATAGAGAAAATTAAAGCGATAGTCCACCCAAAAATGAAAACTCTGTCATTAATTACCCCCTGTCCTTCTAAACCTCTAAGACTTTAGTTCATCTTCAGAGCACAAATTAAAATATTTTTGCTTTAAACAACAACTCAACTGACATGTTCAATGCCCTGAAAGGTAGTAAGGACATTGATAAAATAGTCCATGTGACATCAGTGGTTTAACCTTAATTTTATGAAGCTACAAGAATACTTTTTGTGTGCAAAGGAAACAAAAATAGCGATTTTATTCAACAATTTACTTCTGTAGTTCAACATTAATTTCATGATGTCACATGGACTATTTTAATGATGTCCTTTCTACCTTTTTGAGCCTTAAAAGTGGTAGTTGCGTTGCTGTCTATGCAGGGTCTCTCAGACTTCATCAAAAATATCTTAATTTGTCTTCCAAATATGAACGAAGGTCTTACTGGTTTGGAACGACATGAGAGTTAATAAATAATGACAGAATTATTGTTTTTGGGTGAACTATCCCTTTAAGTAGTTATAAATTCATATTTGTTTTATACATTTTATGTCTATAACTATAGATTAATTTAATCATCTATATACACATTAATTGATTTCAATAATTATCTGTTAATTGATCGGTAAACAATTGATCATTTTAAAAATATATACATTTATTTAAAAAAAAAAAAATTTCAAAGCACTATAGAGGATTTGCACTTACGTCACAATTTGGTCAGTGCGCGGATGCGTGGCGATACTCAATATAAACGACAGCATGGATTACACAGTTAATGTACTACTGAATATGTTGTTCAATTTATGCTGTCTAAACCACAGAAAATATGTTTGGAAGCTGCTAAATCATATAGAGAAGGACTTAATAAGCAGGAAAGGGCACAATATTTTGACAAACTAAAGTTAACAGGTGGTAAAGATACATACAAGCAGTATTAATTAAGAAATTAGCCTAATATTTCACTTTCCTGACTGGAAATTATAAGAACAAACACGAATTTTGTCAAGATTCTTGCCCCGGAAATCATGGTTCAGTCTGGCCAACCACAAGCTCCTTTTGTTCCTCAGACACTTTTTTTCTGCACTCTTCTCTTTGATTTGTTATAACTTTTGGCAGTCTATTTTATCGGTCCGACCGCTTAGTACTGCCAATATGGCTGATTGATGACAGGTTGTGAAAACACACTATATGGACTAGCAGTCAAATCTTAATGTTTCAGGAAATATGTCTGAGCAATATTTTACCAGATGCTGCATTTAGAAATCGGTAGATAACAATCAGACAATTTACAAATAAAATGATTTATTGGCAGATCAACAATAAAATCAAATTTATTGGCAGTACATTATGATTTCTTCAAAACTAAACTTCTAAAAGAACATGATTTTTTGTTCCAGCCCCACATTCTGATATTTCGGCTTACATCTTATGTTTCATCGTATGAAAGGAGCATCTGCAAAAAATATGGTCCATTTAAAAATTAGTTTAAGCCTGCAGCAACATTGCATAATCATCAGATGCAATGGATAAAATCTGTGCACTCTCAGTCTGCATCCTGTTTTAATCGAGCTGGTAGTTCATCTAGGCTCTGTAGTCTATGCTGTGGGGGAACATCAAGGTGCCCATGAGAGTCTTGTCTGTCAAGCAGGTAACCTCGAATACCCAATGAGCGTGAGGTCAGGTAGTCGTTTACATAATGGTCCCCGACATGAACCACACTGGAGGCTGGAACCCCACACTGCACCAGCGCCTGGGTAAAAACAGCAGGATCTGGTTTGGCAACCCCAGCTTCTTCAGAGGTCAGGAGAAATGAGAAGTGAGTGAGAAGTCCACATCCCCTCAAGATGCCTTCCAAACGCTTGTCGAAGTTAGAAACAACACCTTGCTTCAGTCCCAAAGCGGTGCAGAACTTGAGGGTGCTGTTAGAATCAGGAAACACCTGATGGTGACAATTTGAGACTATGAAAATTAATCACAAGGTACCGTTACTTGGATAACTAGCAATTGGGATTTGTATTGAACGAGCGCCCCCTACAGGGGATTCTAGTAATAAAGTAAAACAGCTGAAAATACTGCGTTTAAAGGCAAAATAGCTATTTTAAAGGATAAAATAACTGAAAAGTCAAATACCCCTTACCTCCCAGTTTTCTGGTCCACAAAAGTTGTGATAGAGATTGTTGGCTAGTCTATCTAGTAAAGCAGGGTCATCTACCCCACACTGGGCAAAGGTGTCCCTCACTAATCCAGTCCACCACACCTGGCTAGTCATGCCCTGAGCTCTGCCGTAGTTGGGAAATAAGCGTGATTGCTGCCGGTAAGCCTGTCTGAAAGCAGTTTCTACCTGTGCGGGTGGCAGCTTTAGTCCGGCTCGCTCTGCTTCGCTGCAGTACTGTTCTCCAACCGACCGCCGGACCTTTAACAGTGTGTCCTTCACATCCCATAATACCCAACGCACTGGCCCTCGCATCACCAATACGCCTGAAAACCGACACGTCTTATGCTGTGATAATAAGAATGACACACATAACCTACAGAAGGTAACAGAGTTAGAAAGCAAAAAGGTAAACAGACTGGTTACTATAAGTTGTTTTCCCCTAGGGGGCCCCTGGCGGCTCAAAAAAACAAATCCCACATTGAACCGCATTTAAATCTCGGTGCTTTTTTGTGGCGCTTGGGATATTTGAATTCTAAAACAGTATCGTTTGGAAAAAAAAAAAAAACAATAATTTAATAGATTTTATAATTATAAAGATTCGCACTGGTAATCTCAAATGAATGAAACGCCTCATCCAGAGTAAACTATAACAACGGTGGTTGGTCCATCCCGAGTAGCGATGAGAAAAACAACCAGTACCACGTGAGGATGCGCTACTTGTGCGAGTATAGATATTTAGAAACTTTAAAAACGGTTACTTTAAAATGAAATATTAAGAGACTAATCATACCTGACTAATTAGAGAGATTTTCTGGGCCACTAAGTCACAACCCAACCTGGTTCCTGCTAATAGCCTTTCTACCCACTATTTCTGTTGAACAGTAAACACGTTCGTCATTACAAAAGTCCGTGCAGAATTTAATCAAGCGAACAAGGGTTCCACATTTAAAATAAGTTCGACTTATAGTTAAAAACGCTATGTACAGACAATACTTAGACATTTAAACTTACGTCAGTACGTTTGTCTTTGTACAACGGATGATTAAAAGCAGGAAATATCATGATGCTCACTATATTAGTAAAGATATCCCATGGACTCCCATTATTTTTATACTGGGTTAATAATATTTTCTATGGCCTAACCTTACCCCTCCCCTACTTCTAACCTAACCTTCACAGAAACCTGTGCAAAACACTAGGTTTAAAGGGATAATTCACCCAAAAATGAAAATTGTCATTAATTACTCACCCTCATACTGTTCCAAACCTGTAAGACCTTCGTTCATCTTCGGAACACAAATTAAGATATTTTTTGGTTGAATCCGAAAGCCCTCCATAGACAGCAAGGGTCCTTCCACATTCAAGGTCCAGAAAGGTACCAAGAACATTGACAAAATAGTCCATGTGACATCAGTGGTTCAACTGTAATTTTATGAAGCTACGAGAATACTTTTTGTGCACAAAAATAACAACTTGATTCAACAATTCTTCTCCTCTGTGTCACTCTAGTGCCATTTTTGAGAGTAGCTTCTCGTAGCTTCATAAAATTACGGTTGAACCACTGATGTCACATGGACTAATTTGTCGATGTTCTTGGTACGTTTCTTGACCTTGAACCTGGTAGGACCCTTGCTGTCTATGGAGGGTCAACAAAGCTCTCAGATTTTATCATAAATATCTTGGTGTTCTGAATATGATTGAAGGTCTTACAGGTTTGGAACAGCATGAGGGTGAATAATTAATGACAGAATTTTCATTTTTGGGTGTACTAGCCCTTTGAACAGAAACATGATTTGACTGATTTAAAAGTCTTTTTAACTAGTGAGGACATGTATAATGTTCTCACTAGTCAGTCATTATATTTCACTATCTAAGTGAGGACATTTGGTCCTTAGAAGTACAGCTAAAACACACACAACCTAAATATTATCAGTGATGACATTATGAACATAACTAAAATACAGTTTTAATCATGCACAATGATAATCTTATAACAAATTCATAAATTACAATGAACAGATAAATATGTCTCAGAACTCAGAAATCAAATCATCCTAACTAAGGAGGATGATTTATGATTTAACACTTAATGTTTTGTATTCCCCTCACTCATTGTCACAGGTATCTCTCTGTCCACCGCTGTATCAGAAGTAGGATTTATTTGCTCGGATTGTCCAGTTTGACTTCTGGTTTGCTCTTGGACCTCTGCGCTTGAGTTCAATTGGCCAGCGGTCTGCCTGTACATTACAGATTTCCTGATTTTGCGGGTAGTCTTGCGAAAGTGAGAAATAGCTTGTATAATGCTGTCAGCAGCCCAGTGTTGTCGGGTGAGTGCGTTCTCTACTTTGAAAGGACCGTCTCGTGTACGACGCACTCCAGAACAGACTGCAGACGTCCGCAGCTCTAGTCCAACCTCGTGAATCAATTTACGCAGATACTTCTGAGTCTCATTTACACACTGGACCTCTGATTTGAAGAAATTTGAAAGTACAGTGGTTACACACTTTACAAGTAAGGCAAACATCTGTTTATGTATACGTATGTTATATATAATTCCGTGTACTAACCTAATGTGAAATGTGGTGGATTGAAATTTATGCATCGTAGACCAGTCAGAATGGGTGGGCTTTTACCATGAGGATACAATAAACCCCTCACTGCAAGCTCGTAAGCCTCCTGAGTGCGCAGATCCACTTGTGAATACCTGCACAGAGACATAACAACATACTCATAGACATGCTATGCATTTACCAAATATGTATTACATGTAATATGTAGAATATTATTCTTATAGAGACTCACGTAATTAAGGCTTTCTGGTTGGCTCCCTGTATCATGGCAAGAACTCTCTCTAGTTTATCCTGGGTAACGTGGTCTAGACAATTGAGACACAAACTGTTAGTCTGTATTCTACACATATACATTACAAATATTATAGTTATAATATTGGAATGTACACATTACCATATGTGGTTTTTTCTAAGACTCGGCCTGTGTCGGTGAAATTATCAGTGGCTTTTCCAAACTCCCCCTCAAGTGTGTAGTCCTTCATATATAAAACAAACACTAAATACCTACTAGTCTTAATTTGATCATATAGTATGAATTCAGAATCAATTAGTGGAAAAATATAGGCTAGCATAAACAAAATAGAATAGCATTTAAATGTGAGATTAATTATTATATAATATAAGCTATATATTATATATAGGCCATAACACAGGCAGATATAACATGAAATTTTACCCTGGTTACATGTGATTTGCACAGATGCTCCAACACTCCATTTCCTTTCCCAACACCTAAAACTGAGATAGAGACATGAGAGAATTGAGCACAGAGCACATCCCACAATAAATCAGTTAAAAACTCTGAGTTTTAGCTCACCTAACACTCCAGAGGAAAAAGCATCCAATCGATGACCAACTCCGACATGAACCTTGTGAAACTGCGGCCCTGTCACTATAGAGGAAAACCAGGTTACTCTGAAGGTAACGATGCATGACTGATTCACAGTTAAGCATCAATCAGAAGATATACACTGCCGTTCAAAAGTTTGGGATCAGTATTGATTTTTAGTGTTATTTTAAAGAAGTCTCTTATGCTCATCAAAGTGCCATTTATTTGATCAAACATATAAAAGAAAGTAATAATATGAAATGTACGTTTTCTATTTATATACTTTAAAATAAAATTTATTTCTGTGATGCAAAGCTGAATTTTCATCATCCATTACTCTAGCCTTCAGTGTCACATGATCCTTTAGAAATGATTCAAATATGCCAATTTATTATCAGTGTTGGAAACAGTTGTGCTGCTACATTTTTTTGGAACCTGTGATACTTTTTTTCATGATCCTTTGATGAATAAAAAGTATAAAAGAACAGCATTTATTCAAAATAGAAATCTTTTCTAATATGTAAGTCTTTACTATCACTTTTTATCAATTTAACCCATCCTTGCTGACAAAAAATATTAATTTCTTTCAAAGAAAGAAAGAAAAAAAATTACTGAGCCCAAACTTTGAAGACTGGAGTAATGATGCTGAAAATTCAGCTTTGCATCACAGGAATAAATTCCTATTTTTAAATATATATTAAAATAGAAACCCACTATTTTAAATTACAATAATATTTCACAATATTAGTTTCTTTCTGTATTTTTAATCAAATAAATGCAACCTTGATGAGCAGAAAAGACTTCTTTAATTGAAAAATCTTACTGATCCCAAACTTTTGAAAGCAGTGTATATATTTGCATTATTTTCATGACAAATATGCATGCCCCCAACTCTCAGCACTGCAATAAAAATGTAAATAGTAAATTATATATACATTATATAATAGTATTTGTTGTACTACCTTTAATGTATGCTAATTTAAAAAAAAAAAAAAAAATTCTTATGAAAATAATGTCTGTTAATGGTTTTAATGTAGCCCTTGTTTATGTGACTTGAACATATTTTTAAGGTTTTAAGGTTTACCCACTAACCTAAAGGATGGTCTGCCAGAGTGGGGAGCATGGAGGGTGATAATACAAGATCTTTGGAGCTGCTGTTCTCTCCACTGGACAGAAGCTGGAACTGCATTGCAAGTTGAGGAGCTGGTGGAGGACAGGAGTTCAGCGCTTCAGAGGATAAGAGAAAATGCAGTTTTCAGTTATTGCACTGATATATATAGTCATATATCACAATTAATTGATATCGTTAATCAATTATAGACATAATCGTTATCTATATTAAAGATATTAAAGATAATCGTTATCTATAAGCACTTATTTTACAAGTGACACAGACAGTAGCTACCTTTTAATAAACTGGACTCTATGCTGTCACGAACATGTTTCCAGTGAACTCCTTGCGGTTTGTACACAGCAAACAAACCATCCATTTTACGGAAAAGACGTATAGCCTGCGTAGTCATCTTCGTCCAGAAACAAACGTTACGACCTAAAATATAATTTTAGGTAAATGACTGACAAGCAGAGAAGCAAAAATTCACATGCTACTGTGTTGAAACCTGGCGTGACCTTCTTCTTCTACTGGCGTTACAGCGTTACAGTCGCATCAGCGCCCTCTACTGGACGCGATACTTCAATATCATGACAAGTAAACGCTTCAGTACCAGGTAATACAGCGGTAGCATGTTTTTAAAAGAATTTACCGCCAAATTAATTCCTGCTATTCATCACACTTTTGGCTCACTATTACAAATTCCTTAAAAAAAACGAGATACCGCGGCTATTGACAAACGGCAAGGCGTCACAAGGTCTAAAATTTTAATATTTTTGTGAGTTACTAAATTCCAGTACACAAACATAAAGGAACGGTCATTTTGGTGGGAAAACAAAAGCACAAACATGGATTCTATGATATTAATGTGACATTTTGTGGTATTACTTGGATAGACATTCCATCTGTTTTAGCTATAAAATTACAAACATTAACATGATTATATCAACATTTAAAAAGATGGTTAAAAATATCTTACCTTTCCTTACGAAAATTAACCAGGGTTTCGTTACAGTGAAATTGTAGTAACCATGGTTTTTGGCGTATTAATTGCCATTTGTATAACCACAGTTTTACTACAAATACCATGGTTAAACTATGGTTAGTATAGCAAAACCATGGTTCATTTGAGGTTGGTTTATCTACAGTAACCATGTGTTTTATTTTTATTTTTTCATAGGAGGCCTAACTTGTGCTAACATTATTACGTTTATTTATTTATTTTTTTAAGAATTTGTTAGAAATTTAATTACAAAAATGTGACCCCTGGAACACAAAACCAGTCAAAAGTATGGTTATATTTGTAGCAATAGCCAAAAATACATTCTAGGGGTCAAATTATCGATTTTTCGTTTATGCCAAAAATCATTAGGATATTAAGCAAAGGTCATGCTCCATGAAGATATTTTGTACATTTCCTACCATGAGTATATCAAAACTTAATTTTTGATTTGTAATATGCATTGCTAAGAACTTCATTTGGACAACTTTTAATGCAATTTTCTCACTATTTAGATTTTTTTGCATGCCCAGATTCCAGATTTTAGTTGTATATAGTTAGTATATAGTATATAGTTGTATCTCGGCCAGATATTGTCCGTACAACCCATACATCAATGGAAAGCAATTATTTTATGTTTTAAAGTAAAAGAAAGAAAATAGAATAGATCTGTTTTTTTTAATATATAGGCCTGTTGTTTGAAATGTTTGATTTTATTTGTAAGTTTTAGAGTGAGATGTTATGGTTAATATATTGTATACTGTATAATTTAAAATTATTATAATTTAAATAAGAGTCAATGTGGTTGAGTGACAAAGCTATAAACATAAAAGAGTTGATGAGATGAGTGTGATCTTGATGACCTCTGGTTTGTCTCGTGCACTTGAATAATCTGACAGAGTGCTGATAAAGAAAGTGAAATGGGGTAACAAGCACAAATCTTGGAGTTGCTTAACAGTTTATGACCTGCCCACAGTGAAAGAACACGGTTTATTACATGCACACGTGGCTTACTAAGCATAATCGCTATAAGATTATGTTTTACTGCCGATTCATATTTTCCACTGGAATCAAACCTGCACAGTCTCCTTAAAATTACAGTCTAAAATTTGAAGTTTAAACATTTAATGGGGTACATTTAAATAATTAATTTTAATAAATATGCCCTTCACGTCGTACATTAATTATCTGACACACTTGTCATCGATCATGGGTCATTATTAGTTTTAGAGTGAGATGTTACGGTTAATGTATTGTATGTATACTGTATAATTTAAAATTCTTATAATTTAAATAAGAGTCAATGTGGTTGAAAAACTAAGCTCTAAACATGAATCAATTGATGAGATGAGTGTAAAACAGTGAAGTCAGCATTTCTTCTAAAAGGGTTAAATAGGTTTAAGAGCTAACCCCTACTTTTAAGCAGTGTTGGGAAGGTTACTTTGGAAATGTAATAGGTTACAGATTACAAGTTACTTGATTTAAAATGTAATAAGTAGTGTAACTTTTCAATTACTTTATTAAAGTAATGTAAATTATTAATTATAATTTCATTTTGATTACTTTTCTAAATTTCTAATATTTTCAACTGTTAATCATTGTGAAAGAGAGGCAGAGTTAACTTTACAGTAGCACTCAACACTGATTACTGTCAGACTTTCAAAATCCTTTATCACTTGAATTAAGATTATAATAAGTAAGGGATAATATACATTTTTATTTTGCGATAACAACTGGCTGGATGTACATTATCTCACTTATTACACAGCTGCTTGATAGATTATTTAGATGTTTTGTGTCAAAATTATTAGACACGAAACACTGATTTGAGTTGAAATATTTGAACGCAAAGCTTCCATGAAGAAATCAGTTGCTAGCAAACGGCAAGTTCAAACTAGACATTTTAGGGATACAGTGCAGTCATACCACTTTTCTTACACAACATTTCACCACATAAATAATTAAGTAGTAGTACTAGTTTGTTAGTTATCTTATAATCCATTAGTGTACAAAAAAAAAAAAAAAAAAAGTCCACGATACCAGGATAACAGAATTAAGAAGTTGTACACATAATATTGAATTAAGCTTTAATATTTTATTAGCTAACCAAATGCAAAGTTTCCGCCAAGAAAAATTATCAAGCATATAGCACTGACATAAGTTGCCCCGAATGAGTCTGAGCTGTGTAATAATTTAATTTAAAGCACAGCCACCACAAATTCAGACTTTTTTTTTTTTTTTTACTTATATTTTTGGGCTTTTTATGCCTTTTATTGTGATAGGACAGTAGAGAGATGACAGGAAAGAGCTGGGAGGAGAGAGGGGAGTGGGATCGGCAAAGGACCTCGAGACGGGAATCGAACACGGGTCACCGTGAGCGCAGTTGCGCTATATGTCATAACAAGATCATAACATCATAACAAGAAATAGTTTAATAGCTATGATACTGGGTTTGAAATCAAATGTTTGCATAGTTATGGCAAAAACAATCTTAAAAAATAAAGTTTATGCATAAACCCAAATAGGAAATAAAACAGTTTACGAATAAGCATGTGTCCTATTCTGTGTCCTAAACTCTTGAAACATTGGTGTCTCATTTTAGAGCAGTCATTGCAATTTATGAAAGAAGTCAATTGAATCTGTAAGTGGGGGTGGGTGTGTGGAAAAATTCAGATGTAATCCCCTTTGTAATCACTGGCATTTTTCAAAGGTAACTGTGATTTAATTACATATTTTTTCTCAGTAATTGTAACTAATTACAATTACATTTATTTTGTAATTAAATTACGTAATTCCGTTACATGTAACTTACTCCCCAACACTGCTTTTAAGTATGTGATGATATTGTGAAAGATTTGTATGCAACCCGCAATGCCTTTAGCTATACCACTGCTATCACCTATTGATAGAGCAGGTGTGGTTCACATTACATTAAATACACAAAATTAGAAGAGTAAATATTATACAGTTCACACAATGCATATGCTATGTATTCTGTAATGCACAGCACTGCAGCCTAAATACAACGATAATAAATTTTTTAAGCAGGTAAACAAAGTAAATGTTGAACAAATAATATAAATCACATTCTGAGAGCCTGATTGTGACTGTTCCAGGAAACTGGTCTATTCAAAGAGTCTTCTCCATTGTTAAAAAAAAAAAAAGCTTTGACCTTTACTTTTGTCATAATTATTTATTGTGTAACACAGTCGAAAACGAACCCTTTTAAAATCGACTAAAAACATCATTATTAAATAATTAATGGTTTTCATAGTTTAAAGCTTGCATTCTCAACTCTGGCCTTCTGATTCACTTTCCTGCAAAGTTTAGCTCCAACCCTAATCAAACGCTCCTGAACAGGTTATTTTAGGTCCTCAAGATAGCTAGAAAGTTACAGGCAGGTGAGTTTGATGAAC
This sequence comes from Cirrhinus mrigala, assembly GCA_036247105.1. Lineage (NCBI taxonomy): Eukaryota > Metazoa > Chordata > Actinopteri > Cypriniformes > Cyprinidae > Cirrhinus > Cirrhinus mrigala. The sequence continues at coordinate 25,757,587 of CM070012.1, forward strand.
GTTGGAGCTAAACACAGTGAATCAGAGGTCCAGAGCTGAGAACCTCTGGTTTAAAGTCTCGTGCACATTCAATAATCTGACAAAACGCTGATGATGAAGGTGTAATGGGGTAACAAGCATAAATCTTGGTGTTGCTTAACAGTTTATGTTCTGTCCCCTGATAAAATACTACGGTTTATTACATGCAGGGTACAACGGGGCTAAAGGCACACCCTAAGAAAAAATATGCTTTTCACTGCTTCCAAAGTGCATGAGTGCAGAAAATATATACGTTTGTATTGAACATTTATGGCGCAACAGATTTTGTGCAAAAATAAATCATACAAGTCATTTAGTTTGTTTAAAAATCTTATAAATGTATGAGGTGGCAAGGGGGGCATTTTACCCCACACATGGGGTAAAAGGCACACAGTATTGATGCAAATATTTTAGCTAAAATAATGTTTTTTATGTTTGTTTTTTTCTTAATAATGTCTAAGTTAATACTTGTTAAAAACAATCACTTTATCAAATTTTGTGTTATTTTCTGCTTATTTTGAAGAATTATAAAAGAATTAATTTAAAATCATTAAAATATGTAAATATATAAAATACAGAAACAAAATTTTTAAAATATAAAGATTCTGAAAGCATTGAAGGAGATCCCATAGTAATTTAATATAGATTTACAGTAGTAACAACAAATTATATTTTATTATATGATATGATTAATAGCATGTTTTTAAATATGATGCTTCTATTCTAAACATGGTGATTATATCTAAGATGGACACCCAGGATAATATATAATATTTACTGTCTGAATCCAACAACGTCATGTCACCAAATGGATAAGTCAGCCTTGTATTAATTATCATGTTAATTATTGTGCCTTCTAGCCCCAACAACAGGGATGCTTTTTTACCCCAAATACCATACTTTTACATATTCTTTCATTATTTAAAACCTGCTGTTTTAATTATCTTTATCATTGGAACAAAAGCAGACTTGCATAGTCTCCTTAAAATTACAAGAATAACAAATTATTTTATTCTGTCTAAAATTTTAGTTTTAAGCATTTAATGTTTAAATAATGGGGCACATTTTAAACAGAATTAATTTGAATAAATATGCCGTTCACGTCATATATTAATAATCTGACACACTTGTCAAGTCAGTTCAAGTCACCTTTATTTATATACTGCTTTTAACACTTTTAATACAGATTGTCACTTGTCATATATTATGGGTCATTAGTCTAATAATGAGTTGCTGAGTTGAATCAGGTCTATTAGATAAGGTTGGACTGACAAGCATTGTTTTAGATTAATCACAGCTACGGCGTGCAATGCATCACCAGCTAAAAGATGAGTTCATCTAATTGTATTTGCAATACTATTAGAAAAACATTCATTTTCTTCTCATTATTAGGGGTTCAAGCCTGTAGCGCTGAAACCCTGTTGCAATTATTACAATTATCACGAATCAGCGATCTCCATGTAAAACTGATTGTGCAGACCAAACCGTAAGTTGTAGAGACTTGAAACTTTGAGGGATGGTAGTACTCACACCACCTACAACATGACCAAGGCTCTCCCCAATCGGCCTGATGGGGGCGCTACAAGGATCAAAAGTATGAAATCGCTCATAACTCCTAAACTGCCAGTCGCAGACCCAAGTGTCTTATGTCGTTGGAATCTTTGGCTCACACTTGAGAAAATGCTTGCATGAGATTCGGCTTTTTGGAAAACCTACTTTTGAGAACTAGTCCAAGGTTTTTCGCCCAATTGAAACCAATCCAATCCAATCCAAGGAAGATTATCTGGAGAGTGAATATCAATAATTATCAAAAAATGTGCAACTTTTGACTCATTGTCACAAAGGGGGCACCAAAACATTCGAGGGGGCCACTTTTAGTAAAATGCCTATAACTACTGAACGGAATGAGATATCTCCATCAAACTCAGAACACTTATGTAAGAGCTCAATCCGAGGCCACAGGACAAAAATTGTGAAGCTTGGCCACTAGGTGGCGCTATAAGAGGAAAAAAATGTAACTGCGCAACCATTTGTCCTACATGAAAATCGGTGTGCATGGTCTTGGTCCGAAGTGCCACAAGTGTCTACAAGGACATTTGCATATATCTAAAAAAAAATGCCCACCACTGGCTGACAAATTTTGAGCACCTGTCAGACAAGGTTAACGGAGGCCAATCAGAACATAACTTGGTGGGCATGTTCAACTCACGGCCCCAAAGGTCTGTGAGAAATTTGAAAGAAATTGGTCACTGGGCGTTTTTTTCAAGAGCATAAAGGAGTGTACATTGCATGTTTTTTCGCACATATATGCGATACTCATATCGTATCATATCACAGAACTCCTCATCCTGAGAAACTTTGCCTCTTGAATCCACTGTCAATCAAATCATTTTTTAAATGACTGAGAAGATGTAAAAAACCTACTTTTGCGAACTAGTCCTAGGTTTTTCGCCTGGGTGGGGGGAAACACTAGTACAATTCTCTGGACTCTGTAGGTCACTAATTATCAAAATATCTTTGAAATTTACCCTTGTGCGAAGCTATAATATGGGTTGTTTAGAAAAGCGGCCTGTCCAAACTTACCCAAAATCCCATAAATCCTAAAGGAAAACTCAAAACTTCACAAAATCTGTTGAGCACATGCAACAGGTGATTCTTAACATGCATGCAACGTTTTAAAGAGATCGGATCACAGCTGACGATATAACAGTCATGAACGTTACAAAACATAATATTTCTATATGACCTGTATTTGCAAAAAAAAAAAAAGTCTTTTTTCATATGTGCTTAAATGCCTTAAAGCACTTAAACCTAATCGCTGCTCGCAGCTAAATTTCATATTGCGTCTGACCTTTGAGATTTCCACTGAGGAAAATTATTTGACACAAGGATCCAGACTAATGGTGGAGTGGAATGGAAATGAAGCTTTGAACTTTTATTTTGCTGAAACGGAAAATGGAAATGTATTTAAATATGTTCCTGGTTTAGCAGAAGAAGCTTCTTCCTCATCCTACCCCATATTATGAAATGTGCTGTACAAATAATACTGCCTTGAATTGTTTGACCTGAATATAAATATACTGTACATTGATGATGTCATACTTTGTACAAATATACCCATATTGTTCAACCTTTTCTTAATATTTCATCAGACAGAGGACACAGGAGCATAAGGCATCAAAAGAACCTACTTCAAAGATCCTTTTTACAGTTTGACATGAATTCTAGAGCTTTAAAATAAGTTTGTAATTGTTTTCCTTCCATTTTTGTGGCATATAAATTTCAGTGCATTTAAGTTACGTAACAAAGCTGTCACCAAGCAAAACCACAAGGATATGACAGAGTATAATGACATTTAATCTGATAATGCCCTTTATTTGCTTAGAATCACTGCATAATATATAATATAAGAGTGGAGCAATTTACATGTCAAATTAGTAACATTGCTAAATGTGACTAATTAGGAAAATACAGCAAATAACAAGTCAGCAAGAAGTCACCAGTCATCTGCCCAACTTGTCACAGATGATTTTGCTTCTCAAAATGAACCGAACCTCATGCGGCTCAAGCAATGAGTCTCAAACCTGTTGGCAATGTCACGGTCCTCACAGGATTATCAAACAGATATTTATGCACCTGCCATTTACTGCTATTACTTATCTCTATTGTTTGCAGGCTTGAATGTTCAAAACATGAACATCTGAACACGTTAGGGAGTGAGCAACAGGTGTGATTGCGTGCTTGAGAACAACAGCTTATGACACCAGAAGGTATTCATACCTGATTTAAGCGGTGATTTACGATACGTCCTGACCGAACTGAGTCTTTTTTCTTGCTAATTTAAAATTGAGCGTGACCGTGAGCAATTAGTTTTCTTTGTGTGAAAATACATGGTTAGCTGCAAATCCCTCAATCAGGATGCTGAGGTGATTAAGCTAAAAGGACAAATGGGAGTGTTTGTCACCCGTGTTCCGAATCTAATCATCCATTTCCATAGAAATGCAAAGTAAGAGTTTGTTTATGATGGTGATGTGTTATCCAAGTAACATTATTATGCAACACTATTCAGTATTAACTAGTTACTTATTAGAATGCATATTACTAGCATATTGGCTGTTTATTAGTACTACATGCGCATTAATGCCTTATTCATGACCATATTCTAAAACTCAACATACAGTTGAAGTCAAAAGTTTACATACACCTTGCAGAATCTGCAAATTGTTAATTATTTGACCAAAATAAGAGGGATTGTACAAAATGGATGTTATTTTTTATTTAGTACTGACCCGAATACACATAAAAGGCGCTTACATGTGTATTTGAACCCTTTCCAGCAATGACTGTATGATTTTGAGATCCATCTTTTCACACTGAAGACAACTGAGGGACTCATATGCAACTATTATAGAAGGTTCAAATGTTCACTGATGCTCCAGAAAGAAAAATGATGCATTAAGAGCCAGGGGTGTAAACTTTTGAACAGAATGAAGATGTGTACATTTTTCTTAATTAGCCTAAATATTATATATTTTTTTCATTTAGTGCTGCCCTTCAGAAGCAAGAGAAGATGATTACATGTTTCCCAGAAGATAAAATAAGTGAAATTTACCCTGGTCTTTAAATTCCAAAAGTTTTCACCCCCCGGCTCTTAATGCATTGTTTTTCCTTCTGACGCATCAGAGAGAAAAATCTTTGGTTTGTCACTTCACATAACAAGTAGTTAATGACTAAGTGGAAAGGATGAGGTTTGATTATATTACATTTCTAAGAGATAACGATAGAGATACTGCTTTTCAAGCAATTTGTCATTTATGCTTCACTTAAATTTACTTTTAATTGAAATACTTAAAATTTTCAGTTTTAAGCACATTTATTCTAAGACTAAACATCAGCGTAGTTTAACCAAATTTCATAACGCCATGAAAGAGGTTTCATCCAGTTACAATGTTCTTCTAAAAATGGCCAAAAAAAAGTGCCTTTCAGTTAAACCCATCTGTGAAAAATTGGTGTTCTGCTCTAACTACTCTCTCAACCCAAGGACTTTAACACAACAGAGCCAAAGAGAGGTTAGTTATTAAGTAACAGTTGTTATTGGTGAATGAGGTTAGTGCATGTTTTGGGTTTTATTCAGATAAGGAATTTTATCAGTTCCCACAAATCAGAAAACGTACTAGAGGACATATCAAGTTCTTCAAGAAAACGTCCTGTAAATTATTCAACTTGTGATACTGATACATAAAAATGAGAGAGGATATTTGGTCCAATAAAGCTTTGAGGTTGTAAACCAGGGTGTGTGTTTGTGAGTGTGTGTAGTGTAGTACCTAACTGTGTGTGAAGGAGGAAGTGTGTGTGTGTAATGAGCTGAAGATATACAGGGGGAGTGGGAGTGTAACTTCAGTTCCCAGAGGTCCCGGCTGGAGTAAAGGCGTGGAGGTATCAACAGTGCACTTACCTGTCCTTAATATACAGCCACGGTGTGTTCATTAAGTAAGTTTATCTGGAAGGTAAAGGAGAGGGAACAAGGTAAGACACTTGCTTTCTCTCCGATCTGTTACTTTTATGTGTCTCTACCAATTATCTTTAAAACACCAGAGATTAATTGAAGATCTCAGTTAATAATTGATTCTCTTGAACTTGTAGAATTGTAGACTTGACTGAGCATGATGTGAAGTGTAAACAAAGCTATGACAAATTACTGGGTCTAAACCAGGATTTGACTATTTAACTTAGGCATGCATGAAATGAACTTTACATAGTTTAGGATCAACGTTGTACCTGTAGTGCTCATTTGTTTTGTTTCTGAACAGACTGCAGACATGGGAATTCAGATGAAAGCTTTATTGCTGGGTACTGCAATGGTAGCCGTAGCTTGTACAACCATCATCGCTTTGATTCTCTCTCTTGCTAATCATCAGACTTTGGAAATGTCATACTCAACACAGGTGCAAAAATTACACACATCAGTTATATGATATGGTTTTGTATAGCTTTTTTTAATAAATGAATGCGGTTTTATGAAAAGTAAGTTTGTCTGAGTTTTAAAAGTAAACCCTAGGTGACATTTTTAGTCTGCTTGCACTGCCTGTTGTTTATTAAAAGTAGATCATCTGAACAGGCGTCAATATTTGCTTAATCAGATATTACAATAAATATATATTGGCAGTGTCTGATTACAGTTGTAAATGTGACTTTAGTCATTCCATGTTTTTGCTGTACTTTGGATCAAATAAACACAAGCTTAGTGAGCAGAAGAGACTTCTTTACAAAACATTAAACATCTTACTGTTCAAAAACTATTGACTGGTAGTGTATATCAAAACAGCTCACCTAAAACCTAAAACACTGTTTTACAGAAAATGAAATTTGTTGTGTATTTCACACATCATTTACACTCTCATAAAACAATCCATGGTAAAAAAAAACAAAAAAAAACATCTAACAACATTAAACATATATATCATTTAAGACCACATACTAAACAACTAAATAAATTCCACACAATTCCTCAACACAAATTATTTTCATTAATCCTGTGGTACAACATGAATGTGATAGTTACTATCAAACGTTTTCTCTCAGGATGTGTGTGTGTTTCTCTCAGGAAAGTAAGCACGCCCCAATAAATCAAGTTTTGTCCAAATTTATTCATATATCTATTATTTATTTATCCGTTTGTCTTCCTCAGTATGGGATTGTGTTTGATGCCGGCTCCACTCACACGGCCCTCTTCCTGTACCAGTGGCAGGGGAACAAAAAAAACAACACTGGAATAGTCTCTCAAAAACAGAGCTGCGATGTGGAGGGTGAGTACAGTGCTGAAAACTTCCCTGTTCCTTAACATTATAACGCCAATTAAATTAGATTATGTCTCATTAAGCTGAATCTAAATTTTTTATTTAATATTACTGTATTCGCTTTAGGTTTTTAAAGGAATAGAAAAGACACTAAACAGTTTCAACACAGCCATCACAAAAATTCACATGATCTAAAACAAATTTATTATGGCCGGGATCCCAGTCCCTTGTGCCCAATGAGAAGACTATACAATGTGTACTTAAGTTTTAACTGTCAAAACATTTTTTAGGTGGTGGCATATCCAGCTATGTACAGAACCCTCCGGCGGCTGGAGAAAGTCTTAAGAAATGCTTGGATGTCGCCAAGGCAGCAATACCTGAAGGAGAGCAGAAAACTACACCTGTGTACCTTGGTGCCACTGCTGGCATGCGGCTTCTTAGGTGACTGTACTTATTAATAATTGCCTGATGTGTCATAAACAGTTGAGGTCAAAAGTTTACATACACCTTGCGGAATCTGCAAAATGTTAATTATTTTACCAAAATAAGAGGGATCATACAAAATGCATGTTATTTTTTATTTAGTACTGACCTGAATAAGATACTTCACATAAAGACGTTTACATATAGTCAAGAGAAGAGAAGATAATAGTTGAATTTATTTCAAAAGTTTACATATGCTTGATTCTTAATACTGTGTTGTTACCTGAATGACACAGCTGTGTTTTTTACAGCCTGCTGTTCTTCAGAAAAATCCTTCAGGCCACACCAATGTTTTTTTTTTCAGGATTTTTGTGTATTTGAACCCTTTCCAACAATGACTGTATGATTTTGAGATCCATTTTCACACTGAGGACAACTGAGGGACTCATATGCAACTATTACAGAAAGTTCAAACACTCACTGATCCTACAGAAGGAAAACCGATGCGTTAAGAGCCAGGGGTGTAAACTTTTGAACAGTATGAATGTGTACATTTTTCTTATTTAGCCTAAATATCATGCATTTTGCCTGGTCCCTCTTATTCAGGTACAGTAATTTACATTTTGCAAATGTAACTTTTGACCTCAACTGTGAATGGTAAAATATTTGGCCATATTTGAAGAAATTATCAGTAAACTGAATTACATTAATCTTTACGTTGGTTTCAAAGCTTAGAGGACAAAAACTCAGCAGACAGCATTCTTGCAGAGGTCACCAAAACAATCCAAAGTTATCCATTTGATTTTCGAGGGGCTAGAATACTTTCTGGCATGGAGGAGGGGGCTTATGGCTGGATCACCATCAACTATCTCTTGGAGAAATTTATCAAGGTAAATATTTATATTTAATAAATAAACAAAACCAACAATGCAACATCAATCATTTTAAAGGGGACATCGGATGATAAATTCACTTTTACATGGTGTTGGCATATAAATGTGTCTAAGCAGTGTGTGGAACAAAACCTACAATGGAAAAAATCCATTCACTCCTTTTTTTAATCCCCTAAAAACCTAAACAGCCTAAAAAAATCAAGCCATTTTGATTTTCTAAGCAATATGACATCATATCATACTGCTGATGGGCTGTATCATATTTGCATAATTTAGCCTTTAGCAAGTTGTTCTCTGTTCGCTATTTTCTCCATGCTCAAGCAGCTGTAGCGACAACAATGTCTTGTAGCAGTGTTTTGTAGTTGGATGTAAAAGTGAATATAATAGTCTTCATTTTCTCCTAAGATCAGAGCCACTGAGGACGCAGTGGATTAGTTTTCTTTTTGATGGTAACTCATCACGAATACACAAAAAATGGAATAGAGGGGCGGGGTGAGCAGTAGCTCATTATCATTTAAAGAGACAAGCACCGAAATGGCTCGCTGTGATGGTAAAAAGGGTAATTTTAATCAAAAGATGTTGCAGACATTTCATGAAGACCCTAAGGAATCATACCAGCTTGTGGAAAATGGGCATCCAATGTCCCCTTTAAACTGAAGTCATCTCAGATTCATCCTAAAGGTCACTGAACATAGGTAGCTTAATACTGTATTCATTCCTGCTTTTTGTTGTTTTGACAACACAGACTCAGTTAAGTAAGTCAATCAACAGTAGAAAAGCTACTTAATCACTCTTGAGTCTTTTTTTTTGGCAGCACACATTTGAGGGCCAGTGGATCCACCCTAAAACAGGAAAGATCCTCGGAGCTCTAGATCTCGGTGGCTCATCAACACAGATCGCATTCACCCCAGCAGAACCAGTGAAAAACCCAGATTCAGCTTTTAATCTCCAGCTGTACGGGTACAAGTATGAGTTGTACACACACAGCTACTTGTGCTACGGCAAGGACCAGGCTTTGAGGCAACTTCAGGTTTACCTTCACAAGGTTAGTTTTTAAAGGGTTCACTTGCTTAACTCAGTTGATTATCCCTATGTCGGTTTTACCATAATAGTTTTAGCACAAGGCTTTTAATGTATAGGTTTGAAAAGAAAGTGGAAACAACTGAATGTCTGATATGGTGTCTTTGCTTCATCTAGACTGCTGGATCATCACCTGTTATCAGTCACCCATGTTACCATGTTGGATATAGCCTTAATCTTACTTTGGATGACCTTTACAACTCCCCTTGTGTGGTCAAACCAAGCAATTTTAACCCCAAGGCTACAGTCCTTTTCTCAGGAACGAGTAATTCATCCCTCTGTCTTTCTCTAATGGAGAACATTGTTAACCTCAGTGACTGTGCATATTCACCAGACTGTGGCTTCAACGGTGCCTATCAGCCTCCAGTCAATGGCGAATTCTTCGTGAGTGTTTCTTTCTTATCATCTTCATTAATTACTAGTAGCATTATATTTAAGTTATATGTTTTAATGTTAGGGAGGAAATGAAAACAGAATTATTGTGAGGAGATATATAGTTACATAGAACAAAACTTTTTTGGATGTATTTTATAAGCCTAATTGGACTTGGAAATACACAAACATTGCAACAATATTTGATAGATTGCAGCTTCTCCTGCCACTCCAAAATATTGAATTATTAGGTAAATATTTGTGACCCTGGACCACAAAACCAGTCATAAGGGTCAATTTTTTGAAATTGAGATTTATACATCATCTGAAAGCTGAATGAATAAGCTTTCCATTGATTTGTGGTTTGTTTACGTTGAACAATATTTGGCCCGAGATAAAAAAATCTGGAATCTGAGGGTGTAAAAAATCAAAATATTGAGGAAAAAAAAATCGCCTTTAAAGTTGTCCAAATGAAGTTCTTAGCAATGCATATTACTATTTCAGAAATTACGTTTTGATATATTTATGGTGGGAAATTTATAAAATATCTTCATGGAACATGATATCCTAATGACTTTTGGCATAAAAGAAAAATCAATCATTTTGACCAATGCAATGTATTGTTGGCTATTGCTACAAATATACTCATGCTACTTAAGACTGGTTTTGTGGTCCAGGGTCACATTTTACCTAAGCTGTGAATGTGAATTACACTGTAAAAAACTATTTGTTGAATCAACTTAAAATAATTTGTTACCTGGCTGCCTTAAAAATTGAAGTTTAGTCAACTTGAAATGTTAAGTTGTACTAAGTGACAACTTAGATATTTGAGTTGATTCAACATAAAATTTTAAGGTAGCTGGGTAACAAACCCAGCTTTTAAGTTTAACAAACCAAATTTTTAGTTTAGTCAACACAAATATTTTTCCCCTAGTACAACTTAACATTTCAAGTTGACTGAACTTAAAATTTTAAGGCAGCAGGGTAACAAACTATTTTAAGTTGACTCAACAAATTGTGTTTTATTGTTTTTTTTTTTTACAGTGTAGCTGTCTTAAATGATGTAATTAAAATACTTATCGTGAAATAATGTCAAACAACGCCTTTCTACTGGCGGACTACACGCAGAGAAAACATGGGCTTCAAAGCGAACATTTTATTTGATTCAAAAACAGAGTCAGTTCTTTTTGGTGAATCAAAAACATTACAAGTGAAGTGTAATTCCTGAAAAAATGTCTCTTGTGAGACTCTTATTAAAAATGATTCTTTTAATGAATATTAAAAAAACAAAAATGAGTTCTTGCTTTGACAAATCCTTCACGCAACTGAATCTATCAGTGTGGTTACTGAATCAACACATACAGGATTTTAAGTAATGTGCAAATAAGTTTTTATTCTCCACTATACTTTTTTTGCTTTAACCCATGTTTGCATGTTTTGAAATAACTAAGATGGCTATATTGTATGTCCATCTCAGGCTTTTTCTGCATACTTCTACACCTTTGAATTCCTTGGACTTGTCCCAAAAGCTCCACTGACTCGGGTTCTTTCCACTATTGAGACTCACTGCAGCAAAAACTGGACCACTGTGAGTCACAGTGACACAGACACTAATTGTAATCCTACATATACAGTAAAAATACAGTAAAAAGCTTGGTGAGGAGAAAAGTGATCAAGTGAATCACAATATGAGTAAATTTGATAATGCTGGTGTCATCTTTTGTAATAGTGATTCTTAAAGTTGTGTTCATGGCTGTGATTTTTTTTTTCTGCAGCTTACCGCTGAAAATCCAACCATTAAGCCAAAATACCTGCAAGATTATTGTGCTTCTGCTCATTATATTATGACTATTCTCCTGAAAGGATACAAGTTCAATAACACCTGGGATCAAATCTCTTTTGAGAAACGGGTAAGATTTCATCAGATTAAATTATTAGCAATTCATGTGTTCAGTGATTCATAAGGTTACTTGCATTGCTCAAGAGCCCAACGGAAGTAACTCATAAACAAATGGCACATCATGTGCTCAACCTAACATAAACCAATATATCAGACGACCTCTGCTCCAGACGTATGAGGAAACCTCTTACTTCTAGGAATCTCCCTGTATATGACCTTTTTTAACTTCTTCATCAGTGTGATGTGGGGATTTGTACTCAAATAAGATTGTATGATGGTTACAGGTAGCAGACACAGATATTGGTTGGACTTTGGGCTACATGCTGAACCTGACCAACATGATTCCTTCTGAACCTTCCAGAGCGGTGACAGGGGTGCCGCACAGTCAATGGCCAGCTCAGATTTTCTTCATCGTATTTGCTCTTTTCCTCAGTCTAATTATTATAGCCATTCTGTTTGTCCGTGATCTAAGCCACTAAGTTGTGTGTATATATTAATATTTATTTCTTACATTTCAGACACTAAGTAACTCTTTTGACTACTGCTTGAGATGTGATTAGAGATGTTTTCACAAAGACCTCAGAAACTGTGAAATAATCTGTGCATTTTAACATTCTGATGAGAAAAAATACATGAAGTGTCCTTTGTTTTTCTTAACATTCTATACCAGTTGTGGCAAAATGTAGCTTTTTTGAGTTATTTAAAGTAGTGTCTTGTTTTGAAAGCTGACTAGTACCTCAGTGATTTAGTCTGTGCTAACTAATAATTCATTAAATTATTAGATTTTTCAGACATTCATAAACTCTGAAATGTAAGGGTATAGGGTTTTTATTTATTTGTTTATATTCATTTTCACCTCCACCCAGCATTTGCATCTTAAAGCACTTAAGAGACATTAAATACATGTATAATTATATTATTATGTGTGAAAGCATTATTGTACTTTGTACATATTTATAAAATACAGAAATGACATAAGCAACAATATATAAGCAGCTTATTTTTTGCCTTTGCTTTTTACGAAGTGTTTGTACACTACCTTCAAAAGTTTGGGGTTGGTTAGATTTTTAGTTTTCGTTTTTTAAACGTAAAATCTGCTAAGCTCACAAGACTGCATTTAAAAATGTTTTAGGTTTTGTTTATTCCTGTGACGGGAAAGCTGAATTTATGAATTTTAAACTTTTTTAGGATTCTTTGAGATATAGAATATGTAAAACAATAACTACTGATTTTTTGATATTGACATCATGAGTCTTTACTGTCACCTTTGATCAATTTAATGCATTCTTGCTGATTAACATTATTCTTTTCAACAAAAAATATCTCACTACCCTCAACTTTGAATGGTCATGCATTTGTGTGTGTGAGAGTTGCGTTTCAACAGCAACCAGATTTCTTCTGTGGTGGTTCTCTTTTCAATGTTGTGTGTTTCTCCCTCTGTGACCTGCGCTGTGCTAACAACCTAGCAGCAAGAAGAAATGAGTCTTAATGCATGGACGGAAAACTCATACATACTAAACAAGTAATAACAGGTGTGATGGGTTTTGTTAGTTTTGAGTCTTACTCTGCCAGAGTTCTCATGGATTCTGACACATTCGCCCCGGTTGCAGCACTGCACTCCATGAAATGCATGTTATACTCCTGATGAAGGAAAAATACAACCAAACTGTTAGTAAAAACACACTTAAGGAAAAACAATCAGACAGTACTTTCAGGATCACAATGAACTCTTACTCTGGCCAGATCCGCCCCTTCCTGAATCTGGACTTGACGCTCTAAAGAATCATTTTTGTTTCCAAGCAACATCATGATGGCATCATCAGGAGCCCTTTCCTGTGTAACATTGTCATAATACAATTTAGGGAAGGGGATGTTTCCATATATCTTGACTAAAATATAAGGAAAATGAGAAATTAAAACACTAGCTACCCGAGCTCGAGAGATCCAATCTCGAACAGAAACAAAACTGTTTGAAGATGTGATTTCATACATGAACAGAAGCCCATCAGCCCTGTGGAACACTTGTGTGGTGATGCTGTGAAACCTTAAAAAGATTTTTTGGGGTTAATTACACATTAACAAACAACTTTTTTTTATTCTGTATTATTTTGTTCTGAGGTCTTACCTTTCTTGACCTGCTGTGTCCCATATTTGCAGTTTAACAATTTTGTCAGGCAGAGCAACATTCTGTACACAGGTGTCAACACCTGGGTGCAAAATACACAATTTTTAACATGAAATATATAACATTAATTTTAACATAAAATAGCTTTTAAAAATAAGTTATTCACTTATATTGACCATTCTACAGAATTGGTGCAAATTGCTGTCCCACAACCAAAAAACATCTAAAATTTCCACTACCCAAACAGTCACGTTTCGGATCATTATTTTTTTGGGGTGTTATTCCATCGAATTTAGTTTTTATGTGTGCACAGCTGATTAGCATCTTTGAACTTGGCCTAAAATTGTCACTGTCATAACATTCACGATCAAAACGTGTTTCAGTAGTGAAAATTTTAGTATAGTTTTGCAAATTTTTAGTACTTTAGTACTTACGTTTTAGTAGTATTTTAGTATGCAAGTTAAAATTCTGTAATGTGATAAGGTCGCTACCAAAACATTGCTGTCATTACAGAAAATGTGTACAGTCATAACCGAAACATGGGATGTTTTGTCAAAAACAAAATATAGTTAAATATCAACTAAGATGTTATGATAGTGTTTTGTTTAATGTATATTCAAACTAATGAATCCTTAACTTTTAAATCAGTATGGTCAACTTTTTTTGCTTTTTACAAAGAAAAATTGGATTCAAAATACAAAATCAATACAAAAAAAAAAACTAATCTTATAAATCACACTTGAAATATTGTTAAAATTTTAATTGTTATTGATTTAACTCTAAAGACTTTTTAATAAAATAGCAAGAAATATATTTACAAGGTAGATGTAAGCAAAAATCTTAAAAGGTCAATGTAACCCTTCTTACTAAATTATATATTACTGTGTTTCGGTAGTGACAAATTTGGGGAAAGGATAAAAATTTTAAAACCTTTGGAAAATACAATATAAGAATTAACTGCACAATTACTAGAATTCTGTACCTTTGATATTATACAATTTGCATACATACAAAATTTGTGGATTTCTTTTTAAAGATGTTTCGAATTCTGACTTGAATGGCCCATATATTTATACATGTGGAACATTATCATAAGGCTTTCTGTTGCCACATTTTGTCTTCCTAGAAACAATTTATTTCTATTAAGCAGCACAACTGTTTTCAACATTGATAATAATTTTACTAAGAATCAAATCAGCATATTAGAATAATTTCTGAAGGACTGTGTGACATCACAGGAATAAATTACATTCAAATACAAAACAGCAGTTATTTAAAATTGTAATAAACTGTATTTTTTAAGAGCACAAGATACTTTTCTTCCAAAAACCTTAGAAATCTTGCTTACTCACCAATAGTAGAGCGGTAATCCTCAGTGAACTGCCCTTCATGGAAACGTCTTATAAAGGAAGTCTTCCCCACACAGCTGTTTCCCACCATGACAATGTTAAACTGAACTACATCAGCATCTGAAACTGTTTGACAGGGTTTGTCTTTAGATGAGGACACAATTAAAAGAATTCATTACAAGACAATGTTTTAGCACTTTACTCACTTCTGTTCTTCAAATGATCCAAAGAAACAAGACCAGCACCGGTGCCTTTTGAAGCACCTTCTTCATTTCTGAAGCAGGAAAACAAAACAAAATCGAAAAGTTAATTATTTTCTTATAACAGAGATAAAGAACTATATATAGCTCTGTCATACTTGGTTTCCATGTTCCTCTGTTCAGAGACTGGATGAAAAATTGGTTGACTCTCTGGTTGTAAGGTGCAGGACGGATCGCAAACCTTAACAATACAGACGTTTGTTAGTGTTTTAAAGCAAGTACAATTTCCGTTAAAGGCTGAAGTACAAAATATAAGGACATTACCGCTAAGTCAATACTGTGCAGCTTGTCCTCAACCTCAGCGCTGTCTGGTTTATGATCTCCATCTTTTGATTCATTGCCAAAATCAGAAGCGGGCAGCCTACCAAGGCCTTGTTTGCCCTGATTAGCACGTCTGGACCCAAACTTCCTTTTAACTGAAGGAGACGTCTTTTCCTGGCTAACAGGGTTAGCGCTCTCTTCTAGCTGACTGCTACTAGTGTGTGCGCTAGAGACATCAAGATACTCTTTATTTTCAGTGATATTATGCACTACAGACACCTCAACTCTTTCAAGATCCTTCTTCTTTTGCATATCTGTTTTTAAATTCTCATCTATCTCCCTGTCCTCTTTGTCTTCATCCTCCGTTTCTGCTTTAAGCTGCTGTCTGGGATTCTTGCGAGTCGAGCCCATTTTTCTTCTTCGTCTTCCCGGTGAATTGGGTTCACTGTGAGCCGATGGTGTCGGCTGAAGAGATTTGATTTCTGAGTTTTCTGGCATAGCGAGAATAGGAGCATTTGCTAAGTCATCTGCGCTTGGCTCTTTGACGATTAATTCCCAATCGCAACTCAGTGAGCTTTGAGATGTCTTATTTAATGCTCTCTCTATCTCACTGAGAAGTGAATCCTCTGACTGATTAGAGTAATCCTGAATTGTTTGTTCCCCTACATCTTCTCTTACTAAGCTCATTTCAGAGTCTGCAGTTTCTGTGTCCTCATATCCATCTCTTTTTCCTCTTACTCTTCCTTCTCTGAGATTCTTCCGAGTCGAGCCCATCTTTCTTCTCTTCTCAGTGGAAACAGTCTCTGACTGTGGATGTTTGGTAACATCAGCATCTACTAACTGATTATCACATAGTTGAGGGGTATTTTCAGGTGTTTCAGGCACTGTTTGTCCACTAGGTTCAAGATTTTCAACTTTTATATCTAACATTTCTGATTTAAGCTCTGGGATACGGACTGAAGACACTTCCTTGGACTGACTATCCTCTGCCACACCAAGCACATCTTCATTATCGGCCATGTTTTTCCCATGCATTACTCGAGGATTTCTCCGTGTTGAGCCCATCTTTCGCCTCTTTTCTTGGGTGGCAGGTGTTTTTCGAGAGTTGTTTTCATGAGCAACATCATCTTGAGTGTTTTTTAGTTCTTGTGTGGGAATAAAATGATGTATGTTTTCCATTTGTTCATGCTCTGATCCAACATGCTGATCAGGGTAATCTGCAGACAAAGTCTGATGAACATCTTCGTGACTAACTGTCAAGACAAATTTGTCCTTTGTCCCCTCAAAGAGATTGATTCCCTCATTCACACTGTTACTGTCAATTCCAGTATGCTCCACCCTGTTTTCCTTACTCACCTCAGTTAGGTCATGGATATTCTGAGAAATGTCCTTCACTTTATTTTCTGATTCAGGAAACATGTTTGAAGCAACAACAAGGAAGTTTTGATCAACCTCTTCATCAAATTTACTTTCAGTTTTTCTTTCACTGGTTACTAAATATGGTTCTGTATCCTGTTCCTGTGTCATTTCTTTAATATCTCTATCCATCTTTTTGGATTCTCCTTCTCTTCCCTGCCCTTTGTTCCCTCTGAGTGTCTTACGTGTTGACCCCATTTTTCGTTTTTGAACAACTGGATTCAAGTCTGATTGTTCTCTTTGAGACTCTTTAGGAATGACACTTTGTTTAGGAACTAAGTATGTCTCAACATCTCCCAATGGGAGGTCTGAAACCATCTCAGCAGCAGCTTTTGAAGAACATTCAGATTCTATCAGTAGTTCTGGATTTATGGTAGAACTTGGATCACTTTGTTTTAAGATTTCTGTCTGCACATCTGATTTACTAACAATATCCTGAATGTCATGGCTTTCTTTGTTAACAGATGAACTGAACAGTTGCTGATGAACAGGAGATCCTGTAATGCCTTCTTCAAAAGGTAAATTCGTCTCTGACTGTGTGGTCCCAACTTCAGTTGTTGTAGCTTCCCCCTCTTTCTCTTTTTCAACCTCCTCTTCATTCACCATCCTCTTCCCTCTTTTCCGAGTTGACCCTATTTTTCTCTTCTGCGTAGACCTTTTAGAGTCTGGATGCATTTCAACCACCTCTGTTGGAGGAACATCATCAGAAGACACATGAATTTGGGTTTCATTTGAGAGAGTATCATCCTGTGATGGACCATCTGATCTTTGCTCTAATTCAGATGATCTTTCCAATTCATCACATAGCTCTTGCACTGACATGTCCACTGTCTTTGTGGTCTTTCTTTCCTCATCTTCATTATCTCGTATATTCATAATTTCTTGTGTCACATTTTGATCAACCACGTTATTCTGGTTTTGAATTCCTGAGTGTGTTTCTGTGTCTTCCTCTTCTGACACTCCTTCACTATCTCCATTCTTTTCCTTGGATTCTACTCCCAATTTTCTTTGTCCTTTGTTCCCTCTGAGAGGTCTACGAGTTGAGCCCATTTTTCGCTTGTGAGCATTTAGACTTACTTTTGTGTGTGCCTCCTCTCCATGAGGATCTGTTTTTCCTGAAATTTCAAACTCAGCTTCTGGTTTTGCATCAGTGGAAGGCATCAGAGGCAAATCTGACATAATAGTTATATTACTCTCCACTGTAGCTGTATGTCCAATAAACTCAGTTTCTTTGACTACAACACTAGCTTCACAGATGTTCTCTTCTGTTGCTTCACCTTTAAATGCTGTTGAGTCAAAGGTTTTGTTTTCTAAGTGTGGTTCTGCGTCTCCCTCTACTGGTGCTATTTGAACATCTCCAGTAATTTCCTGGGATCCTGCATAACTTTTAGAGAGAGTTTGTGATTCTGAAATATCACTCACTGCAGTATATCTAGATTCATTTGGACTGGGTTCATCCTCCAAAATAAAGATTTCTTTTTCATCATCATCTTTCCTTTGTCCTTTATTCCCTTTGAGAGGTCTACGAGTTGAGCCCATTTTTCTCTTCTGAATAACTGGACTTGATTTTGAGTGTGCCTCTTCTCTGTGAGAATCTTGAGGAATGCTGCTGATGTTACTTTGTTCAGCAATTGTGTCTGCTTCTCCTGAAACTTCTTTTTTGGATACATTAAATGCTTCGATGTGTGCATCAGGAGAAATTTTAAGAAAATCTGACTCAGTAGTTATATTACTCTCCACTGTAACTGTATCTCCAATAACTTCAATTTCTCTGACTAATGTCATACTAAAGTCTTTTGTTCCTTCTGCTTCACTGGTTGTTAAGTCAAACTTTGGGTTCTGTAGGTCGATTTTTAAATGTAAGTCTTTTTCTTCTTCTGCTGCCATTCTTTCAACATCTCCAGTATTTTCCTGGGACTCTTCATTAATTTTTGTGAGAGTTTGTGATTCTGTGACATGACAGATACTTATTGTAGTGGATTCCTCAGACACTAAATCTGAACTAGATGATGACTGCAGGTCATTCTTCAAACTAAAGGTGTCTTTCTCTGCATTGATCATACCTTCACTGTAAAGAGTCTCATTTTTATCATGATGTTCTATTTCTTCTCTTTGTCCTTTGTTCCCTCTGAGAGGTCTTCGAGTTGAGCCCATTTTTCGCTTGTGAGCATTTAGACTTACTTTTGTGTGTGCCTCCTCTCCATGAGGATCTTCAGGAATTATGTTGGCGTCACTTTGTTTAGGAATTGTGTCTGTTTTTCCTGAAATTTCAATCTCAGCTTCTGGTTTTGCATCAGTGAAAGGGATCAGAGGCAAATCTGACATAATAGTTATATTACTCTCGACTGTAGCTGTATGTCCAATAAACTCAGTTTCTTTGACTACAACACTAGCTTCACAGATGTTCTCTTCTGTTGCTTCACCTTTAAATGCTGTTGAGTCAAAGGGTTTGTTTCCTAAGTGTGGTTCTGCGTCTCCCTCTGCTGGTGATATCTGAACATTTCCAGTAATTTCCTGGGATCCTGCATAAATTTTAGTGAGAGTTTGTGATTCTGAAATATCACTCACTGCAGTATAGCTAGATTCATTTGGACTGGGTTCATCCTCCAAAATAAAGATTTCTTTTTCATCATCATCTTTTCTTCGTCCTTTATTTCCTCTGAGAGGTCTACGAGTTGAACCCATTTTTCTCTTATGAATAACTGGACTTGATTTTAAAGGTGTCTCTTCACTGTGAGAATCTGCAGGAATGATGTTAATGTCACTTTGCACAGGAATTGTGTCTGTTTTTCCTGAAACTTCTTCTTCAGCATTTTCAGATGCTGAAGCACTGATCATACCTTCACTGTCAAGAGTCTCATTTTTATGATGTTCTATTTCTTCTCTTTGTCCTTTGTTCCCTCTGAGAGGTCTACGAGTTGAGCCCATTTTTCTCTTGTGAATAACTGGACTTGATTTTGAGTGTGCCTCTTCTCTGTGAGAATCTGCAGGAATGATATTGATGTGACTTTGTTCAGGAATTGTGTCTGTTTCTCCTGAAACTTCTTCTTCAGCATTTTCAGATACTTCCCCTGCTTCCATGTTTGAATCAGAAGTTTGAAGAAAATCAGACTCCGCAGTCATTTTACTCTCTACTGTTACACTATCTCCAGCAACTTCAATTTCTCTGACTAACATCACACTAACGTCTTGAATGTTCTCTTCTGTTTCACTGGTTGTTAAGTCAAACGTTTTGTTCTGTGAGTCAATTTTTAACTGTATGTCTTTGTCTTCCTTTGCTGACACTCTTTCAGCTTCTCCAGCAGTTTCCTGAGATTCTTCACTCATTTTTGTGAGGGTCTGTGATTCTGTGATGTGACAGATACTTATTGCAGTGGATTCCTCAGACACTAAATCTGAACTACATAATGACTGTAGGTCAGTGGATTCAGACCCTTCAACAGGACCAACATCATTCTCCTCCTGTATCCCTATCTTCTGTTCTTTAGCTCCATCTTTTGAGCTTTGTATTGTAGATTCATATGTACTGGGTTCATCCTTCAAACTAAAGGTGTCTTTCTGTGTACTGATCATACCTTCACTGTCAAGAGTCTCATTTTTATCATGATGTTCTATTTCTTCTCTTTGTCCTTTGTTCCCTCTGAGAGGTCTACGAGTTGAGCCCATTTTTCTCTTGTGAATAACTGGACTTGATTTTGAGTGTGCCTCTTCTCTGTGAGAATCTGCAGGAATGATATTGATGTGACTTTGTTCAGGAATTGTGTCTGTTTCTCCTGAAACTTCTTCTTCAGCATTTTCAGATACTTCCCCTGCTTCCATGTTTGAATCAGAAGTTTGAAGAAAATCAGACTCCGCAGTCATTTTACTCTCTACTGTTACAGTATCTCCAGTAAGTTCAATTTCTCTGACTAACATCACACTAACGTCTTGAATGTTCTCTTCTGTTTCACTGGTTGTTAAGTCAAACGTTTTGTTCTGTGAGTCAATTTTTAATTGTACGTCTTTGTCTTCCTTTGCTGACACTCTTTCAGCTTCTCCAGCAGTTTCCTGAGATTCTTCACTCATTTTTGTGAGGGTCTGTGATTCTGTGATGTGACAGATACTTATTGCAGTGGATTCCTCAGACACTAAATCTGAACTACATAATGACTGTAGGTCAGTGGATTCAGACCCTTCAACAGGACCAACATCATTCTCCTCCTGTATCCCTATCTTCTGTTCTTTAGCTCCATCTTTTGAGCTTTGTATTGTAGATTCATATGTACTGGGTTCATCCTTCAAACTAAAGGTGTCTTTCTCTGTACTGATCATACCTTCACTGTCAAGAGTCTCATTTTTATCATGATGTTCTATTTCTTCTCTTTGTCCTTTGTTCCCTCTGAGAGGTCTACGAGTTGAGCCCATTTTTCTCTTGTGAATAACTGGACTTGATTTTGAGTGTGCCTCTTCTCTGTGAGAATCTGCAGGAATGATATTGATGTGACTTTGTTCAGGAATTGTGTCTGTTTCTCCTGAAACTTCTTCTTCAGCATTTTCAGATACTTCCCGTGCTTCCATGTTTGAATCAGAAGTTTGAAGAAAATCAGACTCCGCAGTCATTTTACTCTCTACTGTTACACTATCTCCAGTAACTTCAATTTCTCTGACTAACATCACACTAACGTCTTGAATGTTCTCTTCTGTTTCACTGGTTGTTAAGTCAAACGTTTTGTTCTGTGAGTCAATTTTTAATTGTATGTCTTTGTCTTCCTTTGCTGACACTCTTTCAGCTTCTCCAGCAGTTTCCTGAGATTCTTCACTCATTTTTGTGAGGGTCTGTGATCCTGTGATGTGACAGATACTTATTGCAGTGGATTCCTCAGACACTAAATCTGAACTACATAATGACTGTAGGTCAGTGGATTCAGACCCTTCAACAGGACCAACATCATTCTCCTCCTGTATCCCTATCTTCTGTTCTTTAGCTCCATCTTTTGAGCTTTGTATTGTAGATTCATATGTACTGGGTTCATCCTTCAAACTAAAGGTGTCTTTCTGTGTACTGATCATACCTTCACTGTCAAGAGTCTCATTTTTATCATGATGTTCTATTTCTTCTCTTTGTCCTTTGTTCCCTCTGAGAGGTCTACGAGTTGAGCCCATTTTTCTCTTGTGAATAACTGGACTTGATTTTGAGTGTGCCTCTTCTCTGTGAGAATCTGCAGGAATGATATTGATGTGACTTTGTTCAGGAATTGTGTCTGTTTCTCCTGAAACTTCTTCAGCATTTTCAGATACTTCCCGTGCTTCCATGTTTGAATCAGAAGTTTGAAGAAAATCAGACTCCGCAGTCATTTTACTCTCTACTGTTACACTATCTCCAGTAACTTCAATTTCTCTGACTAACATCACACTAACGTCTTGAATGTTCTCTTCTGTTTCACTGGTTGTTAAGTCAAACGTTTTGTTCTGTGAGTCAATTTTTAATTGTATGTCTTTGTCTTCCTTTGCTGACACTCTTTCAGCTTCTCCAGCAGTTTCCTGAGATTCTTCACTCATTTTTGTGAGGGTCTGTGATCCTGTGATGTGACAGATACTTATTGCAGTGGATTCCTCAGACACTAAATCTGAACTACATAATGACTGTAGGTCAGTGGATTCAGACCCTTCAACAGGACCAACATCATTCTCCTCCTGTATCCCTATCTTCTGTTCTTTAGCTCCATCTTTTGAGCTTTGTATTGTAGATTCATATGTACTGGGTTCATCCTTCAAACTAAAGGTGTCTTTCTGTGTACTGATCATACCTTCACTGTCAAGAGTCTCATTTTTATCATGATGTTCTATTTCTTCTCTTTGTCCTTTGTTCCCTCTGAGAGGTCTACGAGTTGAGCCCATTTTTCTCTTGTGAATAACTGGACTTGATTTTGAGTGTGCCTCTTCTCTGTGAGAATCTGCAGGAATGATATTGATGTGACTTTGTTCAGGAATTGTGTCTGTTTCTCCTGAAACGTCTTTCTCAGGATTTTCAGGTATTTGCAATGCTTTGATGTATGTATCAGGGGAAGTTTGAAGAAAATCTGACTCAGTAGTCATATTACTCTCCACTGTAACTGTATCTACAGAGTGTGCCTCCTCTCCATAAGAATCTTCAGGAATGATGCTGATGTCACTTTGTTCAGGAATTTTGTCTGTTTCTCCTGAAACTTCTTTCTCAGCATTTTCAAATACTTTCAATGCTTCGATGTGTGCATCTGACTCAGTAGTCATATTAGTCTCCACTGTAACTGTATCTCCAACAACTTCAGCTTCTTTAACTAACGTCACACTAACATCATGGATGTTCTCTTCTGTTCCTTCTGCTTCACTGGTTGTTACATCAAATGTTTTGTTCTGTGAGTCGATTTTTAATTGTAAGTCTTTGTCTTCCTCTGCTGGCACTATTTCAACATCTCCAGTATTTTTCTGGGACCCTGCATGAAGTTTTGTGAGGGTTTGTGATTCTGAAATGTCACAGATACTCACTGCGGTATATCCAGATTGATCTGGACAGGGTTCATCCTCCAAAATTTCTTTTTCATCATGTTCTTGTCTTTGTCCTTTCTTCCCTTTGAGAGGTCTGCGAGTTGAGCCCATTTTTCTCTTGTGAATAACTGGACTTGATTCTGAGTGTGTCTCTTCTCTGTGAGAATCTGCAGGAATGATGTTAATGTCACTTTGTTTAAGAATTGTGTCTGTTTTTCCTAAAAGTTCTTTCTCAGTATTGTCAGATACTTTCAATGCTTCAATATTCGCATCAGCAGAAGTTTGAAGAAAATCTGACACAGTAGTCATATTACTCTCCACTGTATCTCCAATAACTTCAACTTCTCTGACTAATGTCACATTAACATCTTGGATGTTCTCTTCTGTTCCTTCTGCTTTATTGATTATGTCAAACGTTCTGCTCTGTGAATCAATTTTTAATTGTAGGTCTGCTGCCACTCTTTCAGCGTCTCCAGTATTTTCTTGGGACTCTACATCAATTGTTGTGATGGATTGTGATTCTGTGACATGACAGATACTTATTGTAGTGGATTCATCAGACACTAGATCTGAACTACATGATGACTGCATGAGAGCAGATTTAGACTCTACAACAGGACCAACATCATTCTCCTCACTTATTTCCATCTGTTCTTTAACTTCATCTTTTAAACTTCGTAATGTAGATTCATCTGGACTGGGTTCATCCTCCAAATTAATTGTTTCTTTCTCTACACTGATCATAGCTTCACTGTCAGGTGTCGTATTTTCATCATGATGTTCTATTTCTTCTCTTTGTCCTTTGTTCCCTCTGAGAGGTCTACGAGTTGAGCCCATTTTTCGCTTGTGAACAAATGGACTTGATTTTGAGTGTGCCTCCTCTCCATAAGAATCTTCAGGAATGATTTTGATGTCGCTTTGCTCAGGAAATGTGTCTGTCTCTCTTGATCCTTCATTGACATCATCTTGCACAAGAAGAAGAGAATCTGTCACAGCAGAAACACTCTCAGTATTATTAGATAGGTTAAATGCTTCCAGTTTTGCATCATTTAAAGTGTCACTTTGAAGAAAATTTGACTCTGTTGTCATATTATTCTCTCCTATAACCGTATCTACAATGAACTCCTCTTCTTTGACTGAAGCACCAGTTTCACAGATGATCTCTTCTATCCGTTCCGCTTCATATGTTAAGTCAATCATTTTGTTTTCTGGTTGAATTTCTGTGTGTGAATTTCTTTGTGTGTCACTTGAAACTTCACTATCAGTATTTTCAGATACTTCCATATTTGCATCAGGAGATGTTTGACAAAAAACAGACTCAGTAGTCAAATTACTCTCCACTGTAACTGTATCTCCAATAACTTCAACTTCTCTTACTAAAGTTGTACTAATGTCTTGGATGTTCTCTTCTGTTCCTTCTGCTACATTGGTTGTTAAGTAAAATGTTTGTTTCTGTGGGTCAATTTTTATTTGTAAGTGTTTGTCTTCCTCTGCTGGCACATTTTCAGCAGCTCCAGCATTTTCCTGGGACTCTTCATTAATCTTTATGGGGGTTTGTGATTCTGTGACATGACAGATACTTATTGTAGTGGATTCCTCAGACACTAAATCTGAACTAGATGATGTCTGCAGGAGAGCAGATTCAGACCCACATATTTCCACCTCCTGTTCTTTAGCGCCATCTTTTGAGCATTGTAATGTAGATTCATCTGGACTGGGTTCATCCTCTAAATTAATTGTTTCTTTCTCTGCACTGATCATTCCTTCACTGTCAAGTGACTCATTTTCATCCTGATGTTCCATTTCTTTTCTTCGTCCTTTATTCCCTTTGAGAGGTCTACGAGTTGAACCCATTTTTCTCTTGTGAATAACTGGACTTAATTTTGAGTGTGCCTCCTCTCTGTGAGAATCTTGAGGAATGCTGCTGATGTTACTTTGTTCAGCAATTGTGTCTGTTTCTCCTGAAAATTCTTTCTTAGCATTTTCAGATAATTTCAATGCTTCTATGTTTGCATCAGGAGAACTTTGCAGAAAATTTGACTCAATAGTCAAATTACTCTCCACTGTAACTGTATCTCCAATAACTTCAACTTCTCTGACTAATGTAACACTAACATCTTGGATGTTCTCTTCTGTTCTTTCTGCTTCACTGGTTGTTAAGTCAAATGTTTTGTTCTCTGATTCGATTTTCAATTGTAAGTCTTTGTCTTCCTCTCCTGGCACTCTTTCAGCAGCTCCAGCATTTTCCATACTTATTGCAGTGGATTCCTCAAACGCTAAATCTGAATTACATGATGACTGCAGGACAGCAGATTCAACCCCTTCAACAGAACCAAAATCATTCTTCTCACATATTTCCACCTCCTGTTCTTTAACTTCATCTTTTGAGCTTCGTAATGTAGATTCATCTGGACTGGGTTCATCCCCTAAATTGCAGATTTCTTTTTCATCATGTTCTTGTCTTTGTCCTTTTTTCCCTTTGAGAGGTCTACGAGTTGAGCCCATTTTTCTCTTGTGAACAATTGGACTTGATTCTGAGTGTGCCTCTTCTCCATGAGAATCTTCAGGAATAATGCTGATGTCATTTTGTTTGAGAATTTTGTCTGTTTCTCCTGAAACTTCTTTCTCAGCATTTTCAGATACTTCTAATGCTTCCACATGTGCATCAGGAGAAGTTTGAAGAAAATCTGTTTCAGTGGTCAAATTACTCTCCACTGTAACTGTATCTCCAATAACTTTAACTTCTCTGATTAACATGAAACTAACATCTTGAGTGTTCTCTTCTGTTCCTTCTGCTTCACTGGTTGTTATGTCAAATGTTTCATTCTGTAAGTAAGTTTTTAATTGTAGGTCTGCTTGGACTCTTTCAACATCTCCAGCATTCTCCTGGGACTCTTCATTCATTTTCGTGAGGTCTCGTGATTCTGTGACGTGACAGATACTTATTGCCGTGGATTTCACAGACACTAAATCTGAACTACAAGATGACTGCAGGAGAGCAGATTCGGACCCTTCAACAGGACCAACATCTTTATTCTCGCAGATTTCCATCTGTTCTTTATCTCCATCTTTTAAACTTTGTAATGTAGATTCATCTGGACTGGGTTCATCCTCCAAATTAATTGTTTCTTTCTCTACACTGATCACTCCTTCACTGTCAAGTGTCTCATTTTCATCCTGATGTTCCATTTCTTTTCTTCGTCCTTTATTCCCTTTGAGAGGTCTACGAGTTGAGCCCATTTTTCTCTTGTGAATAACTGGACTTGATTTTGAGTGTGCCTCCTCTCCATAAGAATCTTCAGCAATGATGTTGATGTCACTTTGTTTGAGAATTGTGTCTGTTTCTCCTGAAACTTCTTTCCCAGCATTTTTAAATAAATCCAATGCTTCCACGTGTGCATCAGGAGAACTTTGAAGAAAATCTGACTCTGTAGTCATAATACTCAACATTGTAACTTTGTCTCCAATAACTTCAACTTCTTCAACATCCTTCTCCTCACATATTTCCACCTCCCGTTCTTTAGCTCCGTCTTTTGAGCTTCGTAATGTAGATTCATCTGGACTGGGTTCATCCCCTAAATTGCAGATTTCTTTTTCATCATGTTCTTGTCTTTGTCCTTTTTTCCCTTTGAGAGGTCTACGAGTTGAGCCCATTTTTCTCTTCTGAATAACTGGACTTGATTTTGAGTGTGCCTCCTCTCCATGAGAATCTTGAGGAATGCTGCTGATGTTACTTTGTTCAAGAATTGTGTCTGTTTCTCCTGAAACTTCTTTCTTAGCTTTTTCAGATAAATTTAATGCTTCCACGTGTACATCAGGAGAACTTTGAAGAAAATCTAATTCAGTAGTCATATTACTCTCCACTGTAACTGTATCTGCAATAACTTCAACTTCTCTCGCTAAAACACTAGCATCTTGCATGTTCTTTTCTGTTCCTTCTGCTTCACTGGTTAAGTCAAATGTTTTGTTCTGTGCTTCAATTTCTAAATGTAGGTCTGTGTCTCCCCCTACTGCTGCACTTTCAGGATCTCCAGTATTTTCTTGGGACTCTGGATGAAATGTTGTAGGCTTGTAAAAATCTTGAGAATCGTCAGGAATGAAAGAGCTGATATCACTTTTCTCAGGAACTCTCTCTCTCTCTCCTAAACTTACATCAATAACATCATGGAAAAGGAGACCAGAATCAATCACAGAAGAAACATTATCTGATATCTGTAATACTTGCAGGTTTGTATCAGAGGATGTATCATTTTGCTCCTCTGTTAATGCTCTGTTTTGCTCTGGGTTTTCTGATTCACTATCATTAGTGTCCACATCTAATATCACAACAGGTGCTGCATCCATCTCCTTAATTCCTTCTGTTCCTTCACTTCTCCCATCACCTTTATCAGAAGGTGCATTCTCTGATTCTACGCTGAAAAATATTTTTTTCTTTTCACTTTTCTCACTCACACGTTCATGTAAGTCACAGCCTTCTTTAAAAGGAGATTGCATGAACAGCTGGTGTGCGTGAGATCCTGTATCTGTTGCTGAGTCTTCAAAACTAAACATTTCCTCTGGCTTTGAGGTCACATCATTAACTGCAGTATTCTCAGTCTCTTTTTTGTCATTTGTAACCTCATCATTTTCTAGCATCTTCTCAGCATCATCTTGTTGTGGACTGTGTGTTTGAGATATATTCGATGAATATTGCACTTCTTCTCTATATATTTCCTCTTTTTCAGCTGAAACTTCAGACACTGTCTGGTGTGAAATCCAGATGGTCTCTGTGATTGTTTCTCCATCTTTTTCATTATCTCTTACATCCATTATTATTTGTGTTACACTGTGATCTCTTGCATCATCCTGGCCTGTCATTTCAAATGCATTTTCTGTTTCAGATCCTCTTTCATCACTCATATTCTCATTTTCTCTCATTGCTAAATTTTGGGGTTCTTCATCTTCTTCCGTAATAGACTCTAAGTCAGTCGGAGTATCACATGCTACTGCAGCAACATTACAAAGATTATTTCCTTGTTCCTTTTCTATATGAATCTCTCGTCTTTCTTCAACAGCATCACTCATCTCATGTGGTAAATTGGTTGCTGTGGGTTCATCATGGCTAATATTAGACAGAGGCACATCAAAACTTCCACTTCCTCCCACTATAAGTTGAGGCACAGAAGAATTGCAGTTATTATCTAGATCATGTTGGCTTAATGAAGATTCTTGATCATTTAAAGCAAGTTCCTCTAATCGTGTGTCCTGTTTTGGTAATAAACTGCTCATTTGATCATTTATAGACAGTTCCCCTTTCTGCTTTAGAACCTCCTCCTTGGTTTCTGTGTTTACATCTCTAAAGTCGTAAGATGGGTTTGTATCTTTTCTTGTATCAGGCACGTAACTGTTATCACTTCCTGCGTCTTTGTTTAGAACATCCAAATCATCAGTGTGTGAACCAAATTTAAAATCCAGTTCCTCGTTGAGTAATGAAGTCCCATAGTGGTGAGATGTTTCAGGTAGGGGCTTTTCTGAATCAACAAGAGGAAAAGCAACTGTTTGGTTCATAGTTTCAGTTCCAGATGAAATATCAGTCTCTTTCAGCTCGGCTTTTTCAGCCAGTAAAGTCTGATTTGAAACCAAGGCTGATACTGTGTGGGATGATGGATCATCTCTTGCCACATCATCCCATGCTTGCACCATCTCTTCTGACATTTTTAACTTTGTTTCGCCCATGACTTCTGCTTTCCTTTCATTCTCTGTCATGTTTCTTGAATGTTCTTGCACGCTGTTTTTCCCTCCAAGAGGCCTGCGGGTTGAGCCCATCCTTCTTTTTTGTCCAGAGGTACTGGCTGTTGCGATTTCTTGCCGACAAAGTGTTTTTGGTTCATCAAACATGACTGAATCCTTCTGCAACGAATCACTTTCAGCTGTGACAGCAAAAGAATGGACAGATGTCCCCATTGCCTCGTTTATAGGCATATTATTTACTACCTCATGTGAATGAGAAGTTATTTCTTGACGGTGGATTGCATCTTTTTCTTCATTTTCTGAAACCACAAACATAGGAGTTGTTCCAGGCTCCTTTCCCAATCCTGAACTATGGGATAAATCAGAAGGAAAACTCATTGGCCTTGATTGTTCTTCTTCATGTTGCTCCTCAGTGGTTGATGTGTTTGGTCGAGTTACATATTCTTCCTCGAACTCTTCAGTGGTCCTCACTTCATCAAGTTTTCTCTCAACTTTAAACCTACCAGCACTCTTGCGAGTTGATCCCATTTTTCTTTTCCGTTCTGGCAGTTCAGTCTCCATGAGTGAATCCTTGTCATGTGGAAGACTTTCTAACGGAGATGTTTGTTGATCAATGCTTGAGCTTGGTGGATGATCAAACTGGGTTGAATGGTAATCAGTGCTGGTGTGAAAGTCATTTCGCCCATCCTCAGACACCGCAATCTGCTGAAACCCGTCATCATCATCATCTTTCTCAATATTTCTGTTAAGACCTTTAGGACCTCGTCGAGAGGAACCAAGTCTCTGGTTCTTCTTGGATTTTCTGCCTGACATGGCTGTTCATAAGTTCATGAGACAGACAATGGGGATAAGTCATTTCTAAACATCTTTGACACTTAGGAACATGATTAAAAAATGAAACCAGAGAGCATTAGTGAGGCGACACATGCATATGACTCATACTAACTGCCACGCATGTGCGCTCAAATCATTGATTCCCCAGCAGCCTTTTGCTTTTGATGACACATAATGACAGTGAAAATCAGAACACCCTAACAAGCTGTTTTATATATTAATATACTAGATAGATACAAGGTCAAGAGATATATTTTCAATTTAACAAATGTGTTTATCAAAAACAACATGACACTTGCCATCACACTTTTTATTCGTCATCATACCACTATACTCTACGTCTCCCGTTTAGACGTGTAATGACAGTCTGCTTCTGTCTACTGTTTTTTAAAAAAAATATGTTGTTGGACGGGTGAAGTTTCTGTCAGGACATTATCAGAAAAACACCAAAACGAGTGTACGACTAAGTTTTTACTCAGACGCACACAATATGAAAACAAGACATTCCGCACAACTAAATAACGTGACTAAATAATCCAACATTAATGTGAGTAAACGGAGGATAAACCACTTAATTTGCATGTAAAACTTTGCATTTCCAAATGCAAAATTACAGGGTAAATATAAGACGTGCTCACTACAACTTACGACACTAGGAAAGTACCAGGTTAAACTGATGTTACCTTCCGGTGCCCCTTTCAGGGATCCATCCACTTTGCAGTCCTGGGTGTTTTAGCAGAGCACAACGCTGAACAGTTTTAATTGCCTGTCTTTCACTTTTGAAGGAGGCTAAGTTGATGCAGCTTCCTTTTCGCTGCTACCCTCAACTTCCTGTGTTGTTGACACAAGTTGCATCGGATGATAAGTGTGAACTTGAAGTATATATTTCATGAACAAAGTCGATCGTTCTTAATGTGTGAACGACATTTTTTTCTCTTTACAATGTGCTGACAGCACAGTCTCAAAAGTGCACGTTTGAACTGTGAGTAAAATTTATTCGCTTCTTTAAAATTGCATTCTCATTTCTCAAACATTTTGCAAGCATGTCTAAGACAGCACAGCCCTCTGCTGACTCTTTAGTGCCTATTAAAGCTTACTAATGCAACCCAATAGCCTATGATACAATGTAAAAGATGAAATACATACTATGATAGTCAAATGAACCAAAATAGGTTCATAGCAAGCCGCATTTTATTTATTTATTTATTTATTTTTTTACCTTGAAATACATTCCTTCAAAAAAGCTTTTACAATAATGTTTAACATTTTTAACATACCATGAACGACTGTTGCAGCATTATAGGTTAGTTAATTCATAAATCTATTGTTCATTACTAATTCATGTTTGTTAACAGTACACTTGAAATAATGCATTAGTACAAGAAGAAATGATCATAATTGCTAGTTCATGATACCTAATATCAAAACATACCATAATGAAGTGAGCCTTATAGTAGCATTTGTACAGCTAATCAGTGTGAATTATAGAGAAAAGTCATACAGTGAATTCATAAGGAACTTCTTTTAATGGAAGTACAAACAAAAAAGCATACAAAATTGGTTTCAAATGACCATCAAAGTCAGACATGAATTCCATTCAGAACTTTTCACTGCCCAAAGACCATAAAATTACATTCAGCCATTTAGGCAGGATGAAACCATTGCTACCCATTAAGCACAGACATCTTAAGTAAAAAAGGATACTCAGAACACTATGGGGAAGAAACATTTTAAAAAGACTTTGGGGGCAAAAAAAACAAAAAAAAAAAAAAAAAAAAAAAATCAAAATCCATCACTGTTTCCATTCATCCTAGTCTGTTGAGGAGCACACAGACATGCTTTCTCTAACAAGGTTGGCCTTCAACATTTCTCACTTCCGACCATTGGAACGTGAACGACTGAAAAAAATTAAAATAATAAGACAATGTAAGTATTACCGTAAATATTTTTAGCTGTGCAACTACTCACAAGTGTAAACCTACCTGCGTGATCTCGAGAAAGACCTAGAAGGTTTATAGTTTCTATCGCGGGACAAAGACCTCTCTCTTCTCCTCTCTCTGGAAAGGGACCTATAAAAGCCAAGTAAACATTACCTCATTGCTAAGGTGCTGCAAGATAAGAGACAAAGTTACAGGATATATCCATAAGAACAGTCATAAATAAAAATGCAAACGTGGTTATGGTGTTGACATTAGTTACAGAAGGTTATAAAAACATTTAAGCAACTCACCTGCTCCGACTACGACTAAAGCTGCGCCTCCTAGGTGACCTATATGCAGATGCAAGAAATACTGAGAAGTCAGG
Organism: Cirrhinus mrigala; assembly: GCA_036247105.1. Classification (NCBI taxonomy): domain Eukaryota; kingdom Metazoa; phylum Chordata; class Actinopteri; order Cypriniformes; family Cyprinidae; genus Cirrhinus; species Cirrhinus mrigala. The sequence goes on from CM070012.1 coordinate 25,789,853, forward strand.
GGTCAATATGGCCAAAAAAAAAAAAAAAAAAAAAAGAAAGGCATCACACAAGAGTCATTTTTTGTGGCAGATGCCAATCAGCCTTCTTATGAAGCCCAGTATGGGCAAATGTTTTTTATTATTTTTTTTTTTTTTTCCAAAAACTACTATCAAAGTGCCCGTTCCAGATTCATTTGGCAAACCTTGTGCGTTGATCAAAAATGTTTCAGTATGAAAACTACTGAAACACAGAGGGATGTTTAAAAAAATAAATAAATAAAAAAAATCTTTGGATATCGTCTTATACATATATTAACATCACGAAAAAAGTTATACCTCAAAACCACCAAATAAAGAAAAAACAAATGTCATTAAGCGGGAGGAAAAGGCATTAACTTACTATTTTGTTTTCAACAAGCTAGTTATGATGCAGTGAAGCTGAGTGCTGGTCAGGAGGGCGTAATTTGCGGGGAGATTTTGCCAGATGGTTGCTAGATGTTAACAGCTATACAACAGTAGGTGGCTGAAGATGTCAGTTAGATGAGGACTGCTGAGGATATGTTGTCATGTAGACATTTGGGGAGGGGCATAAGACCCGTTGATTGGTTGTAAGTGTGGCGTGGTTGGTTTTGCCGATCAGGTTAACGTTGGAGGAGGTGAAGGAGCCTGAGAGAGGCATGCTCAGGAACCAATGGGCTGGTGGCCATGCTTGGATCATGTGAGCTGATTGGTGTACGCTGGTCACATGATGCTGAAAGAGGGCTAGTTGACTGACTCAGAGGTAGATGAGTAGAGGCTTGGTGATGTCTCTGAAAGGGGGGGGTTGGGTGGTCAGCTTCATTAATATAAATAGAAAAATGACATAAAACCCAAACAATGAGAAGATTCTTTGGAAATCTGTAACTACAATTCAAGTTCATGAGCAAAAACTCAATGCACTCGTTGTTGGTTAACCAATCCAAAAGCTGCAAACTGATCAGTGCAAGGGGAAGGTTTCGAACAGCTTGGCCGAATTTATGAAAAGGTGCTGGTTTTGGCAGTCTCCACACCTAGGCTCATCATTCTGCCCATAACTAGGCTTGCGGTGAAAAGGGTTTTTAAGACGTCTAGCCTCGTTTCAGAGCAAAGAAAGAAACCATACCGGCGTCTAGGGGGTGGGCTGCGCCGTCTATAATCATCACGTGGCCGACGATTCCAAGAAGGGGGTGGTCCTCGATACCTTGACCGCTTCTCGCCACTGGACATTTCAACGCGCACTCGACAACCACACAGTGTTCTGAGGCAGACAAACACTGGGTTATAATAACAGTTTACAGAAAGAGCATATCACATTTCTAGAACATACAGTACAACCAGTGAGTAAACAAAGTAACAAATAGCTGCTGTTGTTGATGTTTTAAATAGCATATTCAACTGTGTTATTTTAGTGTCAGCTATATACTACCACAGCTTGTTACTACTTTGAATTATATTTTAATTTTACACTACCAGTCAAAAGTTTTTGAACAGGAAGATTTTTAATGTTTTTAAAAGTCTTTTTAAAGTTTATTTGAACCGAAGTATAGCAAAAACATATTTTTACTATTTGAAATAACTGCTTTATCAACTAAAACAGTTGTATACATTTTTTTTCAGGATTCTTTGATGAATCAAAAGATCTGAAATATCTGAAATGAAAAGCTTTTGTAACATTATACACTGTACCATTCAAAAGCTCGGAGTCAGTATCATTTTTTTATTATAGAAATAAATACTTTTATTTAGCAAAGATGCTTTAAATTAATCAAGTGATGATAAAGACATTTATAATGTCGCAAAAGAAACCTGAAAAAAAAAAAAAAAAAAAAATCTACTCGGCCGTTTTTAACATAATAATAATAATAATAATAATAAAAAATGTGACTGGAGTAATGATGCTAAAAATTCAGTTTTGAAATCACAGGAATAAATTAATTTTAAAATATATTCAAATAAAAAGCAGTTATTTTAAATAGTAAAACCATTTTAAAACGTTACTGTTTTTGCTATACTTTGGATTTCTCGGCTTGGTGAGCAGAAGAAACTTGTTTAAAAGCTTTAAAAATCTTCCTGTTCAAAAAATTGACTGGTAGTGTATATTTTCCGTTTTTTATTTTAATTTCTTACATTCAGTAATTTGTGCGTTTTGCCATTTTATGAGTTTTTGATTATTTAAAAATGCCTATATTGTTTTTTTTTTTTTTAATTTTGTATTTAAACTTAATGAATAGGAGATGTTGCTGAAATCAGTTTACTTTTTTTTTAGATTTCATTTTATTTCAATTTATTTTTCAGTTTACTTCAAGTAATGAAAATAAATTGAGTAACTCATTTCATTTCAAGTAACATTATCACTGTTCTGTAGTTTTAAATGTTGTACATCTATCCTACCCTCTTTTATGAGGCTAAAATGGATCAAATGTTGCATTTGCAACTAGATGAAATCTAGTTTCTTTTCTTTAATCAGGATAATCTAATCTGCAGGACAATGGCTGTTTCAGAGGACTGAATTTAAATTGATGTTCTTACCTTCCGTCAAGCTCTCTCACAGCATCGGTTGCATCTCTGGGGTCCTCAAACTCCACAAAAGCAAAGCCGGGAGGATTTCTTGCCACCCATACGCTCCTCAGGGGACCATAATAGCCAAATGCTCTCTCCAACTCAGTTTTGTTACCACTGTTGCCCAAATTACCAACATAGACCTTACAATCCAGTGGGCAGTCCCGGCTTAGGGAAGGGTCTAAAAGAGTAAAAACAGTATAGTTTCAAATACTATCGTTGCTCTGTATTATTAGGTGTCATATGTCTATTCCACTTCTAATAAAAACACTAAAATGGATCCTAGCTATAAGACTAAAATAAAGACTTACCTCCCATGTCTTTACCAATCCCAAACTCAACTGCACACCTAAAAAGCTGCAAAAAGATTTAGCACCTTAGCACAGAGACTACGAATAGGCAAATAAATTGAACGATAGACGCCTAATGTAACAGTTGTGTAACGTTTAAAAGATGCAATACGTAACGATCAAAACTGTTACTAAGGACACTGAAAATGGACTTTGCAAACAATGAAAACATTGTAGCATGCAACACTCAAAGGAGTTACAAAGCTCATTTAACCCGGCTTTATAGCAACAATAGCAACAATACAAACATACAAACGACAGTTAAACTTTATATAGTGCATCAATGTTTAACATTCAAAATTGTAACACACCAAATGTAAGTACCAAGCTAACAAGCTATCTTTAGCGTTTGCAGGCCTACTCACTAAACCGAGCAAGAACAGGTACATTAAATTGACTTAAATTTGCAAAATCGACTACTTTTAAAATTACATGTACATTACACATATTTTAAATTACGGAGGTTTGTTTTTCTTACCGTTAAATCTGCTTTATTTGCGTTTGTGAAATCGAAAACGCGCCAATCCAGCTAAACACAGCGATGCTAACGCGCTAATAGCGACCGCTGGGCCTTGCGAGCGAATCTAAATGTAAAGCACTTCCGGTTATCATCAACAACACGGACGTCGAAAGAAAAGCTCTCACGCCTAAAAATATCGGAAGTGTGTTTCTGCTCAGAAACAGCCATTACACACCTGAGACAACGATCCTTGAAGGCTGCAAGTATTTTAATAGTTCACATCTCATTGTCTAAAGAATACATTTTTTGACGAATAGGTTCAGCACAATTATAAATAACTCAACTTACCTTTCCGTTCCTTGTATAGTGAGTTTACTTTGCCTTCTATCTCAGATCTACTTCGCATAATACTGTTTTCAATAGTTGTTAACGTAAACAAATTAATTATATTTAATTATATTATATTTAAATTCATAGGCCGTGTGTTAGTTCTTACGTGTAAATATGTGCATGCTACTAATTTTTATATTTATATACCTGTACTATGTATATCAAAATCATCACACATGTTCTTTTGGAAACAGTATAAATAAAAGAAAAAGTATAGAATAAAATACAAATATATCATTTGCTAAAAATTCGAAGGAAATTATTAACATTATTTTGTATGTTACTTTTGATGACATGAGATGTAATGTCCGCAACAGATATTATAAACTGTTTGATTAGCAAAATAAGGGGTCATAGAGGTGTCAGACCCTCATCAACTCATTAAGGCTAAATCTTGGGGTCAATAGTTCAGCCTTTGTTTTGGATTAAGCAAAAACCCGGGGAGTTATGTAACAGTTACCTCGTATTCAAATAAAGAGCATTACGTTGACTGGCTTTATTTTTGTCTCACTGGGCAGGTCAGTAAGCATGCATGTTATGTTTAGATCTACTTCACCCTTATTACTTCAAGTCTTCTGGGGTTTTGTCATTTATATTTATTGATTGTTTCTTAAGTAATGTCTAAACAAAAAGAGCATCTTCTCGAGAAACCAATATATCTCTTCCTCATTTTTATGTTCCATGTGTAGGCTATTTGTATGCAAGACAATGTGAATTTGTGTTACCACACACGGCACAGAATGTTTTTTTTTCCGCCCAGATTAGTACTGCACATTCTGTTCTGTTTTGCTTCTTGATGACTGGTTAGCCTCCCATGAACCCGCCCTCTCACTCTCCATAAAAGCAAGATATACATACCCACTGAAGCACACACACATTTTGTGGTTTGTGTGGCTTAATCTAAATGTTGATAAGTTACTTAGACTCACACACAATGAAGTGACACTGATACTAAATGACATGGACTTAATGGAAAGTATATTTTAATACAATTACTGCAAAGTTCATACATCTTACAATTAGATGATATTATACATTTTAGTGGCACTCAAAAAAGACATAAGATATAAGAACAAATCTGTATTTTGACTCATTTCTAAACCGAACTGGCAAAATGTAATGAAAATTTCACTAAAAGCACAAAACAACTGTATTTTATTTTAAAGCTCTGGACACCACTACCATTTATCATGATGAATGATATCTATAATGTCAAAAAAGACATAAGATATAAGAATTCTAATATCTGTTAAAAGTTATCTTACTACTCTAGTTTAAATAAACGTGTATTGTAGGTGACAACTCAGGTTAGCTTTTATAAATCTTCAAAAACATTTTAACAGATTTAAGATTGCATTTTGACTTATCGATAGACTTCACAAATTACATAAAAGTGTGATTTTTCTCATCTGATTTGTTTATAAATACTGCATTTAGCTTATAGTGCAAAACAGCAAGTGCCGACTTGCTTGGTCTTGGTTCCTAGAAATATTATTCCTTTTAAAAATTATGTAAGAGATTGTTTAGCATGCTGCAATGTCCCTACTACCTGGCAGATCACTGGAAAAGGTGTCCTGAGATGTCCTCTGTAAAAAAACAAACAAAAACAATATGACCGTCTGAAGCTATTGCCTAGCCAGTCAGATGACGTTGAGCTGCTTTTTGCCAGACAGTTATTTGGTTTTGGTTTTCTGACATATCTTTGGAGGATAGGATTTTTTAAGATGGAGGTTGCAGTCTGTCTTTGCAAAATTTTGAAATAATTAAGCTTTTTTTTTAGTAAGTCATTCATGCTCACCAAAGAGAATTTATCAAAAATACAGTAAAACAGTAATATTGCAAAATTTAATTTCAATTTATAAGAACGGTCTATTTTATTTTACAGTGTAATTTATTTCTTTGTTGGCAAAGCTGAATTTTTAGCAGTCATTACTTCAGTCTTCAGTGTCACATGATTATTCAGAAAATATATTAAAAGTTATTTTAATTGTAATTTCACAATATTACTCTTTTTACTTTATTTTTGATCAAATAAAAGGAGCATAAGAGACTTTCTTTTAAAAAAAAAAACATTCAAAAAAATATTTGATTAGTAGTACTAATCATAATATTTTTATGTATTGTTTGCAGAGTAGCACTTTTACATTCACTGAATACCCAGATGACATTTACCAAAATCTGCAATACAATAAAGCACATGGTGCAGAATAATGTATCCCACAATGCAATGCATGAACTTGGCCTTCGATTTCCTGTGTGACAAATAAACCAGAAGCAGCGTCAACTGAGACAAATCTGTATTTTGACTCATTTCTAAACTGAACTGGCAAAATGTAATGAAAATTTCACTAAAAGCACAAAACAACTGTATTTTATTTTAAAGCTCTGGACACCACTACCATTTATCATGATGAATGATATCTATAATGTCAAATAGCATCTGTTTCATATTATTATTTTTTTTAAAAATAGAAGGCAGTCTGCATAGTTTGAAAGTTTGCAGTGCTTTATGGGAGTGGGTTGTCACTGTTGAGCTCTTTTGCCACTAATTGCATTTCTGTTTCAATAGTAACAACAAATTTGTAAATTATGTGTTGTACAGCTCTTCACTGGAAATATAAACAAAAACAAATAAACACATTTTAAATAAAGTTGAAATCACATTTGTGCCTTCTACACAAAGATGTATCAATGTTTAACAATCTCCCAGTTTATGGTAGGTCTGTTTATATGGTTTAATTAAAAAATCTGTTAGTTTATGAAGAAAATTAATGGGATTTTCAGTTCCTTAACCGTTCTTTTAGGCTGTGTAATCACCTATACGACTCACACTAAGAAGAAAAGAAACGTTGTCATGACAACGTCAAAAGATGGATAATTTAATTTACGTGGAATCAAAGTAAAATAAATAAATAATAATAAAAAAAGAACCGCATGCATAAAATGTCAGTTCTTTTTTTACAGTTCGACACTACTTCCGTTAGGACATGGATTTTCTTTATAGTTCTTTTTTTACCCACACTCTTAACGAAACACATCACATTTCTGAGTTATAGCCTACAATTTCCTGTTATTGGCAACACATAAATGTGGTTCCTTAGAATACTGGTACATAGAAGCTTATAACAGACCATTACCTCTCACTTTTTCCTTTGCCAAAAAGCAGGTCCGTGCATTCAGGCGAATAAAGACACTGACACATGCCATGTTAATTCCACTTCCCAGACGTTTGTATTAAATGTACTTAAGCTGCAGGCTAAAAACAGACGACGCGTGTGCGCAAGACCAGGTTTGTCAAGTTCAGTACCACTTCTTACCTCCGTTGCGCCGATGAGTCAGTCAACAGAGTCTCCTCTACACGTGCCACTTGTGAACTAGAACATTTAGTTCTTGACGCGAGGACCTATTGATCTGAGAATCCGGTGGAAAAGCGAGCAGGATTATTCTCTTGACTGTAACCAAAAAATCGACATTATTTGGCGACAAGGTGATACTCCTAATCACTCCTTATTGCATGCTATTCCGTACAGTCGTTTCCATCCACAATTCTCGTCCTGTGTGAAAATATGTTGTTTAATGTTGACAATCGGATGCCATTGTGTAGACTGTGGACCCATAAATCCTTTTAAAAGATGAAGATGAAAATGAATGTGGAACCTTGTATGGTATGGACTGTCGTCTACGTAATTTCTAGCTAGATTATATGACATAATATTTTTTTTTTTTTGCATCACAAGATTACTCATATCCTCTCTAAACATCTGTTAATGGTTGATGAATCATTGGGGTGTAGAAGTAATCAGTGTGTCCGTTCAGGAAGGGGTGTAAAAATTGTAGTTATGTTGAGGTACAAACACTATGACAAAATTTTGCTCATTAAAAGGATACACAAAACGAGTCATCTTAAAACATGTAAGGCCCTTGAACACACTACGTCTGCATCCTAAAACCTGTTACTTGACATATTTGAAATATTTCTAAAACTACATGCTCTGCAGATGATGCAAAAGTGCATATAAGTGCATATGTTTGTGTGTGTAGAAAACTGTATACATATTTTTGACATAGTAGCACATTATTACATTTGGTCTGTGATATAACAGTCAAAATGTGACATGCTAATTATGTAGTAGCTGATTTAATTCTCACATACTAAACAGGATTTATAGTATGCAAATTAGGAAGCATCCAATATTATGCTAAAAATTCAAATATGGTTATTGCAAAGATAGGAATCAGGTTTCAGGTTATGATGTTATATTACTATTCATTAGTTACTCTGTATATGCTTCTTTTTTTAATTCTTCAGTGGTTATTAAACCACAAGCCACAGATGTTCCTGAAAGATCTAAACCTTAACTTAAAATATTACTTAATGAGGTGCATTTATACAAGAATATAACCCTCTTGTAAGTAAAGCTATGACAGTTCGTGATTTTTTTCTGTGTGAAATAACAATTCCAGTGATTCATATGTATATTATTCAAGCAACTGTTTGTGATCCATACTGAAAAAAGTCTAGATTAATAAAAGTTCACATTTAAAGAGTGTAAGTTCATTTTTTAATGATTTTGGCCTGTTCACCCTTTGACAGAAGAATACCCTAGTCTGAATGTCATCACCACAAAGCCTTTATTAAAGAATAATGTAATTTCTTTCACAACAGATGTCTGTAAATTAAAAACACAACCACAAGTGTTTTTATTTCTCTACATTTCATTTTTTACGTCAGAATCATGAGGAAAAAAATAATCTGCTAGATCATATACATAATATGATCACAGAACACGAACAGGGAAAAGGTCAAACAAGTTTACACAGAGTGTCCCCTCATGGACCTTGTTGGCAGTGACATATTGGTCTGAATCCTTATCCTTGAATGCCCCCCACTTGTTTGCTTGGGCCATCCACACTGAGCAGTTTCACATTATAAGCTCTGTCTGCTGCTAAGATACCAAACTCAGGCAGCATTTTGTTCTAGTCTCTTCCATGCTTGAGTACTTCAGTGTCCTGCCTAGACAATCCTGGAAAAGCTGCAGGCCTGTTGACTTCATATTAAAGAAATATAATTTCAATTCATTACATTTTGGGTGCATTTTAAAATGTTTGCATACTATGACGTATTTCAAAATTACAAATCAATCAAGTAAATTGAACTAAACATTTCTCTGGGTGATCATATATCTCTGATATACTCACTGTGCACAGAATCTTTAATTACTTGAACCTCTTAAACAGAGCTCATCTGTTCTGGCAATCACGTCATGTTCCTGGATTAACTATCCGTCTGAAATGATTATCTAAAAAAATCAGGCTTGAAAAGGGAAATCAATCCCTTTAAATCCGGACAATCATGCATGCCACCTATTGTGTTCCTGCTGACACCTCTTGTTGCTCTAGTGAATGAGTCGGGAACATTTTGTAACAGTTCCAGTCTATAGAGGCTTTTGACGCAGGTAACATGTTGCCAGTGCTGATGTTATTCAATATTTGGCATGCTAACTTGAAAGGCTGGGTTTGATTTCAACATATCTTCTTGATATGGAACTATTCTCTGTAGGAATCTAAATGTTCATATATCATAAAAATAATTTATTGCTTTAATGCTTTATTTGTTTATATAGCTTTAAATGACAAGTTTTAGAAATTTCAAACGTTAAAAAGAAAACAATTTTTTACTAAGTAATTTGTTTTGGTTTTAACTGAAAAAGAATAGAAACCTATCGATTTAATGGAGAATGAATGTAATTTTACTGTAAAATACTGTATAAAATGTATGGAAGCTAAAACTATTAGCATATGATTTGTGGTAAACTTTATTACATGCAACATTTACATGAGAGTTCGAAACAGTAACATTACAACACTACAGTAACAATACAGCAACACTGTAAAAAATATTCCATAAAATTAATGTTAAAAAACTGGCAGCTGTGGTTGCCAGAATTTGACCCTAAAAATACGGTAGCAACATTTTAGGTTTCACGAATGTAACTTAAATTTATATTTAAATACCATCATTTCATTAACTGTAATAATGTTAATATACCAACCCTACTGATGAGAAAGTCACACGATGAACCAAAGGCCATCACAAGCAGCTTTCTTAAATACTAACATATATAAAAGGTGCACAGTGTCATTCACAACACTAAACACCATCACGATAACACAGATGAAACTGAAATAATGCAATAAACATTAATTTAGCAACATTAGATTTAACATACAACCCTAATGTACAGAACTGATAAGAAAAAAACTAAGAAGAAACATCGAATGTGAAATGTAGCTTAAGGGAATTCTGAGAATGCATTATTTTTCACTTCCAAAAAATGGTATACTACCATAAAATTACGTTATGTCCAATAGTTTTTCAATTAATAGGTTTTTACTGTAGCATTTTTAGTCTTTTACTGTTAAAATCACAGTCATTTTTTACAGTACATTGTTAAAATAACAGTAAAAGAACATTTACAGAGGTCCCTGCATGAGACTTTACATTTGCTAATATTAATTGAAATAAAGTTTCTAATGATTTATGTAACTTGTTGTAAATATATTTATGTGTTTCATTAATGTTTATTATTTTAGCGTCATTTATCACCCTGATGGTGTTTTGTGTAGTCTGCTCAAGGCTATTAAGCATGAATCATGATAAATGGAAATCATTCGTTTTCATTTCATCACCTGTTTTATTACGGTTCTTACGCAATCCAAAAATACCATCCAAACGTCTACCGTAAATTTCTTTCAGCTGTCAATTTTACAGCGACGATTTTACCGACATGTTTTTTTTCCCACGAATGCAATGCATTCTATCATTTCGAACGTTTTTAAACATAATTTGTTTAATTTTGTTGTTCTTCCCGCGTATCGCTGTGCTCTGACTGTGTGGTTGTACATGCTGTTCCCAACTTGAGCTGTTCAGTCAGCACACAACGGGTTACGGGTCAGGGTGTCTACTAGGACACTGTGTTCTCATCAGCGCGAGCTACAGTACAGCCGGAACATTGTGTTACTTTGTGGACAGTTTCCAAGGCCTGCCCTTAATTTTTACACTACACTGCCCTCCCCCCCGCGTTTACTCCTCCTCCTTTAGTCTCATTTCATTTTCCCCGTCCAAATGTCTCGTAGAGGCGTATCGTGTTGATGATTATTAGTGTGGAGAAGTGTAAAATACTGCCGGTAGAACATCTAGTACTCTGGCGCTGAGAGGGCGGGCTCATTCCCCTTTAAGCCGCTAGGCACAGGTTGTATTCGCCGGTAAGACAAACTGAAGTTGCATACGGACGGATATATGGTCAAACACATGAGAGGAACGAGCAACAAAAGGGAAATATTGTAAGTCTTTACTTAAAGCTTGTTTTTATTCACATCCATCACGTAACAAACCTTTTATATTTAAAACCGCTTTCTAAATATGCTCACTACTACTGAAAAAAACGTGTTTTCTCACGATGCTTTTACCTCAAAAATCAAGTAATACAGCGCGCTCAAATTAATTGCACACGTCATTTAGCAATTATTTTGCTCATTCTATGCAAATAATGTGCCACTTGTCTAAAATGTGGCCTTATATTTTAATTAAAATAAAAGGATGAATACTAATGTTGGAAAGAAAACTGTAGACGTAATCTTATTTGCATATTGCTGTGTTTCATAGACTGTAGTTGTTGTTTGAAATGTATGGAAGATTGTACGAAACTGAGAGGACGTGAAGTACCCCTTTTAATTATGATGCTAGAGAACTCCTTGAATTTATATTCAATTAAATTGACATTTTATATTACGTTTTATATTCCTTCATACTGTGTACACACTTTTGCTTACCATTTGACAGATTCTCTTTCTTATTAAGTCTTAAGGACAGATGTTCTTGGTGTCCATGGTGTAGAAATGTTTATGTTTATGGATTGCAAATGTGTTTTCTGCCTTTCCCTTTTTATTTTAATTTCGAGATGCTGAGAATTCAGGTTCATTTCATGTCCTCAACTTACCGTTATCCTGACCAGATGCGGCAGGGAACTTGATTACACTGACCTGCTTCCTCAAGCATATATATAGATTATAATTCATATTTTAATGTTAATGACAAGTGGATGTCTTTTATGTGCTCATAAGGAAATAAAATTCCTTTTAGTTAGTATGTAACCCATATTCAGGTCTGGGAGTATCAAATATGATAATTTAAGAATCAGCCATTGAAATGATACTGAATACTGGGACCAGATGCACCCCCTTCATTGTCTACGTGGTCACACCCTTGATTTCAGTGTCAGGGATGTTTTTGAGAGTTGCGAAAGCATCAGTGTCTACGGATAATTTAATTTGGATGTTTAGGACAGCTTGTATGTCATTAATACAGAAAGAGACCGAGTGTCTGACAAGGTGATTAACTAGGAATCTGTGTGAGTATGTGTTGTGTTTAACTGTGGACGGTATGTTCAAGGATGGAATGAGTCAACTGTCTCTGAACGCTCTTCTTTGTAACAGGAATGCCTGTTGCAATCTCACCACGCTGCGGACATTTGAGACGGAGCTCCAATAAGGGCTTAGAAAAGTCACACCACCTTTAAATGAGTCGATCACTGGAGAGAATGACTTACGGACAGTTAGCTGGAAAGGCATGAATAGATAACCAGGCTTTGAGACAAACACAGGTAGACAAACAGACGAAGACAGACTGGTCGGTAGTGGGCCAGACGGTTTAAGTGGATGATATAGACAAAAGAGTTATTAGATGAGCGGTTAGTGATTAAAATGAGTGAAAATTGAGCAGCAAGGTACACACCAAAATCAGGCTTTTTACACAAGTGTATATCATCTTTATGTCTTATGACAGATTTTTAAGGAAGGTCTATTAGAGGAACTTCATCATGTTTAATTCTGAGAAACCTTTTAGAAGCACTCAGCTGTTAAAAATGTTTTGGGTGATTAATTTACTTAGCACAAGGTCAGAATTTTTTTAAATAGAAAAAAAAGGCAACAAAAACAGAAAAGTTTTTGTGCAGTAAGATGTTTAACATAAAATTTGAATGCTGTTTCTGCGTCTATTACAGTTGAAATTGTATCTGCGTCTCGTTTTGACTTACAGCCACCTCCTTCATCTAGGGTTTCAGAATTAATCGTGCTCAAAGAACGATACGTTTCCACAGCAATGATGTTAGAGCCAGGATGGTAGCAGACTATTTCTGTAGATGCGTCTTCTGTGAGTCAAATAGCCCAGACTGTTAATTTTCACTGTGCCACATTCCCATTCCAAGAGATAAGCTCTAAATTGATATGCAATGAGGTGAATATTTGTATGAAGAAATATATATTCAGTGCTAAAATATGTTAGTTATAAATGTTGATCAGTTTGGCACAGTCTGGAAAAAAAAAAAAACAGAAAATTGTTGTTGTCTTTATTTAGGTATGTGCTACTGTATCTGCTTTTATGCGTTTATTGACCTTTCCTTGAAATTTATTTGCTTCTTGTAACCTTCAGTGTTTGTGTGTAGATAAAAATGAAGGTCTTTGATTGAGAGCCTTGAGTCATTGTAGTATCTCGCCGCCTAAAGTAAAGTGGACTGGACTGAATGTTCCCTTCTCCGTTCTGTTTTGTTCCCGTGTCTTTTTACTAGGTTTACTGACATAAATCTCACAAGACATCCTTCTAGAATCTGAATATGTGCCAGGAACTCTGAATAAAAGGAACATAGTGTTCCGCCACACACGTTCGCAAGCTTCAGTGTACATTTAAATAAAAATACCCCAACACTCTACACCCATATGTTTCTGCACACACACACAGACGGGTAAAAACTAACAATTTTTCTAAAAACAAAACCAAAACAATTAAGGCAATCCTGTGTGAAAAATGACACAAACACAGATACGGGCATATGCGCAGCCTCACATTTTTGAGCTCGTTCTTTTGTGAGAAAAGAAAATAATGACTAAATTTGAGGTTTCATAACTTTAAAGATTTGATAATAAAGAAAAAACACGTCAGCATCACAAAAGAATGACTGCAAAATATTTTTCTATGAAAATATCCCCCAAGCACATATGGAGATGTATTTGCATTTATCTAAAGATAGCAGTGCCTTATTATATTTGGCTAAAATTAGAAGGAAAACATGGTATATTTGTTTTTCAGGGGAACACGGGTATGTATGAGTGGTGAGATGTCATCTTTAGAGGATATCTTTTCCACTAACCAGTGCCCAACTGCTGTCTTTACCTCCCAAGGCACTGATGTCACTCCAAAAGGTGACCGTGGAGTATGTAAGGTAATCCATTCATTAGTAACTCTATACCACAGCTGTTAGTTTACAGGTACTGTATTTTTTTCTGTAGTCATGAATGATACAGTGGTTTCAAAAGTATGCGACCACTAGTGAAAGTCGTTCTGTTTTATATTTTTTTCTAAGTAAATATACATTTCTCTTTAAAAATCACATTTTATAAGTTCCGAAAAACATAAAAACATTGATTTTGCAGGTTTGAATAAAAAAAAAGGCTTTAGACTGTATAAATTTGAACATTTTCCATAATTTGCTGATACATTTTGCATCCACTTGTTTACGTATGCTTATGCTGTTGATTCGAGAAGCATAGTGCTTTATTGAAGTGGACTTGTGAGAGTTTGTGAAAACTTGACGTAAATCAGTGGATTCTGTTTCACAATCAGTATGATCTGGTGTTTATTTAAAATAAAAATGAGGTTGTGTAAGGATGGATTGTTAACTTTTTTTCTCCTCTGCGTCTCTAAAGATTGTGAAACAGCATGGTGTGGAGGGGCAAAAGCCGATGATTGGGGACAGGGTGTTTGTCCACTACACTGGCAGACTCCTAAATGGCAAGAAGTTCGACTCCAGTCTAGATCGCAAAGAGCCTTTTGTTTTCAATGTGGGAAAAGGTAAAAGATTTCATAGATTTGATCTGTACATATTGTTTTGTGTTTGCAGCGTCTTTGATGAAACAAATCCAGTGTGACAAATAGATAAGCAGATAGATAATTGTATGTGCTATGCTATTATATACATCATTTTCATATTCATTAATCTTAACATGGCCCGCGATGCAGTGTGTAATTATTTGGCTCAACTTGATTCAGTTGTGGACAGTGGTTCCACGCATTGGGTTTTTGATGGATTTGCTTAAGCTTAAATTAAACTGCCAGCTCTACTTAAATAACTTGTTTGGTAGAAAACTGAACTTAACTGAGCAAACCCTAATAAAATTAGACGTTATTCACTTTAACCCTCTTGTGGTTAACTTCTAGGTAGCAATAGTGCAGTAATTGCTTTTTCAGTGAACCAACATGCGTTGTACTCTTCACGTAACCGTCCACATTCTAAGTAAAACTCCACTCCTCTCCACGAAAGAGAAACTCTTTTAAATATCAACATTAAAGGATATAAAACATTTTTTCCTCTCAAAAGCACTTTTAACATTTACCCGTCAGGTCCTATGCAAAGCATGCTAGAAACTAGAACCCTCTATGCATTTTTAGCAAGGAAACATTAAATTAGTAATGATATAATTAAGTTTAAGAATTGTGTTTACTAGTTCATTTTGATTATGTAAATTAAGAAAGTAGCAAATCAAAACTTTTTTTTAATTTTAAAAGGTTGTAAAAGTTGATTCAAAAAGAAAAACAGAAAATCTAATCTTAATTTTTTTTTTTTTTTTTTTGGACGCAACTCAATTAAAAGTGTCTGTTAAATTAAATAACCTGTCAATTTCACTGTACGTTTCTCACTTAAGAGCAAGGCTGAAATTCCAGTTTAATGACATTTGCGGTTTCATTTAAAAAGGGGTGTAATTGCTAGTGTTGTTTAGACATGTGGTGCCTCCCTTATTATCTGCTGTTTCATTCTCAAAGAAACAATTTGTATTTAGTCCTAAAGGGTATTAACACAAATGATTAACTAAATGGCCCTCAAACACATTTTGAGAATCTGTGGATTATGAAGTTTCATTAATAAGATTTTTTTTTTTTTATCTGTAATAAGTAATATATAAACAAGTACAATAAAAACAAGTATTTGCATACTTTTACATATATTTTTCTTAGAATGACAAAACATTAAATTTATAAAGTACTGTCTGGTTGATTCACACAGGTCAGGTCATCAAGGCGTGGGACATTGGCATATGTTCCATGCAGAAAGGAGAGGTGTGCTTGATGCTTTGTAAGCCTGAATACGCGTACGGTTTAGCTGGCAGCCCCCCAAAGGTTCCTCCCAATGCCACACTTGTGTTTGAGGTAGGAACATCACTTAGGTAACCTGCACATTCATGAATAAATTGTAAAACTATATTTTTTTTGTAGAGAAGGCATTATTGGTGTTTCTTCAACCGTGGAGGCTTTTGACAGTTTCTGTGGATGTTTAAAAAGACTGTTATTTTTATATGTAGTTTTAAAATGACAAGTAAAGAAAAAAGTAAATAAAAAGTATACACAGAGACCTAAAAGGCTCAGTAACTGTTAAAACTGTCTCTCCGTGGTATATAAAATGCTAAACCCAGAACACAAAAAAGCCTCTTCTGTTATAAGCTTGTTATCTTTAAAAGTACAAATGGTTCTGGCTTCCCACAATTAGATTGAGCTGCTGAGCTTCAGAGGAGAGGAGCTTACGGAAGATGGTGGGATCGTGAGGAGAATAAAGGTCAAAGGCGAAGGCTATAACAATCCTAATGAAGGGGCCACAGTACATGGTACATCTTGAGAATTTTTAATGTTTGTAATGTGGTTGTTATTCATTAATAATGCATTCACATGATCTCTGCCCCTTTTGGATACACTATTAATGCTGTCTGGTTTTTGTTCCTCAGTACATTTGGAGGGGTGGTGTGGAGATCGGTTATTTGATTCTCGAGATGTCACCTTCGTGGTGGGTGAATCAGAGGACGTGGGTGTGCCTTTAGGAGTGGACAGGGCCATGGAGAAAATCCAAAAGGGGGAATGCTGTTTATTATATCTGAAGGCCAAGTAAGATTTGCTTTTAATAGTTGCTGTATTTACTATATATTCCTTAGTAAGGATTAATAATATAATATAATATAATATAACCAACTCCATCTTACTCTGTCTTTGTTATGCTTTCAGGTACGGGTATGGTAAAGAGGGTAAAAAAGAATATGACATTGGATCAAATGCAGAACTACTATATGAAGTAACACTGAAAGACTTTGAAAAGGTGAGAAATTTCATTTTTCATCCAAAAGCTTTCTGTTCGGAATACAGTGGGGTCCACTAGCAATACAATTTATTGCCATTATATATAGCATCCATTATTTTTTCCCATTACAAGTTATATTGTATTACAAGTTTATTGAACATCTGACTTTTTGTACAAAGGAGCTCACACAGTCCATGTCAAAGTAGCTTATTTTATTAGCAACCAACAAATTGATTACTTTCAAATTCTGTTTTCAGGGTTTCAATGTGATCTTAGAACTGTGTTTATATGTGAATACATAGATGTGTACATAAACACACACACACACACACAACCTTCTGGGTAGTTTTAACTCAACTGTTGTATAAACATTACTGTATTTCTTGCTTAAAATGAACCCAAAATTGGTTGGAAATTAACGTTTATTAATATGTTCCATAAATGAACATTTATTAATAAGTTATTAAATAATATAATTTAAATAGCTTATTAATAAATGTTCAGCTTTATTGCTGATGCCTGTAGTAATTATGTGACTGATTTTTAATTTACAACCTATTTTGGGTTGTTAATTTTAAGCCATATAGCCATATAGTTTTTTAAACAATAGTTAAGTTAAATAAAACTACCCAGAAAGTTTGGTTAAACATTTAAACCCAGTCACTGGGCTTGTCCACATTTTACCCAGCACTGGGTTGTATTTAACCCATCATTTTTAGTGTATACACACTGCCATACAAAAGTTTAATGCTCATCAAGGCTGTGTTTATTTAATTAAAAATACAGAAATATTCAGTAATATTGGTAAATAGTGTTGCAATTTAAAACAGTGTTTTTTATTTTAATATATTTTAAAATACAATTTATTCCTGTGATGCAAAGCTGGATTTTCAGCATCATTACTCCAGTCTTCAGTGTCAACAATCCTCAATGTTGGAAACAGTTGTGCCTATTAATTAATTTTTTTTTTTTTTTTGGAACCTGTGATACTTTTTTCAGGATTCTTTGATGAATAAAATGTTAAAAATAACAGCATTTATGTAAAATAGAGATGTTTTATAACAATACACTCTACCATTCAAAGTTTGGGGTTAGACAGTTTTTTTCTTTCTTTGAAAGAAATTTAATAGTTTTATTCAGCAAGGATGTGTTAAATTGATAAAAAGTGATAGTAAAGACTTATATTGCTACCAAAATTTTGTATTTTAAATAAATGCTGTTCTTTCTAACTTTTTATTTATCAAAGAATTCTGAAAAAAGTATCACAGGTTCCAAAAAATATCAAGCAGCACAACATTGATAATAAATAAGAATATTAGAATGATAGAAGGATCATGTGACACTAATGGTTGATAAATATTCAGGTTGCATCACAGAAATAAATTAGATTTTAAAGTAAAATAAAAAAGAAAATGTTATTTTAAATTGCAATAATGTTTTCATAAGAGACGTATACACACACACACACACACACACACACACACACATTGTTTATTGTTACAATGTTTTATTATATTGTTATTATATTGTTTTGTTACGTTAACATGGAGTTTAATAAGCAGGGTGAAAAATGTTCTTAAACAAAATTATGTCTAAAAAGGAGTCAAAAAATCCCAGAATATAGTTAAAGTGCGCCCTCTACTGGTCATACAGAGATGAACAGAAAATGTAGAAAGCCTAACAATTCCTAATATTGTTTCCCTAGGCCAAAGATTCCTGGGAAATGGACCTTAAAGAGAAGCTGGAACGTGCTGTTTTAGTCAAACAAAAAGGGACGCAGTATTTCAAGGTTCACCTCCTTTTTTCTTTTGTACTAGTCGCTACTGAGCTTGCCTGCTAAGTTGCTTAGTATTTTATTGTAGACAGCATCCTGCATTTTGTTTTTGCTTTTGTAATAATAAATATATATAACTAATAATAATAGTTATTAGTAATATTAATAATAATATACATAAAATGACTGATTTTGTTTCTGATTTTATTTTATTGGATATTGAATATTTTTTAACACGAGTTCAGATGCTTCCTACGATGGTCTTGTTTTTGCGGCAGCCAGGTAATTGACAGCATTCTTTATACTGTGCTTTCAGGCTGGACGATACAACTATGCTGTAATTCAGTATCAGCGGGTTATAAACTGGTTAGAGATGGAGTGTGCTGTAGGAAAGGAGCAGCAACAAGCCATCCAGGGCCTCCTATTAGTGGCCCATCTCAATCTTGCCCTGTGCTTTCTGCGATTGCGCGAATACTCTCAAACAGTAGAGAACTGCAACAAGGTAGATTCAGATAGCAGTGAACAAAATATAACCTAGTATGTGCTTAAAACTATTTTTTCTTACCGTGTCATACTGGTTGTCATTTACTAGGTTATGGAGCTGGACCCAGGAAATGAGAAAGCTCTGTATCGACGAGGTGAAGCACGTCTGTTGCGCAATGAGTTCAGCATGGCTTTGATGGACTTCAGGCAAGTTTTGCAAGTTAACTCCTTCAACCGCGCTGCCCGCAGCCAGATCGCCATCTGTCAGCGCAAGATTCGCGAGCACCATGAGCGTGACAAGAAGATCTATGCAAACATGTTCCAGAGGTTTGCTGAACACGATGCTAAGGTATGCCAACTATCACATTGGCCAGACGGAAAAGTTTATTCTTGACAAACTCCACTCTTTGGAGTTTTAGGAATGCAGCATTAGGAAGTGCTTAATTCTTTACTTGAATAAACAAAGCCCTTGGTTGTACTCAACAAATCTAACCACATTCAAAAACACATACAGCTGAGGCTCAGACATAATCTAAAGCTTACTGACATTTTGACATACAGTATTAGTCAGGTTAACAAATAATACCAAATGTAATTTTTGGTGTTTAATTAAAGTAATATTACATTTTTCAAAAATGCAAATTCAGCCTTATGTTATCTCACTGCTCTTTTGCATACAATGAAAGTATTTTTATCCAAAAATGACAAAAAAAGCATCACTAAAGCAAATTAAATGAAGTCAGTGACTTTTTTGCTATATTTAACATCTTCTGAAGCTGATGTTTGCAAAAGGAACAAACTAAAATTTAAGTTTTTACTAAGAATCTTTCCTTTTTGCTCGCTCTTGTATATGAAAATGTAATATATGACATATATTGCAATATGTTACCTTTTAGGTGATATATAATTGTATGTAGGTTTATAACATACATAGTAAAATTTGTATGTGTACATATAATTATGTTAACAAAAATAGATATGGTGAGTTTTTATATTGTACTAAATGTAGCAACCACATACAGTTGAGGTCAAAAGTTTACATCCTTTCAGAATCATTAAAAATGTTAATTATTTACTAAAATAAGAGGGATCAAACAAAATGCATGTCATTATTTATTTTGTACTGACCTGAAAAAGATATTTCACATAAAAGATGTTTACATACAGTCCACAAGAGAAAATTATAGGTGACTTTTTAAAAATGACCTTTTTTTTTTTTAAAAGTTCATATACGCTTGATTCTTAAAACTGTATTGTTACCTGTATAATCCACAGGTGTTTTTTTTTTTTTTTTTTTTTGTAGAGTGATTGTTGTACATGAGTCCCTTGTTTGTCCTGAACAGTTAAACTGCCCACTGTTCTTCAGAAAAATCCTTTAGGTCCCACAAATTCATTGGTTTTTCAGCATTTTTGTGTATTTGAACCCTTTCCAATGACTGCATGATTTTGAGTTCCATCTTTAGGGGGCAGCTGTGGCCTAATGGTTAGGGAGTCAGGCTTGTAACGGAAAGTTTGTTCACTTCTCACTACTGTGTGTGTGCACTTGGATGGGTTAAATGCAGAGCACAAATTGCGAGTATGGGTCACCATACTTGGCCACACGTCACGTCCTTTCCTTTCCTTTTCCTTTTCCTTTCCTTTTCACACTGAGGACAACTGAGGGACTCATATGCAACTATTACAGAAGGTTCAAACGCTCACCGATGCTGCAAAAGGAAAAACCATGCATTAAGAGCCGGGGGGTGAAAACTTTTGAACAGAATGAAGATGTGTACATTTTTCTTATTTTGCCTAAATATCATACTTTTTCATTTAATACTGCCCTTCAGAGGCTACAAAAGATGGTTACATGTTTCCAAGAAAACAAAATAAGTTACATTTACCCTGATCTTCAAATTCAGAAAGTTTTCACCCCCTGGTTCTTAATGTGTTGTGTTTCCTTCTGGAGCATTAGTGAGTGTTTGAACCTTCTGTGTGAGCCCCTCAGTTTTCCTGAGTGTGAAAAGATGGATCTTCTGAAAAGATGGATTTTCTGAAGGCAGTGTAACTGTTCAGGACAAACAAGGGACTCATGAACAACTATCACACAACAAAATAATACAGCTGTGGATCATTCAGGTAACAACACAGTATTAAGAATCAAGGGGATGTAAACTTTTGACCTAAACTGTATATAGTATATAACAATATATAACAATATATATATGAAAACATAGTCAGCATGGAGAGAGGAAAGCATGCGTTCTGTAGCTGGAAATACAGTCATTTTTTTTAGTTTATTTCTGTCAAAGGCAAGAACATTATTGTGCGTTGTCAATTAGAGGGGAAGAAATCCTTTTCAACCGTGAAAAACTTCATATCCAATTTAAAACCTCTGAAAGGGAAGCACGACACATTAAAACTTATTGAGAACGCACCGGGTGCGGAGAGCAACGGACCAGCTTCTATTGTCGTACCGCGCCGCTCACTGTTGCGTCGAGTCCAGCGAAAGTGGTCTCTAATCCACTGGCACTGGACTCGACGCAACAGAGAGTACAAGATTTACGCGGTACAAGACTTGATGGGCGAGTGCGGGCGGGCAGAGACTCATGTATGTGCGGGATGCGATAGAATAAAATGGTTTGCGGGACTCCCGCAAAATAGAACTGTCTAAACATAAAATATCTAAAATAAATTAATTGCTATTCATGTACTGCACAAAAGCAACAAGAACAACAATATAAAACAATAACGATTAACAGGCGTAAGCATAGGCAGAGTTTCTATTTATAACGTGTTTGCAACGTTGAATAATGTTGATTTCTGATATGCAATGGACAATCAGAGAATCCACTCACCGCTCGAAATGCCGTGCATTGTGCAACCACGCACACAGCAGCCTATTGCTCTTAGTTAAAATAACAGCGGTTTGTGAATGTTGATGCTTTAATAACAAATATTTTATTGGAGCGTTTATGCTGGGATGGTAGGCAACAGACAAGTTCACAATTTCACGTAAATTTCGTGGATGTACAGGGGGGAAAGTAACGTAACGAGTAATGTAACTAATTACTTTTGAAATAAAGTAAGCAGAACGGTAATTTGATTACTTTTCAAAAGAGTAATCAGTAATTTAATTACATTTTCAGAGTAACTTGCCCAACACTTTATGTATGTGTGTGTATATATATATATATATATATATAATTTATTTATATGTGCAACTTTATTAAAACAATTTAAATCAGTGGTTCTCATTTTTTTGACTCGAAAACACCAAAAACAATTCATTTTTGTGATTCAAACAGTTGTTCTGTATTCCACAACTGTTTGTTCTTCATTAAAAAAATTGCATTAAAGAAAAATTAAACGAAAGAATTTTAATTTTGAGGTTAAATCTAAGTTTGATTATTTTAATATTTTTATTTTTGGGCAAACTATCCTTTTAATAATTGATATCTTGACTATTTTAACCACTCTGAAAACGCTTAGTTTTAACATTTAAAAATGAATGTTGTTTCTGTTTGCAGGTGGGCCGATTAAAAAGGAAAAAAGAAGAATGTGGGATTTCAGATCAGAATAAGCAGGGACTAAAGAGACAACGTCTCAGTCAGGACGGCTCCTAAAACTCCAGACGCTATTCAGGAGGCCCAAACATGGAGGTCAGGCTGTGGGGATGGCTGGTTCATCCTGGAGTCCGTCGTGAGAGAGGCAATGGTTAGAGGCATGGATGAGCCCTCTATACACCTTGACCTTGGACCTCATTATGTCTCAGACTGAAAGCAAATGCTGGGAAAGAATCGCATAATGGTTTATAGGCGTTGAGGAGCTTCAGACCTTAATGACATTCCTACAACGAGAAAAAAACAACAACAACAAAAACCAAAGCGCACAACTCTGTGACCACCTGTAAACCTGTACGGTGCACGCCTCGGCTATCACAAAGGCATTCATCCGCTGCATTAATGCAAAAGCATTATAGACTTGAATACAACCTAGTACCTTGTACCATGTACTGTACAGTATTCAGTGTAACTGCATTGACTTTCTGCATAATCAGATTAGAAGTTTGCAGTGAAGGGGTGTGTACTGGGGGCTTGATGTTTTTTGTATTATATTTGTATCAGTGTGTATGACATTTAGATTCAAGTGACCATTGTGGGTAGCTGGACCTAAAAGTGCAATCCTCCCTTTGGGAAAAAACCTATTTTGCGACTCTGCCCGCTGTATTCTTTTAAGGAGTCGCAGCAGGCCCACATTCACACGCTTTTGATACTTTTGAGAAACTTGTGCATGCTTCTTTACCGCATCCTGCGAACGTCCTCGATTTGGGACTGCGTTTTAAAATATCTGCAGGTTAGTTTCAACCTGGAACCCGGTAGATATACTTGACTGAAGTTCAATAGCTATATTTTTGAGCTGAGTTTCCATTACAGTTTGAAGCTCAAATGCTTTTTAGACAAATCTTTTGACAAGATAGGAATATTTCAAGTAACTGTTCTCTTAAAACCCACTTGTTTATTTGATCAAATACTAACTAGTGTGGTTTGCATGTTTTTCAGCATGTTCCCCACGTTTCAGTTTTAATAATAATAATAATAAACGGTTTGTTAACTTTTTTTTTTTCTGTTTACAGTTTGATGCATTACAGCAGGCCTGTCAATAAATATTCAAAGAAAACTTTTTAACTGCCTGGTGTTTTTGCAGTCATATGCACTCAGTGTCTATGAAGATGCTTTTCATAAATATTTTATGTACACAACTGTTTGAAAATGGTACAGTTTTAATTAATACTTTTTTCTTTACAAAGACATACACTACCAGTCAAAAGTTTCTGAACAGTAAGTTTTTTTTAAAGAAGTCTCTTCTGCTCACCAAGCCTGCATTTATGTGATCCAAAGTACAGCAAAAACAGTACAATTTTAAAATATTTATACTATTTAAAATAACTGTTTTATATTTGAATGTATTTTAAAATCTAATTTATTCCTGTGATCAAAACTAAATTTTCAGCATCATTACTCCAATCTTCAGTGTCACATGATGCTTCAGAAATCATTCTAATATGCTGATTTGCTGTTCATGAAACATTTATTATTATTATTATTATAATCAATATTTAAAACAATTAAGTACATTTATTTCTGTATACTTTGATGAATAGGAAGATCCAAAGATCAGCATTTTCTAAAATAAAAAGTTTTGTAACATCATACACTATACCATTCAAAAGCTTGGAGTCAGTATAATGTTTTTTTTCTTTTATTGGGAAAGAAATTATAGAAATTAATACTTTTACTTAGCACGGAAGCTTTAAATTGATCAAAAGTGATGATAAAGACATGTATAATGTTGCAAAAGATTTCTATTTTGGATAAATGCTGTTCTTCTGAACTTTCTATTAATCAAAGAAACCTGAATAAATTCTACTCAGCTGTTTTCAACATAATAATAATAATAAATGTTTTTTTGAGCATCAGAATATTAAAATGATTTCTGAAGGATCACGTGACTGGAGTAATGATGCTAAAAATTCAGCTTTGAAATCACAAGAATAAATTCATATATTTATTTTAAACAGTAAAATATATTATAATATTTAAAATTTTTTACTGTACTTTAGATCAAATAAATGCAGGCTTGGTAAGTAGAAGAGACTTATTTAAAAAGCATTAAAAATCTTACTGTTCAAAAACTTTGGACTGTTAGTGTATTAAATTGACAAAGCAAAAACAATTATAGACAATTAAGGTATTTATGATGTTACAAAGATTTTTATTTCAAATACAGTAAATTCTGTAAATTTTATGAGTCTTGGGAAAAAAAAGTATTATGGTTTCTACAAAACTGTTAAGCAGCACAACATTAATAATAATGCTTCTCGAGCACCAAATCAGCATGTTAGTAATTAGTAAAATTCAGCTTGCCATCACAGAAAAAAAAAATATATTGTAAAACACATTAAAGTAGAAAACAGTTACTTGTAATATTCATTACAAAGGGTACAAGAGAGACAAAAGATCCCATTTCAGAAAATCTAATATTTTTTCATACTATAGGAAGAGTGTCTCAAAATGTATCTTCAAAACTACTGAAGATGAAACTACTTTTATGGTAATGGTAAAAAGTCTGTTTCAATTAAAAAAAAAACATATTATAGAAAAGGCAGCTAGAGGGACCCTTTTCCTCAAACTCCCAATCTGGGACAAAAGGCCTCTGGAAAAACTGTAAGTGATGTAATGTAAATAGAGGGGCAATAGTTAAATGTCAAAAAATGGTCACTATATGCAAATATTTTGAA
This sequence comes from Cirrhinus mrigala, assembly GCA_036247105.1. Classification (NCBI taxonomy): domain Eukaryota; kingdom Metazoa; phylum Chordata; class Actinopteri; order Cypriniformes; family Cyprinidae; genus Cirrhinus; species Cirrhinus mrigala. The sequence goes on from CM070012.1 coordinate 25,815,321, forward strand.
ATAGCAAAATACTTTGTGTGTTTAAAGTAAATACTTCAAAATAACCACTTTTGCCAATAGTGTGGAAAATTTCAGTTTATTCAGAATTACTACTCTAACTTACTGTTTTAGGAACCAAACTGTGTACACAATTTGTACAGGCATATTTCACAAATGAATCTACATTGTAATTGGCCCACTTTACAAATCCACATCACAAGAAACCCATTCCCCTCTATTTTCCGGAACACAATGTTTAGCTGTGCAAACATTCAGCTTTTTCATCCTCTGCCAAAGAGTGCTTGGGTGGCCTTTTGGCCAGACTGTGTATTTGCAAATGGAGGCCTTTAGCCTTTAACCCAGTTGTAGACTGAAGAACGGCACCATCATCGGCTTTTCATTCTTAAGAATGATAAACAGTTTTAAACTTACTTTAAAAGCCACCAGCCACCACTATCATGATTTATACTCAGATTTAGTTTTTCAACCTGCATATAACTTTAACCTCCTATGGTCAGGCAAGTGAAGCGGCAGTTCAAATGTAGAATTTTCAGTGTTACACTGTTAATTATTTACATTAATAAATCACATTAAGACACCTCAGTAAAACAGCAGTACAGTATAACTGATAATCTGTCCTGCCTGATAGCAATCATGTCTGACGTTACCCTCTAACAATTTTAACCCACGCATTCAAAATTCAACCTGCTTTCACCTTTCACCCAGTTGTTTAATATGTGCCTCAGAACAGTTTTTTCAAGCTGCTATCACCAACATATTTCAAACAGCAATCATTTTCAGTCATTCAACTGTTGAACAGAGCATTTATTAAACATTAATCACTGGCCTTTTAGTGCATAATTGATAAAAATGTACATGAGCTTAAATGACCTACAGGTATTCCCTTAAATTATGAATTTTACTAAAAAAATAGATTATAGAATATACAGAGTGTACAGACTGTACATCTAAGCAGATTTAAGTAGCAAAATATGGATCTGTTTTCTTGATGGATCTATTACAAATGCTATAATTACCCCCAATGTAATTTATTTTCTGTAACACTTTAAAAACTCCAGCACTTGAGGCACAAAACAGCAAAGTGTTGCATGACTGACCCACTAAAATGTAAAAAATGTTATAATTCTACAATACTGCTGCGTTCCAAAATTTGGAACGAACCAAACGTGCCTTTTACTTCTTTTACAAGGCACAAAGTCTGTCATAGCGAGCTGCTCCGGTTAGTCTCTTTAATTGAAAGTTAACACATTATCCAAAATTTTCTAATCATATACCAACTGTAATGAACATTGGTCCATCCAAAATGGGGCTGATCCACTCCCTCATGATAATAAACTTTTTTTTGCTATCTTCTTTAGAAGAACTGATATCTTGTGCATGTTTATGATACAGTAGGTTGTTGACGCTGTCACGCTATAGCATGACGTCAAACCGTTTTCCTCAGATACGGCCGAGCTTTAATCCAGAGAACCTAAGAGTAAAATGAGTCAATAGCTTATAAAACAGTCATGCACAGTTCGTGAATGTGTATCTTCAAAAACATTATTGATATAAAAAATTGTCCAAAATACAGCCCAAGGATGTCCCCCCCCAATGTTCCTCTATCAGTCATAGGTCATGTTGTACTTTCTGTTGCGGTCACAGGGTTTCTTTCTGTCCTTCTGATGTCAAAGGTAAATCGCTTGCTGGAGTGCAAAGGACACGCAGTCTCTAAAAAAACGTGAAAGCATGTAGTTGCAAGGTAAGTGCTTTGAACATTCCTTTTGCATTTAAATGTAATTTCGTGTTGTTTAATGTTAAATCACGCATGGAATTACCTGTTTCAGTGTACCAGGAGTGATAAGGATGACATAGATCATCCATATGGGAACCATTAATGTTGAGGAGAGTGTGAACCACCAGCCAACAGCAATACCCCACCATGGGTATTCAACTGTGTTGTTAAACTTTAGAGGAGTGAATTTAACCAAAGAGAAGATAAATGTGGCCTAAGGAAGCAAACACATGCATTGAATTAATGCTGAATGCGTAATAAAGAGCTTTGGTGTTCTTTCATAAAATTAGAATAACTAGAATAACACTTTTTTTTTTTTTTTTTAATGACCATACGAATCAGGAACTTACTATACACACGACTGGAGTGATATATTTCCAACAGTATTTCATTAGTGTCAAAGGACGATAACCGATCATGTCTACAATATTTTCATACAAACGATCGGCACCTGAAAAACCAGAGACATTTGAAATCAGAGGCCTTAGAGTGGATTATACACAAAACAGTAAGGAAGAGGTGACCAAGTAAATTACCTGCACATATTATAAGACTGCTCAGTCTCAGACAGTATTGTGCTCAGTTCTTACTGTTTATGACACATGACCAAAATTGACTATAAACACATTGTTGAAGTATGATGGTGGATGTGCTTTAAAAATCAACACAAAAGCTGTAGGTTTTAAATAAGGTGACCAAAGTGCCACTAGTGTCCTTGAAGGCGGCACTTAAGGTGTTTAGTTTAACTGTATAGTATGGTAGTAGTACAGCTTATCATATAAGAAAGTTAAGTTATTTTTGGCACAGTATTTCTGCACAAAAATGTACAATCTGACTGATCATGATGATCAAATATTGGAGAAGAATATTATGATATTCACTTTTGCAAGGCAGACTCGTTTTAAAGACATGTTTATACATCCGTGTTTTTAAGTGCTGATTGAGTATTATTACTCACCATAAAACCAGCCAATACATATTGACTGTGCAATTGCAAATAGCAGGAGGGCCATTCCACTGCAGGAGTAGTAATCAAATAACTGGAAGATATACAGGCCACCCTGTTGAACCGGTGCAAAAAAGATGAAATTGATCAACGATGAAATCTCAAATTTTTACATTGGTCATTAAAGGGATAGATCATGCAAAAATGAAAATTCTGTCATTAATTACTCACCCTCATGTCGTTCCAAAACTGTAAGACCTTCATTCATCTTCAGAACACAAATTAAGATATTTCTGATTATAGAAATGCACGACTGTTGCGCTCGTGTCTTTTGCAGTGTCTCGCATGTGAGTGGCACGTTTAAGATGCTGTGTCAAGTCAACAGTATTTAAACTTTAACACGCAGTGCCGCTTATCAATGTCAGTTCCAAAACAGTGGACCAATTACAGGGTTTCTGCAGGTTTTATGAGGGTAAATTTAAGACTTTAAGACCTTTTTAAGACCAACTAAAGAACATTTAAGGAGAAAAAAAAAAAAAAAAAATTATATATATATATATATATATATATATATGTATATACGTGTATATATATATATATATATATATATATATATTTATATATATGAAGTGTTCAGATGCAAAACCAGCTAAATCCATCTGATGTCTTTCTTTAAAAAATGTACTGGTACTTCTGATTGGGCTGAGGCTGGCATTTTAGCGAGTTTGAAGAAAAAGTATTTGATGGACGTATAATATGTGTTGAGAGCATTCACTCAGTATCATTATCTCATTTTTGACCGAGATGGCTTTTAGCTGGTTTTGCATCTTCATATATACATATATATATATATATAAAAGGGAAAACAATACAGCAATATATTCTTTAAGTATAGTTCAAGTTTTACTTTCACTTTCAAATTAGCAGCAATTCAGTGTCTAGCAATTGTTTGTTTTTAGTTCATTTCAGTTTTCCCTCTTTTCCTCGCTTTCTTCGGTAAAAGCACCGTGCACATTTTACTTTCGCTTTCAAATTAGCGGCAATTCTGCATCAAGCAGTTGTTTGTTTTTAAATCGTTTGAGTTTTCCCTCTTTTCAAACTTTTTTACGAATACAAATACACCATGTTATGTGCCTAATATAAAATAATAACTTAGTTTAAATAGGTATACCAAACTGAAAATCAGTAAACACTGTGGAACCAAATAAATATGAAACTTCCACTATCACCTTAGATAAATGGCAGAAGTCAACAGGCTTTTTAAAATCCAAAATATTTTTAAAACAGGCGCTTTTTGCATTTCGTTTTAAAACTCTTTAAAACTCTTGTCAGTCAGCTCGACTCACTTCACGTGATAATTTTAATCTGATCTGTGATGCGACTGTTTTTCGTCACACTGCATTGAGCAGCTGCGATCAGCTTCAGTTCTAACTGAACTAAATGATTTTTATTACTATATAAAAAAAATAAAATAAAATTCTTCAGGTGACTGACAGATGAAGCAGCACATACCATCTACCGCAAACTGTTTAATGAATATTAAGCGACCTAAGCCATGTGGCACAGAAATTATGCTTTCGCTTCACTTTAAAATGAAACACATGAGGAAACAATCCCTCACGAAAATTAATGCCATGATCATATGAATTTAAGACTTGCTGCTCTGATTTAAGACCTTTTCAAGGCCTTAATTCATGGAAAAGTGATTTAAGACTTTTTTTAAGACCCGTGGAAACCCTGCAATCAAAAGACCAGGGAGAGAAGAAATCGTTGAATAAAGTCTTTATTTTAGTTTTCTTTGCACAGAGGTAGTATTCTCGTAGCTTCATAAAATTAATAAAATTAACTATTTTAATAATGACCTTACTACCTTTCTTGGCCTTGATTCATCAAAAATACCTTAATTTGTGTTCTGAAGATGAACAAAGGTGCTACAGGTTTGGTACTACATGAGGGTCAGTAATTAATGACGGAATTTTTATTTTTAGGCAAACTATCCCGTTAAGTGGTCTAACTTAGACTGTTAATGACAAATATCAAACATTAAAAGCAATGATAATGACTAAATTATGAACATAATCACCTCTGTCACCATCAGGAGGCCAATGAGGAAGCAGACCACACAAATGAGGAGGAGGAAGAGTTTACGACGGTGACCTTGGAGGAAGAAGTTGGAGTTCATGTCTGTTATGGCTGTCATGAGAGACTCTAAACCCACAAACTGAAAAACAGAACGAAGTGTAATGACAGCGATTTGTTTTTATTGCAGTACTGCATTAAAAGTTACATAACACATTTACTGTAAGCATACTACATGCACAAAGGTTATGAACCCAGGGTACTGTGTGTAATTATGTTTTTTTTATAGTAGTAGCAGTAGTAGTATAATAAATATATGCTATGTTAAACAGCATCATCTGGGTAGTAGATAATAAAACCATAACTGAAATTTTCACATAGTCATACACACTGAGAGATGCAGTGCGCTCACCTCACTGTCAAGCCCAAGAAGAATAATCATGAGGAAGAAGCATATGGACCACAGCTGGGACAGAGGCATCATAGCTACAGCTCGTGGATATGCGATGAAGGCCAAACCAGGACCTGGCAAAACAAGCAGATTGAGACTAAATGAGTAGGAAATTACATAAAGGACATAACATAAATGCACCACCGTTGTTTAAGTTACCTGACTCTGCTACCATTGAGATATCAACCCCCTGTTCGAAAGCCATGAAGCCCAAAACTGAAAAGATGGCAAAGCCAGCTACAAAACTGGTTCCACTATTCAGCAGGCACAGGTAGACACAATCTCTATAAGCAGAAAGACAAAGCATGTTGTCAAAAACAATCGCAGTAAATGCAATGTTCGACTGCAAAATGTACTTGTGACATTTAATCCTGCATATATACAGGTCAGAACATGTACTGCCTCCACAAATATTTCTAAACGTACACTTTTTTTTGAACAGTAAGATTTTTAATGTTTTTTTTTTTTAAAGAATTCTCTTCTGCTAAACAAGCTTGCATTTATTTGATCCAAAATACAAGAAAAGCAGTAATGTAAAATATTTCTACTATTTAAAATAACCGCTTTCTATTTGAATATATTTTAAAATGTAATTTATTCCTGTGATCAAAGCTGAATTTTCAGCATCATTACTCCAGTCTTCAGTGTCACATGATTCTTCAGAAATAATTCTAATATGCTGATTTGCTGTTTAAGAAACATTTATTATTATTATTATTATTATTATTATTATTATCAATATTCAAAACAGTTGAGTAAATTTTTTTTTCAGGATTCTTTAATGAACAGAAAGATCCAAAGTTCAGCATTTATCTGAAATAAAAAGCTTCTGTAATATTATACACTATATCATCCAAAAGATTTCTATTTCAAATAAATGCTGTTCTTCTGAACTTTCTATTTAAAGAAACCTCAAAAAAAAAAAAAAAAAAAATAATCTACTCAGCTTTGGATCAAATAAATGGAGGCTTGGTGAGCTGAAGAGACTTATTTAAAAATAAAAATAATTTTTTTTATCTTACTGTTCAAAAACCTTTGACTGGTACATATGGATTTAAATGAAAACTGAATAGAATGTGGTTTCTCATCACAGGGGTTCACTCACTTGTAGCAGTTGTTGTTGTATTTATTGTAGCTTCCCAAAGCTGTAAGGCACCCAATGCAGAGAGCATAAGAGTAAAATATTTGTGTTCCAGCATCCATCCACACCTAAAGATAAGAAAAGGCAAGTTCACAACTACTGATCCATTAGGTATTTAACAATACATGACACATGAAGGGTCTGGTTCCACTCAGAAACATCCAAGTTATGTTTCTAAAATGATTTGGTTTCACTAAAATGCATTTATTTTCAATAGTTCAAGTCTATTACCATATTTACTGACATATCGCTTGAGACTTACTGATATAAAAATTGTAATTAAACTTTATCAGGAGTACTACTTGTGCACAATGCACATTTCTTAATATTAAGCCTAAAATATGTTTTATTATGTATATATTGTTTATGTACACATTTCAAATATACTTAAGTATATCTTTAGTTGGACTTCAGCACTACTTCTGCACAATTAAAGTGCAGAAAAAAATTTGTTGTTCCAATTTAACAGACTTTAAATATACCAGTTTAGTATACTAAAAGTACAATTGCAGGGTATTTTTATTAAGTGCATAATATGTAAATGTATTTGTAGTATACTTAGCATGAAATAAATGTATTTTAAATACATTTTAGTATATTTATTTTTCATTATTTAGTGATTAGTTATTTCAAAAGAACAATCAGTTTTACAAATTAGTAACTTTTACAAATTAGTAACGTATTTTTAGTAACTTGTGTTTAGATATTTTTATGTGTAACTGGGTGATAAAACATAAGTCTTGTACCTGAAAAACACTATTCACCAGTAAGTCTGTTATTAATTTATTCCTCGACTGAAAATAAAAACTGAAAAGGTTGCAAAATAAGCAAGTTAAATGAGTAACATCAGATTGGTTGTGTGATCTCAACACTGTTGGCATAATAAAAAGGGAAATGGTTTTACCAAGGCCAATGATTTGACGGGTGTGACAGTCATGTGAGTGTACAGTACATCATTGTAAACAAAAGTACTGACCAAAGTACTATTCATTTTTTTAGTTGCAAATGTCTTTTCAAGTGGAAAAATGCCTAATCATCTACTACCATCATCACTCATGAGACATGAGATTTGCCTACCTGTGGGTCTGCAAGGCGTGCTGGGTTTGGGTAGAGGTAGAAGGTGATGCCATCAATGGCTCCAGGCAGCGTCAGACCTCGAATCAGAAGTACCAGCAGCATAACATATGGAAATGTGGCAGTGAAATACACAACCTGGAAAACAGACAAAGACACTGCTGTTTTGAGATCCAGCATACCTGATTTAAATCTATGTAAACAGTATCAACTGGACTGTGTCAGTAATCCATGACAAACAGCCTACGTAAGAACTGAGGTAACATGCACCCAGATAACAACTCCACTGAGCCTTATATATATTCTCACCTTGCCTGTGGACTTCACTCCCTTCCACACACAGAAGTAGCAGATGATCCAGGCCAGCAGGAGACAGAGAGCCAGCTCCCATCTCAAAGCGCCCAGCTCATTCACACTTCCAGTAATATTCAATACTCGCCTCCTACAAGTCATGCTTGTATTTAGTATTATTACACATTTGGTATTTAAACATTCTTCTCTTTTGTTAATTTAATTACTACATAAATTAACTAACTTTTGGGTATTTTATAAACTTTGATTAAACTTAGTAGCTATGGATTATTTTAGTAATCGAGTATTCTACCGATTATTCTATCGATTAATCGAGTAATCGGATAAGAAGTCTTTTTTCTTTATTAAAGAGCAATGCTAAATATACAAGATCAAATAAAATAGGTTTCTTAAAATAAACAACTAATTTGTTTCCTTTTTAGAAATAGTAATTTTTTTATTGCTGAAATTGCATACATTTATAACCATGAACACTAAACCCATTTAATGCATTTTTTTCAGCCAAATTACCAAAAATTATCTTCAAAAATTACCTTCAAAATGCAAATACAAATATATTTGTATATATATATATATATATATATATATATATATATATATATATATATATATAATGAATAAAAATACAAAAATCATTTTCACATAACTTTAGAAAAAGGTAAACATTACAACCTAAGAAATTGAGGCATTTAGATGTAGGTATATTAACCCACTATTTAATTCAGCTCAGAGGGACATGAATGCATTTAACTTAAAGTTACAAATGCATAACTATTATTTTGTTATTTTAAACAAAGCACTGAATACTGATATTTACATGTATTTTTAAAATGAAGATACTTTAAATGTGAAATCAATACCGCCAGTGGGTGGCAGCAAGTCGCTGTTAAGTAAGTGAGTCATTGCGATTGAACTGAATCATTTATCGGGCGATTCATTCAAGAACGAAACACCGTCATGTTGCTCAAAGACGCAAAACAGTGCTGTGCCTTTGATTGGAATGGTTATTTGTTGGCGAAATAGAGAAAAAACAGGCAATATGCTGTCTAAAATGTAAGTCTCTTAATATTAACTTCTTGTTTATTGATGAACTGTTGCATAAAATCAGTATCACATTTGTAATCATGCTGAGGCACTCTTCGTTTGATATTGACTAACTTTCTAACTTTCTGTGCGTCAGAATGAGACAATCATCATAAATGGCACTTAGTCTTTCACAAATCATAGCTAACTTAGGGACATCATAACTAACCACTATTAATTTACGGTCTTAAATATGTCCAGTGTTTATCGGTTTGTGCGTCAGTAATAATGGTCCGTGGGGAAACACAGTGTTCCGTGTGTAGTTACAGTTAAATGGACTAAATAATGATTTTTTTTTTTTTTTTTTTTTTTTGTATTCGAGTTAATCGAGGAATCGTTTCAGCCCTAATAAACTTACTCCCAAAATTCTTTAACAGGTGATGTTGCATTCTCCATAAAGCTCATGTTTTTTCCTATTCGGTCAAACTCAACACAGTTCTCTGTAAGGATGAAAGAAAATAGTTTCTAAAACATGATCTATTAAAACGGAGAAATACAGTTTTTCGCAATAACTAGTTTTATAACATACCTGAATTCCACCAGTTCCTGCAGCTAGCCCATGGGAGTTCATTACTAAAAGAAGAGAAGAGATAGAAGAAAGCCCAGGCCAAAATGATGATGTAGTAGGCACTGGAATATAAAACGACCACCTGACTTCCATAACCCAGACCTAAAGAAAAGCAAGCCAAACAATTAACCCCTTTTTGGATGTTTCTTTCGCCGACAGTAACAGATTAGCCTTTTAATATCAGTCTGTGTTTGAGGTTTATATTAAATGTGCTGAACAAATGCATACTGTTATACAAGTTTAATAATTATTTAACCATGATGAGTTTTTATGAATTATTTTTGAATTTCCGCATAAAATATTGAATATGAAACAATTAAATTTCTGACTATTGCTTGACTTGGAATTACGAATCACAAACTTACTAAACAAAAATAATTATTTATGGATGACTTATTTTGGCATTTGGGAATAAGATTGGGAGGTGAAAGGCAGAGAGCAAACAGCTTTTCAACATCATTCAAATGAACAGTAAAAGCATGTTTTTGTTGTATATTTGAAGCTTAACTAAGAAATCAGTTGTGAATTATGATTGTATAAAAATATTTTTCATATTTTATAAATATTTATACATTCATAAAAATATATATAAATATATATTTATAAAAATACCTTTGTATAATATATATAAATTAATACAAACATAATTTTATATTTTATAAATATTCATACATTTATATATATATATATATATATATATATATATATATATAATATATATATATATATATATACACACATTTATAAAAATAAAATATGAAAATATTTATATAATATTTATTGTATAAACCCAGATTTCTCACCAGGTGGGTGCCTTAATTTTGAATTTTTTGATAAACCTTACACAAAATTTTATAGAGGCTTATAACAAGTATGAATATGTTACTAAATTATACATTTAGAAATAACTGCAGATTTTACAAAAAAATAAAAGTAATGCCTCTGGAAAACTACTAAAAACTGGGAAATGCCAAAATGAGACAACCAACTGACTCCCATAACCCAGACCCCTTTTGTTAAAAAATATTTTATATTTTAGAAATATTTATAAAAATATGTTTGTTTACAAAAATAAAATATAAAAAATAAACTTTTTTGATTATATTTTGAGCATTTTTTTGTTGTTTAAAAAAACAAAATTTCTCTCAGGTGGGTTCCTTACTTATTCATTTTTAGATAAACCTTGCACATAATTTCATAGAGGCTTATAACAAGTATTAATTTGTTACTAAATTATACATTTAGAAATAACTGCACATTTTACAAAAAGTAAAAGCAATGACTCTGGAAAACTACTAAAACTATGAAAATTCAGTAAGAAGTTAAGCAACGTATATGTGGTTTTCATCCTGACATTTTCTGTCAGGAGATGATGCTTCATGAATCCAAAAGTAAAACAAATTTTGAAACCAAGTCAGCACAAAGGATCCTGACTCATTAGAAGAGCCATCTGTTTATAGGTTATTTAACCAAGCTCACATGATAAACCATTAAACTTTTCAAACTGTGGTTAGCACAATAGTACCTTATATTTAAAGTCTGCACACAAACAGGAAGCTTCTCACATCTCAGACCACTAGTGTACCGGGTGTTTACTACACCACTACAACCATCTAATTTAACTATGGTTGACATACAACAGAATTTAATCTATTGTACATTAACAATGACATTAAAGATAAACAATGAAAACTCACCTTCAAATAGGGGGCAGATCTTCCTCCAACAGGTAACAGACCCTTGGCTGGTGTACTGACCCAAAGCAGTCTCCATAAGAAAAAGAGGAATGCCGCAGGCAAACAGAAAGACCACATATGGAATGAAAAACACTCCTAAAAAAAGAAAAATGCAGCTGTTCTTAGACAATTTATGTTCACCATATTAGTATAAGACAAAAGCCCTGAATTTTTAATAGAGCTCACAGTAACAGTACAAACCTCCTCCATTCTTGTAACACAGATATGGAAATCTCCACACATTTCCCAAACCAATGATCTGACCAGCAACAGCTAAGATAAACTCCACTTTACTGGACCACTGGCCTCTCACTCGGGTTTTAACGCCTGTGTCAGTTCTTTCTGAATCTGGATAAGCCAGTTTAAACTGCAAATCTGGATCATGCTGCATTTCCATGTCACTATGAAAAAAAGCAGACATCTGTCAAAACACTGATGGTCGACAAGCACAAACAAAGTTTAGAACAGAGCAGCGATTGAAACATGTAAAGGTCAAAAACAGCAATGTGTCTTTGTTCAGTGCCATCTGGTTGTTCCAGCTCTTGCACCAGCAGTGAGGCACTCAAATAATGACGTTCATAGTTACAACAAGTTTCCAGTTTTCCAAAGCGGTGTCGTAGACATCAACCACACCTATGGGGCTGATCTTCATTTTTTTTTTTTTTAATAGTGTTATCTAGTTAACATACTTGCCACAATGGATTTGACTAGACACATTTGTGGAAACATCAGATTTTATAGTCTAAACAATAAATGAAGATGATCCATTAAAGTTGGGCATAATCTTTGGAATTTTCTTCACATCTGTATTTAAATGCATTTGTCACTGTTTGTATATGTCTAAATAGCTTCTTCGGTTACTTTTGAAGACCATACCATTCGTATTTAATAGAAACTAAATGTTGGCCCAGACATTTAGCCTTGAGCGTCTATAAACAAACACTGTTAACGAGACAGACTGCAGAGTACATATAAAAAAAAATAGAGTACATATTAAAAAAATTAAATCAAGTTTTTGTTTTTTAATTGTTGAGGGCAATTGGTACATGCTGTTTGCACAACTCCTCACAGCTGAAATAATCTTGTGTCCCCAAAACAGGAGGCACTGCAGGGTGCTTAGTCACATTCCCTTCTCCTGCCCTCATTTGTTGTGCTGTGACCCTTATAATATGTGAAAAAACAACAGGCCGCTACATTTTCTTAATGATCCTATTGACACTTGGAGGTCAGTGAAGATACTCCAGGGGGTCTGTGGAGAAGATATATAAGAAAAAAAACAAGAACCAAAATTTTCAAGACATTTCTCACTATTAACTAACTTTTAAAATAATTGTCTACTAAGCTAATATGTGACCCTGGACTAGGGATGCACCGATACTGAGTTCCTGTACTCGTACTCGATAAAATGCCCCGATACCAAATGTCGATACTACGCAGCATGTGACAAGTGCGTATTCAGGCAAAGAAACACCGACAACAGAACAACGGACAGCAGAATGGAGTCATTAGAGATTAAGGATGTCTACGAAATATATGTATGCAAGTAATATAATGTTAAACATTCAGTATCAACGATTGTATAGGTGGTGCGTGCGAGCTGATAGGCAAAGCACGCAGAGTGGATTGAGCGCGATTGTAGTTTGTAGATTTGTAGATTGTAATTCGATCGGATATGTCAAAAACGAGTAAGTAAAGCAATGCACAAGTTATTTAACGTTAGAGAGAGAGAGAGAGCAAGTGAGCGACAAATGAAATGCGCTAGGCTGTACTGTACTTGAGCGCTGGCTTGTTTGTGTTTTGCTGGCTTCATGAGCGTTTCTGCATTATGTGAGTCTCTTTAGATTATAGCCCAAATAGCAGCATGTTTCAGATGAAAAAAACGCAACTTATATTTCTGAAAATATCAGAGTTAGGAGATTCATAACGAGTGGTAATTACAAAAAAAACGCGTGATTACAGTACTGAGCCGCTGCAATGGAGCAGTTTAATGCTGTTAAATTAAAGATGATGTATCATAGAGCAAAAAAATAAAAAAATAAAAAAAAAATTTGAACAGTGAAAGTAACAAAACATATTTTAATGGGCATAATTAAGTGTAAAAATAAAAATAACTAAGGGATATATAGTCAAACCAAAAATTATTCAGACACCAGATATACACCACCTAATTTTTGATATATATATATATATATATATATTTTTTTTACTGGTGGGTGCAGGACACAGTTTATGATAATGTGAAAAATGTCTGATAATGTGAGAAAAGGTATCTGAATAAATTTTGGTTTGATTGTATCTATTTGATAAATGAATTTAACCAACAAACATTATACATATTCTTGCAACATTGTTTGTTAATAGTCATTTAACAACATAGTGTGTTGATTTGTTTGATAGTAGAATAGTGCCACATAGTTTAAGTGAAAGTTTGTGTACTTAAAAGCAGGAGGCTGTTTTGAGACTTTGTGTAACTGAATGCTAAGGAGTAATAGTTCTGCTCCCTTTTTGTTAAGTTGGGTGTGTTAACTATGCAGCACTTTTCATTTCCTTTATCTGGTTATGTTTACATTTTGTCTAAAGTAAGGCCTTTGCATTTTCTTTTGTTAAAACCAAAAAGATGTGTATATTTTTGGCTTGGAATAGCCTTCTGTTAAAGATTTTTGTATTCATCCTTACTATAGGCAAAAAATAAAACCTCCCTCCAAATTAATTACACTTTCATTGAAACCAAATCTAAGAAGCATCAGGTATCGGTATCGGTACTCGGTATCGGCAAGTACACAAATGAGATACTTGTATCGGTTTGTAAAAAAGTGGTATCATTTCATCCCTACCCTGGACGATTAAAACAGTCTTAAGTAGCATGAGCATATTTGTAGCATTAACCAAAAATACACTGTATGGGTCAAAATTATCGATTTCTCTTTTATGCCAAAAATCGTTAGGATATTAAGTAAAGATCATGTTCCAGGATTTTAAATTTACTAGTGTTAATATATTAAAACTTTATTTTTGATTAGTAATATGCATTGCTAAGAACTTCATTCGGACCACTTTAAAGGCAATTTTCTTAATATTTTGATTTTTTTGCACTCTCAGATTTCAGATTTTCAGATAGCTGTATCTTGGCCAAATATTGTACTATCCTAACAGTACTTTTACATATATCAGAGGCAAGCTTATTTATTCAGCTTTTAGATGATGTATAAATCTCAATGATCTTAAATGATCTTTGTTAAAGTTATGACACATGATACATTTAGAAGTACATTACAGATGCCTTTTAAACAACAATGAATGCCTTCTATGAAGTTTACGTTTTGATATTTTTAGGTTGTGTAACTGTCTGGAGATTGAAAAAAAAAAAAAAAGTAATTTAAGTCCTTTAAAGTTGTAATGTTGGTATTTGGCACAGTTTATTATTTCTTTAAGAAAATAAAAAGTGAAACAACCGTAAAATATTACTAAAAAAAAAAAGAAAACATCTGCCAAAACAAAGTAACACAAGGCATTTCTTTTTGTCATGTGACAAAAGACGCCTTCAGACCCTTAGGACTGTGTGTCAAGGTCATATTTTTAATTATTATTATTATTATTATTATTATTATTATTATTATTTTACCCTTTAAAGAAATGTAATATTTTAGATAGATCAAATGGTCTTCTTGTAGATGATTCTAAAATGTAAAAATAAATATAAAGCAATTATGAGGTTTCAAAAAATATTTTTATATTTAAATATGTTGATAATGCAAATAAAAAAACTCAAATATTTAAGAATTTGTAGAAAATTCTAAAACTTTTTTTTTTTTTTTTTTTTTTTTTAAATGTATGAAACCAACATGAATGCAAATATTACATTCTTCTGAGCTTGGCACTTGTGTTCTAAACTACATTTTGTAAATGATATCTCCTTCATCAGGTCTTCTTTGCTATTTGACTCTCACAGTATTTTTATTTTATTGTGACAGGTGCCATATTAAGAAGGGTGAGGCAGGTTTAAAAAAATGTGTTTTCATTTATTAAATAAACCTGCCTGTACATACTTAATTATAACTACACACAGCGCTTAAGGCAACCTTGACGCACGAACTGTTTATCGTCAAGGAGCGGAGACATTGTCCCTGATGATCTGAATGCACAGAAGGAGGAACTCACTCAGTTATTGCGCTTTTGTTCATGCCCTTTGGCCTACATTCAGCAGACGAACACTTGTGCTGTTCAAACCCACGCTGAGGAGACGCCGGGTGCCAAGTGAAATACTTCTATAAACAAAAGCCAGATAGAAAACAGTTCAGCTACGCAGTTAATCTCAGCGCTCAGTTGAACTTCTTCAGTAAATTAGAAAGTAGTGGAAACAAATATAGACCGATAACAAAAGCTGTAGAGCTGTTACCTGATGCAGGCGACCGGTCAAAAGTTCAGGAAGTCTGCCGCATTTACCTTGGCCATGAAGTTACGCTTAATTCGGCGTGATTCGGTCGTTATAATAGTCACTGAAGCCCACCCCTCTCATACTCTCCACCTCTCGTAAGGGGAAACGAGTCTATACAGAACCGAGTGTAGAATCGCATGTGTGTGTTTGTATTTGGCTGTGTGTGTCAGTGTGTGTCTAAACTCAAGGCGGGGCTTATAGCTCAACAGCTTATATAGCAATAAACGACTGCCTACATGTTTCTAAATGTGTTCATCTTGTTATTTGTATTGCCAAATTGCGACAGATCTGTTATTTACATACGATCAAATGACGAGTAAACAACCTTGTTTTATAATCTGCCATCAGTTTTATTATTGCAGATAGGCTTACAATATTAAGTCAGCAATATAATACGAGCACTACTGCGTTATATAGTTTGTTTTTGTATATTATTCTAAGCAGACGAAAAGAGTTGAAAAAGAAGCAAAGCATCAAACGTCTGGTCACCAAGCAACGCAGACCTTCATCCGGTCTGGAACAGGGTGGATGAATGGAACGGAGCGATAGAGTTCCCCTCCCATCTCAAAACGTTCTGAAATCAGTAGTTCCACTCCGAGTTTTCCATTTGTCATTTACTAAAGGAACCTGTTCCGACAGGGGTCGCCTCCTGTGACTGTCTAGTTAGTAAACCTGGTTCTGCGCTGATAATGGTAGTAGAGATAGATGCCTAATATAATCATACACATAAGCATCTGTAATACAATCATACAAATAAGCAATACATCAATGTAAGCTCCTTCTCTGAGCTCTTATCATTGTCCTGTCCTTCTCCAAGAGATAAAACCTTACTGTTAAAGATATGCAGACACAAGTTTTTATTTTTTTGTTCTTGCAAGGTTTTCAAGCGGTAGTTAGCTATGCAAGTTAGCCGGTAGTTAGCAAAACGCAATTCTCGTAGCCGACCACAAGAGGACACTGTTGATTTTGTAATGGCGTTTCCACAGACCGCGTATGGATGTTTGGAATGTTTCCAATGCAATGTTTGAAAATGTTACTTACGAAAATTAACCATAGTTTTAAATCAAATAAAACCAAAAAACCACATGCTGCTCTAACTATGGTATTTGTGGTAAAACTGTGGTTATACAAATGGTAATCAATACGTCAAAATAAAAACATGGTTACTACACTTTCCTTGGTTAATTTTCGTAAGGCTACTGCGTGATACTGAAATAATGCTAGATTTTTACCAACAACAATTCTCTTTCTTCTTAAATCTCTACTTAAACATTGTCAAAAATGGAACTGATTGAGATCAGTATTCAAAAATTTGTATTCCACCTAGATTTATTTGGGCCTAATGTTTTTCATTTAGTGGAGTTCTACAAGCACTCACTTAAATTAGTAGTTCTGGAAGATTATGATGGGAGAATGGCATACTGTGCAGCAAATTACACAATGCTTAATGAAGCACAAACAGAACACATTTGATTCAGGTATTTCAGCATTCTTTCTAGTCATTCTTTCTAGAATGCATTTGACAGTGCAGATGGCATGGTGTCCAGTTACTAGTAATTCAGCTTAAAGAGAACAGTGCTGAACTTATTGCAAAATTGTCAGACAGGCTCAAAGATGGAGAAAGATCTTGAAATAGCCAGTGAGGGTAGGGAAAGAAATAGAAACCAATTGGTTGTCAGTTGCTTCACTGATAAGACATTTCTGTTTTATCTCTGAAAAAACAGGGGGACGCACAAGACCCAAACACAGTTTCTAATCATGGCATGGTCTTGTTCACATCTTTTGTAAAGCAGAGAATAATAAACCCGGTTATAGACCAGCAGCTCAGGACTAGCAGTCCTTGTTCAGGAACTCTTGAAGCCGGTTTGGCCACTCCTCAGGCATTCTCTTTGAGGACATTATTTCGAACTGCTAACCTAGATACAGGCACTACATAAAAGAGACATACAAGACGGATATTTCAAATCAAAGGTATATTTTGATTACTGTTTTGTCGCATTATTACATGACACCTTCTTGTAGAGAAACAGCAGATGTACTGTAGTTTTCGAAAAAAAAAAAAAAATAAAAACAAGCATGGTTTCAGATGTACATTCGAAGTAAAACCATGCCCACAACAGGTAAGCACTTTCTTTTTAAACATATATTCATCAGTTGTCATCGAGCTGATTTGCTTTATAATATATATATATATATATATATATATATATAATATACTATAATGTTTTTTTTGTTTTTTTTAAAGATAAGAATGATGTACTGAAAGGTTACAAAAACAAACAAAAAAAACATTATATGTATATTATATATATATATATATATATATATATATATATATATATATATACATATATATATATATACATATAAATGTTTTTTTTTTGTTTTTTTTTAAAGATAAGAATGATGTAACCTTTCAGGCTTTTAAAGATCTGATTGTAGTGACAGGTGTAGAAGCATGGTATTTCTGAATGATATATATTCAAAAACACCCAAAACTTGATAAAACATACAAATTTAAATGTAATAAATGACTTAAATTCATTAACTGTAATTACAGTAGAAGTTTTTTACAGTTTTTTTTAGTAACATGCAAGGTAGTATGTGCAATTTTAAGGCTCCTGAGAATATTAAGCAGGAAACATGTAGACAAAACTTTACATTTACAAGTACTGTTGAAGTTAAAGGTTTACATACACCTTGCACCTTATTTTACCAAAATAAGATGGATCATACAAAATGCATGCTATTTTTATATAGTACTGATCTGAATAAGATATTTCACATGAAAGATGTTTACATATAGTCCACAAGAGAAAATAATAGTTGAATTTATAAAAATGACCCTGTTCAAAACTTAACACACACTTGAATCTTAATACTGTGTTGCTAACTGAATGATCCACAGCTGTGTGTGTGTGTGTGTGTGTGTGTGTGTGTGTGTGTGTTTGTTTGTTTGTTTGTTTTTTAAACAGTTAAATAGATTTTTCTCAAGAACAGCTCGTGGTTTAACTGTTCAGGACAAACAAGGGACTCATAAACAACTATCACTAAAACAAACAAAAAACAGCTGTGGATCATTCAGGTAACAGCACAGTATTAAGAATCAAGAGTATGTAAACTTTTGAACAGGGTCATTTTTATAAATTCAACTATTATTTTTTCTTGTTTACTATATGCGAAATATCTTATTCAGGTCAGTACTATATAAAAATAACATGCATTTTGTATGATCCCTCTTATTTTGGTAAAATAATTAACATCTTGCAGTTTGTGCAAGGCCTATGTAAACTTTGACTTCAACTGTATATATGTATAATGAAAGATCCAAATGTGGACATATGTTCCAATAGACCACAACTGCTCTATCATTAGTTTGCCGTGAGGTAAAAGCATGTGAAAAAAACACATGCAATCATGCACAGCTGTTTGCAGAGTTTATTGATATTATCATTTCCTACAGATGGGCTCATGAGGCCCACATCTACCCCAAACACATATGGGCCCCTTTCTTCAGTATGCCTTAAATATGTTACATGACAACTATATTTGTGTATATAATATATGTTTATTAACCCATCATTAGCATTATGGAGCATAGCTCAAGGCCAGAGGTGAAGTTAAACCTCATGAATGGTGCCCTAGTGCAGGCCAGACCTAAACCCCAGCAAAGAGAGCAGTGGGCTAATAAGTTGGAGTTTCTCTTGGCGGTGGCAGGGCACATCGTTGGTCTAGGAAATGTGTGGAGGTTTCCTTACTTGTGCTACAAGAATGGAGGGGGTGAGTGCAAATTTATATTTAATCTTGTATTATGGTGTTCTTGAGTTACCATATGTTTTTAATAGAAAATAATATACTTTTTATACAGAAGAATATACAGAAGATAAAATATACTGCTTTTTAGGTATTATAAGAGGGGCTTTTCTATAGTGGATTGTTATAATTTGAATATTAATATTTTGGGATGTCGGTCTCAGCATCTAGAGCTTAAGATCAGTGCCAAACATTGTGTTTTTGGCAGAAAATATCCACATAAACACTGATGTGGTGCTGTTTCTCTAGGGAAATAACAGTCCATTGTGAGCTCACATTTGTGTGAAGATTTACAAGATCCTCAGTGGTATGAATACATAAACAAGTGTGTTTTGTTTTAAGAAAAAAAAAAAAAAACACTAACGTGACATGATATATAGCACAATGTTTATTCGATACATTTTAATCTGGCCTGAAATATGTTGCATAAGAATTAATGTGCACTACTGTTCTTAAAGTTTGGGGTTAAGATTTTTTTTAAACAAACGAATTCTTTTATTCAGCATGGGCACAACACATACAAAAATGTCTATCTAAAAAAAAATAAAAAATAAAAAATATCTATAATTTTTATTTATTTATTTATTTATTTATTTATTTTTGAAGTATCATGTGAGACTGAAGACTAATGTAATGACTGCTGAAAATTCAGCTTTGTCATCACAGGATTAGATTACATTTTAAAATATATACATTTTGAAAATGCCAATAATATTTTACAATACAACTGTTTTTACAGGTTTCTTAAAAAAATAAAAAAAAAATAAAAATCTTAGTGAGCCAAAAAATTTTAACAGTAGTATATGTATATACGTTGTTGTCATGCATTAAATTGCAAAATTTTAAATTATTAAAATCATTATTGAGAGATATATACTTACATATACTTGCTTTAGAATTGATTCATGTGGTATAATATGGTAGTTTTGTTTAACACATGTTGTCATTTTGTTGTATAATCTACTTTGAATTAAAACAATAATTTGCAAACCACGTTTTGAATCATTTCCTCTTTTTAGACCATTTTATCTTCTTTATAAGGATGAGCTAATACTGAATATAAGTAAAATCTTCACAGTGTTTTGGTGTATATTGCAGAAGTTTTTATGTGTATACTGGTTTTTTTTTTTTTTTTTTTTTTTTTTTTTTTTGTATATTGCATATTGTGTTTTATGTATATGTTTGCTGTGTTTTGATAAATCATTCTGTCATACAGGGGCATTTTTTGTGCCATATGTGCTGTTTCTCTTCACCTGTGGGATTCCACTTTTCTTTTTGGAGACCTCACTGGGTCAGTTCACCAGTCAGGGTGGAATAACATGCTGGAGGAAGATCTGTCCACTGTTTGAAGGTGAACAATGGTGTCATATACAGTGACTTTTCAATATCTATGTATTGCTTTTTACTTCACTCCCTACTTTTTATGTTTTCACAGGTCTTGGTTATGGTAGCCAAGTCGTTGTCCTGTATACTGGAGTCTATTACATCATAATTCTTGCTTGGGCTTTCCTTTACCTTTTTTCGTCCTTCACTTCAGAGTTGCCATGGGCGAGCTGCAACAACTACTGGAACACAGGTATCTCATGCATAACAGTGTGAATTATAATAATACTGGGATGTGTTGTTTGAATAACCACTGCCTTCTTTTTTTAGAGAACTGCAGAGAGTTCAGCAAAAGCAACGTTACTGAATATTCACCAGAGAAAAGCTCATCTCCTGTTATTGAGTTTTGGGAGTAAGTTGTTGGAAATAGCACCCCATTAAATAAGATACATGCTTATTAGAATTATGCAATTAAGGCAACACAAGATTCCAAAACAAATCCAGCTAATTAAAATGATTCTCAATAAAGGATGTAAAACAGAATGTGATTCCATATTTTTCGCCTACAGGAGAAGAATTTTGGGCTTGTCTGAGGGAATAGAACAGATTGGTAATGTTAGATGGGACTTGGCACTCTGCCTCC
Source organism: Cirrhinus mrigala (assembly GCA_036247105.1). NCBI lineage: Eukaryota > Metazoa > Chordata > Actinopteri > Cypriniformes > Cyprinidae > Cirrhinus > Cirrhinus mrigala. Next base: position 25,836,699 of record CM070012.1, read on the forward strand.
TGCTGGCCTGGATCATCTGCTACTTCTGCGTATGGAAGGGAGTGAAGTCCACAGGCAAGGTCAGAATTTTGTTAAGCTTTTTAACACAAAGTGAATGTAACTTAACTAGCTTTGTGGCTGGAAGTGGAATGTGCTAATGCTACACTAAATGATTTGGCAGAGATGTTTTAATATCCAAAGCAACTTGCAGTGCATTCAAGGTATCCATTTATCAGTATGTGTGCACTATGAGAATCAAACCGATTATTTTGGTGTTGCCTTCTCCACTCTGTAGCACTTGAGCCACAGGAACTTGCTGAACGGTCTTCCTCTTATTTTCAGGTGGTCTACTTCACTGCTACTTTTCCCTATTTAATGTTGGTAGTGCTGCTGGTCCGTGGACTTACTCTTCCTGGAGCAAAGAATGGGATCATATTCTACCTCTACCCTGATCCAACACGTCTCACAGACCCACAGGTACTGAGCTGCTCTCTTTTGCTGTTTGTTGACTGAAAATATTGCCAGTTTGTGATATTGAATTTTGATTTTTGGAATTTGAAAACAATATTTGATGTTTTAGGTGTGGATGGATGCAGGTAGTCAGATATTTTACTCCTATGGAGTTTGTACAGGAGTACTCACTGCTTTGGGAAGCTACAACAAATATGACAATAACTGCTACAGGTACCTTTAGATAATCTAATATCACAATCTCCACATCAGTAGTATATTGCAAATTGCACTTACATTAAAAAAAAAAACATGTTGTCTATTAAAACTTGTCTTTCAGAGACTGTGTTTACTTGTGTCTGCTCAATAGCTTAACTAGCTTTGTTGCTGGTTTTGCTATTTTTTCCGTTCTGGGCTTCATGGCAGATGAACAGGGAATGGATATTTCAATGGTTGCAGAGTCAGGTAAAAATCATAAATTAGGCTTGAGGTCTTGTAAAGCTATGAAGGTTATTATAGCTTAAAATAAGCATACAGAAACATAATAATCATCTTATGTCAGATCGCTGGGTGCAAAAATGAAGCAAAATCTATATAACCGTTATAAAAATTATATACAAATATACTTTTTTGTACTATTAAACGCTGGCATTCACATTGCATGTAGATATTGGGTTGTGGCAATATTATTAATAAGGGATAGTTCACCCAAAAATAAAAAAAATCTGTCATTAATTACTCACCCTCATGTCGTTCCAAACCCGCAAGACCTTCATTCATCTTTGGAACACAAATTAAGATAATTTTGATGAAATCCGAGAGCTTTCTGACCTTGGATAGACAGCAACACAACTGACACATTCAAGGCCCAAAAAAGGCAGTAAAGACTGTAAAAATAGTCCATGTGACATCAGTGGTTCAACCTTAATTTTATAAAGCTATGAGAATACGTTTCGTCCCTGTCAGTCTTTGGCGTGTATTCACAAGAGTACCACGATGCATGCCTTGAATGTGCCAGTTGCACTACTTTCTTTGCAGGGTCAAAAAGCTCTCGGATTTAATCAAAAATACCTTAATTTGTGTTCAATTGTGCATTAAGATAAACGAAGGTCTTATGGGTTTGGAACCACATGAGGATGAGTAATTAATTACAGAATTGTCATTTTTGGGGGAACTGTCCCTTTAAATAAAAACAGGATTCAATTAATGGCTTTTGTTTGTGGCAGGTCCTGGTTTGGCATTCATTGCTTACCCCCGTGCTGTAGCTTTGATGCCCTTGCCTCAGTTATGGGCAATCTTCTTCTTCATCATGATCATATTCCTGGGACTGGATAGTGAGGTAAATACAAGAAGCAATACAGAGTATTTTTCTATGTTTAATTCATTATATCGTAGTATGGATACACTAAAGCTTTTTCCTATTATTGTATCAGTTTGTGTATCATGAAGCCCTGGTAACGGCTATCTCAGATATGTATCCCTCCTTCTTCCAAATTGGGCATCGACGTAAATTTCTTCTCCTCTTCATATGTGCTGCCAGCTTCCTTGCTGGTCTGCTAATGGTAACAGAGGTGAGAGTAACAAATGAGAACACAAAAATGGTTTATTAAAATAAAAATGACAAAAAACACATCTGCAGTACTTGTAATTTTTTGTTTTTCTGTTTCACTCTTAGGGTGGCCTGTATGTCTTTCAGCTTTTTGACTATTACGCCTGTAGTGGAATGACTCTTCTTACTTTTGCCATCCTTCAGTCCATCTGTGTTGGATGGGTATATGGTAAATAATTTATTTGACTCTGTAAAGAAAAAGCAAAGCGAAGATAACATATACAGTGAATGGTACACGTTTGCATTTGCAGCTCTGGTGACCAACGTTGAAATATTTAAAGCACCTGCAAAGCGTACGAAATTCCTAGCACATTACAAGAGAACATAAAGTAATGTGATAACGTGATTTACAATGAACTTTTGAGTTTTGTTTCAGGTGCAGATCGTCTCTATGATAGCATTGAGGATATGATTGGATATCGGCCCTGGCCCTTCATGAAGTGCTGCTGGAAATATCTAACACCAGCTATATGCACAGTGAGTATCATTTAAATCCTTTGAAATCTGAGCCTTTTTAAACCAGAACATATGTTTAAAGGTTCATGAAACCCCAGACTACTTTTTCTGAGATTTTAGCAGAGTTGTTTGTGTTGCATATCATAGATGACAATGTTAGCATCCGTTAAGTTTAATTGGTGAAGAAAACTGGTTAATTTTGAGCTTTTTTGTGCTGTTTTCATCTTTGGGGTTTTAAAATCTACATTGTGTTGACGTCATAGTTTGTGACGTGGCAACGTACTATAAGTACTTCGATGACGCCTTGGTGTCTCACAATTATTCATGAGGCTGCGTGTTCTTATCCTATGAGAAGATTTACGACATTATTATTTACGACAGCGCGTCTTGATTTGCTATGATAGACGCTTCAGACTGTGAGATTGCGTATATTAACTGAGAGAAACGTTCATGAACTGAAGAAAGGTGTTTGTTTTTGTTTGCTTTGTAAGAGTTCAGCACAAACGCGATTCATTCATAGAGTGAGTGTAATAGCGTTTTTTACAACTCGACGCAACCCATCAAAAGGATTATAAACGCCGCAAAATAAGCCTTAAGAGTTAATAGAGGTGGAACAGCGCGTTCATTTGTATGTTTTCGATGCAGAGTGCAAATGTCAGTGCATTTATTTGTGGTGTTAACTCAAAGGGAGCGAAATGAAACCGTCTGAATCCGAAGTTGCCTCTCTCCCCTCTTCCCCCTCCGCTCCGCAGCGCACCACGCCAGCTTTTGCAGCATTTTTGAAAACTGTGGTGAGAGCTAACCAGTGCTGAAAACCTTTAATTCTTTATTTTAATACTGTAACACACTATCTTCAAAGCAGTGTGTAGAGGTAGGAAGAGGTTTGTCTGACACCTGTAAGTCTGTGTCTGACACCTGTCACTTGTGTATGTCTTTAAACTGACAGCACTTCAAAACACAAGAAAGACCTTCTCCTATTCTGAGACTTCGTGCGCAGACTAAATGTGACAAAGCATACCTAACTAACTGACGGCTCCCCACTGCTCATCATTCTCTTTCCTGTCTATTTAGGGAACGTTTATCTTCTCCTTGGTTAAATACACCCCTCTGAAGTTCAACAATGTGTATGAGTACCCCTGGTGGGGTTATGCGATTGGTGGCTTCTTCACCCTTTCCTCCACCCTACTAGTTCCACTGTGGATGATTTATTTGGTCAGCACCACTCCAGGGTCTATGCGACAGGTAAAGCCCATAAGAAACCCTTTTTTGACAGCTTATATTATATATATATATATATATATGAAGTTTTCTATGTATGTATTAATTTTAGATTTTTCTAGTATATTTTCAAAATAATTAACCCTGTGCATCATTTTTAAAAACATTTTTCATATTAGAGAGTAAGAGTCTTGTGTTCTCCTGCTGAAGACCTGCCAGATCCTAAACGTCCAAAACAGAAGCTAAACACTGTTACTTTTGAGACCTTCACAGACCTATTGACATTACGAACTGTTAATACACCCAACTCATTACCTCACAGAGACATTGTCTGATTGTCCATCATTTTAGCCTCATATTTAGCCTACTGATCTGTGACAACCGTTCATTGTAAGGAAACAGGACTGTAACCACCATAGACAGTGGGAGGGGAAAAGTCCTCCCCAATAATTAGAAATGGGCACATTATCCCCTCCCTAGAATTTGAAATTCACTGCTCTGCTCTGTACTCCATTACACAGCAATCTGTTTTTTACTAGAATGACAAAAAGGTATTTTGTAACTTTAAAATGTACAAAAGTGTCAAAAATACTGAGATGGCCAATCAGATTTAAGTAGGAGATGTTTGCTGTTCATGTTCAAAGAAGCAGAGTACGAATTCCAGCATTAAGTGTCAGTTTTAACATCGAAAGAGAACGAGGTGAGATGGAAGTAGCAAAACATTTAATATTTGACAACGATGGTAACATCCAGTGAAACAAATTACTCAGATTTCGCCAGTTTAAATGGAAATATGGTGTCATTTACATTTCGTGTAAAATTAACAGTATATGACCAGAGACAAGAAACATTTTGCATTTTCAACATATTAGCCATACAAATAAGAGTGAATGTGTGCATTTTTAAAATGTTATTTTTTTAATAATACATAATTATTACTTCCCAACTAGAATTACACCTAGAATTTCCTACACTCTTCTATTTTTTACTTTATTTAAAAAAAAAATAAAAAATTGGTCCTCCATCTTCAAGACATTTTTACAGCTTTGTGATTATATGATGGTTAAATATTGAAATGTGTATCAAAGCAACAGTTTTTTAAATTGATCATACAGTTACATGAAAAAGTTCATACAGAGAATAATTTCATATGTATGTGTATGTCAAAAGAACTGACAGGACAAAACTTGTTTACCTTTTATAAATGTGAAGTGTTACCACAAAAAGGTTTTTGAAGGCCACCTGTTACGCTTTTCAGTTTTCCCTGTAAAAGTGGAGTGTGTGTGTATAAAATGTGAAAACTACAACTGAGAGTTGTTAGTATACAAATGTGCAAAAGTGTAGTAGAACCATTATTATTTCTGTTTTTTTTTTTTTTTTTTTTTTTTACAAGATTAAATTTATTAAACAATTTTATTGTTTTTAGTTTTATGTAATCATTTCTTCTGTTATGGTTTAGTTGGGATTAGACAAATTACTGACAAGATTTTGATACACTTTCCTAAACTAACATGCAGGATTGCCATCTGCTGGGTAACTAATGACATTACAACAATGACACTAAATTAACTTCTCAATGAACCTATATAAACATTTAAACATGATGATATAGGCTTATCAAAATCAGACTGCAAATGGGGGATCATAAACCTTCACATGCTCACAACACTGACTGCATGGAACTGTTTTTTTTCCTTCCCCCTTTTGATGGACTAGACAGTTGTCTTAGCTTGTCCAAAGGTGAATGAATGCACCACCCTTAGGATATAAGAAGTGTATTTCTGTCTCCATGCAAGTTGCAGAGGTTGTTGGATAGCTCCATCTACTGGACAGTTAATAGACCCAGGGCTATAACCACCATAAGCACTAATATTCAGTTAAGTTGTGTGTGCTAAAATGTGCCATATTTGGCATAAACCCATTATTTGTTGTTAATTCTCTGGTCAATTTGAGGTTTATTATTTGCAAAGGGAATAGGCAACGATATTGTCAGAACTGTGAGTACAATGTTTGCAGTACGTCTACACTACCAAAGGTTTGGGGTCAGTTTCACTTTATTTTAATTTATTAATTGTTATAACATATTTCAAATAAATGCTATTCTTTCTGTTTAATAGAGAATCCAGGAAAAATCTATCAGGATTTTCACAAAAATATTAAGCAGCACTACTGCTGTTTTTGTTTTATAGATGCAACCTTTCATTAGCATAAAATCAATTTAGGTAAGACTTTATGTAGACATTCTTCTTATTATAATTTTGTAACTACATGTTAACTGCCATTCATTAGAGTATTAGTGGATTGTCTGCTTAATATCTGCTAACTTTTAATTTCATGGTTCCCCAACAGACATTCTGATGACTATAAGTAACTTTTTTTGCAAGTAGTCGACCTATGAGTTAGTTGACATGTAGTTGCAAAGTTACTTGTATTTAGTTGAATGTCAGTTTTAATGTCAAACTGTCAAAATCTTACTGACCCCAAACTTTTGAATGGTAGTGTATGGACAGAAATCAAAGGTTTGGACTTTTTGCTCAGCTAAGGGACCCAAATATAGTTTGATAGAAAGACTATAATTAAAACAGCAAGAAAATGGTTCAGGGGGCTTTAATGTCCTTTTGGTCTGATATGCAGGCCTTAGTCAGGTAAATGTGACCACAGCCCCATAATGAGATCAGGGAAAGCTTGTCCAGCTTCTAAGTGAAGGTGACTAAACAAGGTGATTATATGGCCCCATACCAATCTGAGATTAAAGGACATTTCCTCAATCCACCGCAAATTGCTTCCAGCTTTCCTCATCTGACACACATGACTTTTTAAAAAATAAAAAATTTCATATTTAGGAGTTCATAGTTCTGTGCAAAATATAGATAGACACTCTGACCCAAAAAGTAGTTGGACACAAGAGTCATACCTAAGAAATGTCTGAATGTCATTGCAGTGGATAACAAAACATCAAGCGGCATCTGTTACAATACATTTTGAACAGTATACTTTGATTTCAAACCTGTCAAACTCTTTTTTTGCAATCTTTCTTTAAAATAAATGCCAACTTATGATACTTTATCAAATGTAGTGACATTCATATGTTGATGCATGTGTGATTTAAATATCTGAATATTACGAGGAAACTTTTTTAAAATATATACTGTATGTGTGAACTGTATTATGTACTGTAGCACTATTACAAAATAATGTTAACAAATGCTCTTTGCAAGACTGTTAAAAGGATAGTTCAGGCAAAAATGAAATTTTTTGCATCATTGACCATTATGTCGTTTCAGACTTGTATGATTTTTCGTCTTCTGTGTAACAAAAAAAAGGTCATACAGGTTTGGAACAACATGATAATGAATAAATAATAAAAGAAAAAAGGAATTTTTATTTTTGACTGAACTATCCCTTCAATACAAAATGTGTATATGTGTCAGTTTAGTTACATCACTGAACAGGCACATGATGTAAGGTCTGCGCATTCAACTGGGCCATTAGGGTAATTGCATATAGACTGGTTGCTGACCTGGTTTGAGCTTTGTGGCCGGCACAACTTCCTGTTAATGATGGTGGCTTCTTTGCACAGTCGGATCTGTGATAAGCCCTTGAGTGCTAAGATGCCAAACACACTGTTTAGAGGCTAATCCCTATTAAGTGACGTGTGACTTTTTACATTCTCTTCACACCTTTAACCTCCCACACCGATTTTCTTCTCACCTATACCTAACTATCCTTTTCTAACAGTTTTGCTAAGGTCAATCCCAGTCAACAAGGCGAAAAAGCTTTCAAAGCATCAGATGTGTCCCAAATATAATGTGAAACATATACACTCAGTAGTTTGGGGTCAAATGTCATGTTTTATTATTATTTGAAAGAAATTAATACTTTTACTGAGTGTTAAAAAAAAGGAAAAACTTGACCCTGGAGCACAAAACCTTAGCACGGGTATATTTGTAGCAATAGCCAACAGTACACTGCATAGGTCAAAATTATCGATTTTTTCTTTTATGCCAAAAATCATTAGGATATTAAGTAAAGATCATGTTCCATGAAGATATTTTGTAAATTTCCTACCATAAATATATAAAAACTTAATTTTTGATTAGTAATATGCATTGCTAAGAACTTATATTACAGTGATTTCTAAAGGATGACGTGACGATTGAGTAATGGCTGCTGAAAATTCAGGGATAAATTACATTTTAAAATATGTTAACAACAACAACAACAAACAATTTGTTGAGTCAACCTAAAATAATTTGTTACCCTGCTGCCTTAAAATTTTAAAGTTCAGTCAACTCAAATAAGTTTAGTCAACTTGAAATGTTAAGTTGTACTAAGTCACATCTTAGATATTTGAGTTGACTAAACTAAAAATTTGGTTTGTTAAACTTAAAACCTGGGCTTGTTACCCAGCTACCTTAAAATTTTAAGTTGAATCAACTCAAATATATAAGTTGTCACTTAGTACAAATTAACATTTCGAGTTGACTGAACTTAAAATTTTAAAGGCAGCCAGGTAACAAATTATTTTAAGTTGACTCAACAAATTGTTTTTTTACAGTGTATTTTTAATCAAATAAATGCAACTTAACTAATAGTGTAAAATAAAAAAAAAAAAAAACTATTTTCAGCACTATGTGTGCTGCTTTATTTGGTGTTGTATGTAACGGGTATTTTGGGAGAAAGTGTGAATAAATTGTGAAACCCCTCCAGACATCATCTCAATCATGATTAAGTTTAGCATCAAGGTTTTGATTAGAGAAAAAAAAAAAAAAAAAAAAGAATTGAATTTGACTTACATGTCAACACTGGTGCCAGCATTTGTCCATAACTATAATGCATCCAAACCTAAACTGAACAAATTTATTTAAGAATGTTTCATCAACATCTACAATCAATGCCAAATGTGTTTGCCTTTTTAATATGGTTTCCAGTATTCCCAGTATATACATAAAATGTATATATATAATTGAGTTTTTAACTACTGTAATTGAAATCTGAGACTAGTGGATTTAGACATTAGCACATACAGTAGTTTTGCATTTTGCAGTGTGTCTTTTAATTGACCTTAAACCATGCACATTATGGATCACAACTGTTTGATAGTTTCCGACTACCCAAGATAAGCTACAGAGAAAAATGATTTTGAATGAATATGAAACATAATTAGGTTTCAAGCTGTCAGTGTGCACTAAACTTGCGGTACCATAAAATTTAACAACATCCAGGACAACATCTAGGTCGCCCTTTCTGGGTTAGGAGTGGTTTTTATTTGAGAAACATTGTTAGCGCATTTTTTCAAACCCTAATTATATATATATATATATATATATATATATATATATATATATATATATATATATATATATATATGTATATATATGTATATATAAAATTATAATAAAAAAATAACAATAATATTACTTATATAATTACATATAAAATATAAAAAATTCTTCACGTGAAGAGTTGTGGATGGTGTGCGTTCTAGAGAACATTACTTCAGTTGCCATGTGCATGCTTTGGTTTGGCTCTGGTTCTTCAACATGAGAAAGGCTTTGCTATTGCGTAGAAGGTGTGAATCCAATCAGGCAGGATTGAGGCATTAGGAGAGGATGCAAACAGCAATGGTGTTAACAGCTTGTCAGGGCCTTTTTGTGCCTGTAATGGGATAATCACAAGCTACTTGTGGCTGGAAATCCTCCTTGAAGGTGTTGACACACTTCAGAGATGTTAATCTGACAGATGGGACAGGCTCTTTCCTGTTTGTCCACACTTATGTCCTGCTTAAGCGTGAAAATCATTGTCTTTAGCTGTGACCTTTAAAAGTTGTTTTAAAAGCCATATACTCTATATAATTTTGATATGTGCAAATGCAGACAAGATTGTGGAATTCTCAATTTGTAGAAAAATGCATATAAATGCAGATTACTACATTTTTCAAGAAATTAAGTATTAAAATGGAAGTTTATGATGGCCCAAATAACTAAGTGACCCTGGACCACAAAACCAGTCATAAGTAGCACGGGTATATTTGTACCAATAGCCAACAATACATTGTATTGGTCAAAATTATAGATTTTTCTTTCATGACAAAAATCATTAGGATGTTAAATAAAGATCATGTTCCATGTAGATATTTTGTAAATTTCCTACCTTAAATATATTTAAACTTAATGTTTTATTAGTAATATGCATTGCTAAGAACTTCATTTGGACAACTTTAAAGGTGATTTTTCTCAAAAGTTTTTGCACCCTCTAATTCCAGATTTTTAAATAGTTGTATCTCAGACAAATATTGTCCTATCATAACAAACCATACATCAATGGAAAGCTTATTTATTCAGGTTTCAGATTATGTATGTATGTCAATTTCAGCAAATTGATCCTTATTTCTGGTTTTGTGGTCCACGGGCATATATATACAAATATTTCCCAGTAAAAAAAACATAAACTCTACACTGTAAAAAACAATTTGTTCAGTCAGCTTAAAATAATTTGTAACCTGGCTGCCTTAAAATTTTAAGTTCAGTCAACTAAAAAAAAGTTTATTCAAATTGAAATGTTAAATTATACTAAGTGACAACTTAGATATTTGAGTTGAATCAACTTAAAATTTTAAGGCAGCTGGGTTACTTACCCATCTGTTAAGTTTAGCAAACAAAAATATCTAAGTTGTTACTTAGTACAACTTAACATTTCAAGTTGACTAAACTTATTTTAGTTGACTGAACTTAAAATTTTAAGGCAGCAGGGTAACAAATTATTTTAAGCTGACTCAAATTGTGTTTTTATTTTTTACAGTGTAGTTGAAATTGACAGTAATTTAATAAAGGTGGCACTTACGGTGGGTGGAATGTCTCATTCAAGCACATTCAGTGAATATTTAACATGTTAAAAGTGTGTAATATTTTGATGATATTGTTTTTAAAGAGTTTTTTTTTTTTTGGTTTCCATTTCATCATAGCAATTACAAATGCATGCTTAATTTTATATAAATCTTGCAGGTTATTACTTGATTACTTGATTACCTGATTATTATTAAAGGCTTTCAAAACAAATAATACACTATAAGAGTTTAAGTTGTGAATTATCTGAAAATCCTTGGGTCAATATTTATCAGCATGACATTGTTTAATTCAGTCAATTAGAAAGTCAAATTTGCCAAGTGATGAATGTTTTGGCAATGAAGATCGTTTAATTCTCCTACTAACCTCACTGACTTCACTGATCAGCTTCTTTTAAGCATGCATTTCAATTTAGAATGGTATCTTAACTGATGAAGAGGAGTCTTTACACTGTAAAAATGGTTACATTTCATGCAAAGCAAGAGCATATACATATTCACAATAATCTGTATGTTTTCACAATTATATATAATAAATGCAGAACAAACATTTTTACATAAAATATCACACATGTGTTAATGTTAATTTTAATAATGTATTTTTTTTCATTAAAAAAGTCATTGCATTAATAATACTATTTAACAAAATGAAATGACAAATATATACAACCTTGGTTAGCATATCCACACCAAAACAGATGGCACTTGCAATTAAGTAAGTTGCTGATGTGTTAATTGGACAATACAACATTTACCAGCATCAGATCAATTCTAGTACAGTGCCATTCATTAATCGGTATTTAAAGTGCAATTGGATATCATATTATAAGACATTATTTGAAAGTAAAGGGACTTTCCAGGTTCTTGTAATGGACCAGCCATCTGTCCAGGGTGTTTCCCACGCCTGTGGTCTAAGATGCTTGGATAAAATCCAGTATCGTCATGACCCTATACAGAGGACAAGTGGTTTGGACAGTGAATGGTGGATAGAAAGGACCTGACCTTCCCGGTGATTTTACAACTACAACTCTGCAACATTACCAAATTAGATATATATATGAAAAAGGGTGTATAATCTTAAATGAAACCATATTAAAATAATATTAAACTTGTTATTTTAGTGAAGGTGCTGGGAATACAGTAAAGTCACACAACACCAGCATAAACTGCTACTGACTACAATTTGCAAATGATTATTGATTACTGAACATTTGCATTAAATTGGAAATTATGTTACCTTTTTGGTTCAGTATTAAAGGAGCACTCCACTTTTTTTGTTAATAGCTTAGCATAGATCATTGAATCAGATTAAACCGTTAGATCGAGCGAGATGCTAATGGTCTAATCTGATTCAATGATCTATGCTAAGCTATTAGCAAAAAAAGTGGAGTGTTCCTTTAACATCTTCCCTTTGAAATTGGAGACTCAAGTCAACAGACAATGTAATATTAAGATTTTGTTTCATTTTTTTCATCTTTAGCCAAACAAAGTGATAATATGGTTTAATAATTAAAGTTTAACATCAGCAAATAAAGAAGCAATCCAATTAGTGTTTTTTATTTTGGCAGAAATTTGCATTAAAGAAGAGGAATTAATAGGATAGGGAGGCTTAGTAGGGTAAAACAATGAACTCTTTACTTTGAGCACCAACTAGAGAAATACATCTTGCCAACTGCTATTTACCCAGAAGACACTGCATACCATTTAATTAGTTAAACAACAGGGCTGCGTTCAGCCCTGACAAAACAATGCAAAAAGTTTTTTTAAACGAAAAACGGTGGTGTGTTGAACACCCTGTTCTGATGACGCAAGAGTTGCAACTATGGCAGCTGAGAAGGCCTTTGTGTTCTTTTTGAAGAATTTTCAGAGCCTGATCAAATCGGTATAAATACGTGTTTAATACTGCAAAATATGCTCTATGTTGTAGTCACTGCCCTTGCTGTCCAGAATAAAAGAAAATATCCCAGTGGAATGAAGGGATTTGTGGAAACTGTGGTTCCTAATTATCGTGATCCAACATTTGCCTTGCATTTTAGGATGAAAAGAAAAACATTTCAGGTGAAGGATTATCCACTTCTTACCTCCGAGACCGTGTTACGATCTATATGACCTTATTATTTTTATTGTGAGTGTTAGGCTTATCATTATTGCTGATCACTGTTGTCGTGCTATGATACTGTAATATTTATTATTATATAGCCCAATTAGGGCAGTATAGAAAAGTTTATGAAACTGTCACTCTGCAATACAATAGCAAAATATATAAATATGTATAGTATTTTTTATGTTACATTAATCAGTGTCTAGCACACCTTCCTAAGGAAAGGATATGGACCAGAAGACATTGCAATTACTACATGATATTAGACAGACTTAAAGAGCACGATTTGTGTCAGCTTATTACAGCACCATAGGGGATGTCGAAAATTCTACTTTAAATGCATGCATTGTGCGAGCTGTCTCACTTTAATACCACGTGGTTTGTATACATGTTGCAGCTGACTGGGCTGACATTTTTGACACACCCACCAAACAAGAGAAAACGTATCACAAACCCTGTTGCACACCGTTGCACAGCGTTTCCAGGAAACATGTCATTCAACCCGGAAACCGTAGCAAAACATTGGGCACCGATTTGAGCTTGAACGTGCCCCAGGTGATTGGATAGAAGGAGAGAGCAAAGGGGGTGGGTCATAAAATTCACTTGAACTCGATAATCAGATCTATTACGTCTGCAAGGGAGTTGTACTTTAGCCAGAAGTCATTGGTTAAGTATATTAGCTCAGTCACCACAAAGTCTAATTTCATTGGTGCAGATCTGTGATATTTTAAAGCAACTAGGAGTAACATTATGAGTCCAACACAGAATAACTCTAAGAGTTCTAAGATTCTATGCTGGAACTTTTATTTTTTCTTAGGTAAGCTGAGGGATCCATTCATGTGGAGTTAATACAAATAACACATAATCTGCACATAATATTATAATCAGTGTTGGGGGTAACGCATTACAAGTAACACAAGTTACATAATATTATTACTTCCTCCAAGTAACAGATTCAGTATTCCTCAAAATGAATAAAAACAGTGAAATTCAACTCAGAATATGATGCAAACATGCAATAATTAAATATGTTAAATAATACAAATATCCTTTATGCATTTAATACCATTTTATTAACCGGTGTCTTTGCTGCCGACCTTCGATGATCCAATTCAACCATACTAGCAAATAGCAAAAATTACTCAAGATAATCTAACATTTGTATTCCTTTTTTTTTTTTTTTATTGCTGAAGAGTTGATATTTTTTCTACTGTACAGACTTGAATTTACCTCTCTCAAAGCCTGAGGCTTTTGGTGTGAAAAGGCTTTTACATTTGCCAAAAATATAACTTTTTATATTAAAAACAAACAAGCAAACCCTGCCCAGATTTAAAAAGTAATGCAAAAGTAAAGTAACACATTACTTTCCATAAAAAGTAACTAAGTAATGTAATTAGTTACTTTTTTAGTGAGTAACTCAATATTGTAATGCATTACCTTTAAAAGTAACTTTCCCCAACACTGATTATAATAATACGTTCATTAGGAGTCCACAATAGACCAGAAAGTAAACGTTTTTGGTCACACTCATCTCATTGACCTGATCTCATAACTATGGTAAATATTGAGTTGTTAAGTGCATCTTTCAAATCATGTTCCCTCAAAATGATCTTACACGCTGTGTTAGCCAAACACTGATTAAAAACCTTCAACTGATTTTCTAAGCACACCTTATGAGTGATTTTGGCAATGATTTAGGGATGGAAGGTAAGTGTGTTAAAATAATTCACTCTCAATAACGTAAAGTAGATAATTAGATCTAAGCTATTATTCTTGTCACAGATTGCACTTTGGCCAGAAGCCTTGAGGTAAGGGAATTAGCACCCACATACTGTTATGGCCTGAGAAGACAGCTGTAGCCTTGTTTTAAAGAATATATCTTGTATATGACAAACTGATTACATGATTAGATCTAGTTTGGTTTGGTTTGATTAACACATAGACTGATCAGCCACAACATTAAAACCACTGACAAGTGAAGTGAATGGCATTGATTATATTGTTCCAATGGTGACTGTCGATGAGTGAGATACGTTAGGCAGTGAACAATCAAGTGTTGAATTTAATGTATTGAAAGCATTTCTGCTGGGAAATTGTATGTCCTGGTATTCATGTGGTTGTTACTTTGACACATACTACCTAAAAACTGTTGCAGACCACATACTTTCTTTTATGGAAATTGTTCCCTGATGGCAGTGGCCTCTTTTAGCAGAATAATGGTGGCACAGGACACCTTCAGAGGTTTTGTGAAGTCCATGTCTCAACTTATCAGAGCTGTTTTGGCAGCATAAGAGGGACCTACACAATAGAACTCACGAGGAGTTTACATGACACCATTTTCAAACAAAATAAGATTTTTTAATGCATTTTGGCCATTTATTTACATGACAACAGTGTTTTTGGGGCAGGAAAATGCTAATTTTTAAATATTAAATAAGTGCAAGTTTTTGAAAATAATGTTGTTATCATCTCTGTGTAAACTACAAAAATGCAAATTTGTGAAATTTGTCATGTGCACAAATGTTGTTTTTTTTTTTTAACCCAAATGCTGGGTTCAACTTGTTGAACTTTTTGGGTCATTTCTAATGCTGGGTTCTTTTTTTCTACCCAACCGCTGGGTTAAGCCTGTCTCTGACGAAACAACCCAGCTGCTGAGTTACAGTCAAAATAAAGGTTTGCATACATTTTATTTCATTTTACATTAAAGAGTAAAAGAGTAAAAAATACAATTTACAGCACAGTAAAGACTTTACTGCGCTGTAAATTGTATTATTTTACAAGGACGAGATATCAGTCAGCTGCATCAGCAGCGGTCACTTCGCATGATGGAAATGCCTGTTGCTTTGAAAAAGCCACATTTCTTTGAACAGCTGAATAACTATATAAGACCTAAAGCCATATAGCCTTCTACTGGGAAAAGTATATAAAGACAAAGATGAGTGTTATAGCTTAACTTGTCATGCTTTACTTTTCTGATTCAAGTTTGAACTTTTCTGATTAAAGACAAATTGCACAGAGGATGAAAGCTTTTACATTCCCATGTCCAGGACTGGGCTTGTCTTATTTGGCTTACCAGAACCATGGAAAATCAGTGCTTCGGGTCTGTATTTCTACTGATCATTTTTGGTTTACCTATCAATGGGCTCACATTGCTGGTTACAGATCAGCACAAAAAACATTGTTCCAGTTAGTTTTAAAGTCTGGTATCCATCATATCTTCTAAAAGTCACCTCTATGACTTTGGGACCTTTTGAGAAGCTACAGCAGGCATCTGGGCATTTTAGACAATCATAGATGGAATGAGGGAAACAACTTTTACATTCCAAAGTCCAGCAGGACAGAGCTATTGAGAAATCCTTTATACACAGTATTACCTGGTGGGTCCATGGCAATATATGGCACTTGCTTTTTATTTGTTTTCCTGAATTGCTTTGGGCTACCAGTCAGTGTGCTTACACTGACAGTCACACCTCTAAATCTGATTTTTGGATTCATGGTTACATTCTACTGCTTCCTTGCTGGTTATATAGCTCTGGGTCACACATTGTGCCATTGGAGGCTCTTTTGCTACTCTTGGTGGTAAGAAGATTTCAGGATAATTTAATCTGTTTAGTTGTTTGGGATTCCATGTTGTGAGTCCTTTTCATTTTTGTCTACAGGCCAGGTTTTCTATTGGTCTCTGTTTGTGCTTGAGATTGTGACAAAAAAATTAACTTCAAACGCCATTGGACTGTTCTGTGTGTTTGTTTTGATTCCCATGTGCTCCCTGACCTAGTTTTCCCTCATGTTTCATTATGCCCATATTTGGTTTTCTTCCTGTTCCTGTTCTGATTGTGTTCCATTCCGTTCACCTGTGTTTCCCTGATTACCTCGTTTAGTCCTTAGTTCTGAAGCCCAGTGTTTCCTGTGTCTAGTGTTTGGTGTTAAATGTCATTTTGTTCATTTGTGTTGTATTTCCATTGGTTTATTGTTTATTAAAGACTGTTTTGTTTAAATTTCTCCAATATTTCCTCACTCCCTCGCCTTTGAAGATTGTGACCGCAATAGCAGTCATAGCTGGTCTAGGTAATTAGACACTTTGAATC
The DNA here is from genome assembly GCA_036247105.1 of Cirrhinus mrigala. Taxonomy (NCBI): domain Eukaryota; kingdom Metazoa; phylum Chordata; class Actinopteri; order Cypriniformes; family Cyprinidae; genus Cirrhinus; species Cirrhinus mrigala. The sequence goes on from CM070012.1 coordinate 25,853,441, forward strand.
AGTGGAACAGACAAGCTCAAACTCAACTCAACTCAAGCCTTTTTGGCTTCTTGTCACTGAGCAAAACCAAGGTGTGCTTAGTATTTTCTCTGTAGAGCTATTTGCCAACTGTGTTTTCTAATTTCTTTTAAAGCTTTTCAGTCCACTGTCTTCAACAAGCCTAAGTTCACATGGATCAGTCTCTGTAATCTCCATAAATATGGGCCATATGCTGCTCCTCTCCCTGCCTTGGAATATTTTATTTTAAAGAAGACTTTGTAAGACCTGACCTGATCCTTTTTTGTTAATGCAGACTAGGTATACATCACATTTGGGCTCTATACTCTTTAAATAAATAGATCATGGGTAGATTGCTTTGTGCAATGCTCAACACATGGTTTATATCTCATGTCTCTCCACCAATGCTTCAAAACAAGATATAGCTCACCACTAAATCTAAACATAAGCCTCTTTTCTTGACATCATCATATGCAAAGGTCATGACCAGAACCGCTTAAACCCACCCAAGGGTTCAGTGAGAAACATAATAATACGCAGAATGACCTTTCAAGTCAGTGGCATCATGCCTGATTATATTTAATCATTATTTTTAGCTGCTTTGTCAGCTTTTCTGTGTATATTTTGCCAAATGTTATTAAATAACTAACACATATTAAATAAATACAAATGTTATTTTTAGTGGGTCTAATTGATGGCTAACAGTAAAGATAGCCAGTAAAGACATTTAATTTTAGGTTGCTGCTTGAATATGATACTGCAGTTTTTTTTGTTTTATATACATATATTATATAAAGTATATAAAGTGTTATGAGACTACAAAAATGCAATGCTTATGATAAGCTATACTTTAAAGTTATGTGCATTCAGAGAAAAAGTATATTTTGGCAACTACCCATTTATCTTACTGTAGTTTCTTAATATAAGAAGCTCACATGTCAACAGAGTGTCAAGATCCAAAGCTTCACGTGTGATTAACTCACAACTCATTTTGTCTGCTCTTATCATTCAAATCCGACAATGCAACACCCTTCCCGCCTTATGCTCCTGGATTTATCCCTTGTAAGGAACCTCAGACAGATATATAACAACACCACTGCAAATAAATAGCAGGTCCATCACAGCAGATTGCATCTTCTCTCTGGTCTGGATCGCTAGTGGGCAAAGATGAACGGCACTGAGAGAACCAACTTCTCCCTATGTCTAACAGGACAGGGCTAGTGGGGAGTCCTTTTGTGTATCCACAGTATTATCCAGGATATTCACGTATGAAGCAGTGTGATCCTTCTGCTGAAAAAAACCCCCAAAAACAATAGAGACCATCACAGAAAGTGTAATGGTTTTACTGGTTATAATGAAATTGTATTGGTTTAATAGAAACTGTAATGGTTGGTCTCTAATTGGTTGTCTTCTATTGGTGGCTTGTTAAAACCACTAAATCCTAATGGAACATGTCCCAAAACACACTACAGGTAACCATTTTTAAATAGTTTTAATGATTAATAGTTGATGGTTTGTAATGCTTGTAATGGTATTTGTAATGGAAACCATTTGAATTTCTGTGATGGTTTCTGTTTTTTTTTAATGAGGGCTTTTTAATGACAGCTCACCACACGGAACATCAGTATTTTTCTTATCATTCTGACTCTGCCTAAATGTCTTAATGTGACATTTATGATGCTCAGACAAAGCACCGTTGGCCAACACAGGAGCAAACATGAGCAGATGCATCTCCAGGAATGTTCTTTTAAAGTCAGAGCAAACACAGATGACAGGTCAACAGCACCTTGGCAAGTGGTCCAAGAAGGTTACTGTCAGACAAATTATCTTGTGGGATCCAAGACAGGTAATTGAGTAAATCCCACTGCAGTGTTGAGAATCTCTCATACAGCAGCTTAAGATCATGGTCACGTTTAACCATTTTTAAACAATTTGCAGTTCGACTTAGGAACAGCTCCTAAAACTTTAAAACTTGGGTGTTACTCAGTTAACTTGGATGACAAAACACAGCTTAACAGTGTGATTACATCTTCCGCTGATTGTGCTGCGCGGCTTTGGCTTCCACCTCTGAGTTGTGTGTTTGTATTTTGTCTCGTTGTTTTAAATGTAGGCTACGTTTGTCTTTGATTTCACACATAAACTCATAAAAAATTACATTCATGGATCTCAAAAGACTGTCGTTTGTGTTCGCCGTCTCCTTCGCTCCACTGCCTGCTGCGGTGTTTCATCTGCACATCTGACGCACTACCTGCCTGCCTGACCGACAGTGTTTGCAGTAGCTTTGGACGCAGCAGCTGCTTCTGTGACGGGTGGATTTCGTGGTTGTCGACGTGGTCCTGTGTTCCCGTCTTGGCATTGTGGAATGGAAGACTAGGGTTGACAAGAATGCCCTCTCTTTACAACGGATTACACTTTTTCTATCATCTTTAAGGCTAATTTCGTTTGGACTTTGGGTCGGACATATGCCGCTCCATTTTCTCACTCCGAACTTTCAGAAAGATTTTTCTGAATTTGTGTGGTAGTTGATGTTCATATGGTTTTATTGTTTTGATCCTATGTTTACTGTTGTTTGTTAAGCGCTTTGAGCTCTAGAAGAGCTCTAGCTATCTACGTTGTATAGCGCAGCCTACATGTATACCTGTATGTCCAGCTCCCATTCACCCCAAAATAAACAAAAAAACAACAACAACTGTGTTTTGCTATTTTTATAAATTTGCATTTTGACATTTTCACTTTTAGATCATTTCAAAGCATAAGTTGATTTGGTTCTCAAAACAGGTCTGAAAGATTTGTTCTTGAATAGGACTGATTCAAGTAAACATGAATGTGCCACAGCCAGTGCAGATCCAGAACAGTTTTGTTAGGGGCTTTTATAATTCTGAAGGGATGCTAATGAAATTAGACGTCCAAGCACGTAACATGCACAAACTCTAATTATACACCACATAACTTCAGATACAGCATTGCCCCAAATGACATTTTTTTTCTTCCTAACCTAACTCAGACTATACATCTACTGCCCTCTGCTATTTCAGTTTTGCACTCTCATAACATGAAAAGAGACAAATATAACGTGTTCCATAATGAGAACTTGAGAACTATAATGAGAGCTATAATGAGAGTTGGTTGGAGAATGTTCAGAGTGTTGACAATTGCGAATTAATATACTCTTATAACCTACTTCTTTAAAGAAGTAAACATAATTCTCATACTTCCAGTTGTGTTTAGCTTTTAAGACTGAAATGCGCAAAATTCTCACAATAAAGAATGAACTCAATAATGAGTTCAAAATGCGTTACGACAGTCTGATATAGGCCTAATAGCTGCGCTGTCAAAGCACCAACATAATATTGTTTACAAAAGTGAATCAGGGTTTAATCCATTAACTGTATTATTTTTTGAATTTTGCAAACAATGTGCCAACAACTTCTTTTCATGAACGATACAAGACAAACATCCTCCAGCTCACTACTGTATACTATTTTCTTAAAATATTTTCCTTTACCATATTTGCCATAGCCTATACATTTTAAAAACGTTTATAAATCACTTTAAACTGATTTATTATTTTCATAATTTTACTTACCCTTGTGTATTTTAAAATCGGTATAGTTTTCCCTCTGTGGAACGCAAACTTTTCACTGTGCTAATTTCCATACAACTAATCCATAACATGTAAAAGTATTATAACGAGTGTCTGATAGCTTTACGGTCGTCACTACGGTACTCAACGCAATTGTATTTCGTGTGATCTCAAAGCCTCGCAGTGCACTTTCTCTTTCTGTGTCTCTCCCTACCACTTCGTTTCCTGATCATTATCCATTATACTACAAAGACAGAAACTATTGCATGACTAAAAAAAGTGAATTACAGGCTATACATCGTGCATTATATTCTAAAACTTCTGAAGTGAACTATAGCTTGTGTGACTGACAATAAACTCGTTTTCACCAACGTGAAGCATTCCCTTTAAAAGAAATCGTATGAACAATTTTATATGCTAGTTAGTTTTATTGCAAATGATATTTAGAGTAAAAATGTAAAACATTACAGAATTCTATGCAGGTGGAGAAGTCCCACCCTAAACAGCCACAATTGTGACAGATCCAAAAGTTTAATATTCAAATAAAATGCACAACAGTTGTGACTTTTTGTGTTATTTTAATATGATCAACACTGGATTACATCAAACAGCGATCACATTTCAATTACATTTATCTTCAAAATAAACAGCTTTGTTTATACTCACTTTATACAGACAACCAATATCGTGGCCTAATTTTATGATCCCAAAAAGTCAAAAGAACTTCCGAAGATCCAAAGCTTTACCGGGTGATTAGCCCAAAAGTGATTATGTCTGCTCTTATCATTCAAATCCCACATTGTAACACCCTCCCCATCTTATGCTCCTAGATTTATCCCTTATATGGAACCTCAGAGGGATATATAAACACTCCTGATGCATCTTTGCAAAGAAAGAGCAGGTGAAGAGCAGCCACTCAGCTGTACCATAGCAGCAAATAACACCCTTTATCCCTCTGGATCACTAGTGGGCAAAGATGAACGGCACTGAGGGAAACAACTTCTACGTCCCCTTGTCCAACAGGACAGGGCTAGTGAGGAGTCCTTTCGAGTATCCGCAGTATTATCTAGCTGAACCGTGGCAGTTTAAAGTGCTTGCCATCTACGTGTTCTTCCTTATCTGCTTGGGTCTACCCATCAATGTCCTCACATTGTTGGTTACAGCTCAACATAAAAAGCTTCGGCAACCTCTCAACTTCATTTTGGTCAACCTGGCTGTGGCTGGTACCATCATGGTTTGTTTTGGATTCACGGTCACTTTCTACACAGCAATTAATGGCTACTTTGCTTTGGGACCAACTGGTTGTGCGATTGAGGGCTTCATGGCCACACTTGGAGGTGAGAAAAATTGTGATGTTTTCTGTTGTATTTTAACCACTGTGAAAAGTAGTGGACTGCATTTACCTTGTAGGGTGCTCATGAATTTTATATTTTACTTGCTACACAGGTGAAGTTGCCCTTTGGTCACTTGTGGTGCTTGCCATCGAAAGATACATTGTGGTCTGCAAACCAATGGGTAGTTTCAAATTCTCTTCCAGCCATGCTTTTGCAGGAATTGCATTTACATGGGTAATGGCAATGGCATGTGCAGCTCCCCCTTTGGTTGGCTGGTCCAGGTTAGTCTAATAAGATATTATGCAGTCAATTTGCTATCCAAACATTTCAATATGTAGGAACACAACATTGGTTTACTTTTTTAGTTTAAAGCAGCACAATACAGCTTTTTCCAATGTAATGACATTCATACCAAAAGTAGTTGTTTTAGCATGCCTAAGTACAACAGACAGCAAACTTTATGAGTACTCTAACAAGAGATGCATTTCTTTAACAGATATATTCCTGAGGGAATGCAGTGCTCATGTGGACCAGACTACTACACCCTGAATCCTGAATACAACAATGAATCATATGTCATCTACATGTTCGTCTGCCATTTTATATTGCCAGTCACCGTAATCTTCTTCACCTATGGACGGCTTGTTTGCACAGTCAAGGCGGTATGTCAATTTAAACATTCCTGTAATTCCCAAGTACTGGAATGCGATGTTAAAATGACATCATCCTTGCTTTTTATTTTATTCTTTTAGGCTGCAGCACAGCAGCAGGACTCAGCATCTACCCAGAAAGCTGAGAGGGAAGTGACAAGAATGGTCATTCTGATGGTTTTGGGTTTCCTGGTGGCTTGGACACCCTATGCCACTGTTGCTGCCTGGATCTTCTTTAATAAGGGAGCAGCTTTCAGTGCCCAGTTCATGGCTATTCCTGCCTTCTTCTCAAAGAGCTCAGCCTTATATAACCCTGTCATCTATGTGCTGCTAAACAAACAGGTAAATAATCTACCAGACTTGTCCTACATATCCCAAATCTATTGTCTCTATACTAAATAAAACATTGTTTTTCACAGTTCCGAAACTGCATGCTGACCACTTTATTCTGTGGAAAGAATCCTCTTGGCGATGAGGAGTCCTCAACTGTGTCCACCAGCAAGACGGAGGTGTCCTCTGTATCTCCAGCATAGACTTTTGGACCTCTCACATGATTATGTTCTTTTAGTCATTGACCAATTTGGGCATTTGAAAAAAGGAAAAAAAAAAAAGACAGTTGAGTTAGTTTCTGATTGTGTTCACTATCCCCATTAACTCTGTGAATGCAGAAGACACATATATTTGATGTGTGCAAACTTTAAAAGTATTTATTGGGTGATAAGTGAACATTGAAATTGTGGTTTTATTTTTATGCGCCGGGAGGCTAGCATTTGTATCTTTTGCCTAAAATGTATATATATTTTGTAAATAATGAAAAAGAAATACATAGAAATAAACACTGGCATTAAATACTGTTTTTGTCCTCTGTTTTGTCCTCTGCATCTCCAGCATAGACCTTTGAACTTCTCACATTTATGTTCGTTTAGTCATTGACCAATTTGGACATCTTAAAAAAAAAAAGAAAGAAAGAAAGAAAGAGAAAACAGAATCATATTAGTTTAGCATCTCATGTGGCTGTGTTCACTATGACTGGTTAACTCACAAATATTTGTTAGATAAGTAAAAGTAGCTAAAGTAGCAATAGTGAAAAATACACTGTAAGAGTCAAAATGATCAATTTTTCTTTTATGCCAAAAATCATTAGGATACTAAGTAAAGATCATGTTCCATGAAGATATTTTGTAATTTTTCTACCATAAATATATCAAAACTTAATTTTGATTAGTAATATGCAATGCACCCTCAGATTCCAGATTTTCAAATACTTTTATCTCAGCCAAATATTGCCCTAACAAACCATACATAAATGGAAAGCTTGTTTATTTAGCTTTCAGATTATATATATATAAAACTCAGTTTCAAACAATTGACCCTTGTGACTAATTTTGTGTTCCAGGGTCACATATACCAAATATAGAAGATACTGAAAGTGGTATTTCTACCATACTGCAAGCAATAGTATAGTGTAAACCATATGTTTAAAATAAGAGACAGACTATTCATGAAGCAGTAGAATAATGTACTGTAGACAAAGTTTACAAATGTAGAGAAAACTTTAGTATGCACACACACAAATTATATGGCAGAGCTATTATAAATCCCTCTAACAAAACCTTAGTGAAAACAGGGTAAACATCAGCACCAATTTCTCATACCATTCTGATCCTGCAAAGAGATCCTGATATGACCTCCATTATGCTAACATACAATGCCATTGAGCAGGAAATACAGTTCTAGTAATGTGTTTTCTCAAAAATTAACAAGAATCAGCAACACCTTAGCAAATACTGTCAAAAACGACCCCTTCGGAATCCTTAAAAGGTAGTAAATGGATAATATATATATTTTTTCAAGTCTCAAAAGCCCATATAAATAGTAGCTAGTAGTTTGTATGTCCAGTTTTCATGTTTTCATATACTGTACGCTGTAATTTTGAGACTCCACATGAATGAGGAAAATGAAAAATCCATGGTCACATTCATGACAAGCATTAATTTTTCAAGCATTCAAACTAAGGAAAAATATACAGCAAGCCATAGAGTGGGTTAATCATGCTAAAAAGATATATATTAAATTGACTCAAATGTCTCATTTTCTTTCTGGTCTTCATAGAGAATTTTAAATAATAATTGTCTGTTTTTTCAGTGGTGTCTGTTCTCCTGCTTAACCAGAACATGATATCAGTAACCACTGCAGTAAGTCACTAATCCTGATTCTGAGAAATGATGTTCAGTGGCAAGGCTGTAACCTTTATGACAGCATAACAGCACGTGTTGCTTTAGGCAGCTTGATGGGGTTACATTTAAGGTTACATTTACAGTATATAAGTGCTGCCCTAACAGCAAGACTGTTTTAAAATGAGGAAGGCAAAAATGATCACAGTACCTTTATTTAATCACTTCAGTCAACTGCTGCCTTTGTTAAAATAACAAATGTGACCCTGGACCACAAAACCAGTCGTAAGGGTAATTTTTTCACAATTGAGATTTATACATCATCTGAAAGCTGAATAAATAAGCAAAGCTGAATAAATAAACTTTCCAGTGATATAGTTTGATAGAACAATATTTTAATATGTATTTGAAAATCTGGAATCTGAGGGTGCAAAAAAATCTAAATATTGAGAAAATTGCTTTTAAAGTTGTCCAAATGAAGTCCTTAGCAATGCATATTACTAATCAGAAATTAAGTTTTGATATATTTGCAGCAACAAAATATCTTTATGGAACATGATCTTTACTTAATATCCTAATGATTTTTGGCATACAAGAAAATTGATAATTTTGACCCATACAATGTATTTTTTGGCTATTGCTACAAATATACCCATGCTATTTAAGACTGGTTTTGTGGTCCTGGGTCACAAATGGTCTCCAATATCAACAATTCACTCTCACAGTGCATGTTTGTTCTGGCTGTCATTTTCACTTACAACTTTCAGTTCATGGGCATTGCTGCTTATTCAGCCTTATCATCCACATGCTGCTTAAAAACAGGTACAGTATCCACTGGATCAAGTGCTTAAGTTCTAACATTTTACTCACTATGTGTCATACTCACAAGCATTTTATGAAGCCATTTACTTCACAAAACTCTTTGCTTTATTGTAGCATTCTAATCCTATTTGTCAGACTGAATGCAGCAGGAATCCTATTGGAGATAATAAATCTTCAACTGTTAACATCAACAAGCAAAAAAAACAAAAAAAGGAATTTGTCTACACATGTACTATCCCATACCTAGCCTTGCTTTAACAGTACTGTCTATTATTTTGTTAAATGTTAATGCATTTTTCCCTTTTCAATGTCTGTTTCTGTCTCTCCAGAACTTGTCCTCATGGGACCTTGTTGTCCTCATTGCACATTGCAGTCCTGTAGAGTAAGTGTCACTCATTGAGCCCTGACACAACTAACTCTAAAAGGATTACGAGATAAGGCTCTGGTAGTAGGAGCGGCATTGACTTCTCAGTGGGCACGACTCAACAAGATAAAGATAAGACAAAGATCTGCTTAAGCCAATTTGCAAGGTGCTCACCCAACTGTGGTGCTGAACACTAACCTGGCTGCTCTGGCTAAAGGAATTATGGGTTTAAACTAATTGGGTTCTCCCTCATGGTGAGAAGCATGCAGTAGATTTACTTGCAGTTCTGTCCAAGATCTGAATATATTTTGTACATAATTGAAAACACTATGTACAATATGTAGTCCTAGAGGGGACACTTGGTCAAAAATACTTGGAGTAAAAATCTTAAATGTTATTTGACAATGTCATTTGTAAATCTCACATTTTCTCCCGTAGTGCCTTCAAATGCCAGGGCTTCAGATCTGTAAATCCATTCCCAAAATCATATCTCAGCTGCACTCAAATTACCCTCTAAAAAATGGAATAAATTTTATGACAGGCTTGTTACAAAAAAGTTCTGGATATTCATGAGCAGGAATCTTTGCAGCTAATATAAAATAATTCTCCAGTGATCTGGGATGGTGAAAACAAAGTAATTACCTGAAATTAATAAAATGACTGTAATTACGATGATGTTGTTGGTTTTACGTGTGCTAATGGTCAGGGATGCAGCTGGGAAATGTGTCCCACTGTTGGGATTGACAAGAATCACACTACTGGCCAAGTGTAGAGGGAAGCTAAAACACAATGGGGTGATTGTAGTAGTAGAACATTTGAGGCTGAACCTTGCCAAGAAACACTTCGCTATCACCAGCATTTCTGCACACATGGCAGAATCACGTACTAATAAAGCAGCCGTAAAGCAGTCAAATAAAGTTTTAAACTGTGTATAGATCAGCTGTTTATAAATAACGAAAATGTTGAAATGTCAAAATTAATTTAAAGGAGAAGTCCACTTCCAAAACAAAGATTCACAGATAATGTAGTCACCCTCTTGTCATCCAAGATGTTCATGTATTTTATTTCTTCAGTCGTAAAGAAATTATGTTTTTACATTCCAGCATTTTTCTCCATTTAATGGACTGGCATCATGCCCCGATTTTGAACTTCCAAAATGCAGTTTAAATGCGGCTTCAAACGAGGGTCTTATCTAGTAAAATGATTGGTTATTTTCATTAAAAAAATACAATTTAAATACTTTTTAATCTCAAACACTCGTCCTGCCTTATTCTCCTTGGACTCTGTGTATTCTGGCTCAAGACAGTTAGGGTATGTTGAAAAACTCCAATCGTATTTTCTCCCTCAACTTCAAAAATCATTTCAAAATCATCCTACATCGCTGCAAGTTCCGACCCAGTGTTTGCAAAGTGAACATGCAAAGAAGATCAAACACAAATAAAGATGAGGGAGAACATGAGATGGCAATTTTTTGACATACCCTTACTGTCATAACCCGGAAAAAACCGACAGAGTCCAGGCAGAGTAAGACAAGACAAGCATTTGACATTAAAAAGTATTTAAATTGTATTATTTTTATGAAAATAACCAATCGTTTCGCTAGATAAGACCCTTCTTTCTCGGCTGGGATCCTTTACAACCACATTTGGGATCGTTTGAAGCCGCATTTAAACTGCATTTTGGAAGTTCAAAATCAGGGCACCATATGAGTCCATTATATGGAGAAAAATGCTGATTTTTTTTCCTCAAAAAACATAATTTCTTTACAACTGAAGAAAGAAACACAGGGGGTGAGTACATTATATGTGAATCTTTGTTTTGAAAGTGAACTTCTCTTTAATATCATGTCTAAGATGCCTTTTTTAAATCAGTTCAATTCCTTACTGCCTACAATATCCTACAACCCTGTTCATGCATTTTGGCAGTTGGTTGAAAGCATAAAAAAGCATCTGTGCTAATGGTTGAGAGAGATACATATATTCATAAATGGCACTGTGGAAGAATTATTAAATGCCTTCGGTTCCGGTTTGTTTCAGCAAAGATTTTGCTAATTTGATAAAAAGGTTTTGTTTTTAAGTCACTTCATTTTTAAACTATTTAGTAATTACATTTTTAGGAATCCGTTCAAGATTTACAAACATCTGTGACATCTATGTTTAGATTAGTGCTCACAAAATTTACTTGGACTTACAGCTTACTTATTAAGTTTTATCCACCTTATTCTTCAATGCGGAAGTAAGCCTGTGGGTGAGACGTTCGTTTCATTAGCTGCTATAGGGAAATAACGAGAAAAATAACATGCAGAAACATGCAGAAAAGGGTAAAACTGTTTGCACTACAAACCAGTGTGTTCATAATTAAGTTAAAACATTAAAATTACATGGTAAGACACACCAGTTTGTAATATCAAACAGCAAAATTAGCTGTTTTGTACAGCTGAGACCGGAAGCTAGACCCATAAAATGTACACATGTACAATCCGCGCCCACTCTTACGGGAAAAATAAGGTGGAAAATAACATAAAAAGTCTAATACGATTCCAGCGAAGGCCCAAAGTCATTCCACAAAATTTACATGGCTGAGGCATGCTCTGATGTTTCCAACCAGCCATCCCGATTTTTATCAAATCCATTTTTGTTATTGACCTTATTCTCCAGAGAAACAAGCGCGTCACCATCTTTACAATATTGTCTTTGAACTTCCGTTTGTGCGGTGGCTCTGTATATTTCTATGGCATCGCTGCCTAAGAGTAATTTAGCTGGTAAAGTGGATTTATGTATTGTAGAGTTAACGAAAGTTATCGTGAGGACTGTAGTGTTTAAAGCAAATGTCTTAATAAATGTCAGTAGACCAGGAAGATTTTAAGATGAGCGGTTCATTCATAAATCCGTCGGATCACTGTGGAAATACAACCGGAAGACAGAAGACTAAATAAGGTCAATAGCCTAAAAACTCCCATATTACGTTACATGTGAGATGTGTTCTCCCACACAGACACAGGTAATAATTTCTGTTAGTTGCTTGATGGATTTTTATTTGTTTATTTTTTACCTTTTTGGCTGAATGAGGTGCAAGACAGCTGTCCTGTTTCGGATACAACACTAGTTTCTGAGTAGCTGTGGCATTCAGACATTCACATTACTAACATGCCTTTGGCGACACCTCTAGGTGGCAGGTGGAAATGACAGTGGACACTGTTCTTCTCAGTTTTCTCAGAATGATGACGTTTCCTAATTTCTGAACTAATAAATATGATAACAACAACAACTCCAAAAGCCTAACATGACCCTTGGAGAAATTAATCTTAATAAGGCTAAGCAACCTTCCAAAATCTGCTTATCTAATCTATTGGGAGCTGTTTTAGATGTTAATGCGACCTTTGATAATCACTTGTTTGTCATTTCAGGAAAAATTATATTCATATAAACTGTATAGTATTATGAAAGTCAGATTTATAGACACATACCTTGAAAAAGACTGGAGTTTTGTTTTCCACAGAGGTAAGGAAGTCACACAGATTTGAAATGCCAATGAGGTGAGTACTGTGTATAATAATAGAATTTTTAGGCCTAATATCTAAATAACTGTCAAATGTGAAGGCTCAGATAAACAGTTTTAACAACATTCAAAGTGTGACACTGATTAGAGAAGCAACACTTAAACACTTAAACAGTAAAACACACAGATGCAAAAGGTATGGGATGCATATGAATTTTGTAAGAGGATTTGTGTGAGAAGAAACATGGTGATAGTGGAGCAGCAGGAACTGGAAAGTGAAAAAAGCTTTTATCATTTCTCATCCCCTTCTGTGAAAGATGCCCATTTATGCCAGCATCCTGCTATGCTATGCACAGCATTTGCCCCATTGTGTAGATGATTATGTGTGCATGTATTTGATAGTTTCTTGTTTCACATGTATTTTTTTATGCAGTATATAATTATATCATTTCGCTGATATGATATCATTTTGTGTGTTGTAAACAACTTTCATTTTCCTACAAATTCATATTTTTCAACCAAAGTATAATTTTGTAGTGTTTAGATATTGCTTTAAAGTTTAATGCATACATTTCTGTAGTCTGTGAATTTTACAGTGTTTTCTACAGTAGATTTTGGGATAATTATTTCTATAAATCCAGATTAAATTTATTTGTAGTTTTAGGTAATAGATAGTGTTGGCTGCAATTAAATTCATGTTCTGTATGTAGCTGTAGCTTTATGTTTTATCTTTAAGCCTATGACCATGACCCTGTCGAAGAGCCAGAAGTGACAGATGGATGAACAGAATGACAAAAACTGGACTGCAGTAGAGGAACAGCGAGAGTCAGTCCAGCCTCCTCTTCACGTACACTTGTACCTCCTAATATCAAACACCATGACGTCTTTTTATTTGCTCGGCTGAGTCCATGATTAGCTTAGACTGCGTCCCCTAGAGTAAAACATAATTGCCACTGCGACATCATCATGGTGTCACCATGTAAGATGTTAATTTTGCCATTATGTAATTAACTGACTAAGTGCTAAAGGAATAATTTAAAGGAACAGTTCACCCAAAATTAATAAATAAATAATTAAGAAATTATTCACTCTTAGGGCATCCAAGGTGTGGATGAGTTTGTTTCTTCATCAAAACAGATTTGGAAAAATTTAGCATTACATCACATGCTCACCAATGGATCCTCTGCGGTGAATGGGTGCCGTCAGAATAAGAGTCCAAACTAAGCTAATAAAAACATTGTATAACCTCTTGCGAAAAGCTGTGTATTTACAATAAACATTGATCATTAAGACGTCTTTAACTTCAAACAGCTACTTCTAGCTAAAATGCAAGTACTCTGTCCATAATATTGCTTTCTCCAGTCTTATCTGAAACAGGAGAGAAATATGCATAGATGAAGCACCATTTACAAGCGAAAACTGTTCTAAACAAATATGATGATGCATTTTGATGACAAACATGCAGCTTATTACTTAACAAATGTTAACTTACAGACTGGAGTCGTGTGGATTATTTGTGGATTATTTTGATGTTTGTATCAGCAGTTTGGACTCTTCATTCTGACGGCACCTATTCACTGCAGAGGATCCATTGGTGAGCAAGTGATGTAATGCTGAATTAAATTCTAAAATATTTTGGGTGAACTGTTCCTTTAACTAGCCTTGCATAATGTAGTATTTACAGTTTAAGAAATACTGTTAAATATTATAAAAATATGTTTATTGGCAATATTTACAATGTATGTCTTGTTTGACACCTGTTAACCCAAATTATATATGCATTACTGCCTTTCCATAGTTATTTCTCTGTTTTCTACCAAGCTCTTTAAATCACACTCATTGCGCTCTTTTAGTCTAAGGCCTGTAATTGAACAGCTGTAGAGATTCTCAGTGGTAACCTTCAATTTGGCACAAGCAACATGCCAGTGGCTAAAATCTCATGATCACCTAAAAGCTGCAATTTGGATCCTAGGCAGCTGCAAGCAGTTAGCTTCACTGCAGTGCTGGATATACTCTGCAGATATAGAGATGTTAACCACACGGCTCTGATAGGGCTCTGACAGGCCAAAAGATCCTAATTGCTCCCTTATACCCCTTCATTAAAAGGCTTAATGGGGAAAACAAGTAGCTTCAGCCGTGGAGGTTGTCTCTTTTGTAAAAGACGCCGCAAAACAAAGAAACAGCACAGGAGTAGCACTGATATAATAAAAGATAATTCACTACAAGTCCCCAAATGGGGCTGTTTCTGTGTTTCTTGCTGTAATTTCCACTAAGATTGTTCATTTAATATTCATTGTTTTTCCAGGAACGATCTGAATTGGTAATGGCAGCATGCGTCATGATGAAATACATAAAACAGCCATTTAGAAGAATTTTATTACTTAATTTTACGACGCAATCAGTAGAACATAGTAACATTTGTACATTTTCGAATGCTACAATAAACTGGCACAACAGACTGACTTTATTGCGTTGGATTTGATCTCATCTTTTTGCATGCATTTCACTGAACACTGTATGGTCAGACAAAATGATCCATTAAAAAGATCTCCGACTGGACATCATCCTCGGTTCACAGGGTTTCCATGTCATTCTCTGACTCAAGCCATTTGTTTTCCTAGGCTTTACTGGTAATTATCATTATTCATAGCAGAAGATTAAAAAAACATAACAAAAAGAACACCATGTCTTGTGATAGTAATACTGTGTTATGCTTTAAAGTACTTTGGAGAAGCCAAAAAGTAAATGCCATTTCAAAGAATAGGCCATAGCAAAAGTATTGCCATCCGATGGTACTGTCACTGCACTTTTTGTAAAGGAAATCTTTAAACACAAAACATAGACTATTAGAATATAGGCATACTATGCTAAAAGCCATTTAAATACGTCACAAATTATCAACAGCCATATCTGACATGGTAAATTCATTTGTTCATATGCATATTTGTATATATCTTTATATATGTGTGTGTATATATATTTATAAAGATGCAAAAAAAGTTAAATACTATATCAAGGTAGAACTTTCAATTCAATGGCACTTAATTATACAGTAAACAAATAAATAACATTATACACACAAATATCTACAAAAATGTCACAATTTTTTACATCACATGATGTACATTCACAATGACAAATTATCTGTGCTGTGACTAAGAAATCAACAGGGTTTCTCTTCTCTATTCTTACATTCTCTCTCACATCTCATTAACAAATATGAGAGGGCCTCTGGATGTGGGACTCCCCACCTGTCGGTACAGCATGGGCTGTCCTAGATTGGTTTGGGGTAGGCTGAAGCCTCCGCTTGACAAGTCAAAACTCCCTTGGTTGTAGAGCCTCTGGCCAAAACCAGCTCCAGATTGATCAAAACTGGTTTGACTGTACTGCCTGAAGCTGCCGCGTTTCTCGGAGGGAGTTCTGGAGGGATAGCGCTGAACGGACTTATGCAAACCTGTCTCTTTGTAGGCAAACCAAATGTTACCAGCCCAAAGGAAGAAGTTCAAAAAACCAAAGGCCTGTAAGCAGACAATGATGAATTAGAAATATGGAATGCAACATTTCCTGGCCATATTTGTAGGAAAAGAAAGTCTGTCAAGATATACTTATTTTTGGCTTAACTAAGTCTTGTCTGCAGGTGTAGAACATTTTTAAGAATCTTAAAAAGTCTGAGAAGTTGCTAGGGTGTTTACAGGTGGTGGTGATTTCTAATGGTTGTTAATGGGAGGTTGCTAGGGTGTTGCCAGGGCACATTGGATGGTTTGTAGGGTGTTCTAGAGTGGTTGTTAGCCGGTAGGGCTGGGTAAAAAATATTGATTTCTTGATTTTAATCGATTCTCATTTTTACAAAATGATATTGATTCTCAAATCCCAAGAATCAATTAGTCTAGCCTGTTTTCAGTTCACGAACGAAACATTGTAGCACGCATCCCAGTCGCAATAAGCTTTGTGATGTGTTACTTTTGATATGAAACAGTCTCGGATTTCAAATTTTGTCTATTTTATTATTTTTATTTACAATAAATTCCATTTTGGCGCTGTTTAATGTGGAGAGAGAGATTGCTGTAGTGCCTTTGTTCAAGCGGCAGCGCAAAGCTAATGTGAACTGATCATCTCCTCGGCTCTGATACAGTTACAGCACAAAATAAACATGAATGAACATCCGAAGGTATGTTAAAAAAAAACAAAAACAAAAAACAAAAAACAGTACAGCTTACTATCCTGTAAATCTGTATCCTGTCTCATGTATTCGCTCAATCAGTGTTACAACAATGGAAAGACGTCAATATAACAGCCCAGATAGCACACTGCAAGATGTCTGTTGAAGAGCGTTTCATCTGGAAAGCATCTGCTGTGTGCAAACATCTGATAGACGTCTTTAAGATGTCAGTTTTACATACATTATAAATCATAAACATCTTAAAGACATTTTCTAAACGTCTATTCGACATCTGATAGGAAATGTCTTATAGATGTATTGCAGATGAGCAAACACTCTAAAAAAAAATACGTCTTGCAGATGCAAATGCAGATAACCAATAGACATTTCTGTGACGTACGTGTACTATCAGGGAGCTCGTAAACAATATGGCACATAATGTCACATTTACCTCAGCTAGAAAAACTAACTCTAGAGAGGAGCATTTTGCTCAATATATGCACCATATAACTTGTTCATTATAATTTTTACAGTTCTTCAATACTTAATTAAAAATCCTTTAAGTTTTATTCTAGAAATATAATTATGTAATTTGAAGTTAAAAAGTTTGTATTATAACTAGGGCTGTCAAACGATTAATCGCGATTAATCGCATACAAAATAAAAGTTCGAGTTTGCCTAATATAAGTCTGTGTGCTGTGTGTAATTATTATGTATATATAAATACACACAAATTAATGTATATTTTTAGGAAAAATGTGTATAGAAATATACATTTCTATATTATTAATATTATAAATATTTATAGAAATATGTTATTTTTGTACAAATTATTTTAATTTATTTATAATATAAATTATATAAAAATGATAATAAATACATATACTTGTAAATATTTCTTAAATATACACATGAATGTGTTTGTATTTATATATACATAATAATTACACACAGAACACACACATATATTAGGCAAACTCAAACTTTTATTTTGTATGCGATTAATCACGATTAATCATTTAACAGCCCTAATTATAACTTTAATATTATTTATATAAAAATATATATGTATATGTAATATATGTCATTTAAATATTATAGTAATGTAGTACCAACCGACTGTATATTTTACAGTATTAGTTAAAAGATTTTTTCCTGGAGAAAATCGAATTGAAACGCAAGCTTGTGAAGCATAATCAAATTAAATTGTGAAATTTGTGTCAAAGCCCAGCCCTACTAGGCAGTTGTGGCATTCTGGTTAGTGCCAAATTATGTCCAGCTTACATAATTATGAAACAACAAAAAAAAAAAAAAAAAAAAAAAAAAATATATATATATATATATATATATATATATATATATATATATATCAATGCTGCATTTTTAATGTACATTTTTATTTCACATGAACAGAGTGTAAAGTAAAAATGTACACTACTGAAAATGTGGGGTCAAATTTTTTATGTGTTTGAAAAAGTCTCTCATGCTCACCAGTGCTGCTTGTATTGTACATATAGCCTACATCAATTTACAAAAATACAGTTAAAAATAACTGTAAATTAAACATTATGACAATTTAAAATATCTACTTGCAATTTTAATAAATTGTAAAATATAATTGATTCCTGTGATATCGTAGGTGAATTTTTGTCTTAAGTGTCACATGATCATTCAGAAATCATTATAATATGTTGATTTAGTGAAAATGAAAACATTTCTGATTATTATCATGGTTGTGCTGCTTAATATATTTGACCTCAATAATTTTTATCAGGATTCTTAAAAAAAGAAAAGCATTTTTTTTTAAATAAAAACTTTTTGTAATATGATAATGTCTTTTTTAGTCAATTTAATCAATTTAATGCATCTATGCTAAATAAAAGTATTAATTTCTTACTGACCCCAAACCTTTGAATGGTCAATTGCTAATCAATTGCTATAATTTTCTCTTTCCCATATCGATGCTGTGGAAAAATACTCACCACAGACATATTGAGATTTGTCCAGATGGGCTCCTGCAAGACCTCACATAAGTTCTCCTGGGCTCTGCAAGCAGACATTAACAGCAGGATTTGATGCACATCAGTGGCTGTCTTCACCCCAGACAGAGTTTTAGCCCAGGCAATTGAGCTTACCAGCCACAGGCTAGAGAATGCTAAAGTCACCAAGAAGTCCTATTGGGATTAAGAAATAAGAAGAGTATAAACAGAAAGAGGGTCTTGATTATTTAATTGAGTTATATTGAGCTTTTCAGCACAGTATGCACTCTCACACTTCTTTTTACAGCGTACATTTCATACAGAAATTCTGAAATGCACTCACAACTACTGGACCTCTGTTCTTTTCTCTGTATTTGTTCTGGTAGAAGATGTAAACAATTGTGGCCAAAAGGGAATAGAGAAAAGCCAGGACTGACACAGTGACAAAGAACTGTGCAGATGAAGCATAATCCCCTTCCAGAAAAAGAGTCTCTTTCCTAGGTCCTTCACATAGAGGAGCACTAAAGTGTACCTGTTGCAATCTAGAAAGAGAAAACATAGGAATTCACTCTTTTAATATGTTTCAATCTTTTTATTTCAAGCACAGTTTCTTTTTGTATTCTTTATAAGTTGAGACTGTGACAATGGAATGCTATTAATATGTCAAACGCCTTCTGAAAATAGTCACTCACTTCAGCCATGCAAAAAATGCTGACGGCATTATACATATTTGGCAGTTAGCTATGATTAATTTATTCTAAAATTATTCTAAAACTAAAAGTAGCCAATAATTGGGTGTTACTGAGGTAATAGTATTTGGCTTGTCATATGAATTCAAAATAGTGGCTGCAATGAGATTAGTTCACTTTCAGAATAAAAATTTCCTGATCATTTACTTACCCATGTCATTCAAGATGAAAAGAAATTAAGGTTTTTGAGGAAAACATTCCAGGATTTTTCTCCATATAGTGGATTTCAATGGGAGCCAACTGGTTGAAGGTCCAAATTGCAGTTTCAATGCAGCTTCAAATGGCTCTACACAATCCCTGCTGAGGAATAAGGGTCTTATCTAGCAAAACAATTGGCCATTTTCTAAAAAAAAATAAAAATTTCTATACCTTTTAACCACAAATGCTCATCTTGCACTAGCTGGACACACATTTCACGTTGCAAAGGTCATGCATGACGTAGGTGGAAGTACCGACCCAGTGTTTACAAAGCGAATGTGCAAAGAAAGTCAAACGCCCTTTACAAAAAAAGGTAAAACAACAATATCAGA
This sequence comes from Cirrhinus mrigala, assembly GCA_036247105.1. Classification (NCBI taxonomy): domain Eukaryota; kingdom Metazoa; phylum Chordata; class Actinopteri; order Cypriniformes; family Cyprinidae; genus Cirrhinus; species Cirrhinus mrigala. Next base: position 25,873,280 of record CM070012.1, read on the forward strand.
TGATTTTGAAATTGGAGGAGAAAATGAGATGGAGTTTTTCGCCCTACCCTACCTTTTTGAACCGAAAGTACACAGATAAAGAACTAACCACGCATGACTTTTCCAATGTGATTACGTAATATGTGAAGTCACACATGTGCATCGCAGAGCTAGTGCAAGACGAGCATTTATAGTTGAAAAGTATATACATTTTCTTTTTTATAGAAAATGGCGGATAATTTCGCCATGTCAGACACTTATTCCTCAGCTGGGATCGTGTAGAGTCCTTCGAAGCTACATTCAAACTGCAATTTGGACCTCCAATCCACTGGTTCCCATTGAAGTCCACTATATGGAGAAAAATCCTGGAATGTTTTCCTCAATAACCATAATTTCTTTTTGACTCAAGAAAGAAAGACATGAACGTCTTGGATGACATAGGGGGTGAGTAAATTATCAGGATATTTTTATTCTGGAAGTGAACTAATCCTTTAATAAAAACCAAACCAATTCAAAAATAAAAAGTCTTTTTAAGTAAATGGATAATACATGTTTACAGTAGCATGAAGAATATTACTTATATTGTGTTACGAACACTTACCTGAATGGGTAGTTGAAACTGATGCTGATGTTGTTTTGGGTTTTGTCCAAACATTCTACTTTAACCATTATCTGGCCAGAATATCCCCCACATGTTGCAAATGCTAAAACAGCAAAAAGCTGTGGGAGAAAAAAAGGAAAATATTAACTGAAAAGCCCCAATGATACAAGCCTATATATGGAGGGGTCAAAGACCAGCTCTCTGGACTCCCCATCAGCAGCTTTACTTCATCACACAAAGTCCAGACAAATTAACCTCACAGAACATTAAAACATTCTGTTTTAATTATCCTCCAGTTTTTTGAATTAAGGTCAATTCAAATGACCTCTCATCCAACTGCTGCACAATTAATCGTGCAAAATTAGACACAGATGCTTTTTAAGTCCACTAACCCTTACCGTTACTATAGACCTGGATCCCAGGCACTAACACGTTTGTCTGACACGATTTGAATATTTTTTCACCGGTTCAGTTTTGCGTTTGGCATAATGAATGAAAGGGCTGGAGGTTTACTGGACAAGTGCCAGGGCTTTATTCTCTGCGGACACAGGTGTTTGATAAGAAATGTGTCCAAGTCTCCTGCTATTCTCTCCCCAATCCCTTTCTCTCGCTCTGCGTGTCTCTTTTTCTGATACTATGATACAGCAGGTGACAGGAAGCAGGCCATTTCAATTAAGATTTAATGCCTTCACTGTGTATATTAATTAAATACAGTCTGGAATACTTATGCTATGAGAGTGTGGGTCTGTGTGTGTCAAAGACATAGAGACATGGACAGTTTTTTAAAAAATGTATTATGTTATTTCTTTCTCGAGACTATATGAAAATTGCTTTGGAAATGTCTAAATATTTAATCAATATCACATGGACAGACATTGCATATAACATATAATAAGGTCTTTAGACTATGCGTACACAGAACAGATGAAGCAGTGAAGAAAATAGGTAGCTTCTTTGATGAGTCTCTGATGAGACACAGTGAATTATGCAAAGGTTACCCAGGGGTTGCCAGCACACCCAGAAACACACACACCCATGTATATATAAACACATACACTAATTACCTCATATTTACGTAAATATGCATGCATATATAGTACGTGCAAATACAAATATGCAATCATGCTGTATTTAGCTCAGCTCATATTCATCATTAAAGTCTGTCAAAGAGCTGGATGGCATCGATCTTTTGCACATTTCAACAAGAGCAGATGAATTATTCAAGCAAGAGAGACTACAAACAGGGAGCCGACGCTGCGACCCCAAAGAGCAGCTAATAATTAAACCTGATTTCTGACAGACACATTTGTGTGCGTTTAAACACTATTTTAAGAATGCAACCATGAGAAACTGCACAAAATACTGGCTAAAACTTTACTTAAATTAGACAATTAGACAATCTTTTGACTGTCAAATTATGAGCAAAACTAATTACATACTGGCATATTTCTATTCGGTTAATATTGCATATATTATATAAATTGAATAAATAAATATAAATGAAAATAAATAAAGAATACATATTTTATTTTAGCTAATTTAGCTAAGAAATGGTTGAAATAAGTGGTTTAATTGTGCCAACTAATGCTTTAAAATGAATCTTGAAGGTTTTAGAAAAAGAGAGGTCTTACCGGAGCAAATATGACCATGCACATTGATGAAGCGGATTAAGCATCAGCCTGTGTGTCTGTCTATGAAAGAGTGTTCAGCTCCTCTGCCAGCCAAACCCAGAGATACTGAGTGAATGAACACCATGGAGATGCTTCTACAGGGGAAACTGGCACTGTGTGTGTCTGCTCTGTGTCACACATGTACACACACACACACACAGATGCACATAATGAGGGGCACAGATGATAATACACGCAGACCCCTCGCAGATCATATAAATGCAGATCTATTGCATGTATGTCACTATGCACATATTCTGTGCATACACTGAAAAATATACAATTAAGAATGTAATAATCTAGATCACTTTCACATTACGTAATCCTTAACAGATGTATTGGGCACATTACAGCTATTACCTCAGTGTTTTACATGCGGGACATAAATAATTATGATTATAAACAATAAATCTTCCACAGTAATGGCCCTCTATTTTCATTCATTTTTGCAAATGATTACAGTGGAATCTAAACTGCTGGTAACTGAATTTTCCCCTGCATATTTTTGACAGCTTAATGACTAATTATCTGTTCTGTGAATGATTCAAGAAGGAGAATTATCACAGTCCTAGAAGCTATTTAATCACGCTGGCAAGATTTGTGAACAAAATTAACTTAATATTACTTTTTTTTAAATTATTATTATTATAGTAGGAAATATTTGTGTCACTCTGTCTCAGCCAGCTTCTTCAAGGACACAATAAAAGTATTATAATGTATACAGTACATATAGGTGTTGTATATTAATAAATGCAACTCGTTGATGTCATTAATGAAATGTGGGCTGTTTCTCTCATGTTGCTCTCCTGTAGCCACCTTGTCTCCTTTCAGCTATTATAAACGCAAGTCATGAATAAAGAACAGTGCCCTGAAAGTAGCAAACAAAGCAGGTATTGGTGGCTTCAGAAGATCTGAGCCAAATAGTTCCTTTGATCAGTAAAAAGTTCATTTTCAGAGCCAAGATATAATTAAAGAGTCATGAATACCTACAACACATTTGCAGTAGAAAGAAAGAAAGAAAGAAAGAAAGCTGGTCAAGTGCTTACAGATTAATAGTCTTTGAGTTGAGTTGTGTTTTGTTGTTATACAATGCTGCCATCTGCTGTTCGAAGCTGTTTTCTGCATGCTATTCTTTCAAACATTCATAATTCAAAGTTGTACATTTAAAATGTACAATTTTTAAATATTTATTTTTGTTTTTTTTATTAATGATTCTTATCTTATATTCACCATCTATAATCCACTATCACTCAGTGACTTTATTTTTTTAGACTGTATATGCCTCTTGAATTATAAAATGCTGTTACTTATGTTCTCCACTAGGAGGACTGTTGTGTTTGAAATGCATTTAAAGCAAAAAATGAATGGAAGCAACTAATGGAAGCTTTTAACCTTGAAATATCAGTTTTAGAATTTTTCTGATGGTACACTAAGTTTGTATGATAGTTCTAAGTTTAGTTTCTTTCGGTTCCTTTTTTCTGTTTTTAATAGTGGATGATACACATTGTAAAAAATAAAGGAGAAACATAATGTGGAAACAACAAACCAGCCATTCACATATACTCAGCAGCACTGAATGCTAAAAATGTCTGTTTTTCTCTACAGAGTTCTGTAAACAGTCATTATGTAGGCGCTAGTGGCACAAAAACTAGGCACTTTACTTTTAATGGTGATGATTATTTTTTAAGAGTGACTAATGTGAAGTCCTGAAGTGTGGTTTCCTCATCTTCACAGTTTCTGTGGTCAGCTTTCTCTGCTAAAAGCTACATATTACCTCCGTGATGTTAATTTTTAATGAAACACGTAGACATGAAAACGTGTGTGTCATAAACATAATAGTAAATGGCCCCAATTATGAAGTTACTTCACAACTGTCTCATTCTCCATCTTCTTTTTTCCCCACCCAATCCCTCTTTCTCGCTTTGGCTCATTGCTTTGGATCTCTCAAATGCCAGGATCCACTCAAAGCTAATTTAATTCTGGCTTCCTATCAGCTCTTTGCTCACATACAGCGGGATTTTTGCATTAGGGTAGGTAACAAATATATGTCCCAGAATGGAGCCAGAATGCAGGCAACCTTTGGCAAGAAAAACCCTTACCTACACTGGGGAGATACAGAACTAAATAATGGTCTGCATAGTTACCGTAAAAAGGATTCAGCAGAAACAGCTTACAAGTAAGCAAATCTACAACACAAAAACAATGTGGTAGGTCTAAACGTAATCGATTATGCTAGTACTAAACATCAGCGAAGAAAAAATAATAAATTAATAATACAAAAAGAATTTCAATGTGCCTAATTAGAGGTGTCATAATATGCAGCTAACAACAGGGCTTTATTATGCTGCTTAAAATGAGAAAATTTTAAGTAATTTTGCAGGTTTGCTTTATCACATATATGCAATGCTGCACTGTTCAGTGAATCAAAGCGCTTGGTGTCTTTAGGCATGTCAGTTGTATTAATCTTTTATGAGGTGATACACCACAATTGAGTAATGGGTAAAGACTGATGAATTGCATTGTGTTTATAACTGACAGAATAACCATAATAGCTTCCTACTCATCCCTGTATTCATCTAAACGCCCTGTGTTCAAATACTTGCGTATATACCTGCTTATGTCTCTCAGAATAAGGAAGGAGCTGGTGTTTCCCGGTGGATGGCAGGTCTGAAGCTCTGACAGCAGTGAGTTTTTCACTACGCCTGAAGTGCTGCTGCTCTTCACTGCATATTTAATGACTCTTTTTCTGGCTTTTCTTCTCTCCTGTTCCTGTCTAGCCTGGGTACAAGAGGGAGAAGAAAGAAAAAGACTGATTACATGCTGTTAAATAGCAGACAAACAGAATGCATGTTTCAGTGTAATTAAACTGTGATCTAAACAGTGTTTTTAAACCTTTTGTCTTAGGTACAGCCCTATCAGTATGGCCTTTTCAACACCAGAACAAACCTGACTCATTAAACAAAAAATATTGGGAGAAAAACAGACTCACAAAGTAATTTCCTTTTATAATTGAAGCGGTCTTTGTGCACACAATTATCAGTGTTTGGTACTGACAACCACTTAACACATGAAACATGACATACGTCGAATAATCAGCGTCCAACCACTTTTTTTCTCTCACGGTAAGGCCTTTCCACACTGAGCGCGATGTGAAAACCTGAGGCGAATCACCGACGAATGGTGCTTTCACACCGAGCGCGAACCGATTGATCGCCTTTTGCTAATTCACGCCTGACGCTAGGTGGTGTCGACCAACAATGCATTTTTCCTCCGATATGTATCTTATATCTGCTTAATGTACAGCATTAACTTAAGATAAATGAAGTTTGGTTCTACGCCAGAAACACAAACTATCTATAATGCTTACAAGAAAACATCTTAAGATTTAAATATCACGAATATCTCCTGTAACCATAGCGACAGCGATAAGGACGTCCACAACACCAGCATGGGTTCGAATGCGTTAGTATTGACTTTGAAGCTCAAATGCTCCAGGTGAAGACAGAGACTGGATATAATATCTTCGGATGATCCACAGTTTGTATCTTAAGCTCTATGAGTCGAAACCACACACAAAAACACGCAACACGTAAAGCAGTGACGCTAAACGCAACACGCAGCAATTTCACTCAGAAAACGTTCGATAAAAATAAGGTTATTGGTTGAGAAAATTTACGGAAGTGTTAGTTCGTTTCTACTATGCACTAGTCATACTCAAACACAACGGAACGTGAATGACACTGAAATACAATACTGACAGCCATATAAGACACTGGACCACAAAACCGGTCATAAGAGTCGATTTTTTTAAATTGATTAAATTGATTTCAAATTAAATTGAAATTTAGACATATGAAAGTTGAATAAATAAGCTTTCCATCGATGTATGGTTTGTTAGGACAGGACAACATTTGGCTGAGATACAACTATTTGAACATCTGGAGTCTGAGGGTGCAAAAAAATCTAAATATTGAGAAAATTGCCTTTAAAATTGTCCAAATGAAGTTCTTAGCAATGCATACTAATCAGAAATTAAGTTTTGATATATTTATGGTAGGAGATTTACAAAATATCTTCATAGAAAATGATCTTTACTTAATATTTACAAAATATCTTCTTGGAGCATGATGATTTTTGGGCATAAAAGAAAAAAATGTTCATTTTGACCCATACAATGTATTTTTGGCTAATGCTACAAATTGCTACTTAAGACTAGCTTTGTGGTCCAGAGTCACATATCTGGTCACATTAGTTAAATTTTGCAGACAAAATACAGGCAATTGTCAATTGAAGTTAACGGTGACACAGCAAATTCACATAATAACCGATTTAAACATGAGTAAAATCGGCATAAGGAACTTTTTTTGCACTCATGCAAAATTTCTGATGGAATGACTATTCTGCTTGCAACATTTTGCCTTGCAGTTTTTAATGTGGCCATACAATCCTAAAAACCTCAAATCTTACAAATATTATTTTGCTCTTTTCATCGTCGTAATTTCCGTTTGGTTTAATAAGGCAAAATCCAGGTAACCTCCTCTCTGGAACCCGCTATGAAAATGAAAATTCTGTTATCATTTGTGACCCTGGACCACAAAACCAGTCAGAAGGGTCATTTAAAAAACAACAACAACAACAACTGAGATTTATACATCATCTGAAAGCTGAATAAATAAATTTCCCATTGATGTATGAGTTGTGGAATCTGAGGGTGCAAAAAAAATCAAAATATTGAGAAAATCGCCCTTAAAGTTGTCCAAATTAAGTTCTTAGCAATGCATATAACTAATCAGAAATTTATGGTAGGAAATTTACAAAATATCTTCATAGAAAATTATCTTTACTTAATATTCTAATGATTTTGACTCATCCAGTGTATTTTTGGCTATTGCTACACATATACTCATGCCATGGTTTTGTGGTGCAGGGTCACATTTCCACACAATGAAAGTCAGCTGGGTCCAGTGATTATTCTGACCTCATTACTTTTTACTGTATGGGCAAAAACATTTGAAACATTTTTCAAAGTGACTTCTTTTGGGAGAACTATTCTTCTAAGTACCTGTGATTGAGATTCATTAATGGAGATGGAAAGAGGTGTAATAATGGAGATGGAAAGAGGTGAGTGCTAAGATGAGACTCACCTTAGAATGAGAGAACTTAACAGTGCAGACGTAGCCTTTGGTGTCACTGCTGTTCTGCCTGGTGTTGTACCAGATCAAGGACCAGTGCATTAAAGAGCTCTATATTTAGACATAATGGTCCTCTTAAACCCAGCTCTGTTCTAGAAGGGGGTACAGAGAGGTAAAAGGCAGACGCCTGGGAGGATGCAAGCTGGTCTCGTCATATCAGTGTAGTCTTTGATGAACCATGACTGACGCATAAGTGAGAGGCTGTTGTGAGTTGTTTCAATTACAGTAGTTCTAATTCTGATCAATAAGACCTGAGGACTTGAATGTAGGTCTGATGAATATAGATCTAAAAGTCTACACAGACGTACATGTGGTCATGGAAACTGAATAATAGGTGCATTCATCATACTTGTACACAAGTGTCCTGTTTCATCAGTTTGTTTCCTATGAACATAAAAAGAAAAGTGACTGAGGGAGAAAAAGACAGAGAGACTCAAAGTGTTTAAATGTTATAGAGAGCTTTCCAACCATTTAGACTCTTTGCCACTACCCCACTGATATTCACACATCCAGTCATTTTCCCATGACTCTGCCTTGTATTTTCACACCCTGAACAGACACACACACACACACACACACACACACACACACACACACAGAGACATTGTTTAATAATGTCACACAGTCAAGAAGAAAGGCTGAGCTTTTTTAGATGTTCTTTACTCCATGACATTGTGAGTTAAAGAAACCATGAAATGGCTTGACGAGTGCGGTTTTCTTTTCTGTACTGATGTATTTTCCTATTGAAACTTGAAGATTTATTAAATAGTTTGATGTTCATCAGAGCATTTTATTGGACAAAAATGTATACATCGCCAAATGCAAAATGATGACATCAGTAGTTTTCAGTTTTCATGGAAGAGTTAAAACTGACTTGTTTGAGAGACCGAACTGAATCCCCTTTGACAATCCATTTGTCAGTACATGTGCATATGTTCACTGTTTAAAATCCGTCATCTGAGGGAGGTGGTTTTGAGGGGTTACTTGATTAATATGCAAATTATGGTTGTTCAATTGATTGATTACCAGAACAGTGCACCTCTCCCCACACTCCCATCTCCTCAGTGTTGTTTCATTTTGTGTCAGTCTAATTGCCTTACACAGAGCAAGGAAACAATGTTTATAAGGAGGTGTTTGTAGAATGTACGTGTCTGGCATGCCTGAATCTTGTACACAGATGTGTACGCATTTTGAAATCTTGTTTATGGTTGTACAGGTAGAGAGAGGAGAGCGGCCTATATTTCAGTCTCTAATTTAAATATAGGGCTTGAAGAATGTAATTAATTATTCAGATTTGTAACAGTATATTAAGAGTGATGTTTCAGTATTTATTAGCAATTAACTTAAAGGATAGATGAATGCAGTGAGAAATGTTACTCATCATAGTCAACTTTTCTTTTTATTTTATTACTTGTATTGCTTTATTAATTTTCTTTCTATATATTTTCGTTTTTTATGTATCCATACATATATATACACTACCAATCAAAAGTTTTTAAACACTAAGATTTTTAATGTTTTTTAAAGAAGTCTCTTCTGCTCACCAAGCCTGCATTTAATTTGATCCAAAGTACAGCAAAAACAGTCAAATTTTGAAATATTTTTACTATTTAAAACAACTGTTTTCTATTTGAATATATTTTTAAAATGTAATTTATTCCTGTGATCTCAAAGCAAAATTTTTAGCATCATTACTCCAGTCACATGATCCTTCAGAAATCATTCTAATATTCTGATTTGCTGTTCAAAAATGTATTACTGTTATTAATATTATGCTGAAAACAGCTGAGTATAATTTTTTCAGTTTTTTTTATGAATAGAAATCTTTTATAACATTATAAATCTCTTTATCATCACTTTTGATCAATTTAAAGCCTCCTTGCTAAATAAAAGTATCAATTTCTATAATTTATTTTCCAAAAAGAAAAAAATATATACTTATAGCTTATACTTTTAGCTTTTGAATGGTATATTGTATAATATTACAAAAATACTTTGGATCTTTCTATTCATCAAAGAATCCTGAAAAAAGTACTCAACTGTTTTAAATAATAATAATAACAGTAATAATAAATGTTTCTTGAACAGCAGATCAGCATATTAAAATGATTTCTGAAGGATCATGTGACACTGAAGACTGGAGTAATGATGCTGAAAATGTAGCTTTGATCACAGGAATAAATTACATTTTAAAATATATTCAAATACAAAAGAGTTATTTTAATTAGTAAAAAAATTTACAATTTTTACTGGTTTTGCTGTACTTTGCAGATTTGGTGAGTAGAGGAGACTTCTTTTAAAAAAAACTGTTCAAAAACTTTTGACTGGTAGTGTATGGCTCTGACGGGTCATGTGCCATGGTTAGATTTGGCTTGACACTTCTGAATGTTCAGCATTATTTTATGTACAGAGAGTAAGAGAGAGAGAAGACGACTGGTAGGAATCCTGAAATACAGCAATTATAGAGCTGTCATGGCTAAAGTATTAAAGTCAAAATAGACTGAGGAAAAAAGGAGTGGAGCGAGGATGTGAAAATGGCAGGGTCAAGGCCAGCTCAAATCATTCTATTAATAACCCATTTTGTCTTTATCCGCAGGAGAAGATATGGACTGAATAAAATGAACTGCTACTGCCTCTATATTCTTGTGAAACAATCACTGACATATTGTCAGATTTTGATATCTAATTTGAAAACATGTAACAAATGCACACAAACACCAAAGCACCCTCTTTGACCTCATATTGTTTATAGCCTATTACTGTACATACATAGTGTGATCTTCAAATGTTTAATGCATTAGACAATATATATGGAAAAGCATGAGCTAACATTAGGAATAACATAAATGCTGTAAAAACCAACAAAGCGTCACTAGAAATGGATTCTTCCTCCAAGCCAAAAACACTGCAAGCCAATATTAGCTTTACCACACAAGTTCCTCCAACCTACAGAGAGACTGTGAAACATACATTGAAGCTGAAGTAAAGCAGGGCAGAGAGAAACTCAATCAATTATTGATGGTTAAGATGCAGAGAGAGTGCTGCTGCAGATGGAGCAAGGGTGGGTGGGGGGTTGTTGGGGGGTGACAGAGGATCTGGAGAACCATTTATGCCAACATCCACCGATGAAAGCCCGAACAGGAAGTGCTAGCAAAGCAGCACTGTTCTGGAAGCACCAGGGGTGGTTCCTGTGGTCTGGAACGCTGAACATCTGTGATACAGTACATGAAAGCAGACCTCCAAAGAGAATCTTTCATGGCCTGTATAATCTGATCATCCAGTTTCTTGACTGAACCAGACATGATGCAGTCATTTGGTTTGAAAAATTTATTTAACAAAAAAAAAAAGTATTTTATTTGGTAGGATATCCTTACATAAAAAGTGGGTTGTTGTGTGCACTGTAGATTGTTGCAGCAAGGCATATTTTCATACCGGTTAGGTTCATTGACACATTCGAGGAGTGTGATTATTCTGAAATAAACCGAACACTTAGCTATATTTAGCAGATGTGTGAACATGCAGACGTGTTTTTGGAGAGCACCGCTTTTACTGAACATCTGGTGTGATAGTCTGAACCACTGGGACTTTATATTTATAGTCTCAACTGATAATTCTCCGGCAAGCCCCGTAGAACAAAGTTGAAGGGTATTTCTGTTTTGGCAAGTTTTGAGAAGGATTTTTTCTATGCTTTTTCTTAGAATGAGGATAGTCTTCGTATAATGTCAAACAGGGTCTATCTGTTGCTTTACTTTAATTTCATAGTGGGTGAATAATTTTGATAAATGATCAAAATGCAGTCAGCATGATTGGAGTACATTTCATCCATCAGGAAAATTCCCATAAGCCGTTCGATATATGACTACACATAGCCAGGGACTAAGTCTTGCCACAGGGTTGTGTGTGATGATGACATTTATTATACATAAAGAATATAATGGATTATTACAGTTTCTAAATTATATTTTTACTAAATGATCAGAGTGAGGTTTCTGTGTGTTTGTTAGCAATCCATTGACAGGAAAGCATATAGATGAACACAGGGAGAGATGATTCCCATCAGTATTGAGTACTTGCAGAAACAATGTTTTTATGATTGTAGTTTTCTCATGCTTGAAACCTTTTTATTGTATCTTTATTGTAGAGTGCTGCAGCTGTGATGTCAAAACCTGGAAGACTTTTCCTGTGGGTTTTTATAATGGAAATTTTGATTTTTATGTGGTAAATTGGACGCTTTGCTCTAAAATGTAAATTGCACACATCCATATATATAAATTAACCCTGATCATTATTATGTATTTTACTAAGTCTTTCTGTATAATTATTATGCAATTTTCATGTTACTGTCTATCTGCACTATAACTTTACGTTTGATTTTATAGTGGGTGAAATATTGTGCTAGATTATCAAAAAGCATCCAACATGATTGGAGTTCATTTCCCCTATCCATCAGGAAAATTCACATAAGCCTTTGGATATATATGGCTGTATGACTGTAGTCAAGGATTAATTCTTGCCACAGGGCTGTGTGTGATGATAAAATCTGTCACAGTCACGAGACGGCAAGAATGTAAGCCAATAATGTTAAAAATTCTGAAACATGAAATATGTATTTGTTTTTGAAGGCAACAGATCCTAAATCTTTATCGTGAATGTTGTTTAACATGTCATAGTTGAGAAAGAGCAGGCCTCACATAAGGGTGGGGCTTGTCATAAATCAGACTATCCTTTTATCAGCTGCCACCGTAATTTATTTCGTTTTCTTTCTTTGTGTCTGCTGTTTATTGATTTCGTCCCTTGTGGCTACAATTGGAAACACCTTATGTTGTGTTTTTGTTGTTCTTTGACTTGCTGCTCCTTCAGAAATGCCCCCAAAATGACCTTAAGATATGTTGCTTTAAGTAGGAAGAGAACTACAAACAAAACCCCCTACCACCAATGTGCCCTTGAGTCAAACACTTAACCCCAGGCTGCTCCACAGGGACTGTTGCCATAGTAAGGGAAGTCGCATTGGATAGAAAAGCTTCTGCTAAATGGCAAAGTTTGTAAGAACTGTATGTCTCTCAAAGGTAAAAAGTAAAAGATTTATCCATATTTAGCCAGCAGTGTACAAACTACTGGTGGTTGTCATATCTTCTTAAAAATGTATTTAAAAATGTATTTATTTATTTTGTCTGTCTGACCTTTAAAATCACCTTCATTGGCGTAACCTAATTTATTCAGGTTCATTCAGCCACATCAACAGTTCATATTTTGACTAGAGTTTAGCCAGTTAATAATATTAAAAAAAGTTATCACAAGAAGCACAATTTATGTTACTTTTAGCTCTAAAACCAAAATACTATATATATATATATATATATATATATATATATATATATATATATATATATATATATATATATATATATATACAGACATTTTTTTTACGACAAGAACATTTTATGGGTCTGGCTTCCGATCTCATCCACGTCCAGCTATTTTTAGCTGTACAAAACAGCTAATTTTGCTGCCTGATATTGCAAATTGTTATGTCTTACCATGTTATTTTAATGTGTTATCTTAATTAAGAACACACTGGTTTGTAGCGCAAACAGTTTTACCGTTTACTGCATGTTGTTATTCTTATTATTTCCCTATAGTGGATAATGAACCGGAGGTCTCGCCCATAGGCTTACTTCCGCGTTGAAAAAAAAGGTGGATAAAATCCCATACGTCTGTATACTTTTAGTGTGATTTTGATTTTATGGTGTTTTTCCACATTATTTTTCTCATAAGAGCTGGCGCGACCATTTGTAAATTTTATGGGTCTGGCGCATGTCCATCTATTTTTAACTCTACAAAACAGCTTGTTTTACTGCTTGATATTGCAAATGGGTGTGTCTTACCATATTGTTTTAATTTATTTTCTTAATTATGAACACATTGGTTTTGTAGCGCAAACAGTGTTACCGTTTACTGCACGTGTTATTTCCCTATAGCGGCTAATGAACCGGAAGTCTCGCCCATAGGCTTGCTTCTACGTTGAAGAATAAGGTGGATAGTGATAGCCTATTATTTAAATAATTAAGAAATAGTTTATGCTTCCTGCACTGTATAAAAATATTGTTAGATGTTAATAAAACAGATCATTACAGTATGTTGTGCAAGAAAATACTACTTCAATCTTCAGAATGTGACGTTTAATTCAAATTTGTTTAGAATTAGGCTATTTACTAGAAATTTCACGAAAAAAAAATAGTTGAGAATATTATTTCTACACCTTTTTTTCAGTGTAAAAGCACAAAAATACGCTATGTTGTGTGTGTATTATATGTTTTATGATGTTTTAGGGATAGCCTACTAATTACATGAATAGTTCACAATTGTGACTATATCTAAAAATATAGTTCAAAATAAAGCATGCATTTAATACGAAATTTAATATGGTGATGCAATATGGCAAGGTCCCTGTCCTGTGAGTGAAGTCCAGAGGTCAAATGAAATAACAGCACATTCTCGGTGTCAACTACCTTCACCATTTTTGCGACCGAAATGACCCGCTCTCTCATCCAGCACCTCGGACAGCGCCTGCGTCTCACGCGAGACTCAGCAGGAAGTGGCCATCATTCGCTCTTTTCAATGCGCGCACCCCTCCCATCCCCTTTCCTCCCGAGTCCCTCGCAATGACTGGCGAACGGAGGCACAGCACGGAACACGTATGCAGCAGCAGCATCTTCGCTCTGGCCGTGTGAAGAGATTGCAGTGTCTGCTTCCGCACCCGAAGTGTTTCAGGATATTAAAAATTCACCAACAGTCGACCAGCCCTCTGAATGCCGAACGCTACGTCAACAGACTGATACGTTTCCACGCCGTAAACATCCCATCGTGCGTTTAATTCGCTTGTACGGTTAGGCGAGCGCTGTCCGAGAGCAAAAATGTTGGATCCATCCTCCAGCGAAGAGGAATCGGACGGGATAGTGGAGGAGGAAAGCCGAGAGGTGATGGCTCCTCAGTCCGGATCTTCTCGCATCTCCCCCAGCAGGACCAGCGAGAGCTCCGATAGGCTCCAACCCGCCAGCCGAGGCTCCAGCGCCCGACCATCCAGCCCGAGCCCGTCGGCCGCCAGCGAGCAGGAAAAGGAGGACGTGGAGAAACTGCAGCGAGAAGAAGAGGAACGAAAGAAGAAGCTGCAACTCTATGTCTTTGTGATGCGATGCATCGCATATCCTTTCAACGCCAAGCAGCCGACCGACATGGCAAGGCGACAGCTGAAGGTAAGAGCCTGAGGTGCCCGGGTCTCACCTTGAGAAAAACGTTTTGCATCACAATGCACCTTCTGTGTCATGCAATTACAAGCACTGAAAACCCATGTGTATGCCAGGTTATATTACTCTTAAAGTGAGGGAACATTTGTAAAATCACCACATCCTGCATGGGACACCTATAAAATCACAGCCTTCATTTGCAGGTTGTTTTTTAAGCCGGAGAGGTCCTGTCGCGAGACCCCAAACCCGAAGGAATTCGTGCACGTTCGGTCAAATTCGGCCGTACGAGACGAGCTCTAATTATAGAAATTCTTCAAGAGGCTGATGGACCAAAATAAAGCGGTGTCATTGCCGTAGTACGGTCATGTGACTCGTTCACATTGGAAGTCAGTGGTTGTGTGCAGTCTTGCGGCCATAGGATATTCAGTTTCATTTGCGCCATCTCTAGCGCCACTCATTCATCTTCCAAGGTGACTTTTGGTGTAACAGATGCGAACGCGGGATTCACTGTTCGGAAGGTCGAAAAAGCACAACGAACGCATTTGTCAAGTCACCTGATTATGTAAACACTTCACCTTGTTTTGTCATAGTGAAATGATGAAATACGATTAAGTAAAACACTTCATCGTAAGTTCATCATATTTTACTTTCGTTTTTTTTTCTGACTAAATGAAGTGCAACAAATCTAACGTGTTTAGAAATTATGCTTAGAGTTTTATTTGCATGGAACTGACTCAAGACTGGAAGAAACAAAAGAAACCTGTTATAGCCATCCTACCATAAAAATGTTTCTTTGTTCAAAGAGGTATCTTTCAGAGGTCCCATCCAATTTCCCTCAGTTATTGATCCAGGCTGATCCCTGACTATTTACAACATGCTCTGAAACCACAGTTAACAGCTAGAGTTACTGCTAGAGTAAGTGACGAAAGGAAAAACATCTGTTCTTTTGTCCATTCTTATTCTGGTATTCGCTATTGCACACTTTTTTTTTTTCTAAAAGATTTAGACAATCAAACAGACTGTTGGCTGTTTGGATTTGACCTGACTACTGTTATTTTTCACAGTATGAAAAAAGAGAAAAAAGTATAGAGAAAACGGGACACATAGCATGTGTGATGTGTAAAATAACAAAAGCTATCTGACATTGTCAACGTAGCAAGATTTATATTGTCCCAGATTTGGTTATGCAATATGGCTTACTCAGATGAGAACACAATAGAGCTCATTGAAAAACTGCATGCATTTGTCCCACACTATTGTTATTCAATGCCTCACGTGAGCCCAAAGAGGCCATTACAGATGGAAAAGCTTTGATCAATAACATTGCATTGGAATACCTGCTGTTCGTCATTACAGGAACTCAAAGCTCTGATCTTCACAATGCGTCCCGGTTCAGTCGAGTGAGTCAGGGCTGGTGGTATTTGGGTCCTAACAGCGAATCTCAGAGTTGAGTCACTGTTGAGGTCCTTTAGGTTCAATAGAGTCATTGCAGTCAATCACTTCCATGACTCAGAATCATTCATGTGAATCATCGACATCAAGGACATCTATCAAGAGCAGGGTCGAAAGATGGGTATAATTCTGTTTTGTTATTGGCACTAAAATCACTGAGAGGTATGGTGAATGGTAAAAGACAAGAGGCTTTATTAAAAAGCTACTCCATAGATTCATGCACCATGTTGTGCTTTAGTCATTTTAAGATTAACTTTTCCCAACAGAATTCATACAGTCAATAGGATTCAATTATTGCTATATGACAGCATGACATTTACCTGTATACTCACTGAATATAAATCTGAAATTAAAATAATTGAATATAGGCCTATGGATAATGGATGGAAAATGAAAAAAGACACACATATGTACACATTAACATACATTTTATACAAAATAATATAATAAAGTTGAAAAACAATAATTTCAAACGATCAAAAAACATTTTTTTCTGGCGTGTTATGCCAGGCTAACACTACAGGATTTTTCCCTCCCGAGAATCGGAGCAAAAATCTTGTTGAGCACCTCCAACGGTACCGATGTTCGGCGCAGATTATCTGGTAATATGCGGCGTTCACAGATCGAATCTTGCACCTCCCGATCTGCTCGCACACAAATCGGGGCCACCCCGATTAATATCAAACATGTTTGATATTTAGTATTTTAAATCGGGGTGACAAGGGCTATATGATTACATCAGTGCTTTCACAACAGCCAATGCGCGACCGCAAAACAGCTGCTGTACGGGTCCGATGGATAGTGGAGATGGAGAAAACCGCTTCTTGAATTTTTGTAGTAACACTGTCTGTATAATGTGTCGAAAACGTACCACAGCCGTAAGGAGTAAGAGAAGCTCTGGGGTGAAATCGTCTCATTTTTTGAACATACCGGGTGAGTGCTGCTAGCAAGCTAGCTAACATATGTAAACATTAGTTGCTGAAATGACGATCTGTTGCGTAAGATCACATGAGGTGATCCCTCCGGCATGATAATCTTAATAATATCTTGTAAATTAGTGTGTGATGCGCCACGATTTTCAAATCTTGTAGTGTGTACATGCTTAGGATTTCAGGGAAGATAATCTGCAAATATTCTCCTTATGTGTGCCCTGCAACCAGATTTCATAATCGGTTAGGATTTTAAAAATTCTGTAGTGTGAGCCCTGTTTTAGATGGAAAAGACCATTTCATTAAACTGGAAAAATTGGATTCTCACAAATGAATTTTGGGATATCATCACTAAGATTCATTATATATATACATATATATTTTTTTTTAATCTCTTTGGGCTGCGGTACTTTATTTGCAGAAAGCTTGACGAGTAGTTTTATGGGTACTTATTCAGCTAATGTGATATCAGAAGAGCTCAAGGGATTGAAGGTAATGGCTGTAGCATATGTCTCATTAAGTAATTACAGTTTTTCTATCATGAAGAAAATCAAATCTCCTTCATGCATTATTTCTTATGCGTATGGAGTAGCTTGACTTTCTGTCGCTGCTATTTGACTGTAAAGCAGGGACACAGTGTATGTCATTTATCAAGCTCATGCCCAAATGTTCATTATAATGTTACCTAAAATATTATGCTAGGTCATGGTGATTTTGTTGCAAGGAAAAGTTATTCTAAATGGACGTTGTAATCTATTGTAATAATATAATGCATTCCGCCTAATCAGAATTCCACATTATTCTCCTTCACTTGTAAATCACAACCATACATTGGGGATATTATTATTAAATTTGCCATCAGTTATATGTCCATTTCTACTCTTGGGTGTCACTGAGTCTAGCTGCTGGCTAAAATCAAAACTTCTTCAGTTTTTTTAGTTTATTCACAAAATACCTTAAAGCATCCAAGTATGCAGTGTTTACACTGCAATCAAGTCCAGAATTAAATTTAAAATCTTTGCTCTTTTAAAAGGCTACCTTCCAAGCTTGGATGCGTTTTTCAACTAAGTTTGGTGCATCTAAAGGGCTTATCGTGGCTCACATCTTCAGCAAGCTGCTCATTACTCAGCCTTCCAATGCTTGGCCAGTTCATTACAAAATTCAATAATGTTGAATGACAGCCTCATTGTTTCTATATAAGTCACGTTTCATTTTCTTTCCTAGTTTAAGTACAGGAGGTCACTTGTACTGTGTGTTTCGCCTTAGACTAATTTGTATGCTGTCAGGAGCGTCTCCTGTACTCACCCTGTATCTGCTCTCCTGAGCCTCTGGTCTGGGCCGACAGCCCTTGCTTGAACCCCAGATGATACAGGCACATGATAGAGATCTCTCAGCAGTTTTGTTCACGGGCCTTGGGGGAGGATAGAATTTCAATTATCTCCATCCTTCCTGTGTTTGATTTCATCACTGATAGATGGTAGATGTCCCCCCATTTCAGCAGATAAGGTGGTCTCGTAACAAGGGCACATCAGAGGCCCTTACAGACTCCAGACCCTCTAACTTTATGATGCACCTATAAACTGAAGCGTCAGGATTTTCATTAGATCAGTACATACTTCCCTGTGTGTACGTCATGCTGAGAGATCACACCTCCTAGAATAATATCAGCAGTGACAGCTTTCAAGGGCTCATTGTCTTTTACTTAGCTGGGTAAGCAAATCCTTGTGTCATTTCAGCTGTACTTCTCTGCAGATGAGGTCTACTTTCCTACCCTTTTCTCCTTTATCTTTATTTTGAGCTTCCTCTTCTTCTGTTTTTTACCTAATCACTTGGTCACAATTACCTGTTCCTAAAATAGGATCTTATTTAAAAAAAAGGGCCTACATATATAAATGTACAAACAAATATTGTAATTAATAAATGCACATATTATAAAGACACAACAGTTAGTTCTGGTCCTTGTATTTCATCGTTTTTTATCAGAATCGGCAAGTTGCATTGTTACACATACAGCCATGATTGTTTCTATGAGTCATCTGAATTGTTCATTTAAATGAACCCTTAAAACCTACTGATTTGTTTAGGAACCAACCAAGTATGACTGAGTCATGCAGCTGTTCAGTCAATCAATTATTTCAACAAAACTGATTCATTCAGAAAAAGAAAAGAAAAGAAAAAAACATCTCTTTTGTGTTTTGCTTGGAGACTCACAGTGGTGTCCTGCTTTAGTTTTGCATGTTGGTAGAGGAAAAATAGACTTAATAAGTGCAAATGTTGTGTTGAAATGGAATTTTGCAGAAATGTGTTTATTGAACTGGTATATTAAAACACAAAACAGCAATGGTGCAAGGTTAGAAAAACATGTCTTTGGAAGTATTTTGCATGATAAAAATATTAATATTCATATTTATCTTTACATGTATTAATTTAGCAGATGTTTTATATGAATATATTTTATATATGTGACCCTGGACCACAAAACCTTAAGTAGCACGGGTGTATTTGTAGCAATAGCCTAAAATACACTGTATGGGTCAAGATGATCGATTTTTCTTTTACGCCAAAAATCATTAGAATATTAAAGATCATGTTCCATGAAGATATTTTGTACATTTCCTACCTTAAATATATTAAAACTTAATTTTTGATTATCAATGTGCATTGCTAAGAATTCATTTGGACAACTTTAAAGGTGATTTTCTCAGTATTTTGATTTTTTTGTACCCTCAGATTCCAGATTTTCAAATGTTGTATCTTGACCAAATATTTTCCTTTTCTAACAAAGCTTAGAAGCTTATTTATTCAGCTTTCAGATGATGTATAAATCTCTCATTTTGACCCTTATGACTGGTTTTGTGGTCCAGGGTCACTTACTTATTTATTTATTTATTTATTTATTTATTTATTTATCAATCAGATTTTACCAATTCCTAATTGGAGTCAGGATAAAGCTGACTATATGCTGAGATGAAGATGCACACACCAGTACTGAGTTTGCACATCTGCTTTATTGTCTGCTTGTGTGTGCATTTGCGTGTGAAATCACATGTTGACAGGCTTAGCTTGACTATTGTTTGTGTTGCAAAGTCACACCTTGTAAAGGCTGTTGACCTTGTGAAAAACGGCACAAAGGGACTGCAGTGTTATACTGTCACTCACAGCTTGGCCTTTTATCTATGTACAAGCCTTTAGTGGATGCGTATTTGAAATCTTAAACTCATGCTATTTAGATATGCAGTACTAGGAAAAATGCTGATTGTGCATACAGTAAATGTGCGGGTTGTATCATCACACACAAAGGGTTATGAATGAATAGGATGGAAATGTACTGAACTGCTGGTCTCAAATGAGATGCATCACCTTTATTAATGTGATGTCTGGTGTTCACGCATTAAAATGAGGGTCTGTTTATAGCGTCTATCTAGGAGAAATAATGCCTGTCCCACATAAAAGGCTTTACAAACCAGTTAAATGTCTGCAGTGCTGTAGGGCTTGCAAAAGGTAGATACTGAAATATTTTTTTCTATTTATTACAAGAGGCAAGCACAAGAAGGATGGCTGAATGAGGAGTGAACTCAATCAAACCCTGTGTTTCAGAGTATTTAGCACAATCAAATCCAACGAGAATGACCCAACAGGACTCCTCTATGGTCTGAGAGCCCCACTGGGTTGGCCTGCTGGCCACATGATTTTATTCTTGTTCAGACAGGAAGGAAAATCAGAGCAGCTTTGTGTGATGGATGAAGTTACCATGCCTGTATCGAGTTGCCAGGCTCACAAATTCAGTTTCATTCTCCACTGATTTCCAATTGAGGTCTTTTACGGAGCGACACTGCCAGTATGTATTGTGTGTGTGTGTGTGTGTATGTGTGTGTGTGTGTGCGCGTGTGTATGAAACCTCTGCCGCAATCCCACATGCACGTTGAAAGGCAGGTCAGTTTGCTAAGCAAAAGTAGAGCTTCTGGTCAGTGTGAAATATGAAACAAGAGGAGACAACGAGACAAGAAAGGAAAGAAAAAATTCTGAGGATAGACAAGAATGTTTAATAGAAATTTAACAAGACCAAATATTAATAAAACAAGGTGCTTGATCCATGTCCATTGAAGTGCATGAAGATTTTCATTGCAACATCAACATATCAAAATATGAAATAACCAGCTTTCACAAGTGAACCATAAATCAGATTTGTAGAGCAGTGAAAACTAAAAAAAAGTATGAGGGAAGAAAAACATCCGTCAGGAAAAATAACCTCTCTTTTGGTCTTGAATGTGATGGGCTTTGATATGAAAAACAAGATGTAAAACTGAATTTGCATTAATAAGCCCAAATACATGTTACTGGAAACTAAAATTCAAGTGATGCTTCATTTTCTAGCAAAACAAAAATGCATGGCAAACGTTGCACATACTGTATGAAACACAGTCTGTAACATCAGTAATACAGTGTGGGTTGTGATTTTACGAGCGATTTCATTTAAAACAGGTCAGTAAGGATGAGATGAATTAATGGATCCACATTATATTTGCTATTTTGGTTTCTGTGTATGTCAAATTACTGACAAATTACTTTTAGAGAACAGTTATATAAGCAAATTCCGTTTTTTTTCACAATGCATGAATTCAGGCAGCAAACTGTTAAAGAAAATCAGCAGTTTGCAGTATGAACAGACACACCCCTATCTTTCCAAAATTCCGCCCTCAAAGATTAATTAAAGATGGAGGAGGACAGCAGTAGCAAATCTCAGTATTGTCAAAAACAACAGTAGGAAAATATCATTCTTGCAAGACAAACTAACAACTGACAGTGAAGGTAAATATGGCATTTAACAAGAACATTTCAACTCTCACTGTCAGATTCCCACTTTCCATATATGGGCGGCATAAACACCCAAAATGATTGACAGGCAGAAGCACATAAATGTTTTCTGATTGGCTCAGCAAAGAATTTTGACCTGTTTTGCTAAAAGTTTCGTCAGACATCAGATGCAAAATTCACTTTTACGAGGTGTTTGCATATAAATGTGGACACAACCACCCGACAATGATAAAAATCCATTCGCTTCTTTTTTTTTTTAATCCCTCAAAAACTAAACAGTCTCAATTATAAAGCCATTTTGATTTTCTGAGCAGTGTGACATCATATTGCTCAGGCCCCGCCCACGACCGCTGACGGACTGTCTTGTATTAGCATATTTCCATCCTCAGCCAGTTGTCCATTGACTGCCATTTTCTCAATGCTCAAGCAGGTGTAGAGACAACGTCTCGTAAGCAATGCAGGTGTTTTGTAATTAGATGTAAAAGTGAACATAAGACTCTTTATTTTCTCCTGACATCAGAGCCACTGAGGACGCAGTGGATTAGTTTTGTTTTTAATGGTAAAAACAGAAGAGAGGGGTGGGGTGAGCAGTAGCTCATTATCATTTAAAGAGACATGCACCGAACTGGGTCGCTGTGAACAGAGCTGTATTGACAAGGTAAAAAAGGTGCTGATGTACACAACCACTTAGAAAATTTAACCAAAGTATGTTACAGACATTTCATGAAGGCACTAAAGAATCCAACTTGTGGAAAATGTGCATCCAATGTCCCCTTTAAGTCTTAATAATACAGAGAAGGGAATATATAAGGGTAGAGGATGGGTCTATAGTGAAGAGAACAGGTTGAGGACACAGCAATGACAGCGACAATAATAGAAAGAGAGTGGAGGTCAGACAGGAGATTAGGAGAGCCTGAGAGACGGCAGCGGTTATGGCAGCTGGATGGAGCAGGAGTTAGTTAGGAGAGGATCCCGTGGAGATAAGAGGATGGTTGATTGAAAGGCCAGAGCTGGATCACCTCAGAAGAGATTTGGAGATTTTGAAATTACCTTATTAATATAACAGGGTGAGAGCGATGAAATTTATCGGTTCATTAAGCACACTGAGAGAAAAGGACAGGTGAGGAGAGGAACAGAGCGTGAGAGACCAGCAGATTCATTTTGTCAGAAGTAATAAACATCCAGCTGGACGGTCCTTAAACCTTCTTTATATAGCAGGTCATTCACATTTGAGTGTGAATTATTAAATAGTGGAATAAATGGTGGCTATTTTTAGTGCTGCTTTAATTAACTTATGACCCAGCTCTGGAGTAAATTTAGCCTGGCGCTATTAAAATGATAAATTTAGATTTATGTTATTGATATATCAACACAGATGAATGCACAAAAACTTGCTAATTATATCCAAATATTTAATGCATGCATGTAATATAAATATAACATACAACCATACAACGTATAATTTAATTCAGTGACTTTACTGTTAGAGGTCATTTCAGTGTAATGTCAATGTGGGCAACAAAAATGTTATGCATGCATATTCATTAATCAATGCTCATTTTGAAAGCTGTATTTGAACTTTTGGAACAGTGTATTTACATTTAAAAAGAGCCAGCGCAGTGTGTGTTTGAAAATGTTTGCTTTTGCTGAAAATGTGTTGATTTTTGTTCATATTTTTAGGGGCATTGGAGTATGTGTGGAAGTCTGTATTTTTGTATGGGTTCGTACATGTGTGATTTTCCATTGCTATTTAAAAAAGTGTTGCTCTGAGAGAAGTCTGAGAAAGATAGTGAGATGAAGGACATCTGCTCGAGCAATGGGAGCACTTTTCTGTAAATATTAAGACTGGATAGGAGACCCAAGGATACCATTAAGTGCATTTGCATAACAGAGATGAGAGGATAAAAGTCTCACATGTGCATTTGTTTTTGTTTTGGTCTAATTAAGATGATACCTAATCATAAATGTGCATTCACACTTATAGTTCAGGAACTATGGATAACTTACTTCTGGCCTAATAAAGCTCCTAATGAGACTTCTAATATTCATGGAAATAAAGTGTCCTGCCCGTGATCAATTAGAGGCAAAACTTATGTTTAATTTATGGTGCTATTCAGGACTAATTGGCTTCTCATATTTGTGCACTTTGAAGATAGACGGCTCAATTAGGGGTGAGAGAAATAATAACAAGCCTCTCTAGTTTGTATAGTGCAGAAGCAAACCAAAACTAGATTTGATTTGGTGTATAAAGGGATATGTTGAATTTTTATGGTTTTAATGTGCAACCAAAGCTACATTTTTGATCTAGAGCTGAAAAGCAGAACATTACAAAAGTAAAAGGCAACTAAAAGTTGTTAACCATACTGTATAGCGTTTAATAAAATGATTTAATTATAAATTAAATGTAACTTTTATTACCAGTTAATGTGCTAAACTTTGATTTGGTGTACAAAGGAATATGTTGAATTTTTAGGGTTTTAATATGATTTAATGTGCAACCAAAATCCACATTTTTATCTAGAACTGAAAACGGAACACCAAATTAAATTAAATTTAAATAAAATACATTTTAATATTTGCCTTTTAATAAAATTCACTAAAATATGAAAAAGATTTTTTTTTTAAATATATAAATTATTAATTTTTGAGGCTATTTGTAGATTTAGGACATAACTGACACAAGGGAGTGTTAATTAGTCAAGTGGGAACTGTTATTGGCTGTCTGATGCTGATATTCACAAAGCAGCCGGTTAATCACTGCCCAATATATAGGCCTATCACTAGCCTTGAGCCAGAACAGTAGTTTGGATAAGTCTGCAGGTTTTTTCGCCTAGAGGCATGAAGAGTAGGATGAAAGGAAGTAGTATTAGCCGGAGTGGAGGAGGAGGATGGTGTCACAGTCTAGTGTGATGAACAGCAGTAGCTACTAGTTGTTGTGGCACTACAGCCGTGTCTCTCTAGGAGAGCTGCCTGGACCCTTATTCTAAAGCATGTGACAGAATTTTCTCATGCCGTCGCCACCACAAACACCCACTCTCCCCCTTGTAAACCAGAACACACACACACACACACACACACTCTTTCTCCTCTTCCTCCCTCCCATCCAGCTTTTTCCATATCCTATAATCCATTAAGCGGCACTAGCACTCCTTCCTTTCACTCCCTGTCTCTCCCTCTTCCTTTATTTCCTGGCAGGCCGATATGACCTTCTGTGTTTCTCAAGGTCTCTGTTTCGACAGTGAACATGTGAAGAGAGCATCCATTGCATTTTAGCATTAAAGCTCTTTCTAATCCCATTTTATCTTAATTTTTTTAAGGGGGCAAAAGTTGCAGTCTTGGCCCATTTTGTGCCCTAGATGAGATAAGACACGGCCAAAGGAGAAATATACACTTTTTCACAACTTAGTAGTTGATTGCATAAATATAAGATGTAATAATTTAGTGGTATAGTTTTGGTTTTGCACATATATATATATATATATATATATAACTTGTCTTAAAACTTAAATTATGTACATGTCATCATCTATATAAAGATATAACAATGTGTGTTGAGTAATAAATGTATTTATTATATATGTTGTCAAGGTTTTTGAACAGTTCTGCTTACCAAGCCTCCAGTTATTTGATCAAAAACAGCAAAAGCAGTAATATTGTAAAATATATTTTTTTAAAAACATGCAATTTAAAATAACTGCTTTCTGTTTTAATATATATTTTAAAATGTCATTTATTCCTGTGATCAAAGCTAAATTTTCAGCATCATTACTCCATTCTTAAGTGTCACATGATCCTTTAGAAATCATTTTAATATGCAGATTTGCTGTTCAAGAAACATTTTTATTATTATTTTTTTTACTATTATTAATTACAATTTTTTTATTATTCTTATTATCAATATTTAAAACAGTTGAGTGCATTTTTTTTTTTTTTTTTTTTTTTCAGGATTCTTTGATGAATAGAAATATCCAAAGGTCAGCATTTATCTGAAATAAAAAGCTTTTGTAACATTATACACTATACCATTCAAAAGCTTGGAGTCGGTAAAATTCTATTAATTATTTATTAATAGAAATTAATACTTTTTTTTTAGCAAAGATGTTTTAAATTGATCAAAAGTGATGAAATTTATGTTAGACAAGATTTGTATTTCAGATAAATCTGTTCTTCTGAACTTTCTATTCATCAAAGAAACCTGAAAAAAATTCTATTCAGCTGTTTTCATCATAATAATAATAATAAATGTTTTTTGAGCAGCAAATCAGAATATTTGAATGATTTCTGAAGGATCATGTAAACGGAGGAATTACGCTAAAAAAAAGCAGTTTTGAAATCACAGGAATAAATTTTTTTGCTGTACTTATCAAATAAACACAGGCTTGGTGAGCAGAAGAGACTTATTTAAAAACATTCAAAACCTTACTGTTAAAAAACCCCCCAAAACATAATGCATAATGTTTGAATATAATGTTTTTTTATATATATTTGAAAGTGCATTTTAGGTTGCATTCAAAATTCATTTGACTAAGGAGGCACGCACATGTCGCTTTTGTCATAGTCTGTCCGCACTGACTGCATCTTTTCTCTCAGAGTAGCATTAATTCTTCACGGGAGGAAGCCATCTTACAGAGTCTGTGTGTCACATGGCACAAGTTCTTATTTTTAGCTGGATTAGTGGAGTTTCAGGCAAGTGCTTTCACCCACACACACGTTAGCTTTCTCTGAGACAGACACACACACGCCCATTAACTCTAATACTGAGCACACTGTAGCTTTTTTTCTGTCACACACACTGTCTCGTACTTACATACCTCTCAGCTCACATAGAAGCACCAAAAACCTTCTAAAGGCACTCTCTCTGTCTTTCCATCACATGAGACTTTTAGCTTTTCCCATCATTTCCCCCACTTTACTCCCTTACTCACTCTGAACATGTCTTTTCCGTGCCTCGCGCACTTCTGTCAAAAAAAAAAGGCTGGCTGTGGGCTCTGTCTTTTGGAAGTGTGATTAAAATGCTACAGTTTCACAATCCGCTGAAGAGCACTATACTCTGTTCTGCCGATGGATGCTTCACCCGCACCCAAATCCTACATCACATAGTCTTATTCTGCTGTCAATACGCCGATAGAGTGTTAGTGAGACAATGTTCGCACACAGAGAGACTAGTACACACATAACAGCCTAAGTCCAGGGGTTGAACTGAACATATTTAAAAAGGCATTGTGGTGTGTGAAGTTTTGTGTAAGAAAATGCAAAGTAATCCGTTCGCTCTGAGACGAGCTTCTGTTGCTTTAGGCTTTATGTTTCTGCTAAAATTCTGTATATGCTTTGGGTTGTTACAAAGGAATATTTTATTACAGCGCTTGCGAGCCAGCAAAAGAGCTGTAGTATTGAATGTCAGCACAGCTGTTACTAAGAGTCATTTTTGCTTTTGCACAAGTTCTATAAACAACAGACTGCCCATTTGTTTTTTTCCTGTTATTGTTTTATAATGTTCGCAAGACTTAAATTACAATAATATAATATTAGAGAGAACAAGAACAACTGTGAATACAGAGGAAAAAAATACATTTAGATTAAAAATTGTTCAATAGTAGAAATTGCTCAGTTGTTCCTAATGTGGGAATTTTATCAGAGGAGGTTTTTTTTTTTTTTTTTTTAAATGATTATAATAGTATCCGAAGCAAATACTTTGTGAATATAATATTTAGCCACCATTTAAACAAAGAAACAATTAAATAGAAAAATATAAATAAAAAAAGAAAGGTTACATGTCATAAATAGCTGTGGGTATTTTTTTCAGTGACTCTTCCTGCACGTTACATGGATAAGTCAATAGGTGGCGACAAGTGACTGTCTTTACGAGTGATTCATTGATTCGTTCCTTCAACCGATTCGTTCAAAATGCTAAATTCATTCAAAAAGAAACAAAAGTGCTTTGAACGAGTAATTGACTCATTCACTCATCTGATTCGTTTAGGAGTGAAACAAGCCACTGGTTTGAAAGGTTTTATTTATATTTATCTGCATTAACACATTTTAAACTTTTTTTGTTTTTCCAATTTAGATATGATCCTTGCTGAATGTGCTTCTTCAAAATTAGGCTAAATGCAATTAGTTATTTTTTCGTCATGTTTACATTTATAATAATTTATTACTAAATTTACCTAATAGCAGTTGCAAATGAATTAAATAATAGGCTATTCCTTATGATAAGACATATCATAAAAAAACATGTATTAATTGTGGGTATTTTTTCAATGACTCTTTCTTCATGTTACACAGATAGGTCAATAGGTGACGACAAGTTACTGTCTTTATGAGTGATTCATTGATTCGTTCCTTCAACCGATTTGTTCAAAAAGCTAAATTCATTCAAAAAGGAAACAATAGTGCTTTGAGCGAGTAATTGAATCATTCACTGAACTGATTCGTACATAGCATTCAGGAGCGAAACAAGCCACTGTTGTTGTGAATGAGTCATTGATTCATTCACTTAACTGATTTGTTTAAACCACTGATTCAGCCAGGAACAACCCCCCCTGCGTGTTCATGCCATTTTGTGACTCTACTGTTTGGAAATTCATTGTTGAAGCAAAAACAGACAAAGTAACTGAAAATATCCTGCCTAAAATGTAAGTTGCCCAAAATTTTTGTTTATTGAACTGCTATATAAATGCATTGTCACACTTGCAGTCGTGCTATTTTTACGAATATCAGCCTTTTCTTCATCTTCTTATTTAATTATTACTCCACATATCATAATTATCTTAAGTATGGTTGATGACTTGAAGTTCAGTTATGCTGAAGGATTCGAAAGTAAATTACCTCCAAAATGGAGGTCTTATGCCCTTCAAACAGCACGTATGAAATGGTAAATGCTGGTTTGCATGGTGGTTATTAATTTTCGATGTAATGTGCTTGCGGGGACTGCACAGTAGAAGGCCGGTGTCTCTGCCTTGTGGCTCAGAGACACCAAAACTAACCAGCTGCTATCTTCAGCACTGGCTTTGTGGGTTCATAGACCCTCTGCGCTCTAAGCATCATGCTAAACATAGAAAATGCCATGGAGGGACGCAGGGAGGGGAGAGGAGAGGAGGAAAAGAGTTGCGGGCTGCAGGACAATGCAGAACACTCTGTTCCCCTTTGGCAGATCAGTTCCAGGGAGTCCAGTGAAGCTGGGGAATGATTCGTCAGGGCAGTTTTGTGATGCTAATGTTCCTAAGCCAAATCAGCTTTGACGAGTGAGCCCTGTATTCAGAGGTTTCATATTATTTGCTCAGTGTTTGTGCATGTGTTTGTAACTGCAGTGCTGCTGGTATTGTTTCCTTGCCTTTATTCAAAGATTTTGTTTGTTTATGTGAATGGTTTTCTATGTGCTTGTTTGCTTATTGTTCTGATTGTTAATTGCATCCACTGTACAGCAAGCATTAATAAATGTTCTGCTAGAAAGTCCATGACCCCTTTGGTATGATTAGATATGTTGATATTCTCATTGGCACATCATGCTAATAGCATCATCAATGCAACAAAATGAGTTTGTGCAGAATCACACATCTCTAACGCTTAACCACACAATCTCATTGATTCAGTTTTTCCTCATTATGTAATAGATATGTGATTGTATAATGTAAAGTGTATCTAATGTCATCACCTAAAATGTTCTTTTTATTTAATATTATATTACAGACATTTTTCAATTTACTGGCAGTGAAAATGGCTGTTAATTGTTTAATGATAATATATATTTTGCAACAGACCAGTGCTTGCTTCCCAGTGCAATACATATTGCTGTCTATTAGGTGGAATTTATTATATAATATCATATAATGCAATATTTTTTCAATAGTTTGTCCCTGTAACAGGAAACTAATTGTGAAATTTGCATGTTATCTTTTTGAATATTTTTCAAAAGGGGTCAGTAAGAGTAAGAGTAAGAATCACGATTTTCACAAATATATTAAGCTGCACAACTGTTTTCAACATTGATAATAATAAGAAATGTTTTTACAGCACTAAAATGACCTTTTAAAATATATTAAAATTGAAAACTAAAAAACTGAAAATTGAAAAGGTTTAATTGTAATTATATATATATATATATATATATATATATATATATATATATATATATAAATCTTACTTGTTTTTGAAATATTTTCAATAGCTTCAGTCAAAATGGCTTCTTATTAAAATGCATTAATATAATTTTTGTTTAAGACTTTGTCTGAGATAAACTCTGAAAGCAAGTGGGAAGTTCCATTTAAGTTGTACATAATGTACTTACAAATGATTACAATACAAGTGTGATATTAAATTTGGCTTTGTGTGTTCCATTTAAATTCAGCCTCTTGTTCCATTTCATTTAGTTGTCTGGGTCTAAATTTGGCAAACACCTCCATTTTCTCTCCCCTATTCAGTTATGTAACATTTTTTTTTTTTTTCTCTCTCATCTACCCCTTTCTTTGGTGTCAGGCTTGTATGTAGGAAATTGAAACCCCAAATCCAAAAACAAATTTACATTGAGATAACTTCAAATTAAATTAGGTTTAATTGGACTTTCTTTTCTTTTTACGAAAATAATTAAGATGCAAACGATTGAATGTGAATGTGATACTTCCCCTTCTGTGAAGTAACATTGAAATCACTCATCCATATTTCCTCTCTTTTTCTCTCTCTCTCTCTCATGCATCATCTCTGGCCCACAGCAAAAGCTGCTGCACTCATGCAATTATCATAATTACTAACGACTCTGCAGTCTGCTGCTGAGTGTGCACACGCACACACTGATAGAGTGCCTCATTTTCTTCCGCTGTTTCTTCATTCACACAAAAGAAAATGTACACTTTTGTTTTTCACACAAATGAAATGTAAATGACGCTATAAATAAGATATGGCTGCTGAAATGATAATGTTATAGCAGGAGAATGGTTTCATCAGGTGAAGCTGAAGTAAAAACCCATGCGATTGTGTTTTCAAAGAAAGAGTGTCTCGAGTCTCATTAGCTAAAGCTGAAAAAAACAATAAGCCAACAAAGTTCAAGCCCAGATGAACCGTCTTTTATTTCTGTCTTGTTAGGTGATTATACCGAATTGCTCATTGGAGAAATCACTTGACAAGTGCAGTTTTCCATTCAGTGTTGATATATTTCCTGTTGAAACATGATGTTGCAGTAAGGGCTCGATATATTGGTTCTTGCTAGATGGTTGCAGATGAGAAAAATTCTTATTCAGTTCTTTCTTTCTGATTCAAAAAATCAAATATCATCCAGCTCCAGCTTTGCTGTAGTAGTTTGTAGGGAAGCATTTACTTATTTAAAGTGAACTTGCATTCTCCACTGGTGGTGACGTATGGAGGTTGAAATATGTTTGACTGCTCCAGAGTGTGTACAAATGAATCAGGCTGTTACAGGGCAATCATGATAAGAGGGATCCAGAGGGAATTCTAGGATGGGGGTGGAGGTACCATTAAAATGCTGATGGATATTGGTCAGGCCTGCACCTAGAGGCTCAATAGAGAAAAATGTAGGGGAGCTTTATACAGCCTAATGTAATTATTCAAAAAGTGGAGATGTTCTATATTGTGTTACAACTGCGAAACACATTTATATAGTATTACAGTGTTTTTAATGTTTAAAATCAGCATTTATTCATAGTTTCAGTTTTTATTGTGATTTTTTAATAATTTTGTTAAGTGCGTATGCCAATTATATTTTTAAAAACTATTTTCTAGTGCTTTACTTTTAATTTCATATTTAGTTTTAAGTAGTAGATACTTCAACTTAATTTCATTTAATTTAAGTTCTTATGTTTAAGTTTTTTATCTAATAGTTAAATTTTATTTTCAGTTTTATTTCACTATAAAAAACTATGGAAGCCTGTTTCTGCCACTGAATTAAAAATAAAAATAGTACTTTTTTTTTTATCTCACAATTCTGATTTTTCCCCTGAGAATTGCATAATACAAACTCACAATTCTGACTTTTTTTCCTCAAAATTGTGAGATATAAACTCGCAATTCAAATTTTTATTTATTTTTTTTTTTTGTTTAATTGCACACGAATTACACGAGTTACATTCTGGGGAAAAAGTCAGAATTGCAAGTTTATATGTTTAATAAGTTTATATGACTTGCATTTGTGAGCTTATTTCATGCATATTATTTTGTTTTGTTTTGAATTGTGAGTTTATTTCTTTATTTCTCAGA
The DNA here is from genome assembly GCA_036247105.1 of Cirrhinus mrigala. Taxonomy (NCBI): domain Eukaryota; kingdom Metazoa; phylum Chordata; class Actinopteri; order Cypriniformes; family Cyprinidae; genus Cirrhinus; species Cirrhinus mrigala. The sequence goes on from CM070012.1 coordinate 25,905,368, forward strand.
ATTGCAAGTTTTTAATCACGCAATACTGATTTTATAACTCACAATTGTGAATTTATATCACACAATTCTGACTTTATAACTCGCAATTGCGAGTTTATCTCTCACAATTATGAGAAAAAGTCAGAACTACGAGTTTATATCCCACAATTCTGACCTTATTTCTCAGAATTGAGAGTTTATATCTCACAATTCTGACTTTATAACTCGCAATTGTGAGTTTATATCTCACAATTATTAGAAAAGTCAAATCTACCTTTTTTTAAAAATTGTAGGCTAGTAAATGTGAACATTATGGGCAGGTTTACCATTATCATTTTAATGTGTTCCTTTTCTAGCTTTTTTTCCTTCCTTTTTAGCATTAAAGGTGCTGTGAAATCGAAATGTAAGTTTGGTGGTGTTTAGTTAATGTCTGTTCGTTTTGAGGCCATATGCTAATGTGCTTCAAAACACTGACAAAATAAACTTCTAACAGACCTGATGCATTTAAAATTTATCATCTTTTTCTTCATAGACAGTGTGCCCTCCCTTTGATGTGTACCTAATATTTAACTTCCTCTTCCAGTATGAAATATGTCAACACAGGAAAGAAAATAGGGCCTTAAAACACCTGCATTCGACTGTCTTCATTATATATACATGGATGTTAGATATTCATTTCATACAGAGCACGCACACACACAAACACACTCCAAAGCTGTCAAGTTAGAGTGTTAACATACATCACCTCCAGTGTGCCTGTACCCGGCCTTCATAAAAACTATTCTGGAAATAACAAAGAGAAAAGCATACTCTGAAATATTGAGGGCTGCAAGCTGTTCTTCAGGGTTATAGTATTCTCTGTACAGACAGTTCAGAAGGCAGATAAAGTCAACTGCTCTATGTGTGTGTGAAGGAGAGAGGACAGTAGCAGAGAGATGAACACACAGATGGTGCTGTGATGCCTCACAGGCACATGCTACTTTGTACTTTTCCACCTTCCTCCTACACACTTGCACACAGAAAACCCTGTTTCCTTTAGATTTTGTCACACTGGTGGTTTCAAGGCGAACGGCAACATAACATCTTGTTAACTTTGTGTTTTTTTGTATGCTTAGCAAGCCACCATATGCATGACAGAGCAATAGAGCACATTTAAAGGTTTGGAATGTTTCAGTGAGATAATAAAAACGGTGACTTAACGTAGAAAAAAGGAATATAGTCATGCACATCATTGGCCCCTTATCACATAAACAGAAATAGTGCATACATACTTTACAGTAAGGCTAAAAATACTATATGTGAGGGGTAACGTACAGTCAAACAGTCTTTTTTTTTGCAAAATGTACTCTGACAAGATGATTAGAAGAGGATAGGGTTTATCTTTTGTAATAATGACTGGCTCACTGTAAACTCTTCTGCTTATTGCACTGGTACTTACCAAATGAATAAATAAAAACCTATGAAATATTGATTTGAGTTTTTATTACGTGAGAAGAAAGAGTGGAGGAATATTGAAGACATAGCACAGCTTTGTTGGAAATCACATGCTCCTACAGTTTATAGGACATTATGCAAAATGTTTGAGCACAGAACGCCATGACGGACCAATCAGGATCAATTATTCTGGAGAGTCAGGTGGTACTGCTGTGTACTATGACCGTTATACAATAAAACAGTAGTTTTGTTTGTGAACCTGCTCTGAGGACAGGGATAAACAATAATAAATGCAAATTAAATTTAATTAAAATACTTTTTGAAAGATTGACTTAAAATTAGTGCTGTCAAATCGATTAATCGCGATTAATCGCATCCAAAATGCATATGTATGTGTAAATATTTCTTAAATATACACATGTACGTGTGTATATTTGAAGAGTTTGGTTCCAAAACGCGATAAACGCCATTTTTTACAAAATTGAGTTCCTGCCAAAATCAGTATTGCATCTGGTCGGTATTGAAAAGGCAATTTTTAATTTTACGCAAAATGCGATATCCGCCGTGTTATTCTGTCATGTTTTCTCCTTATCTTTCCAAACCGCGACAAACGCCAGTCTCCCTTCTCTGCAGGATGCGATACATCCACTCAGCCAATCACGGCGCAGCATTTCACGCATTGTAAACAGTAAAGGCGGCGCTTTGCATACAGGCCGCATCTTAGTTTTCAACATTGGGTAATGTATCACAGACATATCTGACGAATCCTTTTATAAACAAAGTGTGTAAAGAGTGTAAATAAGAGATTCATTGTGCAGTGTAGAGAGCTTTGTTGATTATAAAGGAACTTTGTGAGATCGCGATTAACTAAGAGTGACAGCTTTTAATGGTTTTAAGTGAGTTTGTAAATGAGATACTGATTACTGATTACTGTTTCCTTTATGAATGAACGTGTGTTTTTAAAAGGATCTAGTGAGTCAATGAATCAATTACCTATTCATAAAGACATAAAGACAGCTTTATTCCTGAACGAATCAGCCGTTCGAACGAATCAAATCAATGATATGACTCAGTAATTAAAACTGCCACCTACCTTCAGTTTTAGTTTAATTTTTAAAGTATCTTCTTCATCATTTGATATTTCTATATTCAAATATTTCTATATTTTTATATTTTATACTTAAAACATTAATCTCAACATGAATTTATGAATTCGATTGCACTCATGCCACATCTGAGCCTCATTAAACATAAAAATACACCTACAAGCCACTTTTGTGTTCTTCTGTGCCACCTCTGTAGTACAAATTTATTTTGTTAATACTGATTTCATTTGATTGGCACCTTATTCTTATTCTGTTGTTTTAATTAGAATTTAAAAAAAAAAAAAAAAAACTTATCAAATATATTTAAAAAAAAATTGAAATAAAAGATGACATACTTTTAATAAAGTTAAAAAATGCCATTACAAAGGTAAAAACAAAATTCCCCTCTAATTCATTTTAAAGAGTCAAATATCACCTCGTAATGGGAAGGCTAATTTTTGATCAGATTTTTTGATTATTGATTAGAAGGTGCTCCTAAAATTTTGACTGTGCTCCTACATTTTTTAAGTTAGGAGCACAAAAGAAAAGTAAGTGTAGAGACCTGATGGATTTATTGCATTTTGTGGAGGAAAAAAAATAATTAGTTTTTATAATAAATCTCTAAAAAAAAAATTAAAAAAATAAAAATCTGGATTTTAATTTTAATGTTATAATAACCTAAAGATGCTATGTGAAAGTTTGAAACAGAAAATAGGTTTTTCATCTTGCCATTTTCTTGGTAAAGAAAACACATTTTTACTCAAAATTAATCAAAATGGATTTATGGCATTTTGGAACCAAACTCTTCATTTAGTTATACATATAAATATACAGAGCACACACACACATACATAATATAAATACAAACTTTTATATTGGATGTGATTAGAGAAAGAAAACACGACCCAGGCTACGTTAAATACTGGTTGCATGAGAATGGTTTGTGCCGCCCGCAATGTGTTTTGTGCTGTGAGTTATTGCCTCTGTTGTTAATTGCACTGAAATCACATTGATATGTTTATGCACTTAATAGCTGTGCACTTCTCGTATTCAGCACCCTAATACAATATTTGGCCCAGTGTTTGCTGCATGTGTTAGGCTGATAAATCACACACTGCTGTTTATGCATTTACAGAATTGACAATTTTCCTATTCAGCCTGTCGTGTCGTAATTTTGCATATTGTTGTGCAGTTCATAGTAATATAAAGGGATAGTTCATTAAAAAATCATTAGAAAATTCTGTCACTATTTACTCAGCCTTGGATTGTTCCAAACACATTTGCCTTTATGTTTTCAATGGGTTCTGAAAGTAAAACCATAAATAAAGATCTTAACACAGCTCTTTTGATATAAGTGATAATATAAAGTAAATAAAAACACAACATGACAGAACTTTAATTTTTGATCGTTTTTTTTTTCTTGGCTTGTTTTTATATGTTAAACAATTTCATAGTGTTGGCCGCAGTATTATATCCATTGTAAAATCTGGGCCCTGATGCAAAACCAGTTGATAACCACTGCCATAAAACACAGTGGCACTGTAACTGTCAGTGCTTCGCTCTTTTGCTTTATGTGAGGAGGAGGAGGATACTGTTTGGCCTGCTCTTTTTCTCCTTCACAACACTTCTCTCATTTCTGTTGCTTACTCGTTCGTCACTCTGTCATCTTGTGCCCTGATGACATTCAGGGAGAGTGATGAATCACATTAGGAGAGAGAGAGAGAGAGCGAGAGAAGGAAGTAGAAGCGTTTGTAGGCTTGCGGTGAAATAAGATGTATTATGCATGAAAAATCAACATATATAAAAAATATGAAGTATTCAGGTACACAATTTCTGCAAAGGGAAAGTTAAAATTAGAGCGTGCAAGTGAGAGAATGAGTGTGAGAGAGATGTAGCTAGAGATATCTGGCTGTGAGAATAGAGAGCATGTGTGTTATTGAGTTAGAAGGTGGGTGTTTCTTTCTTTCTTTCTTTCTTTTTTGGCTTAAAGCAGAAAGCGTATTTTTAAGTGTAGACTTGAGAAGAGACTATGTACTTGTGGGAGTGTTTTGGGAAAAACAAGGATGTATTAAATGTCTCTTCCTAAAAAAAGAAACTCAGTTTGCTTTGTCATTTGTTTCTGATAAATCTCTAACCCTTTTTGCGGTAACATCATTTACTTTAGTCCTGAACCGTAATAGAATTGGATCCATATCTGAGTGTGCAAAAATCTGATAAAAGATTCAACGGAGACCATTTTAGATTGAGTCACTGATTAAAAAGCGAACATTTTTTATATCATATTATCTGTAATAACTACAAACGAGTACATTGCTCTTGTGAAATATTTTTGCATTTTCACGAATTATCTGAATTTTGACATTGTTTTATTTTTTCGTTTCTCCCTGTAGATCACCAAGCAGCAGCTGCAGACCACTAAGGACCGCTTTGAGTCTTTTCTCAAAGGAGACACACAAATTGTGGCGGATGAAGCCTTCATCAATGCAGTTCAGAGCTATTTTGAGGTGAAGTATCATTGCAACAGTAGAATGAATGGCGGAAATTGACCCGTGTATTGCCCAAGTAATTACTCATGGCATTATTGGTCACTCAGCCTTTTTTTAATGTCTACTCTTAAACTTTTTAAGCATCGCTTTGGTCTCAAACCTGGCGCCTCAGACTCATCAGCCTATTTTGGTTTGATATTTGACCAAAGGTAAAAGAATGTGTTGTTTTCCTTATTGGTCAAAGAAGAATGTTGTTAAACTGTAAAATGGGCATTTTATGTTTATTGCTGTGTTACTGATATGCGACCCTGGTCCACAAAACCAGTCATAAGTGTCAATTTTTCAAAACTGAGTTTGATACATCATCTGAAAGCTAAATAAATGGGCTTTCCATTGATAGTCCAATATTTGGATATAGGAAAATCTGGAATTTGAGGGTGCAAAAAAATCAAAATACTGAGAAAATCGCCTTTAAAGTTGTCCAAATGGAGTTCTTTGCAATGCATATTACTAATAAAAAATTACGTTTTGATGTATTTATTGTAGGAAATTTACAAAATATCTTCATGGAAAATGATCTTTACTTAATATCCTAATGATTTTTGGCAGAAAAGAAAAATTAATAATTTTGACCAATACAGTGTATTTTTGCCTATTGCTACAAATATACCCGTGCTAATTAAGACTGTTTTTTTTTAATTATAATGATTTCTGAAGGATCATGTGACACTAAAGACTGGAGTAATGGCTGCTAAACATTCAGCTTTAGCTTCACTGGATTAAATAAAATTTTAAAATATATATAAATAGAAAGCAAAGTTATTTGAACTAATAATATTTTACAATATTAATGTTTTTATTGCATTTCTGTAACCATGAGAAACAAAAACATTAAAAAAAAAAATGTCTTACTGACCCCCAAACATTTGAATAGTAGTGTATTAAAAAAAAAAAAAAAACATGCAACATGACAGCATTTATAATAGTCTAGTTTTTCGATTGGTTAAAAAAGTACAGGCCACTCCCCTTTTTGTGCATTTTATAGAATATGCTATTACAAAGACAAGTTTGATTTCCCAAAATCACATGAAAACACTATCAGACAGGTAGTTGCTTATGCTTGCTAAAAGTTGCTAAACTAACAGTAAATACTAAAAGTATTAGATAAAGGACATTTAAGTAGAATGAGCAGCGAAAAGTCATCTAGGAGCTTTACAATTCACATTTTTCTATGAATTCACCAAATTGTCCTCTATCAAATTGTGCGTTGAATTAATTAAAATGAGTTTGGTGTCTCTGTCCGTGTAAGGTTGTGACATGTTAACCTCTCCTTCAGGCGAATAGCTCGGTCTAATGATGGCAAACAACAATGACCCCTTGATTATTGTACCATGTGTTTAAATGTTACATAGCCAGTTGTAGTTACCGCACTGCAGACAAAACATTAAGATGATGACACAACTTTGTAAGTCAATTACCATAGAAATGAGTGCCTATATAGCCCTTCGGGGACGGCTCTCCTTAGCCAAAACACATGTCTCGTGAAGAGATTGCTATTCTAATGGATTCAAATATTGTGGTAAGGTCACCACATTATTTCCCATTGCTATGGTTTGGGCCTTTGTGCATGCTAATTACTCACGCAATATGGCTGAAAGTGGTTATTAGAATACTTAGGTCTGCCTCACATTTGAAATCATTATTACATGTACGTTGTGTTTAATTGCCAAAATTGTAAATAATGTTTTCTTGTAGCCAGTAGCAATTACAAGATTCTCATGAGTGTTGTATACAGTATGAGTGCTAACTTAGAAATGTTTAGACGTATGTGAGAATTAATAGCTAAGCATATAAAGTAAATGAAAATGTATGTCTTTAGTAGTGCAGATATAACAGGCAATTAGTTATGAAACGGGCAGATTGTGAACTGCTACGCTTCATAAAATCTGTAGAAAAACAGAAAAGGTACTGCTAATGTTCTGCAAGGACATTTCCTTTAAGCCTAAAACACAGTATGTATAATACAGGTGTCAAAACAGTATGGAAAATTCGTATTAACACTGTAACATATGCAATCTGACTGTTTTTCCCTTCAGGTTGCCATAATGATCCAACTAGAAAAGCCATTGCAGGGTCTGTTTACAGAACTGTTAATTTCCGAATCAGTTTGTCATAGTAGGCCACAGAAAGAGAAGCTCATAGTAAACTGCAGTCTGGATTGGGACCAGACAGCAATTTAAAGCTCTATTTGTCTTCTTGAACGGAGAACGATAGAAGGGCTTTTAAAAGGACTGAAGAAAAGCAGCTGCCAAGCACTCCAATTGTTAAGAAAAACATAAATCACGTTTTACTCGCACCTCTATAAAACCAGATTTGAAACATTGCGAATAGGAAAAGAGGAGGCAGTTAGAACTCAATAGTCATTTCGGGTTGGACTAAAGAATAAAATCACAAATGTTCTCTCCCGTTATTCCGGTTTGAATTAGGAAGTATCTTCTGAATAATTCAGAGCGAGAGCCCATAGGACTGCAACATTTTTGCCCACACTGATCCCATCATTTCAAAGCTGTGAAATTTTACAGTTACCATTGCTTTCCATGGCTTTAATGGCGTTGGTTATATTACTGCAGTATATCACAGTAGATGATATTGTATCTATCACAGCATAGAATATTAAAAGAGCACTGAGGCATAATTTCCTCTAGCAGATTGGAGTGATTGAAAACACAGTGAATGTTTTGAAGTCACTCAAGTGAAACTTTTGAAGGGCAGAACGGTTTTCCTGGTTTTATCACCACCTCACCTTTAAAAGGACAGTTCACTCAAAAATGAAAATTCTGTCATTAATTACTCACCCTCATGTTGTTTCAAACCTGTAAGAACTTGGTTCATCTTCTGAACAAAAATTAAGATATTTTGGTAACACTTTACAATACGTGTGCACAAATATGCATTAATTCATGCTTAACTAATGCAGAGATAATCATGAGTTAATATATAACTCATGAAGAACTAAATCATTTATTAATAATTACTTAATCAGCAACAAATTAACATTCTATATGATTCATAGATTAAGTAATCAATAAATTGTTATTAGTTAAATGTGTCATAATGTATTAATTCCCTAATAACTTATTTTATTAACTAATGGTGTAAATTAATGTGTTAATTTCCACAATGGGTTGAAGCCACGCATTTCATCTTCCAGTTGTCTGCTTTAATTAATCATTAGCTAATGATTTGCAAAGATATCATTATGTTATGACTTTACTTGTTGAGGCACAGAACTAATAACTAATTGTTAAGTAATATGTCATTGTGGTTATGGATTTAGAATTAGTTAGTCATGTGCTTCAACAAGTAAAGTCATAACATAATGAAATCTTTGCAAATCATTAGGTAATGATTAATTAAAGCAGACAGCTGGTTGAAATGCATGGCTTCAACCCATGAAAATGCATGGCTCCAACCCACTGAGGTACATGACTAACTAACTAATTCTATATCCATAACCACAATGACATATTACTTAACAATTAGTTAATAGTTCTGTGCCTCAGCAAGTAAAGTCACAACATAATGATACATTAGCAAATCATTAGCTAATGAGTATTTAAAGCAGACAACTGGAAGTTGAAGAACATAGCTTTGACCACTGTGGTAATTAACATATGAATTTACATCATTAATTAATAAAATAAGTTATTAGGGACACATTATGACACATTTAACTAATAACAATTTATTGATTACTTAATCTATGAATCATATAGAATGTTCATTAGTTGCTGATGTAGTAACCATTAATAAATGGTTTCGTTCTTCATTAATTTATACATTAGCTCGTGATTATCTGTGCATTAATTAAGCATGATTTAATGCATATTTGTGCACACGTATTGTAAAGTGTTACCGATATTTTCGATGAAATCCGAGAGCTCTATGACCCTCCATAGACAGTAAGGGTACTACCATGTTCAAGGCCCAGAAACGTAGTAAGGACATCATTAAAATAGTCCATGTGACATCAGTGGTTCAACCGTGATGTTATGAAGCTACAAGAATTTTTGTGTGCAAAGAAAACAAAAATAACGACTTTATTCAACAATTTCTTCTCTTCTGTGTCAGTTAGGGATGCTCATTTTAACCGGTTAAATGTTAACCGACAGTAAGAATTTTGACTGATTAATAGAATCAGTTAAATGGTAATTTTTTTTTTTCAGTAGGCCTAATTTATCAAAATATTTTTAAACATTTGCTGCATGGTAAAAATATGCGCACAAAATAAAATTGCGTTTTAATTTGAGAGAAAAAAAAACATAAGTTGCCTATAAGTCTTATTTTATTATTTCATTCAGAAATAGACCTAATGCTGAAATGTTTACAAACATTATAAACATAGCAAGGCTAGGCATTTTTAGTTCCCATCACTCCACAACAAATCCTTTCAATTTAACAGTATTCAGAAAAGAACAAAATTCGACACAAATCCAAATGTTTCTGTATTTGCGACGTATTTGAATGGCAAAATATTATTTAGCTATTATGTAAACCTGGTTTTGTACTCGTGTTCCAATATACACGTAAAACAAAATGTTTAACGCTTAAACTGTAAAAGGTTTGCTTTTATTTGTGTACATTCACAATAAAAAACAAATCTTTGTGCATTTGTGAATTAAAGAAAAACAGGATACCGCTTTCTGCTGTCTTGGTTTCATTCGTGCACCACAAAAATGAACTGAAACTCTGCATACAAGACTACTTGTTGCACAGTATTTTTCTTTTGTTTTGTTAATATATGATTTAAGTAAAACATATTTGTCGTATAGGTCTATTTATTGATTATATTTAGCCTAGCTTTATTATGTTTTTCTCTGCTTGCAGAAGCGCTGCAAGTGAATCCTGCATGTGAGTCCTCGTGTTCTGTTGTTTGATGCTTTTCACCAATGTAAAATTAATCCCTGGAAAACAAATGTTGGTATTTTTAATTGGTCACACACACTTATCCTTTCTAATTTAATTAAATTCTAATTTACGGCTAATCACCAGTTAACAAGTGTTGGTTGTCGGTTACAGTGTTTCCCCTAGGTTCACAGCTTTTGGGGTGGGGGATGGATTTTATTTTTTTGGCAAACAAACAGAGGTTTACTGTTAAAACTGATACATGGAAGAAAATTTGTGTGAATATTCTGTTAAAAAAGTTTTCATAATAATTGTAGATTTTTTTTTCTACAATTTAGTGGTAAATCTTGCTGTAATACTTCTTTTTTATCATTTAACTGTTTTATTTAAATTGGCCAGAAACAGAAATATATAGAGACATACATTATACTGTACAAAAGTAATACAAGAATAATATATTTCTGTTACACGTTAAATCGGACTTTTATTTTGACAGGTTGCCGTGAAGTTTCTTTATGTATAACAGTATGATATGATGCTAGTTTTCTCAAACGAAACGGTAAAATTCACATGAAATGGCTCTCACAGCAGCTCTGGAGATGAAGTTCATGTGTTCATGTCGTCATATAATGAGACGCAGAGGCTGAAAATCACAGCGAACCTCACGTGTGCTTCAGTAAGTTATTTGTTTAGTAAACAAAACCGTGTTTCCGCCATTCATACATACAGAGCTAAGCGGAACATGCAGGATTCATATCTAAACCGTTTTTTTTGCGTTTTAATATTCACAGACATTAGTCCATATCGCGATTCGAATTAAGTGACAGACCCCATTTTGATTTATTAATTTATGCACTCCACGATCCCGTCCGCGTTTTGAGAAATTGTAGACGCGCATCTATGTAGAGACAGAAATTACATGCCGTCGTGTAAATAAGATAAATAACATAAGACCATTTTAGTTTGTTTAATAAACGAACGAGCTATAGACCTGTTCTATAGGAACCTTAAATGACTTTTGTTGCGATCTGGCGCTATATAGAAAATAAAATTAAATAAAATTAACTTGACCTATAAGGGGGGTGGGGGGTGCCGTTGGGAGGGCGGGTCGCCCCCCTAATATAATGGCAGGGGAAACACTGCGGTTAGGAGAATTAACTGAAATGAATATCTGTCTTAGACGCGCATTCACGAGAGTACGACAACATGTGTGCCTCTTTCCCTGTTTGTAAACAAAGTGCTGCGCATCCGGGTTCTATGTCGTGGCACTCTTGTGATCGCGTGTCGCAGACTGACACAGAAGACAAGAAATTGTTAAATAAAGTCGTTATTTTTGTTTTCTTTGTGCACAAAATGTATTCTTATAGCTTCATAAAATTAAGGTTGAACCACTGATGTCACATGGACTATTTTAACGATGTCCTTATTACCTTTAACGTGTTAGTTGCATTGCTGTCTATGCAGGGTCAGAAAGCTCTCGGATTTAATCAAAAATATCTTAATTTGTGTTCTGAAGATGAACGAAGTTCTTACAGGTTTGGAACGACACAAGGGTTTTAATTTTTGGCTGAACTATCAGTGTCAGTGTTTAGGTAGCATATAGCATAAGTCTTGACTAAAAGTAAAAAAAAACTCCAATTCTGAGTATGTCTTGAATTATTTTTTTTGAACTGCAGGTTTTTCTAAAGAGCGACCGTGTTGCTAAGATGGTCCAGACGGGAGGTTTATCCGCTCTAGACTGCCGCGAGGTGTTCAAACGCCATATCGAGAAACGCGTCCGGAGCCTGCCAGAGATCGACGGTCTGAGCAAGGAGACTGTGCTGAGTTCCTGGATGGCTAAGTTTGATACCATCTACCGTGGAGACGAGGACCCCCGCAAGGCACAGCAGCGCATGACAGCCAGCGCAGCTTCCGAGCTCATCCTGAGCAAAGATCAGCTCTACGAGATGTTCCAGCAGATCCTGGGGATCAAGAAGTTTGAGCACCAGCTGCTGTACCAGGCTTGCCAGGTAGGTGGGAAACTTCTACAGGGGAGGAGCTGTCTGACTCAGTAGACACAATTTGACAGTGAGATAATACTGTAGGAAAATTATTACAGAGATTTCTATGTACAAACAAGGTATTTTATTTGCTTTGCCTTGAAATGGGTAACTCAAGCAGTTTGTGATTTAAGGATTCTTCTTCCGCTGTTGTTTAATTGTTCATTTATATACATATGCATCAGAAGGTGCTTTGCTGTTGCAATGCTCATCGTTGTGCATATCAAGACCCTTGCGTTCTGTTCCAAGCTGTTGCACTCAATCTACTTTGAATGCAAATACACGTCATGTTAACATCCCCTTAGTGTTCGCACTGTAATGTTACGGTAAGATCCCGATTGTATCGAGATCTAAGTAAGGCGAAGATATCCCTCATGACTACTTCAAACAACATAATATTTTTAGATCTGAAATAATTTGTTCTTCACAAGTGAAGGACGTGCTTTGGTTTTATTGTCCTTGAGTTTATAATAAATCAAATTCCCCTGCCTCACAGAAACTTCTGTGTTGGCACAGTTATGATGTTTGTCTAGAAATACAGAAATTACTGTCATTCGGGGATGTAGAGAGTAATCAAGAAAAATTTGCATGTGTCCCTGTATTCACACAGATAGTAAAATGGCTTGTTCTGAAGTTTTTATCCTTACTAAGGTCAAGCTTGATTACTTGTTGTTATGTAGTTGTGCAAAAATAATGATATTTTTTATTATTTCTTATCATTGGCTGAGCCAGAATTTGATATGTTAGCACAGCATTTACATTCTTTGGGAATACATGTGAATGTGTCTCTTTACATTAAACTGGGACACAAAAATGTATTTTAACATTGAATAAAATACGCACATTACCTTAGGACAGCATCTTTAAAAGGTTTTAAGCCAAAAGATACATCTGTATGAAAAGCACTGGGCTTAAAAAATTGCAGACTCTTGTAGTCGTCAAATTTTAGCTTTTTTCCCCCTCAGCTATATTGAGAGAGATCTCATCTGAGCCTCCGCCATTAAATCTGTCTTTTTCAAATGTGCTTTGAAGATGGCTAACCCACTTTTCCTTTTTCACTTTTCCTGCTAGCTCAGACTTCAGGGTGGGGAATTAGCATACAGTCTCCCCATGTTTGTCACTCAGAAAGCCAAAAAGCACAGCTAAAGTGACAGAAAATCTGTGTTAGTCCGTTTTGTCCTTAATGGATCTTATATTGCTCAGATGGGATGCTGCAGAGCATTTACTTGGAGACTAAGTTTATTTCTTTGTCCTAATTAAACATCCTCAGTTTGTAAATATGGCCAAATAGGCGTTCATTGAAAGCACTTAAGGGATCTATAAAACATTGAAAAATGCCTTTGGGGGAATTTGTGATGGTAAGAAATCGTTATTATATCAACTGGTAAGCGTGTCTTTTCGATGGATGGACAAACAGCGAGTGGGGAGTGGAACAAGTAGGAGGGAAGTTCAGCATAAAATCTCCTCAGACCTGGCAGCGTTCATGTCAGTGAAGTCAAAACATCACAGTGCTGGCAGGGGCAAAATTGCTGCATCTGCTGACAAATAAGCCCACAACCAGCATTTTTCGCCATTTCTGTGTGACAAGTATACCTGCGAGCACTGTTTCCGTGACAAACAAACAATGTTTTGCCTCTGATTTTCTGGCAGTTTCATAGGCACTTTTTTATATCGTCGAATGCAGATGGTACATACACTTACAGAAATACAGGAATAGTTGAAAGTTCTGTCATCATTTACTCAGACTTGTGAGCGTTTTCAAACCAGTGTGATTTTCTTTCTACCGGGGAATGAAAAGGATAAGTTTATGCTGCTCTTCTCCATAAAATGTTAGTCAGTAATGACCAGAGGCTGTCAAGCTACTGCAGACAGTTTTTTTGGGACAAAAAGATTTTTAAAAGTTTGGGGTCAGTAAGATTTTTTTTTTTTTTTTTTAATTTGGAAAAAGAAATTAATGCTTTATTCAGCTAGAATGTATTAAGTTGATCAAAATTGACAGTAAGGACTTCTACACTGTTACAAAACAATTCTATTTCAAATAAATGTAAACTTTTGAACGTTCTATCTGGGTCAATGACGTAACGCTTAAATTAAGTTAAAAATTGGTTTAAATACATAAAAAGATGCCATATATATGAAGTATCTCCCCCATGCATGTACCCACTTTAACTTTTCAAAAAACATTAGTTATTTGTCATTTTTATGTTATTCAAAGTGTGAAAATATAATGTGATGCGACCGTCCGGCCATAACTGTTGTTTTAGAAACATCTTTGATATTACTATATATTTATTCAGATTATTTTTCTGCCCTATTTGGCATGATTTTCAAAGTGTTTTGAAATCCTGTATAAAACTGCAAAGTATTTGTATTTATATTACCATCATAATATACAAACTTTGTCCGATGATTTCCATTTTATGAAATATCATGTGGTGCGACTGTCAAGAAACAACCATTTTGGGACTTTTATTTTAAAATCCATTGAAAGATAGGACTTTGCATCATATACCAATTTGTCAAGGATGCATGGAAGCATTAAGCACGTTTGTAACTCTCTTTCAAATTTGGAAAAGAAAAAAAAAACCTTTTAATGGCTGGTATGTAGTTAGTAGTTACCACATTTGGATATCATGTGGTATGACCTCAAAAAACAATGACTATTAAGTTATTTCTACAAGTATTTATTTTTATTATAAATTTTATAGTGACTTTTTGTGGGAAGCTAGCTTGTTTTGTTTAGGTGGCAAATTCTGTGCTTGTAAATTTTGACTGAATTTGAAAATATCATGTGGTGCAACCAAATATCATATGCGACCACTGCAGATTGTTTTCCATTATAGATGGATCCCAGATTGGCAGTTTTTGTGCTTTTATATTCAGTTAATGATTTTTATACATAAAATACTTTATTTTAGTATAATTTGGAAAATATTTTTATGCAGTTTGGGTCATTTTAGAGAGTTTATGCTTAATCTTTGTACAATATGAGACAAAAAAATAAAAAAATAAATAATAATAATAATAGTTTAGAGCATATAATATTAGTTAGGTAATTATACATTTATTAGTCATTTAATATTTATTTATTAATAACAATTTTAATATATTTTACCAGATTCCACTTCCAAGCTAAGTAAAACAAACACTCACCACAGGTTTGAAACAAAGTCTAGAGTTAAACTTTTGATATTTCAAATATGAATCACTGCTACAGTATGCTTAAGTGAATGGTATTTTTAAATCATTTTTATTAGTTTTATACAATTTGCAGGAAAAACAAAAATATGCTTTGCATTTATTGCATTAGCATTTAATACTTTGTTTCAAAACACTTTAATTACTGAGAACATCTAAAAAAAATGTAAAGCATGTTAAGGAAATTAATTAATTTTAATATAAATCATGGTCGCACCACATGACATTTTTTAAGGCTATGGCCAATTCATTGAGATGAAAAAAGACTAAAATCACTTAATTTTAAATTTGAATATGAATTTATGTGTACAAAACATTCGTAATGTTTGAACAGTTACAATAGATATTATTATTTTTTTGTGTTTTAAAATCGGCTTCCTTATACGTCAATGACCCATATCAAAGAACCCTTAAAAATGTATGATTTTCGCAACAATATTAAACAGGACAAATGTTTTCAACATTGATAATATGATTTTTGACAAGATCATATGATACTAAAAATTCAGCTTTTCTATAACAGGAATAAAATACATTTAAAAATACATCAGAATAGGAAACAGTTATTTAAAACTGTAATAATATTTCATAATATTACTGTTTTTAATAGCTTTTTAATCAACTAAATGCTTTGGCAAGCATGAGACTTCTTTCAAAAATATTAAAAGCTGACCACAAACTTTTGAACTGTATGACCTTTTTAATGATTTAAATTCATTGTTAGGCTTAATGAATACAAAAAAGGGTCATAAAACCATAGCTTCAGGGTTTTGGCTTATAAGAGATTATTTTAGAGAAGCCTCCAAGGCATATGCTTTCTGGAGTAGATGGAAAACTCATGACACAGCTAAAAGAGCTATTTTAAACCCACTTTGAATAGATCACAGCCGCACATTTGGGATGACTCAGAGGCTAGGGTGTCATATCTTCCTGTTGGCAAGATCAACGCTTTTTATGATCAAAAAGCTCTTGTAATTGCTTTGGGAGATCATCAATTAGCTGGTCAATCAGCATTGATTTATTCCAGCTTTGAAAAACTAATTTGGTGAAAGGTTACTTATGTTTTTTTCATGATTTCAGAAACATTACAACTTTCAGCACTCTCAGCTGATCTCGCAGCAGGCGTTCGGTTGGATTTCCGAGTCCGTATCAAGAACGTGTTTACCATGAGTTTATTTACACAGTAAACAAGAATCGATTGGGCCGCTCCACATCAAACCAAGCATATTTTGCTTTTGTCAAGTAATGAAAAGCCTTTCTCTCGCTCTTTCCCTTTATCCTCAGGAAGGACTCTGTTGTGTGGGTCGCAAGGCCATGTGTAGGAGGCGTTTTCTCTTGGCTGCCAAAAGATGCTTCATACACCACCTGCAGTGTATTTAATGAAAGCACAATCACACATAATTGGCAAAAATTGTCTGGCGCTCTGTGGATTCAGCTGGAGCAACTGTGCTGTTGACTGCCCTGCACATACACATACCCATCATCACAAATAAAAACAAACGATCTATTGCGTTACATTTACGGCCAGTCTTTCCTCTGGCTTTGTTTGAAAATTTTTCAGAGCTGAAGCCATACATACAAAAGTATTTTGAAAAGTATAATTACATTTTCGGTAGAACATCAAATGTGACCCTGGACCACAAAAGCAGTCTTAAGTAGCATGGGTATAATTGAAGCAGTAGCGAAAAATACATTGTATTGGTCAAAATTATCAATCTTTCTTTTATGCCAAAAATCTTTAGGATATTAAGTAAGCTCATGTTCCATGAAGATATTTTGTAAATTTCCTGCCGTAAATATATCAAAACTTAATTTTTGATTAGTAATATGATATACTATATACCAAATAGAAGTCCTAATATAATACTAAGGACTTCTATTTGGAAAACTTTTTTGCACCCTCAGATTCCAGAAATTGTCCAAACAAACCATACATCAATGGAAAGCTTATTTCAAAAAACTGATCTTATTTGTGGTCCAGGGTCACAAATCAAGTGACATCTGCAAATAAATTTAAGCAAATAAATACTACACCTGATGCTAGTTTGGCCACTAGATGTATTCTCTGCTTATTTCAGCAGCAAATAAAGCAGGCCATTTGAATGTAGGTACTCAAAGAGTATGTTATTATCAGCCATTTGTGCATTAATAAACAGAAACCTTTTACAGGAAACCTGTCAAATAAGGATGGATGAGTATGAGTGTAGGATTGCTTTCTGATTATTTCACCACGCAATGGTTAATGAACCATGGCGAGCATTTGAGGCGGGAGTGTTTCTGCAAATAATATTTGCAAACAAAGCAACGGAGACAGCCTATTTAGTGTTTGCCGGTGCCATAGCGACTGAAAACAAAGTCAACACGTCTTACTCTAACGCAGCATTTCTAATAGTCATACGGATAATGTGAAACTGCATTTGAGGGGTAATGTGTTTGGATTCAGACATTGTAAAATATATTTTTGGGTTACTTTTCAATGTTATTGCTTGAATGGCTTCTAAGTCAAGTTAAATCTCTTCGAGATAATGGAAAACAGTGAATGTGCTGTGCAGCTGTAGTTAGTGCTAGCTCATAAACTGGTCCATTCACGCACATCTCCCTCCAGTCACAAATAGATTCTCTCTGTGATGCACACCTCTGGTGCTCTCAAGAGCCTCCTCATTGAATTACTGAATAGATTCATTCAGCCTCTCCTGTTTCTTCCCTCTCATTGTTGTCTGTTCTTTGTTGTTTAGGGGACATGTAGAGCTTTGAATATTGGCTTCTCTGACAGCTTAACAAATGTATGTAAAGAACTGTCTGAGGGTATTTACAGTCTAAATAGATACATAGATACTCCAGGTGGTAGGACTGCAAAATGACATTGCAATATTTAGGAACAATTTAGGAATGTTTACTAGATGACTAGAATAGCTCTTAAAAATGAAAGGATCAGTTCACTTTCAGTATAAAAATTTTCTGATAATTTACTCACCCCCATGTCATCCAAGATGTTCATGTCTTTCTTTTTTCAGTTGAAAATAAATTATTTTTAAGGAAAACATTCCATATGGTAGAAATTCAGTCCCAATTGCAGTTTCAATGCAGTGTCAAAGGGCTCTACACGATCATAGCTGAGGAATAAAGCCAAACACCCTTTACACAAAAAGGTAAAACAACAATGTCGGGTGATTTTGAAGTTGAAGAGAAAATGAGATGTTGGAGGAGAAAATTAGAGTTTTTCGCCTTACCCTACCTTATTGAACCAGAGTACAAAGATCTAAAGATCTGAACTAACCAAGGCGAGCGTAATGCGTGAAGATGTGAATGGCAGAGAAAGTCCAAGACAAGCATTTGTGGTTAAAAAGTAAATGAATTTTTATTTTTTAAAGAAAATGACAGATCGTTTTGCTAGATAAGACCCTTATTCCTCGGCTGGGATAATGTAGAGACCTTTAAAGCTGCATTGAAACTGCAGTTTGGACCTTCAACCTGTTGGCTCACATTGAAGTCCTCTATATGGAGAAAAATCCTGGAATGTTTTCCTCAAAAACCTTATTTCTTTTCAGCCGAAGAAAGTTGTTGTTGGAGAGTGCATCTTTTTTTCAAGACATTTTTGAGTGTGAACCATCTTATTAGGGTTGGGCAATTTGGGAAAAATGTGGGTGTTCACACTTATGTTATAGTCTTAATAAGAACCAAATCAAACCTTTTTCAGAATCTCTTTCCACTTTTTACAGACAACAAGACTGTTTCCACAATGTAAATAAAATAATAACAGGATTTTGTGATTATTAATAAATAAAATATTAAACATAAATACAATACTCTTATTGGAAAATAAAACAGAACAGCTTGATTCACATTAAATGAGCCGATGTGAGATCATGGAACACTGGCAGCATATATAAAAACCCTAACATAAGTTTCTACAATAGCAGTATGTTGTTTTTGCCAAGCCTACATACAGTAATTATTGTGTGCATATGAAAACTGGCAGTCATATTGTGCTTTGTCAGACAACCTCCATCTCTCTTCTTCTCCCTCTTTCTCTCTCTCTCTCTAAAAGCTTCTTTAATTTGTCAGCTCCATTGCTTTGCATTTAAAGCTCCTGTTCATCTCCTCAGAAGCAATTGGAAAAGTTGATACAACCCATTGCAGTCCAGCTGACCCAACAACAAAAGCACTTTTTTTTTTTCGTATGTTGGTAACAGTAACTGCAGAAATAGAGAAAGAGAGGGAATGTTGGTTCATTGCTGCCGGTGACAGGAGCTGATTATGTGCTCCACTAATCAGCAGCTCAGAATGAACCAGCAGGGTTACGACACACACACACACACACACACACACACACACACACACACACACACACTGCAAATGATCATTCACATTTTTATGCTATCATGCACTGAAACAATGCATTTGTTCTATATAATAATGTGCATAATTGGTTGCCTTTTTTCCCTAGCAGTCCTTCAAAAGAATGTGACCGCTTCTGAACTTTTTAAAAGAACAGTTCTGCTGTTCTGTCCTTTCATTATTTTATAGTACATGATGAACTGTGACATATTTGACTCTTAAATATTAAAATGGAAACCATCAGTCATTTAAGAGAGCATCTCGGTCTACCTGTCTCTCACTTACTACTTCTCTTACTGTCTTAAGGGCATTTTATTCAGTGCATGGTAGGCAATATATATATTAAAATCCTTCAGGGCCCACAAATTCTTTGGTTTTTTAGCATTTTTGTGTGTTTGAACCCTTTCCAACAATGACTGTATGATTTTGAGATCCATCTTTTCACACTAAGGACAACTGAGGGACTCATATGCAACTATTACAGAAGGTTCAAACACTCACTGATGCTCCATAAGGAAACACGATGCATTAAGAGCCAGGGTTGTAAACTTTTGAACAGAAAGAAGATGTGTACATTTTTCATATTTTGCCTAAATATTTTTTTTTTTTTCAATTTGTACTGCCTGTCAGAAGCTACAGATGATACTTACATGTTTCCTAGAAGACAAAATAAGTTAAATTTACCCTAATCTTTAAATTCCAAAAGTTTTTACCCCCGGCTCTTAATGCATCGTTTTACCTTCTCAAGCATCAGTGAGCGTTTGAACCTTCTGTAATAGATGCATATGTGTCCCTCAGTTGTTCTCAGTGTGAAAAGATTGATCTCAAAATCATACAGTCATTGTTGGAAAGGGTTCAAATACACAAAAATGCTGAAAAACCAAAAAAATTGTGGGACCTGAAAGATTTTTCTGAAGAACAGCGGGCAGTTTAACTGTTCAGGACAAACAAGGGACTCATGAACAACTATCACTAAACCAAAAAAAAAAAGAAACAGTATTAAAAATCAAACGTATGTAAACTTTTGAATGGGGTCATTTTTATGAATTTAGCTATTACTTTTTCTACTATATGTAAACATCTTTTATGTGAAATATCTTATTCAGGTCAGTGCTAAACAAATAAATTACATGCATTTTGTATGATTCCTCTTATTTCGGTAAAATAATAAACATTGCAGATTCCAAGATGTATGTAAATCTTATATTATATACATTATTATATAAGTTGCATACATTTGAATGCATTCAAATACATTATTTTTACATTAGTTTTTTACATGAATTATCATTAAAACAGAGTCAGCTTGTGATTATCTTGTGTTTATGCAGTTGTAGCAATACAAAAATGTAACATTTATGTAATTATAAAATAAATAATGCAGCCATTATTTTTAGTCTAGCACCGTGATAGCCGATTGGCTTGTATTAGTGACCATTTGTCCATAAAATGTCCAATTTTTTTGCACGAATAAAAATCTGCCTAAATAAATGTGATTGGTGAGCAGACTGGACATGAACAATTTATTTAGTGTTTATATGTCCCAGGAAAATCAGCAAAATCCTTTTATTTTTTTATAGCAAAAAAGGTTTTTATTGTGAATAAAAGCAATTGAAAGGTTTTTTAACCTTTAAATGTTTTCTTTTTTAAATCCTTTCACATGCACAAAAAAAATCAGGATTTTTGAGCACAAGCACAGCAACCCGTGTTGCCTTTCGTGCCGCCTCCGTTCTGCCGCCTCTGTCCCATTGAAAATGAGATAGAAACCCTTTGTAACAGTGTGCAGTGTAAAATGGCCTTACAATCCTTCCTTTTTCTTCTACCTTGGTGTGTGTCTTAATACCCTGTTTTTGCTGACCATTGCAACATGTTCTCTAATCTAACCCCACCCATGCGCACACACACAAAACCTCTGTCACTTCCTATCTGCCAGATTGGCCAGTAGATCAATAATACAGTAGCCGAGATGTTCAGTCTTTTGAATATATCAGTGGACAGCCGAAGGTCACGCTGTAGGGTTTAGTCACATGACTCGATCTTGTGCTGTCTGCCCTGTTACTTCACACAATGTCACAGATGTCACTCTCCCGTATGCAGTGGAGGAGCCTTGAAGGGAAGAGAGAGAATCAAGACAGGTAGAGAAGTGGTTGAGAGAGATGCTGTGAAGGAGTGTGGTGACAGCAGAAAACGGCGAGAAAGAGAGAGAGGAGGAAGAAACGAGCAAGGTTGAAAACACAGTCTGCCATCAGCAAATCTAAATGTGTGAATGCATTATTGATGCAGCGAGTCTTTGAGTTTCACTCGCTCAGTCTCGGTGAGGACCGAGGAATCGGTGCAACAGCTGTTGGGACCTTCCTCTGCTGAGATGCCGTCTAACTCTATCATATCACGGCATGGAAGCGAACATTACCGCTCGACCCTGTGCTTGCTACGCTGTGTGCAGTATGTAAAAATGAGAGAGTTTGTATTACTTACCACTGGAGAAAGTGTAACGGTCAACTTGAATCACATGTGCCTTAATAACCAATCGCATTACAGACTTTGCGTCACTGAATTTCAGTCAGAGTTGTGCGACACTCAGTCGCTGTTTACAGATACCATAGGAATGAATGGGAAGTGCGGTAAGCTGAGTCCCACTGGTCAGTGACTTCTCTTATAAAACAACATTTTGGCAGTGTAAACTCTAAAAATAGTTCAATCCAAGACTATTGTTTAGTGTAAAACATGCCAATAGGTTGTTGATTCAATAAATGATAAGCTATTTTCTCAAAAAAAAAAAAAAAAGCTGTTTATTCAGCATAGTGAAGCTTCTCCTCCATTGACATCCATTCAAAAAACAAAACCAAACAAAACAGCATCAGGCTTGCCTTCTAGTGGCTTTGACCCTTCAGACCTTGATTAGCTTGTTCAGGTGTGTTTGATTAGGGTTGAAGCAAAACAGCATCTCTCCGGGACTGATGTTCACTACCCCTGAACAAACTAAACATACAATAGTTAAATGCTAAATATTCTTTGAATTATATTTCGTTGTCCCAAGCTGGAGATTATACAGGCCTGGAATTTTGTTTACTGCTTGCAACAGAGAATAACAAGAGCAAAGACAGCTTTCTAATTAATTACAGTGCCTTCAGAGTATAGTCAAGTATTTACCTCTGTGAATTTTGTTTCTGCTAAACCTATATATAAACCACCCCTTCCATATCCCTATCCATAAATTTTTATCTAATCCTTGAGTGAAAGGTAAACATATTTGACTTGCTGTCCATAATGGAGAACTTCAGCACAAGACTCAACTCAAGCTGTAAATACCCTCATAAATCTTTATTTTATTATATTTTACCTATATTTTAATTTAGTTTATTTAGTTATTTTCCTGTAAGTATACTTGAATTTAGTTCTCTTGGTTTGAGAGACTGCATTTGGTACAATAATTTTTTTTTGTGATTTATTACTATATTAACTATTTTTCCAAAAATATATACCCAAGTCCACATATATATGAATTTATTAAACATTGATGCATTTCGGGCCCTATGAAATCTGTTGTATTTTATCCCAAAATCCTTTAACCCCCCCCCCCAATTCTGTACTTTTCTGCTTTAATTTTTCTAGATTTCATTTTTAGGGGTTCGAGCGCGTAGCGCTGAAACCCTATTGTAATTGTTAGGATTTTTAGGGGTTCGAGCACGCAGTGCTGAAACCCTATTGTAATTGTTAGGATTTTTAGGGGTTCGAGCGCGTAGCGCTGAAATCCTATTGTAATTGTTAGGATTTTTTTTATTATTATTATTCCGCGCTAAAACTGATCGTGCAGCCCAAACCGTAAGGCCTAGAGAGCTGAAACTTGGTCAGAAGGTAGTAGTCCTCCTCGCTACTCAGGCACAAAGAACCGGCCCAATCGGCCTAAAGGTGGCGCTACAGCGCAAAAAACTAACTTTTTTCACATTTTTGGCCGTAGCTCGTACATTTTTTGTCGTAGACTCAAAAACTTTACATCGTTGCGATCCTTGGGTCAATACGCACAAAAGTGCACTGGCGCAGATTTTTCGTACGAAGCCCGGTTTTTCCGCAAAATGGCGTTATGTCTGAAACCTACTTTTGCGAACTAGTCCTAGGTTTTTCGCCCGATCGGAACCAAACCAGTGCAGAAATGTTCTCTGGACACTGAATATCAATAATTATCAAAAAAAAGTGGAAATTTTGACTCACGGTCGAATAGGAATGCCAAAAAGTTCTATGCTAACGTTAGCAAATTCTTACATTTGGCTATAACTTTTGAATGGAATGAGATATCTTCACCAAACTCGGTACACATGTGTATAAGCTCAATCTTTGGTCAAATAACAAAAACTGCACAGCTCTGCCACTTGGGGGCGCTATAAGGTGGAAAAAACATAAAAATGACTATACCTATGCAATCGTTGGTCCGATCGACCTGAAAATTGGTATGCAGTGTCTCTGTCCAATGTGCAATAAGGGTCTATGAGGACATTGGCGTATCTCAAAAAAACATGGCCGCCATCGGCCAATGAAGTTTGAGCACCCATTAGACAAGGTTAACGGAGGCCGATCGGAACGAAACTCACTGGGCATATTCGACTCATGGCCCTAAAGGTCTGTAAGAATTTTGAAAGAAATCGGCCACTAGTTGGCGCTAACGAGTTTTTTGCCTCTCTAACGTGCCTCACTCACGTGGTGTTTCACACATCCACCACAATATACATATCATTTGATAGATCTCCACATGCTGAACAACTTTGCCTCAAGAACCATTGCTGTCAATCAAGTCATTTATTAATTATTCACAAATATGTGAAAAACCTACTTTTGCGAACTAGTCCTAGGTTTTTCGATCAATCTCGATCAAACCACTG
Source organism: Cirrhinus mrigala (assembly GCA_036247105.1). Taxonomy (NCBI): domain Eukaryota; kingdom Metazoa; phylum Chordata; class Actinopteri; order Cypriniformes; family Cyprinidae; genus Cirrhinus; species Cirrhinus mrigala. The sequence continues at coordinate 25,929,706 of CM070012.1, forward strand.
CAGTGCAGTTCTCCAGACTCTCTTGATCAATAATTATCAAAAAAATGTGAAATTTTGTCCTTTGGGTAGCTATAACAGGGTCATTTAGAAAAGGGGCGTGGCCACATATACCCAAAAGCCTATCAAACCTAAACAAAAACTCAAAACTTTACAAAAGTTGGAGAAAACATGTGTCAGATGACTCTTAACAAGCATGTAAAATTTCATGGAGATCGGACCATAGGTGGCGCTATGACAGTTAAAAAGGCTTCAAAAACACGAAATTTCAAAAGTAAATTGCCTTAAATTGCTATAACATGCATTATATAATCACAGAAACACTAGAACTTCATACCATATGATAGATCTCCTCATGCTGAGCAACTTTGCCTCAAGAACCTTTGCTATCAATCAATTCGTTTATTACATATTCACAAATATGTGAAAAAGCTACTTTTGTGAACTAGTCCTAGGTTATTCACTCAATCTCGATCAAACCACTGCAGCACAGTTCTCCAGACTCCCTAGATCAATAATTATCAAAAAAAAAGTTAAACTTTTGACTCACGGTCGCAAAGGGGCGCCAAAACGTTCAAAAGAGGCGGGGCCCCTTTTAGTAAAATGGCTATAACTTTGGAACGGAATGACATATCATCACCAAACTCAGAACACGTATGTAAAAGCTCAGCCTTTGGTCAAATCCAAAAAATTGCGGAGCTTGACCACTTGGTGGCGCTATAATAGAGAAAAAACATAAAAATGGCTATAACTTCGCAACCGTCAGTCCAATCAACCTGAAAATTGGTATGCAGTGTCTCTGTCCAATGTGCCATAAGGGTCTATGAGGACATCGGTGTATCTCAAAAAACATGGCCGCCATCGGCCAATGAAGTTTGAGCACCCATTAGACAAGGTTAACGGAGGTCGATCAGAACGAAACTCACTGGGCATGTTCGACTCATGGCCCTAAAGGTCTGTAAGAATTTTGAAAGAAATCGGCCACTAGTTGGCGCTAACGAGTTTTTTGGCTCTGTAATCACGTGGTGTTTCACACATCCACACAATATGCATACCATTTGATAGATCTCCTCATGATGAACAACTTTGCCTCAAGAACCATTGCTGTCAATCAAATCGTTCATTAAATATTCACAAATATGTGAAAAACCTACTTTTGCGAACTAGTCCTAGGTTTTTTGCTCAATCTCGATCAAACCAATGCAGTAACATTCTCTGGACTCTCTAGATCAATAATTATCAAAAAAATGTTGAATTTTGTCCTTCGGTTAGCTATAACCTGGTTAATTTACAAAAGGGGTGTGGCCACATATACCCAAAAGCCTATAAAACCAAAACGAAAACTCAAAACTTTACGAAAATTGGTGAAAACATGTGTCAGATGATTCTTAACAAGCATGCAAAGTTTCATGGAGATCGGAGCATAGGTGGCGCTATAACAGCTAAAAAGGCTTCAAAAACAAAATTTCTATGGTAATTGGCCTCAGATTGTTAAAAAATGTTCGTCTATTCACACAAACACAAGATCTTACACTTACATTTGTATGATATATCCCCTCATTCTGAACAACTTTGCATACCACCTAAAAGGCCTTAATGCTCGAAATTGCTGCTTGCAGCTATATTTATTATTATTATTCCGCGCTAAAACTGATCGTGCAGCCCAAACCGTAAGGCCTAGAGAGCTGAAACTTGGTCAGAAGGTAGTAGTCCTCCTCGCTACTCAGGCGCAAAGAACCGGCCCAATCGGCCCAAAGGTGGCGCTACAGCGCAAAAAAACTAACTTTTTTCGCATTTTTGGCCGTAGCTCGTACATTTTTTGTCGTAGACTCAAAAGCTTTACATCGTTGCGATCCTTGGGTCAATACGCACAAAAGTGCACTGGCGCAGATTTTTCGTACGAAGCCCGGTTTTTCCGCAAAATGGCGTTATGTCTGAAACCTACTTTTGCGAACTAGTCCTAGGTTTTTCGCCCGATCGGAACCAAACCAGTGCAGAAATGTTCTCTGGACACTGAATATCAATAATTATCAAAAAAAAGTGGAAATTTTGACTCACGGTCGAATAGGAATGCCAAAACGTTCTATGCTAACGTTAGCAAATTCTTACATTTGGCTATAACTTTTGAATGGAATGAGATATCTTCACCAAACTCGGTACACATGTGTATAAGCTCAATCTTTGGTCAAATAACAAAAACTGCACAGCTCTGCCACTTGGGGGCGCTATAAGGTGGAAAAAACATAAAAATGACTATACCTATGCAATCGTTGGTCCGATCGACCTGAAAATTTGTATGCAGTGTCTCTGTCCAATGTGCAATAAGGGTCTATGAGGACATTGGCGTATCTCAAAAAAACATGGCCGCCATCGGCCAATGAAGTTTGAGCACCCATTAGACAAGGTTAACGGAGGCCGATCGGAACGAAACTCACTGGGCATATTCGACTCATGGCCCTAAAGGTCTGTAAGAATTTTGAAAGAAATCGGCCACTAGTTGGCGCTAACGAGTTTTTTGCCTCTCTAACGTGCCTCACTCACGTGGTGTTTCACACATCCACCACAATATACATATCATTTGATAGATCTCCACATGCTGAACAACTTTGCCTCAAGAACCATTGCTGTCAATCAAATCATTCATTAATTATTCTCAAATATGTGAAAAACCTACTTTTGCGAACTAGTCCTAGGTTTTTCGCTCAATCTCGATCAAACCACTGCAGTGCAGTTCTCCAGACTCTCTAGATCAATAATTATCAAAAAAATGTGAAATTTTGTCCTTTGGGTAGCTATAACAGGGTCATTTAGAAAAGGGGCGTGGCCACATATACCCAAAAGCCTATCAAACCTAAACAAAAACTCAAAACTTTACAAAAGTTGGAGAAAACATGTGTCAGATGACTCTTAACAAGCATGTAAAATTTCATGGAGATCGGACCATAGGTGGCGCTATGACAGTTAAAAAGGCTTCAAAAAAACGAAATTTCAAAAGTAAATTGCCTTAAATTGCTATAACATGCATTATATAATCACAGAAACACTAGAACTTCATACCATATGATAGATCTCCTCATGCTGAGCAACTTTGCCTCAAGAACCTTTGCTATCAATCAATTCGTTTATTACATATTCACAAATATGTGAAAAAGCTACTTTTGTGAACTAGTCCTAGGTTATTCACTCAATCTCGATCAAACCACTGCAGCACAGTTCTCCAGACTCCCTAGATCAATAATTATCAAAAAAAAGTTAAACTTTTGACTCACGGTCGCAAAGGGGCGCCAAAACGTTCAAAAGAGGCGGGGCCCCTTTTAGTAAAATGGCTATAACTTTGGAACGGAATGACATATCATCACCAAACTCAGAACACGTATGTAAAAGCTCAGCCTTTGGTCAAATCCAAAAAATTGCGGAGCTTGACCACTTGGTGGCGCTATAATAGAGAAAAAAACATAAAAATGGCTATAACTTCGCAACCGTCAGTCCAATCAACCTGAAAATTGGTATGCAGTGTCTCTGTCCAATGTGCCATAAGGGTCTATGAGGACATTGGTGTATCTCAAAAAAACATGGCCGCCATCGGCCAATGAAGTTTGAGCACCCATTAGACAAGGTTAACGGAGGTCGATCAGAACGAAACTCACTGGGCATGTTCGACTCATGGCCCTAAAGGTCTGTAAGAATTTTGAAAGAAATCGGCCACTAGTTGGCGCTAACGAGTTTTTTGGCTCTGTAATCACGTGGTGTTTCACACATCCACACAATATGCATACCATTTGATAGATCTCCTCATGATGAACAACTTTGCCTCAAGAACCATTGCTGTCAATCAAATCGTTCATTAAATATTCACAAATATGTGAAAAACCTACTTTTGCGAACTAGTCCTAGGTTTTTTGCTCAATCTCGATCAAACCAATGCAGTAACATTCTCTGGACTCTCTAGATCAATAATTATCAAAAAAATGTTGAATTTTGTCCTTCGGTTAGCTATAACCTGGTTAATTTACAAAAGGGGTGTGGCCACATATACCCAAAAGCCTATCAAACCAAAATGAAAACTCAAAACTTTACGAAAATTGGTGAAAACATGTGTCAGATGATTCTTAACAAGCATGCAAAGTTTCATGGAGATCGGAGCATAGGTGGCGCTATAACAGCTAAAAAGGCTTCAAAAACAAAATTTCTATGGTAATTGGCCTCAGATTGTTAAAAAATGTTCGTCTATTCACACAAACAAAAGATCTTACACTTACATTTGTATGATATATCCCCTCATTCTGAACAACTTTGCATACCACCTAAAAGGCCTTAATGCTCGAAATTGCTGCTTGCAGCTATATTTATTATTATTATTCCGCGCTAAAACTGATCGTGCAGCCCAAACCGTAAGGCCTAGAGAGCTGAAACTTGGTCAGAAGGTAGTAGTCCTCCTCGCTACTCAGGCGCAAAGAACCGGCCCAATCGGCCCAAAGGTGGCGCTACAGCGCAAAAAACTAACTTTTTTCGCATTTTTGGCCGTAGCTCGTACATTTTTTGTCGTAGACTCAAAAACTCTACATCGTTGCGATCCTTGGGTCAATACGCACAAAAGTGCACTAGTGCAGATTTTTCGTACGAAGCCCGGTTTTTCCGCAAAATGGTGTTATGTCCGAAACCTACTTTTGCGAACTAGTCCTAGGTTTTTCGCCCGATCGGAACCAAACCAGTGCAGAAATGTTCTCTGGACACTGAATATCAATAATTATCAAAAAAAAGTTGAAATTTTGACTCACGGTCAAATAGGAATGCCAAAACGTTCTAAGCTAACGTTAGCAAATTCTTACATTTGGCTATAACTTTTGAATGGAATGAGATATCTTCACCAAACTCGGTACACATGTGTATAAGCTCAATCTTTGGTCAAATAACAAAAATTGCACAGCTCTGCCACTTGGTGGCGCTATAAGGTGGAAAAAACATGAAAATGACTATAACTATGCAATTGCTAGTCCGATCGACTTGAAAATTGGTATGCAGTTTCTTTGTCCAATGGGCCATAAGGGTCTATGAGGACATTGGCGTATCTCAAAAAACATGGCTGCCATCGGCCAATGAAGTTTGAGCACCTATTTGACATGGTTAACGGAGGCCGATCGGAACGAAACTCACTGGGCATGTTCGACTCATGGCCCTAAAGGTCTGTAAGAATTTTGAAAGAAATCGGCCACTAGTTGGCGCTAACGAGTTTTATGCCTCTGTAATCACGTGGTGTTTCACACATCCACACAATATGCATATCATTTGATAGATCTCCTCATGATGAACAACTTTGCCTCAAGAACCATTGCTGTCAATCAAACTGTTCATTAATTATTCACAAAAATGTTAAAAACCTACTTTTGCGAACTAGTCCTAGGTTTTTTGCTCAATCTCGATCAAACCACTGCAGTAATATTCTCTGGACTCTCTAGATCAATAATTATCAAAAAAATGTTGAATTTTGTCCTTTGGTTAGCTATAACTGGGTTAATTTACAAAAGGGGTGTGGCCACATATAACCAAAAGCCTATAAAATCAAAACGAAAGCTCAAAACTTTACAAAAATTGGTGAAAACATGTGTCAGATGATACTTAACAAGCATGTAAAGTTTCATGGAGATCGGAGCATAGGTGGCGCTATAACAGCTAAAAAGGCTTCAAAAACAAAATTTCTATGGTAAATGGCCTCAAATTGTTAAAAAATGCTCATCTATTCACACAAACACTAGATCTTACACTTACATCTGTATGATATATCCCCTCATTCTAAACAACTTTGTATACCACCTTAAAGGCCTTAATGCTCGAACCCCGGTAATTGCTGCTTGCAGCTATATTTTTTATTATTAGGGGTTCAAGCACGTAGTGCTGAAACCCTATTGTAATTGTTAGGATTTTTATTATTATTATTATTATTATTATTATTATTTTTCTGCCGTAAAACTGATCGTGCAGAAAAAACCGTAAGTCGTAGAGACTTCAAATTTGGCCAGATGGTAGAGCTCAATTTGGGGAGAACCTATCAAAGTATCAGCCCAATCGGCCCATAGGTGGCGCTACAGCGCAAAAAAACTAATTTTTTTGACATTTTTGGCCGTAGCTCGTACAATCTTTGTCGTAGACTCAAAATTTTAACATCGTTGCGATCCTTGGGTCAATACGCACAAAAGTGCACTGGCGCAGATTTTTCGTACGACGTACCGTTTTTTCCGCAAAATGGCGTTATATCTCAAACCTACTCTTGCGAACTAGTCCTAGGTTTTTTGCCCTATTGGAACCAAACCAGTGCTGAAATATTCTCTAGACATTGAATATCAATAATTATCAAAAAAAAGTTGAAATTTCGATTTTCGCGCAAAATAGCGCGAAAAAAACGTGTTATGCTAACGTTAGCCAAATGCTAATTGAGGCTATAACTCTTGAACGGAATGAGATATTTTCGCCAAACTCGGTACGCATATGTAAAAGCTCGATTTTGGGGTAAATAAAAAAAATTGCAGCGTTCGGGCCGCTTGGTGGCGCTATAATAACGAAAAAACATAAAAACGGCTATAACTACAATACCGTTTGTCCGATTGACTTGAAAATTGGTGTGCAGCGTCTTTGTCCAAAGTGCCAAGACGATCTATGACGTCATTCGCGTAGCTTAAAAAACATGACCGCCATCGACCAATCAACTTTGAGCACCCATTAGACGAGGTTAACGGAGGCCGATCGAAACGAAACTCACTGGGCATGTTCGACTCATGGTCCTAGAGGTCTGTAAGAATTTTGAAGGAAATCGGCCACTAGTTGGCGCTAACGAGTTTTATGGCTCTGTAATCACGTGGTGTTTCACATATCTACACAATATGCATATCATTTGATAGATCTCCTCATGATGCACAACTTTGCCTCAAGAACCATTGCTGTCAATGAAATCGTTCATTAATTATTCACAATTATGTGAAAAACCTACTTTTGCGAACTAGTCCTAGGTTTTTTGCTCAATCTCGATCAAACCACCGCAGTAATATTCTCTGGACTCTCTAGATCAATAATTATCAAAAAACTGTTGAACCTTTTGGATTTGGACAGCTTTAACACAGTCATTGAAAATGTTGTTGTTTACCTAGTGTACCCAAAAGTCTGTAAATCCTAAATGACAACTCAAAACATCATGAAATTATGCAAGGTCATGCGTCATATGATTCCAAACAAGCTTGCAAAATTTTGTGCAGATCGGGCAAAAATTGGTGCTATAACAGTTATAAAGGTTAAAACCAGTACATTTCAATGATAAAGTCCCTGTAATTGCCATTACAACCAGTACATGGCAGCAGAGGACCACTCATTGGCTCTTATCTGACACAATCCATTCAGTTCATGGAGCTCTCTTCTAACGAGCTGATGAACAGGTGTGGCCAATAAGGTATGTCTTTCTTATGTAGTGCACTCCAGTCAGTTCATGGAGCTCTCATTTAACGAGCTGGTGATCAGAATCAGGTGTGATCAATCAGTAAGGCAGCACAGAGCCATGAAACATTCTCTATTCTCCAACTAGCCCTAGCTTTTAAACTCAAAATGAAATAAAATAATCAGTGCAGTACAATCCTCTAGACTCTCCATGTTGATAATTCTCAAATAAAACGCTAAATATTTGCATTTGGACAGCTATGACAGGGTCATTTAAAGATGTGGTCTTTATATAGTATACCCAAAAGCCTATAAATCTTAAAAGAAAACCCAAAACTGTGTAAACTGATACATGATTTAATTCTAAACAATCATACAACATTTTATAGAGATTGGGGAAAAAATGGCACTATAATAGTTAGAAACTTTAACAACTATTATGCACATGGTAAGGTCTCTGCAGTGATTAATTATAACCACTAGATGGCACTACAAGACAACTAATGGGCTTATTAAAATCACTGATATAGTATTTTTCAGTCCTTTCTTCTTCAAGATTGGCATTTAGACATGATAAATTCATTATCATTGCATGTATGATCATATTTTAAATGTTTACCACTGTATTCATACAGACATATCAGTTTTTTACAATTATGCCAATTATGGTTTGATGTTATAAAACTGAAAATTTCATTTAAACTCCATTTAAAATCTAAAAGAGAAGACTTGCAATAAGAGTTTTGTTGTTGTTTCAGAAATCTAAATGTGCAACAAAATGTGTCTGTCTCTAATCATCTTTAATGAGCTTTAATATAAGTTTAACCATTTAATTTCTGTGTATGTGTGTGTTTGTGAGTGTGTTCTCCATTGTGGATGTGTTTTGGTGTTAGTCATACATTTTGGTTTGGACTACACACTAAAACCATAAAATCTTAAAAGTCTTTATATGCTTGAACCCCGATAATTGTCGCTTGCGGCTATATTTATTATTATTATTCTTCCCTAAAACTGAATGTGCAGCCCAAACCGTAAGGCCTAGAGAGCTGAAACTTGGTCAGATGGTAGTAGTCCTCCTCGCTACTCAGATACAAAGACTCAGCCAAATCGGCCTATAGGTGGCGCTACAGCAATCAAAAACACGAAAGTGCTCATAACTCCTAAACCGCTTGCCGTAGACTCAAAAATTTTACATTTTTGGAATCCTTGGGTCAATACAAATTGAAAAATCCCCCTGTGATTTGGGGTCCTGGAGGCCCCGTTTTTCCGCAAATTTTAATTATGTCCAAAACCTACTTTTGCGAACTAGTCCTAGGTTTTTCGCCCGATCGGAACCAAACCACTGCTGAAATATTCTCTGGACAGTGAATACCAATAATTATCAAAAAAATTTCAAAATTCGACTCATCATTGCGAAAGGGCCCCAAAAAGTTTGTCAGGTGGAGGGCCATTTTTACTAAAATGGCTATAACTCATGAACCAAATGAGATATCTTCACCAAACTTGGGAAACTTATGTATGAGCTCAATCTTTGGTCAAATAAAAAAAAATTGCACAGTTATACCACTTGGTGGCGCTATAAGCCTGAAAAAACAGAAAAATGACTATAACTATGCAATCGTTGGTCCGATCGACTTGAAAATTGGTATGCAGTGTCTCTGTCCAATGTGCCATAAGGGTCTATGAGGACATTGGCGTATCTCAAAAAACATGGCCGCCATTGGCCAATGAAATTTGAGCACCTATTAGACAAGGTTAACGGAGGTCGATCGGAACGAAACTCACTGGGCATGTTCGACTCATGGCCCTAAAGGTCTGTAAGAATTTTGAAACAAATCGGCCACTAGTTGGCGCTAACGAGTTTTTTGCCTCTGTAATCACGTGGTGTTTCACACATCCACACAATATGCATATCATTTGATAGATCTCCTCATGATGAACAACTTTGGCTCAAGAACCATTGCTGTCAATCAAACCGTTCATTAATTATTCACAAATATGTGAAAAACCTACTTTTGCGAACTAGTCCTAGGTTTTTTGCTCAATCTCGATCAAACCACTGCAGTAATATTCTCTGGACACTCTAGATCAATAATTATCAAAAAAATGTTGAATTTTGTCCTTCGGTTAGCTATAACGGGGTCATTTAGAAAAGGGGCGTGGCCGCATATACCCAAAAGCTTATAAAACCTAAACAAAAACTCGAAACTTTACGAAAATTGGTGAGAACATGCGTCAGATGATTCTTAACAAGCCTGCAAAGTTTCGTGAAGATCAGACCATAGGTGGCGCTATAACAGTTAAAAAGGCTTCAAAAACACAACCTGTGTATAGTAAATGGTTTCAAATGGCTAAATAAATACTCATATATTCACATAAACACTAGATCTTCATATCATTTGATAGATCTCCTCATGGTGAACAACTTTGCCTCAAGAACCATTGCTGTCAATCAAACCGTTCATTAATTATTCACAAATATGTTAAAAACCTACTTTTGCGAACTAGTCCTAGGTTTTTCGCTTAATCTCGATCAAACCACTGCAGTAAAATTCTCTGAACTCTCTAGATCAATAATTATCAAAAAAATGTTGAATTTTGTCCTTCGGTTAGCTATAACGGGGTCATTTACAACAGGGGTGTGGCCACATATACCCAAAAGCCTATCAATACTAAACAAAAACTCAAAACTTTACGAAAATTGGTGAAAACATGTGTCAGATGATTCTTAACAAGCATGCAAAGTTTCGTAAAGATCGGACCATAGGTGGCGCTATAAGAGTTAAAAAGGCTTCAAAAACACAAGCTGTGTATGGTAAATGGCAAATGACAAACTGTTCATTGCTTAAGTCTTTTAAAAACATATATTCATTTAAACAAAAAAAAAAAAAAAACATTCAATAAAGGAGACAGTGTCTCACTTCATTAAGACTTGTTTGACTATTGAAATCTCCTGAATGAATGATTCAATGACATACTTTTTTTTTAAACGGGCAGTTGTCGCCACCTCCTGGCGGAAGAGGATAAGCGTTACAATAGATACACGTGTTAAAATACTTTCGTTTTTATCGCTACTGTAGACAATAAGTGTTTATACCCAAACTATAAACTTTTATCCCAGTACTTCTATTATTTAAATATCTGTAACACAGAAATAATGATTATAATGTGGTTGAAAAGACTGTTTGTGTTGTTCACATTTACTCCGATCTTCTGATTCATTAACATGGCAGCGACAAAACGTGTTTCTCACGCTCCACTGACACTGGCGATGTGAAACAGTCCTAATAGACATAGATAACTCATTGTCATTTAGGAATAAGATTGCATGGGTGTTTGAATCGACACCTCAATATTTTAAGGATTAATAGTGCAGCTCTAATGTAAACATGGCAAAATGTTGTGGGAGGATACTGTCACGAGATCTCGTGAAATCCGACTGGTCTCGTCACATCCCTACCATTTGAATAGCCACTTAATAATAAGATCATGATCTACTGTACCCGAGTCTATAAAACCTAAAAGAAAAGAAAAGTCAAATCATCATCATATGATTCTAAAAAAGCCTGCATTTTAAAGACATCAGGCAAAAAAAGGCAATGTAACAGTTATAAAGCTCAAAAACTATGCATCGCTCTTTAAAATGTCATGAAATTACAACTATAACCACTAGATGGCAGTAGAAGACCACTAATGGCTCATTGAAATGAACAGCGCTATTCACAGATTTTCCATTCATTTCAATTCATGCAAAGACTAAATCACTGTTATAACATTTCAGATCACATTTAGTCAAAGTTTAACACTTCATTTAAACACATATATCATATTTGACAATAATACAAGATTATGATTACAGTGAAACCTGAAAACTATATATAAAATCTTAAAAAGACTTGCATTTTGTCACCTACCATTTAATACACAAATCTCTTATGTGCAACAAAATGTGTGTGTGTGTGTGTGTGTAATAATGCTTGATGAACTTTAATATAATAGTTTAACTATTTCATATTCTGTGTTTGTGATTGTATTGTCCATCATAGATGTGCTGTAGTGTTAGCCATATATTTTGGGTTGGACTACATCCTAAAACCATAGCAACCATAGCATCAGATCATAGGTGGCGCTATAACAGTTAAAAAGGCTTCAAAAACACAACATTTCTATTGTAATTGGCCTCGAATTACTAAAAAATGCTCATTTTTTCACAAAAACACTAGATCTTCATACCATATGATAGATCTCCTCATTCTCAACAATTTTTTGACCATTGCTGTCAATCCAACTGTTCTTTAAATATGTTCTTTAAATCTACTGTACCCAAAAGCCTAACATTTTTACAAGAAAGCTTGCAACATCTCAAAACTGTGACAAAAATGACAAATACTCCCATTCTAAACAAATATGCAAAATTTAAGAGAGACTGGGCAAAAATAACACTATAATAGTTATGATGTTTAACATCTCAGTGTTTGTATGAGACATTGCATGAAATTGCAATAATAACCACTAGATGTCAGTGGAAGACCACTAATGGGCTTATTCAGCTGACTACAAATTGCTTTTAATAGGTTTGATGATCGATTAACACTTATAAAATCACTGTTATAACATTTAAAATCACATTTAGGCAAAGCTTACAATTTTGTTCATACAGACATATCAGTTTTTTACAATTATGCCACATTATGATTACAGTGAAATCTGAAAAAGACACAAACTGTTACAAAGAGAATACTTGCAAGTAAAAGTGTTGGCCCATATCATTTATTTCAAATATCTGTACAAGAAAATGTGTATGCATGTATGTCTCTGTGTGTGTAAACATGTTTATTCAGTATTAATATATTAGTTTAAACTTTTCGTTTCTGTGTGTGTATTTTTGTGAGCATGTTCTCCATTTTGGATGTGTTTTACTGTCAGCCATGAATCCAGGTTGGCCTAGACCCTAAGCATACCACTTTAAAGACCTTAAAATGCTCGAACCCCGATAATTGCTGCTTGCAGCTATATTTTTTATTATTATTATTATTATTCTTCCCTAAAACTGAATGTGCAGCCCAAACCGTAAGGCCTAGAGAGCTGAAACTTGGTCGGATGGTAGTAGTCCCCCTCGCTACTCAGATACAAAGACTCAGCCAAATTGGCCTATAGGTGGCGCTACAGCGATCAAAAACGCGAAAGTGCTCATAACTCCTAAACCGCTTGTCGTAGACTCAAAAATTTTACATTTTTGGAATCCTTGGGTCAATACAAATTGAAAACCCCCCCTGTGATTTGGGGTCCTGGAGGCCCCGTTTTTCCGCAAATGTTAATGATGTCCGAAACCTACTTTTGCGAACTAGTCCTAGGTTTTTCGCCGGATCGAAACCAAACCACTGCCGAAATATTCTCTGGACAGTGAATACCAATAATTATCAAAAAAATGTCAAAATTCGACTCATCATTGCGAAAGGGCCCCAAAAAGTTTGTCAGGTGGAGGGCCATTTTTACTAAAATGGCTATAACTCATGAACCAAATGAGATATCTTCACCAAACTTGGGAAACGTATGTATAAGCTCAATCTTTGGTCAAATAAAAAAAAATTGCACAGTTCTACCACTTGGTGGCGCTATAAGCCTGAAAAAACATAAAAATGACTATAACTATGCAATCGTTGGTCCGATTGACTTGAAAATTAGTATGCAGTGTCTCTGTCCAATGTGCCATAAGGGTCTATGAGGACATTGGCGTATCTCAAAAAACATGGCCGCCATTGGCCAATGAAGTTTGAGCACCTATTAGACAAGGTTAACGAAGGTCAATCGGAATGAAACTCATTGGGCATGTTCGACTCATGGCCCTAAAGGTCTGTAAGAATTTTGAAAGAAATCGGTCACTAGTTGGCACTAACGAGTTTTATGGCTCTGTAATCACGTGGTGTTTAACACATCCACACAATATGCATATCATTTGATAGAACTCCTCATGATGAAAAACTTTGCCTCAAGAACCATTGCTGTCAATCAAACCGTTCATTAATTATTCACAAATATGTGAAAAACCTACTTTTGCGAACTAGTCCTAGGTTTTTCGCTCAATCTCGATCAAACCACTGCAGCGCAGTTCTCCAGACTGTCTAGATCAATAATTATCAAAAAAATGTGGAATTTTGTCCTTTGGGTAGCTATAACGGGGTCATTTAGAAAAGGGGCGTGGCCACATATACCCAAAAGCCTATAAAACCTAAACAAAAACTCAAAACTTTACGAAAGTTGGTGAAAACATGTGTCAGATGACTCTTAAGAACCATGTAAAATTTCATGGAGATCGGACCATAGGTGGCGCTATGACAGTTAAAAAGGCTTCAACAACACGAAATTTCAAAAGTAAATTGCCTTAAATTGCTATAACATGCTCATATAATCACAGAAACAAAAGAACTTCATACCATATGATAGATCTCCTCATGCTGAGCAACTTTGCCTCAAGAAGCACTGCTGTCAATCAAGTCGTTTATTACATATTCACAAATATGTGAAAAACCCACTTTTGCGAACTAGTCCTAGGTTATTCACTCGATCTCGATCAAACCACTGCAGCACAGTTCTCCAGACTCCCTAGATCAAAAATTATCAAAAAGAAGTTAAACTTTTGACTCACGGTCGCAAAGGGGTGCCAAAACGTTCGAAAGAGGAGGGGCCACTTTCACTAAAATGGCTATAACTTTGGAACAGAATGACATATCATCACCAAACTCGGAACACATATGTAAAAGTTCAGCCTTTGGTCAAATCCAAAAAATTGCGGAGCTTGACCACTTGGTGGCGCTATAATAGAGGAAAAACATAAAAATGGCTATAACTTTGCAACCGTCAGTCCAATCAACCTGAAAATTGGTATGCAGTGTCCCTGTCCAATGTGCCATAAGGGTCTATAAGGCCATTGGCGTATCTCAAAAAACATGGCCGCCATTGATCAATGAATTTTGAGCACCTATTAGACAAGGTTAACAGAGGTCGATCGGAACGAAACTCACTGGGCATGTTCGACTCATGGCCCTAAAGGTCTGTAAGAATTTTGAAACAAATCGGCCACTAGTTGGCGCTAACGAGTTTTATGGCTCTGTAATCACGTGGTGTTTCACAAATCCACACAATATGCATATCATTTGATAGATTTCCTCATGATGAACAGCTTTGCCTCAAGAACCATTGCTGTCAATCAAACCGTTCATTAATTATTCAACAATATGTCAAAAACCTACTTTGGCGAACTAGTCCTAGGTTTTTCGCTCAATCTCGATCAAACCACTGCAGTAATGTTCTCTGGACTCTCTAGATCAATAATTATCAAAAAAATGTTGAATTTTGTCCTTCGGTTAGCTGTAATGGGGCCATTTACAATAGGGGCGTGGCCACATATACTCAAAAGCTTATAAAACCAAAACGAAAACTCAAAACGTTACGAAAATTGGAGAAAACATGTGTCTGATGATTCTTAACAAGCATGCAAAGTTTCATGGAGATCGGAGCATAGCTGGTGCTATAACAGTTAAAAAGGCTTTAAAATCAAGATTTCTATGGTAAATTGCCTCAAATTGTTAAAAAATGCTCATCCATTCACACAAACACTAGATCTTACACTTATATCTGTATGATATATCCTCTCATTCTGAACAAATTTGCATACCACCTCAAAGGCCTTAAATGCTCGAACCCCGGTAATTGCTGCTTGCAGCTATATTTTTTTTAGTTTTTCTAGACTTTTAATGGTTAAATTAAAAAATATTAAGCAAAAAGCATGTCTAATTAATTAAAAATAATAAAATGTACACAATTTAACAGCAATTTATTAAATATTTAAGAAAAATAAAAATTTTAAGGCCCTGTGAAATGTTTTTTCCTCTCAAATTTAGTTTTAGTTTTACCAAATTCTGTGTTTTCCATTAATTTGTCTGGATTCTATTTTAATGGTTTCATACATTTTTAATAATCAAAAGCATTTATAATTGATTTATTTGATTAAAAAAAAATCAATTCATTGTTTATTTATTTATTTCCTTTATTCTGTGTTTTTACATTTTTCTGGTAAATAGTTTCTTCTAACTAATATTTTAAGAATAATTTTATTATTAGTAGAACTATCATTACTTAAAGTAATATTTTTTTTCTGTCACAGTTTCTTGAAGTTAAACCAAACTTTTATTTTAAAGGGTTGCTGTGAAGACCTTTAAGTTTCTGTTTGTATATGATATGACGATAGTTTTTTTCAAAAGAAACAGTAAAATGCTAATGAAGTGACTCTCCGAGCAGTTCTTGAGATTATGTTTGTTCTCATGTACTCATATAATGAGGCGGTAGAGGCTGAAAACACTGAGCGTCGCTTCAGTATGTGTGTAGTAAACAAATTCATTTACACAGAGACACACAGAACATGCAGGATTCATATTTAAATAGCATTTTTGTGGCTTAATATTCACATACACTAGTCCATATTGCATTTTAATTTAAGTGTACTGGCCTACTTTTGATTTATTCATCCAAAACTTGGCAAATTCCGTGACATTATACAGTAAATTCCGTTTTTACGACTGGATTCCGTGAAAACTCATCGCAGAAATTATAGCGCCCTACTTTTTGTATAAAAGTAATTCAGTTGAAGCTGTGCATTACAGTGTTAATGATGTCTGCTTTAACAACACCCTTTTATTAGTGTAAAATCAATATAATGCATGACTTCCTATGGCTCTAATATGCTTTGATGTGAAATGTCACACACCGTTTGAGTTAATGTTAAACACATGCCCATAACATGGCCTTTACGCCAGGAAGAACTGAGGTAAATAAACTAATGATGAACCTCTGTACAGACGCCCCACCTCCATGTTGTGTTTGCCATCTATTATTAAGACTAGGCTGTTGATGAAAGAGCCGTTTACCTCCAAACAGAACAGAAGCGTGCAGAATAATTGAGGTAGTTGAGCTTTACCACCTTGTTTGTACTTGGATCTACCAGGCGATTCCTGACCAGCATTTCAGTTGTGTTTGCGGATGTCTTCTGTAAATTATTTATAATGGCTTATTTGTTAGCTACGTGCACAAAATGCTCGAGAACCATAGAGAGATGCTCATTTTGCATAAACTGAGAGCAGAGGTTGCCTTTTTCCAAAAAATGCTGGCACACCCTTCCGTAACTACTCTCCCCCGAGCCAGCCTGGAGAACAATGCGCTCATGAAACAGGTCATTAGGTCATTGTAGTCCTCCCAATGTGCCATCAAAGTTCAGTCTGGCATTTTTAGTTTCAGAGAAACCCATATGCAGACTTTTGAAGACCAGAGGGGTTATGATCAATAATTTAAACAAAAGCTTTTAGTCGAACACAATGCATTGGAGAATTCACACACTTCTTTTAGTCCAGGGGCCGCACAAGCACAAATGCGCACACATAGGGTTCCTGTATTTGCTGAGCCATGCTTAATTAGAACACAGCCTCTGGAGAGCAGGGCAGAAGATAGACAGGGCTCTGGGGACGAGGACTCAACTCTGCCCCGTGTGACTGGGTTTCCCGCTCCAGACTAACTGTCGCCATGGCAAGGGTTGCCTTGGTGCTGTCGCCCGTGGATTCTGTGTGGACAGGAGCGGGAGAGTGACATAGACAGGAAGTGATGGCTTTGGATGGGGAGGCTTCAGATGTCATAACACACAAACAGACAGTGACACGCTCGCACGCCCACACGCATGCAACAGAGTTATCGGGGGTGAAGAGATTATTTCCTATTCCAACACATCAGATTTTTCCTCTCCATAGGGGGTTTTCATCTTCCCCAGGGTCCTTGTGGGTGTGATATAGTTTATGCTTTAGAACAGGATTTATAGCCGTATATTTATGTATGAGGGGCTGTATATTTGAGCAGTGCAAAAATCGGTTACAGATGGAATATATTAGATTTTTTTATTGATGCTGTTTGTGGGTTACAGAATTCTGTGGGATTTGAGGACAAGAAAATAGATAAAAATGTGCATTTTGACATACATCAGTTGGTAAAATGAAAAGTATGAATTCAAATGTTCTTTGTAACATATTAAATTAACTTTCCTTCGAAAGTTATAGTAATTTTAGTACTTCATCTTCAAGTAGTTGTCAAAGTAACATTTCTAATATATTTCAGTTTTATTTCAGTTAATGATTTTTAATAGTTTTATTCACTTAAATGGTCGAAAGATAAATGGTCACTCACATTTTGAATGGAGAAATACAACTGTTTATTAATTATTATTATTTTTTTTTTGCAAATGAATTTTAGTAAATAGTAAGAATAAAATATATACTAATAGTAATTATAAAAAATATTGGTAACACATTACAATAAGGTTTCATTAGTTAACATTAGTTAATGTATTAACTAACATGAATGAACAACGAACAATACATTTATTACAGTATTTATTAATCTTTGTTAATGTTGGTCTAATGTTAGTGTAATGTCTAATGTAAAATACAGTCGTTTATTGTTAGTTCATGTTAGTTTACAGTGCATTAACTAATGTTAACAAGCACAACTTTTGATTTTAATAATGAATTAGTAAATGTTGAAATTAACATTAAGATAAATAAATTCTGTTTTGTTCATTCTATGTTAACTGAAGTAGTTAACTAATGTTAATTAATGAAATAATAATAAACAATATTTATTCATATTGTTAGCTTTTAATTTTATATCAAGTTTTAATCAAAAATTATGTGCTTTTGTCATTTTATTTTTTAATTTGTTTTTAACAATCAAATTAAATATATTTAGTTGCCAATGCAATATGTCTTATTATTCTTTTAAGATAATGTTTTAAACATAATATTCATATTTTATTTTATGTCAGCTTTATTTCAATTAATGAAAACAATTTCTATTTTAATCACTTATAGTAGTAAGCAACCATTGTATTTCTGCTTTCAGGATGTGTGTGGCCATTTACCTTTTTAATCTGACCCCTAGTGACCCCAATTATGTCACATATGGGGTGCAGGGAAGCTGTAACAGGGGTCAGACTTGATTAGATGCCTTCTAGAGATGTATAGGATGTTATTAGTGTGTGGAGTTGTTAGGACTGATAGTAACCAATATTACTTTGTGTGTGTGTGTGTGTGTGTGTGGTTGCAGTTGGATAATCTGGACGAGCAAGCAGCACAGATCAGGAGAGAACTGGACGGGCGTCTGCAGATGGCTGATCAGATTGCCCGGGTAAGTCTCATCATTTGATCACTTACACGTGGACAGAGATGCTCCGGACGTGCTGTAAACAGAACTGGCATCCATTCTGTTGCAACTCAGCCAATTCAGTTTATGCACCCACATTCGCTTTTTAATTCAAACCGACTGACTTCAATTTTACCAATTAGGACTTGTTCTGTAATGAATATCTTTTCGGTCATCAAGTTGACGTTTTAAATTAAGTTCAGGTAAAGGGATAGTTCACCCAAAAATGAAAATTACTCCATGCCTTACTCACCCACAAGCCATCCTAGGTGTATATGGCTTTCTTCCTGTATTCAGATGAATACAATCAGAGTTATATTTAAAAAGTCCTGGCTTCCAAGCTTTATAATGGCAGTGAATAGCTGTTGAGATTTTGAAGCCAAATAAAGTTTATCCATCCATCATAAAAAGACTTTCTTTTTTCAAACAAATACATTCAGAGTTATACTGAAAAATTTCCTGGCTCTTCCAAGATTTATAATGGCAGTGAATGGGTGTTGAGATTTTGAAGTCCAATAAAGTGCATCCACCCATTATAAAAAGTACTCCACATGGCTCCAGGGGGTTAATAAAGGCATTCTGAAGCGAATCAATGTGTTTGTGTAAGAAAAATGTTAATATTTAAAACTTTATAAACCACAATCTCTAGCTTCTGCTAACTGTCGCACACACTTTCACTAATTGGAAAGTACAAAATGAGGAATTACGAAGAAAAATGCTAGAGGATTTTGATAAAAGCCAAGAGAAGAATGGTTTTCCATTGCTGTAAACAAAACTTGGTTTTATTGCGAGACTAGCATATTCTTACTGGAACTTACGCTATGCATGTGTCCTACATCATCTGCTGGAACGCCACTCTCTCGTGAACATGCGTACAACAGTTAGCAGAAGCTAGAAGTTGCGGTTGATAAAGTTGTAAATTTTAATATTTTTCTTAAACGCATCGATTCACTTCAGAAGGCCTTTATTAACCCCCTGAAGTCACGTGGAGTACTTTTTATGATGGATGGATGCACTTTATTGGACTTCAAAATCTCAACACCCATTCACTGCCATTATAAATCTTGGAAGAGCCAGGAAGTTTTTCAGTATAACTCTGAATGTATTTGTTTGAAAAAAGAAAGTCATATACACCTAGGATGTCTTGAGGGTGAGTAAATCATAAAGTAATTTTCATTTTTGGGTGAACTATCCCTTTAAGCTTTCTTCCATACTATTTTTTAATAGTGTTAACATCAGTGATCTTTTTAATACATTTGCAACTGTAAATTGCAATTATTAAACATAATATCATTTTCTTATTTCTTGTTTTTTTAAAACCTCAGGCTGGCAAATTTCCAAAGTTTGTATCGAAGGAGATGGAGGCTATGTATATTGAGGAGCTGAAGAGCTCAGTGAACCAGCTGATGGCTAACCTAGAGAGCATGCCGGTTTCAAAGGGAGGAGAGTTCAAACTGCAGAAGCTAAAGAGGGGTCACAACACCTCCATCATTGATATGGGGCAGGAAGATGAAAACCAGCTGTCCAAGTCTGATGTTGTGCTGTCTTTCACACTTGAGGTAAGAATTGTTCTAGCCTTGAGGCAGTGTAGTTTGGCTTTGTGCTCAAGGCCAGGGTTCACATAGTATACCGTCTCATTGGGCCCAAGGGAAAGAGAGGGTGATTTTTAGTCAAGGCTTCCATACATTTGACTTTTTTGGTGAAGGTTTGTGACAACTAGGCCTTACTGAGATGTACTTGATGTTTTGCATACAATTAACCATTAAGTGTAAAACATATAACCAAACTTGTGATAGAATGGCAGATGCAGAAAGAGTGGTAGGAGGAATAATTCACCAAAAAATGAAACATTGCTGAAAATGTTTTCACCCTCAGGCCATTTAAGATTTTTTTTAATCAGAACAAATTTTGAGAAATGTAGCATTACATCACTCGCTCACCAATGTATCCTCTGTAGTGAATGGGTGCCGTCAGAATGAGAGTACAAACCGCTGATAAAAACATCATTATAATCTACAAATAATCCACACGACTCCAGTACATCAATTAATGGATTTGTTTCTTACAAACAACAGCTTTTCCTTTCACAAGATGTGGATTATTGTAATGTTTTTATCAGCTTTTTGGACTCTCATTCTGATGGCACCCATTCACCACAGAGGATCCATTGGTGAGCAAGTGATGTAATGCTAAATTTCTCTCAATCTGTTTTGATGAAGAAACAAACTCGTCTACATTTTGGATGGTCTGAGGGTGAGCAAATTTTAACTTTTGGATGAGCTCTTTAAGCATTTTTGGTGCTAGTGTTATTAAAATGTCAGACTTTTCCAAGTATTTTTAGGTTTTAGCTGTAGTTTTATCTTTTGAACTTTAGAAATGTGCTGATGTAAACAAAACTTTGTAAAAATAGTCTATAGCTTGTTAGGACAGTCTCAAATAGCGCTTACTACCACACTTGTAAATATCTTTTGGGAGTCTAAGGGTTTGCCTCTCATCATTGCAAATTAATGGACACTCTTTAGTTTTGATAAAGAGTTTAAATGAGGTGTAATGATAAATTTAGCAACATTAGCAGCTGCAGCGTTAGTTTAACACATGCGTCTATAAGATTTAATCTTTGTTGAGTTTCCAGCCCTTGCTGTCGCATAAATTATAGATAGGCTGCAGACAGAAAGGGCTGCAGCATATTAAAAAAAAGGTTATACTGCATTTTTGATAAATGATTCCCCAGAATATGGAATGCCTCTGAGAAATCTCCCCTCTCAAGTCTGAGGTTTTGCTATAATTATACTATCTTGAGCTAGCTCGTTTTCAGGGCAGTTGATTATAACGTGGCACGGCTTTAGTAGTCACAGAGGCTGACAGAGCAGTGTTTTATGGATTTGATAGCCTGGTGTGTGTCTTTGGAGTCTATTTTGTTTTGGGGAGCTACGAGCTGCCGGATTTTATAGGTGCTCTGGGTGTGTGGATTGATTTTTGGTCCAGAAGTAAACAGTGCTTATTCAATGAATGTCAAGAACAAGAAAGTTGAATGCTAATAAAAGTTGACAGTGTGTGCAAAAAGTTATGTGGATCCTGATTGGTTGCTAATGAAATAAGAGTTTTTTAAAACTGCATCTAAGGGATTGTTTAATTGCTTATGTGAGAATTACAAAACATACCTGCATATAAAATACAACTACAAATGTTTCTTTTGTGTAGGTGGTGATTATGGAAGTTCAGGGGTTGAAGTCGCTGGCTCCCAACCGCATTGTGTACTGCACAATGGAGGTGGAAGGTGGAGAGAAGTTACAGACGGACCAGGCTGAGGCCTCCAAACCCACGTAGGCCACTTTATTTCTTTTTACCTGTCTTATTTTTTTTTTTTTTCCACTGTGAATACTTTTTAATGGCTCATTTGGAATTAATGTTAAGATTCAAATGATTTTGATGATCAAAATTAACATCTACACTACCATTCAAAGGTTTGAGGTTGGTAAGATTTTGTAATGATCTATGGAATACCATTTCCGCCACTGAATAAAAAATAAAAAAAGGTAATTTGACTTTTTTTTTTCTCAGAGTTGTGAGATATAAACTCACAGTTGCGAGAAATAAAGTCAGAATTGTGAGAGAAAATTTCGCAATTCTGACTTTCTTCTTTAGAATTGTGAGATATTAACTCAGATTTGCATGTTATAAAGATATGAACGCGCAATTCTGAGAAAGAAAATCACAATTGGGAGATATAAAGTAGCAATTCTGAGAAAAAAAGTCTCAGAATTGCGAGCAGTTCTGAGGAAAAAACAGAACTGCGAGTTTATATCACGCAATTCTGAGGAAAAAACAGAACTGCGAGTTTATATCTCGCAATTCTGACTTTACAACTTGCAAATGCCAGTTCATATCTCGCAATTCTGACTTTTTTCTCGCAATTCTGACTTTTTTTTAAGAATTGTGAGATATTAACTGACAGTTGCATGTTATAAAGATATAAATGTGCAATTCTGAGAAAAAAAAAAATGTATTTCGAGATATAAAGTTGCAATCATGAGAAAAAAAGTCTCAGAATTGTGAATAGTTTAGATCTCGCAATTCTATTTTTTTCTCGCAATTACAGGTTAATATCACGCAATACTGACTTATATAGCTTGCATACATGACTCTATATCTAGAAATAAAGGTCCGGATTGCGAATAGTGTAAATATCATGCAATACTGACTTTATAACTCGCAAGTTTATACCACGCAATTCTCGCAATAACAAGTTTGTATCTCACATTTATGAGAAAAAAGTTCGAATTGCGAGCTTGTATCATGCAATTTCAAGAAAAAAAGCCAGAATTGCGAGATATAAACCTGTGAGAAATAAAAATCTGAATTGTGAGATAAAAAGTCGCAATTACCTTTTTCATTTTTCATTCAGTGGAGGAAACAAGCTTCCATAGAAGTCCCTTATGCTCACCAAGGCTCCATTTATTTGATCATAAATGAAGTAAAAACTGTAATAAAAAAGTATTAAATTTATATAAATTACATTTAAATTTAGAAATTAATTCTATTTTAAAGCATAATTTATTCCTGTGATGGCACAGCTACATTTTCAGCAGCCATTCAGCAGCCAGATTTTGTAACATTGATGTCTTTACTGTCACTTCATTTATTGCACCCTTACTAAACAAAAGTTTTCTTTAAAAAAAAAAATAAAAATAATAATAATAATAATAACATACAAATCTTACTGATTCCAAATGTTTGAAAGGTAGTGCATATTCTTATAGTTTTACATTCATGTGTTAAAATGCTTTAAAATATGTGTAAAGTCATGCAGATATGGTTATTGTAGTGGCTAATGCCAACATCTGGAGAGCAAGGCCTCTGATGTAATGTCAAAATATAATACAATTTACTGATAACAATGAGCTGTGTATAAATTTCTATACAAATCCTTTTTTTTTTTTAACAATTATTTACTTAAAATTCATACTATCCACTGATAAAATCATTCTATTGCTAATTATAAGCTACATTTAAGTTATAAGCTTTGTAGATTTCCTATGGATCGGATGGAATGTAATGCATTCTCAGCATGCAATACATTCATAATATGGGACAGTTAACGGCAGTGCAATTTCAGGTGCTGTGTCCTCCAACTAGAACTCTTATTTGGCCAGAGGCAGTTACTCAAGGGATGAGCACATGACGAAGTGCTATTTTTGGGCCCTACGTTCCATCATTGGATCAGATGCCAATTTATAATGAGCTAAAGAGCGAGAGGGAGCATGGTAGAGCAAGAGAGAGCGAGAAAGAATCAGTGAATATGAGACACAGCCTCCATGTCCCCTCAGAAAAGTAATCAGCTGTGGAGAAACTGATTAGGAGTGCGTATCCCAGCGGAAGGGGGGTGAAGGGAAAGAGAGAGAGAGAGAGAGAGAGAGAAAGAGAGAGCCTCTAGCACTCCAGAAGAATAATGACGTCACGTGAGAATTAGCATTTAGATTCTATCATCACACACACACACCAGCCTTCACATGTGTGTATGTGTGAGAATGTGCACACACATATACACACTTTATAGCATGCTTTTGACGGGAGTAAAGTCTGTTTCATGTACAAGGTCACCTTCTTGCCCCACAAAATGAGGAAAACCAACAATGAAGCATCGTAATTCAAGGACATTTGCTTTCCCCTGTTTTATACCTTTCTGCTTTCTATGCCTTCCTTCGAGAGCTGACCAATATAACAAAAAAAAAAAATCAATATAAAGCATAAAAATAAAATAAAATAAATAAACAAAATCTTAGTATTTTTGACAGTATTCAGTATAAATCTTGTTTTCCACATTGATTTTCACTATGTAATTACAAGGAAGAGTTATACATACATACATATATTTTACTATTATTTCACTGTTATATGATACCTTTTTAAAAGGAACCCTGGGTATTAGGACTTGTATGGCTTAATGTAACATAAATAATGTCTCTAACTGAAATATTACCCATAAAAGACTTACGTTATTTAAAAAAATCCACACTGTTTTATGCATATTTTGGACTATGGGGGACACTATTATTTCGATGACACGAAATGGTTGCACTCGGTGAGATACTGATGCTATCTGTTACTATTTTTACCATAACAGACATTGGACAATAAAATACTGATACAATGACAACAACTACTGAAAAAGCTTAAAGGTGGTGATTGATATAAGCATAGGCTTAAACCAAATACATTTTTCCCCACAAGGAGTCTAAATGCTCCAGAATATTGATTGAAATCCACGCTGAAAAACTCCTTCAGTGGCGGCTGCAGCGTCATGGATGGCATCTAGCGTTTCTTGTCTCTGCCGTTTGTAAGCTCTTTCAGTAGCTGTGGTCTACTAAAACCCTCAAAGGCATCAGGGCTAAAGTGGAGAGAACATAGATGCAGGTCTTTAGAAAGTTTTATTCATCTACAGGCATCTTCCCATTGTTTTCTCCTCTTCTTATCGGTAGGAAAGCAGTGAAGACTTACATCGCTTCTCTTGTTGCCCTTCGACTGAAAATTACAACCAAAAGCCGCACAATGTGGCATCATATCTGTATTTTATTTTCCGAGTTGTGTTGTGGTAAAAATAGCAACAGATTGCGTTGGTAGTTCACAGTATGAAAACAATTTCATGTCATCAAAATAATGGCGCCCCCCATAGTCCAAAATATGTATGAAACAATGTGGATTTTTGAAATAATGTAAATCTTTCCTGGGCTTTTTACTACATATTTCAGTGAGAGACATCATTTATGTTATATTAAGCCTTACAAGTCTTAATACCTGGAGTTTCCTTTAACACTTACTTTATTGAAATTGTATTTCATTATTTAATTTTTTTAAAATTTAAAATACATTATAAAACGGATAGTTCCGGTCCTTGATTCTGATTGGTTGAGCCGTGGTCTAAGCTGTTGTATATTACTCTACAAACATACACCTTTGTTTACTTCTGTGTGTTGCTTGGCAACCACTTTGTTGCAACCACAACTGTTTCTGAAGAACTACATTGTTTGGTGGAAGAATACTGTTTTTATTTATATCATTACATTTTATTTGCTCTGTTTTATTTTGTGAAACCTTACTGCTTATATGGAATAACCATTTTATAAAAGCAATAAGCCCTGTGAAGCTGTGGTTTACAGTGAATTTATAACAGCTAAGGAGGTTTTAGTCACTTCGCTTTGCATCATGCCTAACAACGCCCTTTAGTTGTTATAAATTCACTGTAAACCATGGCTTCTTGGGGCTTATTGCTTTATTTTAAGTGCTGATGCAAATGAATAATTGAGTCAGAGGTTTGAGTTGATTCATTAAAACTGATTCATTTGAACTGAAGTAAATCAGACTTACCAACCATTTTTTTTGCTACTGTAGTTAGCTAACAACGCCCCTTAGCTGTTATAAATTCATTGTAAACCACGGCTTCTTGGGGCTTATTGCTTTATTTTAAGTGCTGGTGCAAATGAATCAATGAGTCAGAGGTTTGAGTTGATTCATTGAAACTGATTCATTTGAACTGAAGTAAATCAGACTTGCCAACCATTTTTTTTTCTACTGTAGTTAGCGAACAACGTCCCTTAGCTGTTATAAATTCACTGTAAACCACGGCTTCTTGGGGCTTATTGCTTTATTTTATAGCTCTTTATATAATAGATGATATTTCAAAGCAACATTTCAGTATTAAACTGAAAAATGACAGAATCAATGATGCAAATCCAAATTTCAGTTCAATAACTGTATAAAGTTTATTCATTAAAACAAATTCAATTCAGCGATAAGCAGCTCTACTGAAGTCAGTAGTGTCGCTATTCAGATCGAGTCAGTGTTGATGTTGCAAAATTCATCCCAATTAAGACATCCCACATTCACAGTATTGTTTCATTTTACATCACCAGCAAAACTGTACATTTATTGTGAATATTCAGAATATCGTGCCGCTCTACATCCTTTTCCATATCAAAGCTCCCCTGCTCCTCTTTATTCTCTATCCATGATTCTGCTCTATTCTTTTTCTCTTTTTGTGACTTAAATTTTGCTTCCCGCTCTCTCTTTTCTTCGTTCAACTGTAAAGCACTTAGCTCTTATAAAAGCCTTATGATTATGAGTCATAGAACTCAGTCTATATTCATGTATTCATGCTGTCACCGCCGGTTGGAAACAGAGAGAATTGGCTCATTTTGGCAAAGCATAACAGCGCTAATGGATACACAAGAATGTGTCACATCAAACAGACAGGCTGAAGGAGAGAGATTAAGAGGAGGACGAGATAGCGAAAGAGACGTCAGAATCGACGAGAAAAAGAAATTTGACATTCAAATGTACTTAGAAAATGTTAGTCAGCTGTTCAAGAATAAACATATCTTGCACTGTCCCAAAGGCGCCTTCACAGCATACACACACAGTTCAGCCATGCATGGCCTTGTGCAATGTCAGCAACCTCGCTGACACTCGCCGTTAGCACTGTTCGAATGCTAACCCATCCGTATCCAGAAATGAAACATCTTTCGTTCATTAACATAAGACTTATTATTATTTGTGATTTATTAGTCTGTCAATCAGGTGCTAAATTCAGAATAGTGCTCTTTGTAGTTTTTGTAATTATTTTCAGTGCTAAGTTATAGATTGTACCTCATTCACAATTGCACTCTTACTGTCTGCAGAAAGTAAAATCGCATCAGCATCGATTTATTGAATGCATTTGCGTCATTACATACAGTAATTTCCATAGTTCTTTTAGTGTAGACAGTGTGTGAAAATCATCAGCAGGTGCAATTTATTCTTCGTGAATTCCTCCCTTTGTGTTATAAAATATTTAATATCCCTTGTAGGCCCTTAGAAAAATATAGCGGCAAACATTTGGCCAACAAATTTTCCTCAAGCTCATATTTTCACATGCAAATCACCACATATTAATCACACGTTTGTTGCAAATAAAAGAGTTTTTGCTAATGGTGTCGATCCATCCTGAAACCGCCTGTCTGTTATGATATGTTTATCGCCCCCTGGTGTTCATCAAACAGATTGACGATTGTGTTCACCCGTTCCTCAATCTGCATTTGTCACTTCTCCATGTGATAAATCACACTTCCCACCACACAAAACAGATTTTTTCCCTCTTGCACTAGCTTTCCCTTTTTGCCCTCTTTTCCCTTCCATCTCTTTTCGCTCTCCCCCTTTTTCTTTCTGTCTCATTTGACTGCTGCTTCTGAAACATGCAGCCTGTTTCCACGGCAGCAGATCATGTCACGTGTTTCAGTTTTACTAGGCCAACTCTACCCCTCACCCTGTGTGTGTGTGTGCAGGAGAGAGAGTGTATCTGTGTTTTCTAAGGTGAACGTTTCTATACAGTTGCATCATATTGTTCTGAGATTTTGTGCATTTATTATTTATAATATCAATACTGATCGTTTAAAACACATCTGTGAGTTACAGTCTTCTCTCACTCTCGTTGAGCCCTGCTACGGTGTGATCTTCTATACACAAGTTCAAGACAGCAAAGCTGCAGAGTTATTATATTTCTCCCTTTATGACGGCTTTACACTGCATACATATGGATTAGTGCCCATAAAGAGGAGAAAGGCTTAGAGAGACTGTAACGGGGGCATTTTCTTTTCTAAGGAATTAAAGGAGACAGTGCCTATACAGACAAATTAGGATGAAAAATAGTAATTAGTACATAAAACTTAAAAAAGTTTTAGACGGAGGAACTGTTTCGTTAGCCTTATTGACATACTAAAGCGTAGCATGAATTTGAACACTGTAAATTGGAAACATTTGGGAAAATTGTATTAAAGCGATAGTTCACCGGTGTTGCCAAGTCCGCATTTTTTTCTGTGGAATTGGGCTACTTTAACACTGTTGTTGCGGGTTGTGTTTAATGTCTGTGCGTTAAAGTGACCCCATTAATGTAATATTTAGCCCCTGGAATGCTATTTTTACCAGTGGAACCCCACAAAACAAAACAAAAAAATGTCCCACCAGGAACGTGATTTGGGATTCTTTTGGGCTAGTTTTGTTGTGACAACCTGGCAACCCTGTAGGTCACCCAAAAATACAACATTGGTTATTAACTACTCACCCTCATGTTGTTCCAAACCTGTAAGACTTTTGTTTGTTTTTGGAACACAAATTCAGATATTTTACATGAAACCTGAGAGCTTTTTGACCCTGCATAAACAGCAATGCGACTACCACTTTCAAGGCCCAGAAAGGTAGCAAGGACATGGTTGAAATATTCCATGTGATGTCAGTGGTTCAACCTTACCATTATTTTTGTTTTCTTTGTGCACAAAAATTATTCTCATAGCTTCATAACAATGTCCTTACTACCTTTCTGGGCCTTGAATGTGGTAGTTGCATTGCTGTCTGTGCAGGGTTATAAAGCTCTCAGATTTCATCAAAATATCTTAATTTGTGTTCTGAAGATGAGCAAAGGTCTTATGGGTTTGGAACAATATGAGGTTGAGTAATCAATGACAAAATTTTAATTTTTGGGTGAACTATTCCTTTAAGCTACTAAAAGAAAAGAAAGCAAATTCTTCCTGAGGAAATGATGGAATACATATCAAGTTAGTTAAATATGTTATTTCAGTTAATATGTGACCCTGGACCGCAAAACCAGTCATAAGCGTAATTTTTTTTGTATTGTAATTTATACATCTAAAAGTGGAATAAATAAGCTTTCCATTGGTGTTTGTTATGATAGGACAATATGTGGTTGAGAGACAACTATTTGAAAATCTGGAATCTGAGGGTCCAAAAAAATCTAAATATTGAGAAAATTGCCCTTAAATTTGTCCAAATGAAGTTCTTAGCAATGCATATTACTAATCAAAAATTAAGTTTTAATATATTTACGGGAAATTTAGATAAATATCTAAATGGAACATGATCCTAATCTTCTAATAATTTTTGGCATAAAAGAAAAATTTATAATTTTGACCCATACAATGTATTGTTGGCTGTTGCTACAAATATTCCTGTGCTAGTTATGACTGGTTTTGTGGTTCAGGATGTCACGAATCTGGTCCTGATTCTCAGTCCGCTCGCCACCAGAGGTCGCCTTGCCATTACACAGACTTTTACACTACACCTCGGACTACATTTCCCATGCTCCACCTCACTCACCACGTTCACAGCTGCAGCCAATCACGAACAGTATAAATACAAGGCCCTTCCCACTATTCTGGGATCTAGTGATGGGAAGTTCGGATCATTTTACTGACTCTGACCTTTGAGTCTCGTTCAGCAAAATGAACAAATCTTTTTTCGGGTCATTTGTTCATTTTAGCAAACTATAATTTAAATGTTACTTGTTACTTCCCTAACACATCTACTGCTTACACAAACATTGATCACACTACAAACAAGACAAAACTATAATGCTATAAAAACAGAAAAGATTAATTCATTGTTTACCTGGGTCATAAGTCTATAATTATCTCACTTCACTGACAAGTCTTCGGGTTTGATTCATTTGTTCATCACATGACAGCCCCATAAGCTTAAAGGTGCATTCACGCCATATCGGAATTCCCGTAATTACAAGATTCCAACTTGTAAAAAGTGTTCACGTCCTCATAAAACTTGTTATTACAACGTGTGAACTGGGAGTCTTCTGAGTGCTACAACTTGTACCACGTGACCGCTGTACCACCTGTCCAATGTAGGCTCTGTTTAATCGTTGATAGTGTTGTGCGGAAAAAGAATTGATTAGTTCATCTCTCGAATCTTCGGGTTTGAGTCGTTTGTTCATCTATAGGATGTTGTGCAAATGCGCATGCGCGACTGAACGACGATGAGACGATTCGTTCTTCCTGAGTCACATTAAAGATTTGTTCAAAATGAACGAATCGTTCAAGAACGACCCATCACTATGTGGGCCGAGTATTGCATTTCGTTTAGCACTTGTCTAGTGTTAGCTGCTTTAAGGAGCCTCTTGTTAATTTCTAAGTCTAGTTAAACCTTGTTCCTGTATCCAGTTATTCTAGTCTTGTATCCTTGCCTTGTTATATCGTCTTGTCTGCCTTCAGCCTGCCCTGGACTCAACTATCTTGGATTTAACCCTTTGCCTTGTCATTTGGACTCTGTTCCCCCCTCGAATGAACTCAAGCCTGTCTTTTTAAATTAGCCGTTTGCCTCGCCCCTTGGATTACATTCGCCGCTGATCGACCCTCGCCTGTTTTACGGATTGCTCTTGTGTCTTGCCCGAATATATCTGTTGCCAATGTTCGACCCTGACTTTGTTTGACCATGTCTTTTTCTAATAAAGCTTTGCATTTGAATCCGACCGCTTCTCGTCTCCCTCGCTCTGTTACATAAGGTCACACTCTAAAAGAACAGATCTCCCCAAAAAGGCTACCAAAGATGTGGATGAGTTTGTTTATTCAAGAACAGGTTTTTAAATTTAACATTACATCACTTGTTCACCAGTGGATCCTCTGGAGTGAATGGGTGCCATTAGAATAAGAGCCCAACAGCTGATAAAAACATCACAATAATCCACATGATTCCAATCCATCATTTAGTGACTTGTAAAGTGAAAATCCAGCAAACAACTCCATTACTAAGGCATTTTAGATTAAAAAAAACAAAAACAAATGCACTTTTCCTCAGGTCTGCGACACGCCACTGGACTGTGATAATGAATGGGTACAGAAAGCGTAAATAATGGTGGACTCCGAATGTGCACTTTCAAAATCTTCTTTCGGTTATTTGTTTATTTATTTATTTTCCAAATGTCAGACTTGTCTGTTGTGTCAGAGAATCTCGTTCCAGTAAACACCAGAGAATATCCTCTGCTGAAAGCGTTTATGTACCAAACGTCAGACGATACACTTTACCCACTGGTCTGTCTCTCATGCACTTGACATTCAGTATTAGATTTTTACGACCTTATCAAATGATTTGTTAGCGAACGATTTCATCAGCCCTGCCGTGTAGCCGAATAGAACTGCGGAGATTGTTTTTCTCGCTGATCAAAGTAATACAATGAAAACAAGGGTTGCGAGATGTCCATGTGCGCGGCGGTTACGCAGTGATAAAGTAATAAAGAGCGGCCAGGTGTCAAGAAGATCTATGATACCTGGAGAAAGCCATATGTTAGCATTCCCATACATCTTAAAGGGAGTTGCTTGGCAGGCGCAAGAGCTCCTTGAAGTAATGCCATAGTGGTTGTGCTGTTCATGTGTGAGTAAGTATTTAGAAGCCTGAAATCAAGGACATTAATGGTGTTTGTGTATATGTGTGTTCTCAGTTGGGGAACCCAAGGAGACTTCACCACCACACACCCTCTGCCGGCGGTCAAAGTGAAGCTCTTCACAGAGAGCACAGGGGTCTTGGCCCTGGAGGACAAGGAGCTGGGACGGGTAACTCTCGATCCTTCTTTTTTTTTTCTTGTGGCTTTGGACATCTGTCCTTCTGTTTGGTTTTTTGGAGTTTGACGATTATTTGAGGTTATGGTGTTGTAGAAATGATGTCTTACTTTATAATTCTCCTTTTGCCTCATTCTCCTGCTGATTGATGCCTGTGGCTAAAAAAGAGTTTCCAGTCGCCTGTAAATCCCTGTAAAGAAACAAGAAGCACGGCTTTTAAGTCAAATCCCTGATCTGTTTCTAGAGTGAATATTTGTTTTTCTTTTAGAGGTTATATTCCCAAAGAACAAAACAGGCTTCCTTTTAATGAGTTGGAATTTGAATTGAATTGACCCACGCCACTCTGGATGTTAATTATGTTGTAATAAAGGCATCAAATCAGAGAGTTTTGCCATACAGAATCACAGAAGTCCACATTTTTTCAGATAATTTTACCATGTAAATACCATGATAAAATGAATAATAAAAATAAAAAGAGTCCAATACACTTCAAAAGGTTGGGGTCAGTAGGAATTTTTTTTTTTTTTTAATAATACTTATATTTAGCAAGGATGCATTATACTGATCAGGTGTGACAGTAAATTTATAATGTTTATAATGTTGGAAAATATTTATTTTTTCATATAAATGATGTTCTTTTAAACATTTTATTCATAAACAAATCATGTATCATGGTTTCCATGAAAATATTAAGTAGCACAGCTATTTTGAATAATTTTGATAATTATAAGAATGTTTCAGCAGAATATTAGAAACTGCTATTAGAATGATTTCTGATGAACACTGAAGACTGTAGTAACAGATACTGAAAATTCATCTTTGATCAAATATATGCAGGCCTGGTGATCATTATAGATTTATGTCAGAAACATTTAAAAAATCTTACTGAACAAAAACCTTTGAACAGTTGTGTGTGTGTGTGTATATATAACACTGTAGAATGTCCTTAAGAATTTACCTGTAAAATATTTGATAATTAATATTAGGGCTGGGCAAAAAACATTGTTTTCTCAATTTTAACAAATTCTCATTTTTACAAAATTATATTGATTCTTAAATCCCAAGAATGGATTAGTCTAGCCTGTTGTCAGTTAATGAATTAATGTAGCACGCATTTCTTCAGTATTTAATTTATGTTTGAATAAATCTGTTAAGTTTTGTTTCAAAAACAAATTGGACTAGAAATATAATTATGTAATTGTAAAATTAGTAGTTGAGTGTACATACAAATCAGTTCATTTTAACCCCAACATTATAACATAGTACCAGCTGACTCTCATGTGTATTTTACAGCATTAGTTGAGAGATTTTTTTTTTCCTTGAGAAAATTTGCCATGTACTGTATCTGATATATATCCAAAATAATCGATATTGAATCAAATCAAAAGCTTGTGAGTAGAAATTGAATCGAATTATGAAATTTGTGTCAATACCCATCTCTAATTAATATCATATAATGTTTCTCAAAATATGCCCAATGTTGTGTATATGATATCATGGGTAATTTATAGAGAAAATATTTTATTAAAACCCAAAGCAATGTAATTTCATTTTAAATGTGCATTTTTAAATCCAAATTCAAAATGAAATCTTAATTAGAATTCAGGATTGAAATTTAAAAAACATTCTACATTCAAGGACTCTGAGGTCCTCTAATTATGACATCGTTAACATGCTTTTGACCTTGACGAATGTCGGATTGGCACAGGGTTTAAAAAACATGTCTGTGTCTCCATCAAGACTAAAGTAGACAGGCATCTCTAAGCCTTGAACTCTAGCTAAGATTACGCCAAACTATCAGAGAGAGAAAAGAGAGAATAAAAAAGCACAGGAGACAGTACGTGAGAAACTGGCTCTTCTCTGATAAAGTGCCAAGAGAAGAGCTGTACAGTCTAACTCTCAGTACACAGCCGCATGAACCAAAATTAATTGAATGTTGAGAATTTCTCTGAAAACGCTGACTGGCAAAGTAATATGTCATTATCAGCTCACACCCAGACTCAGGGATATTTTTCCCACACCCACACAACCTGTTTATCCGTTTACTGAATGCTTCATGTGTGAAAATGTCTTAGAGTTTCTAGGGCAGACACAGGCTATAGGATTACATGTTAAAGGAATAGTTCACCCAAAAATGAAAATTCTGTCATTCTGTCCTGAAAGAAGGTCATACGTATTTGAAACAATATTTGAGTGAGTAAATAGTTTAATTTTGGACGTGCTGTTCTTTTTAATGGTGATACCTTTGTTTCTCACTCTGGACTAATAATCATGATTCTCTCATGTATGATTTTAGGTGGTTCTTCATCCAACTCCAAACAGCCCAAAGCAGGCAGAGCTTCACAAGATGACTGTGACCAAAGCCTGCCCTGATCAAGATCTAAAGATCAAACTTGCCGTACGCATGGACAAACCTCAGAACATGAAGGCTTGTGGGTAAGGGATTTTATGAGTACAGGAGTACTGAAGATTGCATTCCAAAACTGTATCATGATTTAATTAAAAAAAAAAAAAATGATGCACATTACTGTTTACTAACAGGAAATGAGAGTATGTGTGACTTTAACTTAATAAAGTAAAATACTAATGAAACCTATGGTTATTCCTTTAGGTATTTATGGGCAGTTGGCAAAAATGTTTGGAAACGCTGGAAGAAGCGCTTCTTTGTCTTGGTCCAGGTATATCTTTTTATATATTTAAATTTGAGGGAGTGACAAATATGATGAATGTAACAAAGTTAGGTTTCGGCTTCAATTTGAAGTTCCTTCTATTCATCAGTGTCTTGAACCATGTACAGTTTTAAGTAGTGCATATGACACAGATTTAACCCAGAGAACTTAATGGACTACATATTAAGAATTTTAATACTACTTGTTTCTCTTTCTCTTATAGGTAAGTCAGTATACCTTTGCCATGTGCAGCTATCGAGAGAAGAAGTCAGAACCACAGGAGCTGCTGCAGTTAGATGGCTATACTGTGGACTACACTGACCCACAGCCAGGTAATACTCCCACATTAACAAATTACTCTCATGTACCAGAGTTTCATAAAACCATTCTCACTTTCTGGTTGTTAGATGTTAGTGAAATATGTCCATAGTTAAAGGGATAGTTCACCCAAAAATGAAAATTCTGTCATTACTCACCCTCATGTCTTTCCAAACCCATAAGACTTTCATTCATCTTTGGAACACAAGGGAAAATGTTTATGATGAAATCCAAGAGCTTTCTGACCCTGCATAGACAGCAACACAACTGCCACATTCAAGGCTCAGAAAAGTAGTAAGGACATTGTTAAAATACTCCATGTGACATCAGTGGTTCAACTGTAATGTTATGAAGCTACACGAATACGTTTTGTGTGCAAAGAAAACAAAAATAATGACTTTATTCAACGATTTCTTCATGTGTCTTTGCCACATGTTCACAAAATGTCACATGGACTATTTTAAGTCCTTACTACCTTTTTGGGCCTTGAATGTGGTAGTTGCATTGCTGTCTATGCAGGGTCAGAAAACTTTTGGATTTCATCAAAAATATCCTAATTTGTGTTCGGAAGATGAACGAAAGTCTAACGGGTTTGGAACAACGAGGGTGAGTAATGACAGAATTTTCATTTTTGAATGAACTATTCCTTTCATGTACTAAACTACATCTTGCTGTAATGTAGCGAAAATGCATTTTAATTATATCCAACAAGCTTACTTGAAGTTGACTGTGTGTACAGGTCTGGATGGAGGCCGGGCTTTCTTCAATGCAGTGAAGGAGGGTGATACTGTGATCTTTGCCAGTGATGATGAGCAGGACCGCATCCTATGGGTGCAGGCCATGTATCGAGCTACTGGCCAATCACACAAACCCGTCCCGCCCACCCAGGTCCAGAAACTGAATTCTAAGGGCGGAGCTGCGGCACAGATGGACGCCCCCATCTCTCAGTTCTGTAAGTAAACATACCAGTAAAGCATTTAATTACAATGTCAGTCAGGAAAAAAATTGACTAAAGCTGAGATGGCGAGTAAATTAAATACGTAGGAAGATCTGTTAAGCTCCATATTTTTAAAACAGTAATGGCCCTGTTATTTAGGTCCTAGCCCCCACAACCATTCACATACAGCGACACTGCTCCTGTGATGATACATCATTTCAGTCACAAGGTACAGAATAGTAATGAATAAATGAATTCAGTTAGTGAGTTAGTAACTCATAATGTCAAAGTAATGTCAACTTACACTCTCAGCATACTGCACAAGTAGAAGAAAAAGGTAAGATTGAGTGGAAAAATGTGTTTACTTAAATGTCCATGTCTTCATTACTGCCCTTACGCACTCCTGATTAGCTTTAGCATCCGCATGTAAGACTTTAAGACAGCTGATAGCTAGCTTAAATCAATTAAATTGGTTAACCAACACCAACTCTTTTCTATAAAGGTATATATAACCCAAAAATGAACATTATTACATCTTTTACTCACCCTTGTGTTGTTTCGAAACCATATGACTTTCTTTCCTCTGCGGAACACATACATTTTGGTCTATTTTTTAGACAAAGCTTTTATATGTCTTGAGAAGACTTGGAAGCTTGATCCCTGTCCATTGTTCATTTGCATGCAATACAGTTTCCAAATTTTGTCCTTTTGTTTCCCGCAGAAGAAAGAAAGTTCTAAGGGTTTGGAATGACATGAGAATCAGTAAATAATGACAGAATTTTCATTTTTGGGTGAACTGGTTGTTTAAGACTTAAATAGCGCCTTTCGTTGAATTATGATTCTGCCACACGTTCTTACCAACCTGTTAAAGTTTTAAATAACAGTACTTTACATTTATATCAAGTCACTTTGAAGCATCTAAATAATAATAGATCCTGCTATTCAGAACGTTGTCTTTTGGTGTGCATCTACTTCAGCATCTGTCCATAGCAATGTCTTATATCACAAAATGTCTCTTAAGGGAACTGCTGCATAAGAAGTTCAATTAAATATAGCTCACGTATACAAATTCTAAAGGTAGAGGTTCTGTGTTGTTTTTCCATTGATTTATTTGTCCTGTTTGTGAATGTTTCTTGTGGTCAGATGATTCCCTCACAAGTTCAGATGCCATTCAATTTTCTCACTATAAGACAGACCCTCTCCCTTCTGAAACATTGTTACACTGTGTAAATGTTTCACCCTCCACCTTAACACACCCCAGGTGGTCTTGAATGGCACAGAGTAGTGGAATATAAAACGTGAAATACACACACCCACGAGCAAACAACCCTTTGCTGCAGAAGGTTTTCGCAGATTCTTGAATACTATGAAGGTTCTGATAACAGCTTTTACTCAGATTGCTTACAAAGTGCATGTATCATAATAACATAAAATGTTGATGTTAATATTTAAAGAGCAATGGAATCCCTGAGTATTTTTGTTTTGGTAACACTTTACAATAG
The DNA here is from genome assembly GCA_036247105.1 of Cirrhinus mrigala. NCBI lineage: Eukaryota > Metazoa > Chordata > Actinopteri > Cypriniformes > Cyprinidae > Cirrhinus > Cirrhinus mrigala. Next base: position 25,967,174 of record CM070012.1, read on the forward strand.
GGTTTACTTTGGAAACATTAGTTTTCATTTTTATTGTTAATGCTTATATAATTCATGTTCATTCATAATACATTACTACTGTTAATTCATACAAATGTTAAAATGTATTTGTATATGTAGAAATGAACATTAACCTACAGATAAATGAACTGAAAATGTACAGTTGAAGTCAAAAGTTTACATACACCTTGCAGAATCTGCAAAATGTTAATTATTTTATCAACATAAGAGGGATCATACAAAATGCAAGCATGTTATTTTTGTTTTTTTAGTACTGACCTGAATAAGATATTTCACATAAACAATATTTACATATAGTCCACAAGAGAAAATACTAGTTGAATGTATAAAAATAACCCTTTTCAAAAGTTTACATACGCTTGATTCTTAATATTGTGTTGTTACCCAAATGACCCACAGCTGTGTTTTCTTTTTTTTTTTTTTGTTTAGTGATAGTTGTTAATGAGTCCCTTGTTTGTCCTGAACAGTTAAACTGCCTGCTGTTCTTCAGAAAAATCCTTCATTTCCCACAAATTCTTTGGTTTTCCAGCATTTTTGTGTATTTGAACCCTTTCCAACAATGACTGTATGATTTTGAGATCCATCTTTTTAAACTAAGGACAACTGAGGGACTCATATCCAATTATTACAGAAGGTTCAAATGCTCACTGGTGCTCCAGAAGGAAAAACCATGCATTAAAAGCAGGGGGGTGAAAACTTTTTGAATTTGAGGATGAAGGTAAATGTAACTGATTTTGTCTTCTGGGAAACATGTAAGTATCTTCTGTAGCTTCTGAAGGGCAGTATTACATGAAAAAAATATGATATTTAGGCAAAATAAGAAAAATGTACACATCTTCATTCTGTTCAAAAGTTTGCACCCCTTGGCTCTTATTGCATGTTTTTTTCTTCTGGAGCATCAGTGAGCGTTTGAACCTTCTGTAATAGTTGCATGTGAGTCCCTCAGTTGTTCTCAGTGTGAAAAGATGGATCTCAAAATAATACAGTCTTTGTTGGAAAGGGTTCAAATATACAAAAATGCTGAAAAAACAAAGAATTTGTGGGACCTGAATGATTTTTCTAAAGAACAGCAGGGCAGTTCAACTGTTCAGGACAAACAAGGGACTTAAAAACATTTTTACAATTACAATTTTACAACTAGTGGACTATATGTAAACATCTTTTATGTGAAATATCTTATTCAGGTCAGTACTAAATAAAAAATAACATGCATTTTGTATGCTCCCTATTATTTTGGTAAAATAATTAACATTTTGCAGATTCTGCAATGTGTATGTGAACTTCTGACTTCAACTGTACTATTTCATATTAGCTATTTTAAAAATATAGAACTTTATTGCAAAGTGTTTCCAATGTTTTTTTTTATATATATAGTTTTAAAAGCAGTGGCATTCTGAGACAGCTTGAATTATTTTCATGGCTTAAAATTTTAACTTTAATGATTACTGGATTTATTCTCAAAGCAGATTATTTGCTAAATTAATTATTGGATGCAGAACCTTCATAGAATCAATTTAGAAGCTGATACTGGCATCAAATACACATTCGACCAGCATTCAAATATATGTCTGAAGGTAAGTGTATTTGCCAGTACAGTGTTAGTAAATGTTCCAGTGATTTAGATTGTATAAGTGTTTGGCAATCTAGTGCACCTGTGAGAATCCTGTCAAAATCAGCTGCAGCAGAGCACAACGTAATATACCGAAATATAGTTCTTTCTTTCTTTCTTTCTTTCTTTCTTTCTTTCTTTCTTTCACTACTCGATCTGACCACCCACCAGTTCTCAAACTGCACTATCATGTTGAATACAGGTCGTTGTATTTTACGTTGTGTTTTTTCTTCGTTCATGCTTTGCTTGTACCCTTCTTTAGTCCTGCAGCTGTAGTGGAGTCAGGGTTTTCGTGTCTGCTTTTTCCTTCAGCCTTGTTGCTAGTCTTTATGTTATTCTGGTTTGTCCCTTCTTACCCTGCTGTCTTCTAGCTGGACTCAAGGGTAAGTGCTAACCTGTTAGCTAGCACCAGTCAGATAATCCTAAAACCATTATCTGACCAATGCAACGTGCTCTCTTTATCCTTTTTCTCTCGTTCTTTTTCTCCTCCTTTCAAATCTCACTCCTCATGCCTTAGACCAAAGTAGATTATTTTACTTTTCCGTTGGACTTTTTTGATGATGGTTACAACTACAAACTTTCATTATTCTTGCCAGTTTAGGTTGCATGGAAATTAGTGCGTTTGTACTTATCATTTAGCTAAGTTACTATGGTTTATGATTTATTTGCATAATTGCCTTCTCTACATAAACATCATTGGCATCACAAGACCCCTCAGAGTAAAGTAGAAGAGGGTTTGTTTTGTCCTATCGGTTATCGACTGAAACAAACTATAGGGTGGCATTTAACTGTAAAAAATGTACCTCAAAATATAATTGCTATTTTAGAGTTTAATTTGCCACCGAATTGTCACTTAATTGGCAGTACAGTAACTTGCAACAGCGAAGCACTGTTCGTTTTTGACTACTTGGACTTTACTCTTGAGGGTTCACTTGCCTTTCAACTAATTTCTTTATTTTTTGAACTTGAGCTTCACAAGAGTTGGCAAATATGTAAGTGGAGTATTCTGAATGCCAATGTGAAGGAGCAGGCACTGCCGTCCCTCCTCACCGAGAAATACTCCTAATTATCTTTCGTCCGGTGAAAATGGGCCTCTTCGAAGTAGTCCCTAAACCCAATGTAGAATTTAGCAAAGATATAGCTCATTATTTGCACCTGTGTGTTTGCCCTTATACTGCTTGAGTAGGTGAGCATTTTGATGTCATGTTATCCATTCAGATGCTGATGGAAAGACAAGTTCATTTTCTTCTATTTTTGATTATTCTCCATTCTTTACAGAGAATGAATTAATTACTTTGTAGCCTCTTTTGGCTTCTCGCTAAAGCCGTGTATCTGCACTAGAACAGTAATGCTAGCCTGTTGGCACGCCACTGAAGTGGCTTGCTTGTCAGTGTGCTCAGCAACCCTTATGAACACACTGAAAATTTCTCCAGTATTGTCAACTTGCAAATGCTAAGAGAAAAATACGGAATGCTAATGGATAGGCAAGCGGAAAATGTTACTGCAGTTTTTTCTTCTTCCTCTTACCTTTCTTGCATGACATTAGAAAGCACAGTGGAGTGTCTCACTGTGTTCCTGCATGTAAAAGACATCCATTTTCAATGAAATATTATAAATAACCGTTAAAAAATAAAATAATATTAATAATAACTCCTAGGCTTATTTGAATGCAGCACAACGGTTTGTGCATAAGCCGATTCTAAACAATTCTGTGGAATGTAGAAGTACATTATTTTAATTAACGTATAATTATGAAATGTAAAAATGCAAATGAATAAGGTTAATAAATTCTTTAATCCTGTAGGTTTACCCTGTAATTAGGACGTCTTGTTTCTTCCCTACAATTCCGTGATTCATACAACTCAGTCTGTTATCTATATCCTTTTCCACATTTTTTTCTCACCCTGAGTTGCTTAGTTATAGGGCTTCTTTGCCATTCATTCTGATGTTTATTTTTTCTCAACCCATTCAGTTTGTCTGTTGTCTACCCTCTATCTAGATCATTTCCTCAGTGAGTTCTTCATTCCTACAATCCCGTGTCTTTTCCTGTGCCTCTATTCTTTCTTTTTTTGTCTTCTCTTTTAGTTTAGTGTACGTCTTCTTTATAATTGTAGCAATGCTTTACTCAGCCAAAAGGATAGCATAACTTGATCCAAGTTCTTCTAATTAAGCAGATCCGAATAATATTTATTTGTTTTCCACTGGATTAAGCACTTTATTTTTAGTCATATGTCTTCACAAAAAAGGTGTGAGATCATTGTTGTTATCTAGACACACACCCTAATCATTGGTGTAACACGATGCACATTTTTCTTCACATTTTTCTCTCATTAGAGCACGCTCATCACCGCACAGATTTAGATTCTATCATTCTGTTGCTAATAAAGTAATTCATCAAGGGGCCAGTTTTTTAGGAATAAGTTTTCTTGTACTAATTTCTCCAACGAATATATACACACAGGACTTAGACTATTTCGCTTATTTTGATTACATTTTGCGTATGCGACCTTGGACACCAAAAAACAGTCTTAAGTAGCACAGGTATATTTGTAGCAGCAACCAAAAATACAGCGTATGGGTCAAAATTATTAATTTTTCTTTTACAGTAAAAATCATTAGGATATTAAGTAAAGATCATGTTCCATGAAGGTATTTTTTAATTTCCCTACTGCGAACTTAACAAAACTTAATTTTTGATTAGTAATATGCCTTACTAAGAACTTTATTTGGACAACTTTAAAGGTGATTTTCTCACTATTTTGATTTTTTTTGCAACCTCAGATTCCAGATTTTCAAATAGTTGTATCTCGGCCAAATATTATCCTATTCGAACAAACCATACATCAATGGAAAACTTATTTATTTAATATATGTATGACTAGTTTTGTGGCCCAGGGTCACATATAACAATGAGCATATTAAAGAGCCCATGAAATTGTTTTGTGGCTTTTATTCCATTCTATTGGCATCTACACTACTGTTCAAACGTTTGGGGTCAGTAGGATTTTTTTAAATACTTCTTTCTAGGAATGACATATTAAATTGCTCACAAGTGATAGTAACTACATTTTAATGTTAAAGAAGATTCCTATTTTAAATAAATTTATTTGTTTTTAACTTTGTTCATCAAAGAAACCCTGGAAAAAAAAAGTATACTCACAGTTTCTACAAAACTAATATATAGCTGTTTTCAACTGTTTTAATGTTTCTTGAGCCGCAAATCAGCATATTAGAATGATTTCTGAAGGATCATGTGACGCTGAAGACTGGAGTATTGGCTCCTGAAAAGTCAGCTTTACCATGACAGGAATAAATTACATTTAAAATATATGAAAAAAAAAGTGAAAATGGTTATTTTAAATTGTTATAATGTTCTCAGTATTCCTGCTTTTACTGTATTTTTGATAAAATGAATGTAGTTTAAGAGACTTCTTTCAAAAACATCGTACTTACCCTAAACTTTTGAATGGTAGTTTATTACGGAAGCCCATATCCGCCACTGAATAAAAAAAGTTAATTGTGAGGTAATTCTGACTTTTTTTCTTGCAATTGCAAGTTTACAATTGTAACATCTCACAATTAAAAATGAAGAATTTTTAAAGTCAGAATAGTGGAATATGAACTCACAATTGCGAGAAATAAAGTAAGATAAAAACTTGCAATTCTGACCTTTTTTTACAAATGCAAGTTTGTATCTTTTTCTCACAATTTTTACTTTTTTTTTTTTTTCAGAATTGTAAGATATAAACTTGCAGTTACGTGTTCTAAAGTCCAAATCTGAAAGGTGAAAAAAGACTGAAGATCTCAAAACTGCAAGTTTATATCTCACAATTCTAAGAAGAAAAAGTCAGAATTGTGAGATGCAAACTTGCAATTGCGAGAAAAAAGTCAGAATTGTGAGATAAAAAGCAATTACAAATTACAAATGCTAGTAAATGTTAAAAAATGTTTAAAGTATATAAAAATATAAAATATATATATATAAATATTTAAAAATTATGCCATACTCCACATATCTGTTTAATAATATATTTAGAATGAAAAAGAAAACACTGCTTGTCAAGCCGTTTCATGGGGTCTTTCAGTATTATCTTAAAGATAACTTTTGAGTATATTTAGAGATTTAGTCGTTGCAGTTGCATTATTAAATTACAGTAGAAAATAGCATGTTTGTTATTTAAGTAAAAAATGGCTAACATATCGCCCCTGATTTCTTTTTTGTTTGGCATTTGTATTTTTACGAGCACACAATCCATCCTCTCTCTCGAAATGAGTGACATTAACCAATTGCGAATGGCAGAATCTATTGTATTCATGTGAAAGAAACAACATTAAAATCCATCATTTGGAATTGCGCCACTTCCTCAAAGCCATCGGTGGCTTTTACGTTAAAAAGCTTTTGATTGAGAGAACAGGAAGAGACCACGCCCAGATCAGCTCATGCATGCACGTCCCGACTGAATGTGAGCTGAGGGTTATCGCTCAGTTCCACATTTGCTAGGTCCGATTGAACTCTGCTTGACTTTTGCTGCAAGTTGACAATGTGAAAGCTCAACGTCCTTGATTTGCCATAGAATACTCATTCTAGGTGTTTAGTTTTTTTGTGGTGGAAGGAGAACAAATCATTCTCCTTGCTGTTTGCTAATTTCCTCTTCCTTGAACCCACCCCCTCTCCCTTCCTCTCCCGTGAATGGCTGGAATAGATGCTGACAGGGCACAGAAGCACGGCATGGATGAGTTTATCTCAGCTAACCCATGTAGCTTTGATCATGCCTCGTTGTTCGAGATGGTGCAGAGGCTCACGTTGGACCACAGGCTAAATGACAACTTTGCATGTCTGGTAAGTGTTTTTTTCTGCTGAACTCAATGCAAAACAACTGTAAACATAATTTACAAAGTGTGTATCTATTTGTTGGAATTGTAGGGATGGTTTAGTCCAGGTCAGGTGTTTGTTCTGGATGAGTATTGTGCTCGGAATGGGGTGAGAGGATGCCACAGACATCTGTGTTACCTTGGGGACCTACTGGAGAGGGCAGACACCGGGCACATGATTGACCCGACGCTGCTGCACTACAGCTTCGCGTTTTGTGCCTCCCATGTTCACGGCAACAGGTACAGGCCTGCATACGGATGCATGGCATTACTATTAGATGTTGGGAGAGATACAGATCACTGAAGCAGGAACGAGGGTGGAGAACCAAGGGCTCTTTGCAAGTCATCAGCATATTTTTGCACTTTTGCTTTAGCGTTTATTATATTTTTCCCTGTGAATGTTCTTTATAATTTTGCCAAATTTTGTTTGATTTGTTGTGTCTTTTGTTCTCAATCATTTTTCATTTCTTTTCCACTTTTCTAAACCTCAGCAGTATTCTTTCAGCCACTACATTTTCCATTCTCCTTTTTTGTTATTTTACTTTCCAAATCTCATTGTGTTGCTCATTCATTACATGTTCCTGATAGTCAGAGGGGGTCTGAGTTACAGGGGGCTGGCTCAAAGTCAGGAGGGAAAAAGGAGTCTAAAAAAAAGAGGAAATGTAAAACACAGCTGGCCCCTGAAAGCACAAGGTAAGAGGGCTTGTCAAGGACATATTCATATCAACAGCATCATGTACACTGTACAGTAGCAGCAAATGTATCAAAGAAATGATTGTCTACTGCAGTATTCTTTTAACCAAAATAAAAAAAGAATTACTCATTCTTGTTCTAAACTCAAATGACAAGGCATTTTTTAAATATCCACCCTTTTCACCTCACAGTGCTTTGCATGAATTATGGGAGTAACTTTCTTTAAACTGTAATCAGTCAAAGGTTTGTTCTGTGAACGCAATAAGCATTTTCAAAAACTGTATAAAATGAAGTGATTTTATTCTACAACTTTTCTTAAAGTAGTTTATTCTACTACACTTCCAGAATAATTTTTTTTTTTTGATAATTTACTCACCCCCTTGTCATCCAAGATGTTCATGTCATTCTTTCTTCAGTCGAGAAGAAATTAAGATTTTGAGAAAAACATTCCAGGATTTTTATTCATATAGTGGACAATGGGTTTCAAATTGCAGTTTCAATGCAGCTTCAAAGGGCTCTACACGATCACAGCCAAGAAATAAGGGTCTTATCTAGCGAAACGATTGGTCATCTTCTTAAAAAAAATTACAATTTATATACTTTTTAACCACAAATGCTCATCTTGCACTAGCTCTGCGTCCACGACTTCACACATTATGTAATTAATAGAAAGGTCACGCGTGACGTAGGTCAACATCCTTTACAAAAAAGGTAAAACAACAATGTCGGGACGTTTTTGAAGTTGGAGGAGAAAATGTGATGGAGTTTTTGGCCCTACCCTTTTTGAATCTAAGTACACAGACGAAGAGCTGACCACGCGTGACCTTTCCAACGTGAATATAATGCATGAAGTCGTAGACGCGCATCGTGTGTCGCAGACGCTGGGATCGTGTAGAGCCCTTTGAAACTGCAATTTGTACCTTTAACCCACTGAACCCCATTGAAGTCCATATGGAGAAAAATCCTGGAATGTTTTTCTCAAAAACCTTGATTTCTTTTCGACTGAATAAAGAAAGACACGGTAAGTGAACTAATCATTTCAAAGTGAATTCAAAAGTGTAAAAGCATTAAAGAAGTCCACTTCCAAAACAAATATTCACATATAATGTACTCACCCCCTTGTCATCCAAGATGTTCATGTCTTTCTTTCTTCAGTCGTAAAGAAATTATGTTTTTTGAGGAAAACATTTCAGCATTTTTCTCCATATAATGGACTGATATGGTGCCCTGATTTTGAACTTCCAAAATGCAGTTTAAATGCGGCTTCAAACGATCCCAAATGCAGTTTTAAATGATCCCAGCCGAGAAAGAAGGGTCTTATCTAGTGTAACGATCGGTTATTTAAAAAAAAATACGATTATACAGTATATACTTTTTAATGTCAAACGCTCATCTTGTCTTACTCTGCCTGAACTGTTTTTGTTCTGGTTCATGACAGTTAGGGTATGTCGAAAAACTCCCATCTCAAGTTCTCCCTCAACCTCAAAATCCTATATCGCTGTTTTACCTTTTTTGTTAAGGGTGTTTGATCTTCTTTGGCATGTTCACTTTGCAAACACTGGGTCGGTACTTCTGCAGTGATGTAGGATGATTTTGAAATGATTTTCAGCTGGGATCATTTACAACCGCATTTGGGATCGTTTGAAGCCGCATTTAAACTGCCTTTTGGAAGTTCAGAATTGGGGCACCATAGCAGTCCATTATGGAGAAAAATGCTGAAATGTTTTCCTCAAAAAACATAATTTCTTTACGACATGAACATCTTGGATGACAAGGGGGTGAGTACATTATATGTGAATCTTTGTTTTGGAAGTGGACTTCTCCTTTAACAAATTACTTGAGTAACTTCAAAAGCTTAACTATTACAATACCAGTATTACAGATAGATAGTAATATATGTCTCAAAAATCAAAAATGTTTATCAACTGGAACATACAACTGATAAAATTTCAAAGTGATTTCCATCATCTAGAGAGATAACAAATATTGTATTTACCTGGTTTAGAAACTTTCCAGTTAGTACCACTAATAGGAATTAGAAGTGAAAATGGGAGACAATTACATTTACATTTTAAAGCATCTGTGTGGAAAAAACCTGAAAAGAGGTGTGAGGATTTGAGGAGAAAAGCGAGATTCTTTGTGAATTCCAGTGAATTATTCATAGGATGTATCATAAATTAAACTGGGAGAGCAGAACCACAAATGTGCAGTATGTGTTGTCTTTTATCATACTGTTGGAGTAGAATAGAAAGGAAAAATGAAAATACTCAGGAAGAAAAGAATGTAGTGGACTGAAGAGAGCTCTTGCCATAGATATTCTTTTTACACAATCAGTCTTTTAATCAATAGGTATTTTAATCTTTTTGAGTGGAACTCTCCAAACAGAAAGCGCCTCCCATAATTGAAAATGCAGTAGGCTCGTAAGAAAGGTGGATAAATACTAACAACAACAAAAAAATAACTGTAAATTTTATATATTTTAAAGCCTTTAAAGCCTGCATGATATTGCTTAATTTTATAATATCCTGTGAGAAAATAACTAGGATCACTTTTAAATTCATTGAATTCAAGCCTGTATACACAAGCCTTGTTCAGCATGTTTAGATTAGGTTTTTCTTCCCACAGACTTGTTGAAAGTATATTTATTATTGTGCTGCAGCTGAGTGTGTATTAAATATATTTTAATGCAATATGATGCCCAACTGGAGTATTGTAACATCGATAGCTGTAAATAAAAAAAATGGGTTGAAAACAATGTCCCCCAAGAGTATCACAACAGGGTCCCATCTGCTGGGTACAAATACATTTATAGCCAGTGTATTAGATTTAAGAAAGCCAGACATTGCTTCTGGTTAGATGTTCTTTCTGCACTCCGTGTGCCAGGCCTGTATTTTTTATTGTTACAAGTGTGATATACTGCATACTGAAATGTTAATGTAGTTTGATTAGCTTTCACTGAAAATATACAGTGCTTTAAAAAGCAACTATGTGGTATTATAATTAGTGGTTGTAAAAATAAATACACCAGTCCAAGACTTTCTTTTGATCTGAATCACTTTCGCCTTGCCTCAAAATTGATCTTTCTTCCAAGCCAGTTTGCAAATAATGGCATGTTTTGCTTGTAAAACAGGCCTGATGGTCTTGGAACGGTAACGGTGGAGGAAAAAGAGCGCTTTGAGGAAATCAAAGAGCGATTACGTGTCCTTCTGGAGAATCAGATCACAAACTTTAGGTGAGTATGTAGATGAAAGATCTTTATTGAACATTTCACAAGATGTTATATAGCAGGAAGGTGTACTTCAGTGGTTCTCCTGATATTATATTGTGTGTCGACTGACAATCCAACACCTTATTAAAATTTTTAGTCTAAAATGTCCTTTAAAATCATGCATTAAAAATTATATCACCACGGACTGCACAGACCCAACAACGTGCAAATTATTAAGCCGAGTAGGGAAATTGACAGTTTTGTAAATGCATAAACAACAGCAGAGGTGATTTATCAGCTTAATGCATGGGGCAAATGCTGAGCCAAATATTGTATTAGGCTGAATATGAGAAGTGCATAGCCATTATGTGCATAAACATATCAATGTGATTTCACCATCCGAGCTCAAATTATAGCCTGTGCAAATCAAACAAGACACTTGAATGTGGTTTCATTTTGCTCAGTGCGTCTTTTACCTTATATGGTTTTGTTTGTGATTTTCGCTTGGAGAAAATACTGAAGATTTTGAGTTTACTGACATCAACCATTAAAAGATATGGAAAGCATTTTGTCTTTTCTTTAAAGGAATCGTGTTTTATTCCTTTTATTCCATCCATTTTTGGGTCTTGACCCACCAGTTGAGAACTACTAATGTACTCCTTTCTGATGTTTTCTGAACATTACATGCAAAAATGTAATTGTGTAGGATTTTCTACAACCACAATGTAATTTTTGTTGTTGTAGGTATTGCTTTCCGTTCGGTCGCCCTGAGGGAGCATTGAAAGCCACTCTGTCTTTGCTGGAGAGGGTAATGACAACATTGCTTATATTGATTCAGAGTAGCAGCAATAGAAGGAAAAGAGAAGCAATTGATGGTATTTTGTTCAGCACCCCCTGTCTCTGTTTACTTGTTCTGCTATGCATCATTATTTCACCAAAAAAAAAGTTTTAAAATGTATGACTCATACTAGGACAACAAAAATTTATGTCACTAGATAATTTGGATTTGTGCTTTTTCACAGGTGCTTATGAAGGACATTGTGACCCCAGTCCCGCAGGAGGAAGTCAAGGCTGTCATTCGTAAATGCTTAGAGCAAGCAGCTCAAATTAACTACCAGCGCATCACTGACTACGCCAGAGTGGAAGGTGACTAGCATTGCCCTCTTATTTCACAGCATTATGATTTTAAACCACTTAACCGTGCTATGATTTAAACCAAAAGAGAACTTTTGTACTTTTTTTCTTTACTTTTTTTACTCTGCTTTCATCCATTTATACCAATTTAATGCATAAACTGTGGTTTATATTTGAATAATGTGCTTTGAGTAAATAATCTGTTCTTCTGCTTTCAGTTTGTGAAAGGAAAATAAATTTAGGTTTGGGTAATTAAGGTTTTGTTTAAATTGTAGATGTATTGGTGGTTTGCAGGTAATGATTTCTTTTTGTTTGTTTGTTTATTTATTTTTAACAAATTATTTGAATGTGTATCCTGATTATTTATTTATTTTTATTTTATTTTCAGTACACCATTTTGAATTTTGAATTACACAGCTTCTGTCTTGTTTGAAATAATATACTTTATTCTAAAGCGATTGCTGCTTTTGTTTCTCTTTCTTTTCAAGAAAACTTTAAATGTCTTGTCCATTCTCCTTTTGTGGACTTGTGTGTAAAAATGCATTCAAATCCACACAAAGAAGAGCTTCTTACCATTTCCTATCTGCTGCGATAGCATAAAATTTGACTGTTTTCAGATGCTCTCCACACGTTCTCTTTTTTCTGTTATTATGGCTCAGATCAGGATGATAAATGACATCAGGGGTAGAGAAATGGTTACGGAGGAGGAAAAGGAACAAGGAAAATGAGTCAGTGAACAGAGAGGGATGCAGGAATGGGGACGGATCTTGCGGTGAAATAAATTAAGTATGTGGGAAGGAGCTGTTGCAGGGAGGAAGAGCCTATTAGAGGAGAAAACAGGTTGTGGGATAGAGGAGTGAGATGAAGAGGGAAGCATCCATGAAACAATGCCAGGTTGGGCAACAAGCGTGAAAGAGGATTACTAAGAAGCAAAAGATAGGCAATAAGCAGAGGTGTCTGTATGAAGAGGAGTAGAAGGCTTTGTGGGCTGGTTTTGTGAAGGATGTTTGTGTTTAGATGTTTGAAGATCGTTTTCTATGAATGAATACTCTCTATTTCATCAAATCATTGGTTCTGTTTCTTATTTGGAGCAAGGTGACAAACCAATGATGCAAGTGATACAAATGGCTGACATTCTTTTAGAACACAGTATTATTGCCTTTCTAACGGGCCTTGGCTGATATTGACACAATATCCTTAAAGGAACAGCTCACCCAAATATGATTATGTCATCAGTTATGTCATTTGAAATGCGTATGGTTTTCTTTTCTTCACTGGAACACAATGGAGATATTTCGCTGACTAAACAGTTTTTTCCATACAACAAAATTGGCTGGGTGCTCTGAAAAGTTTTGACAAAAACACAATAGAAGTAGCATAAAATCAGTCAGTTTGATGTAAATCCATGGAAGAAGGAAAATCATGTTTTTCAAATGACAGAATTTTCATTTTTGGGTGAACAATACACTATCGTTCAAAAGTTTGGGGTTGGTAGGATTTAAAAAAAAAAATAAGCCTCTTACCAAGGCTGCATTTATTTGATTACAATACAGTAAAAACAATAATATTGTGATACATTATTACAATTTAAAAAAACTCTATTTTAATTTAATCTAAAATGTCAATTAATCCTGTGATGGCAAAGCTGAATTTTCAGAAGCCATTACTTCAGTCTTCAGTGTCATTCTGTCTTCGGTGGAAAGAAATGAAGGTTTTTGAGGTAAACATTCCAGGAAATTTCTCCATGTAGTAGACTTCAATGGCAACCAGCAGGTTAGAGGTCTAAAAATTGCAGTTTCAATGCAGCTTCAAGGACCCCAGCCAAGGAATAATTTTCTAATTTATCTCATTTTCTCCAACTTCGAAATCTTCCGACATAGTAAAGGGCATTTGACTTTTTTTGCACAAATGCTTTGTACACTGGGTCTTTACTACTGCCTACATCACGCATGTGACCATTTAATGTGACTACATAATGCGTGAAGTCCAGCTAGTGAAAGATGAGCATTTGTGGTTAGAAAGTACATAAAATTTTATTTTTTTTTAGAAAATGACCCTTTGTTCTGCTACATAAGACCCTTATTCCTCGACTGGAATTGTGTAGAGCCCTTTGAAGGGCTTTTATACAACAGTTCAGTAAATAAGAAGTTGATATTGTGTTATATTTTATACACAATATTATGTGTTTTTGCTCAATTTTGCAGAGAACATATTACCTTTGAAGCCACAGTAAAATTGTTGCACGTCTCTGAGCAACACAGCGGTGTTTAGTTTCTGAATGAATCTGCGTTTTGAACGAATCGTGTGAATCAATGAATCAAAGGCCCATTCATAAAGAGAGCCATTTACTTCATTCCTGAATGAATCAGCCTTTGAACGAATGAATGAATGGATGACTCATAAAAACATTTATCGCCACCTGCTGGCAGATTTAGTTTCTTATTTAGAGTATCATTTCATTAAAAAAATAACAATAACAATAAAGGGATAGTTCATCCAAAAAATGTAAATTCTATCATCATTTACTCACCCTCATGTCGTTTCAAACCTTTGTGGAACATAAAGGAAGCTATTTTGAAGACTGTTGGTAACAAAGCTGTTTTGGTTACCAGTGACTTTCATTGTATGAACAAAAAATACTAAGATGTTTCTCAAATTATCTTCTTTTATGTTCCATAGTTTAGGCCATTGCAGCCTAAATGTTTATGTGTAATGAATTTTATGTTGAATCAAATAAAATGTATTTCTAAAGCTACAATTTGTAATGTCTACTTGATACTTTCTCATTTAACACATAAATAGCTTTAAATAATCTTTTGTGGGTATTTTCAGAGTCAAATTTATTTTGTAATTAATTAGATTAATTAATCGAAACATCATAAAAATATTTGCTAAATAAAAGCATTAATATCTTAACCGGCCCCAAACTTTTGAATGGTAGTGCACCTTTAAGTTTTCCACTTCCACTTTGTTCCTCATTTTTACTGTCTCTAAGTGAGAATGTAAGGGTGATTGTGGTTTAAGGGTTTAACCATCAATATTATCCGACTTTTTCCCAAAACTGATTTCTTGATGAGAACTTCCCTTAACACAAGACATCCCTTCACCATATTCAACCCTTGACCCCCTTTCCTCTGACCCCAAACTCTTGCATGCCGGAATCCTCTTTTTCTTTAGGAAAAAAGAGGGAAATGTATGATCATCCTGTCTACTCCTTGGCTACACAAGTGATGGATTTAACCATCCGTGAGTAACAACTCCTCACCCCTCATTCTTTACCTCTCTTTCATCAACTCGATCCTCCATGTCACATCCTTTTCGGACCTTTTCTGTTTTGCCATTTTCATACAGACGACTGAGTAGAGAATGATACGCAACGTTCTGATTCCGATTCCTTCGGCAGAGATGTTCCATCTGTTTGTAATACGACATGACTGATGCATCCGTTCAGCTTCCTCTTGTCCGTTTTTGGTTGAAGCTCATGTTTGTGACTTGAATGCATTTTTACTTTGCTCACTGTTTTACTTTGTCTGAGTGTATATCGTTGCTGTGGTGTGGTAGGTGGTTTCACTGGGGGGTTCCAGACACATCAACAGGTGACTGAACTACCGGGAAAGCAGGAGTTAGCACACGTGTACGAGCTATGACTTGCGTGTTCCAACATCACAAGTTTGTCTTGTTCGTGATTACAACAACGATGGCTATTGTCTCTCTGTTCAGTATGTCGTTAATTTGCTACTTTGCTATGTGTTTTTGTTCTTGTCGTTCCAGGTAAATATCTACATGTGTGTTTGTTTGCCATTGTTTTTTTATTATAATTCTATATCAAATACACAATAATTCTCTGGAGAGCGACCAAGAGTGAAATTACCAGGGATGCTGCACCGACTTTGAGCTAAAACATGCCAGCTTGAGGAATAATTCTTCTTCCTCCCCCAATTCTCCCTTCTCTTTCTCCCTTATTTCTCCCTCTCCTTATGTTGCTCTGACTCTCTTTTTCTTTCTTTCTCTCTCTCTCTCAAGTTGAGAAAACTCTAAAGGATCAGAAGGATCCAGGTGAAGCTATGTTTGACGTCATCCCCTGTCCCCTTCAACACATCCTGGCACATGACACTATTACAGGGAAAATTTCTTTAGTCTGAAAGTCCTGTACATGCCTCGACACAAGGATCTCCCTTGTGCAATTCTTTTTTGTGAAGATAGTATTCTTCTATAAATATATGCACAAAATGTGGGTAAAAACTGGTATGTTACGACTTTAGAACTTGATCTTAGCACTGAACAGTCTGCCTGATGGTGTTACATTATGCAGACTTACAAGAAGTAATACTATCTTTAACAAATATTTCAGTGGCAGTCTTTTCAATGTGTTAAAATGTGAGAGCAGAATGATTGCAAATCTTTCTTGCTGAAGTTCTGGGAATACGTTTGTAACTAAATCTTGACATCAGTATATTAAAAAAAAAAAAAGTAGTTCTCAACTGGTTTTGATGCAAACATATGTCACAACCCACCAGTTGAGAACAACTTCTCTAAATCTTTAAATTATTTTATGAGATATTGTGCTTTTACATTTCCAGTCATGGTTTTAGAAACCTGACATGAGCAGAACATTTTATACACATTGAAAATCGATAAAGTATGAAATCTGGATAATGATAATCATAGATTATCATTAGATCCATTGTCATTACTTTATCATGTTGTGTTGATGACATCATGGCCTTAGGAAGAGTTAGAATGAGTTTCTATCAGATATTAATGTTTCACAGTGTAGTAAATTTCAGTACAGTGCCCCACAACCCCATTAATAACCCATGAATTTAACAGGCCGATAAACCAATGGCATAAAAGTGAACATTTCACACTCTAGACACCAAGATTAAAGAGTCAGACGAAATGATAAATAAGTAATGTCCTTCATGACTGAAGTAGCATTTCAGTCAATAAATTAAAGATTTTCTTTTCTCCTTTAGTGGAGACCTCAGCCTTGCTGAGTTGGTCGGTATTTTGTTTTATTTCTTTAGCTGTTTTTTTGTTTTCTGTCTTACTCATTTCATCTTGTTCAGACTAAAGTTGATTACATGTTAAACCAGAAACACTATTGTGTGTCCTGATGTCCCCATTTCATCAAAGTGTTGCATATGTCTGACAATCTGGTCTGCTTTTTCTCATGTGTTGGCCTTAAATTCTAGACAGAATTGAGAAGTCCTACCAATTATTAGTAATTTACTTAGATACATAAAACTACAGTATTAGTATAAATGTATTTACAATGGGGTCCAAAAGTTTGTGTCCACATATTCAAACGTAATGTGAAAAGTGAAGTGATGTAAATACGGCATTTCTTCTGCAAGAAGTTTTTGTGTACTTTGACGCACAAGTCTTTGTAATGCTCAATTATGAGGTTTTACAGGAAATGTAAATTTTTGAGTGAACTAATCCTTTACTATTATTTATGTTGAAAACAGTTGTGCTTTTTATTAGGGCTGTCAGTTTAATGCGTTAATTTAATTAATTATAAAAAAAATAACGCGATTAAAATATTTTAACACTTAATGCGTTGGCCCCGCCCCCAGACGTACGTCATCTTACAGTCCATACAGTTGACTGTTGACAAATATGATGCTTTGACGCTTTTTGAGTTTTTATACTGCGATTATGAGGTTTTAAACAACGTAGTGGAGTTCATGCAGCTCAAGAGCTGCTGTGAAAAGAGACAAACAAAAAAAACTGCGAAATTGTATTTTTTTAGGGGTGGAACGTTTCAGCTTACGTTTTAGTTTATTTAGTTCAGCCTATTTTACTGTAGAAATTAAAGATTAAAAAATTAAAGTTAAAAAAGCTATTCAATCAAGAGCAGTAAGTGATTTCCTTGTTGTTGCTGATCCAGTGAACTGAAACAGTACGTTTAGCCGGCTATACTTACCAAGACGGGCATTCTAACATAATTTTTGTGTGAATTTGTCCATCAGTGTTGCCAAGTCCACGGTTTTCGCGCAGAATTGGGGTACTTTTACACTGTTGCCGGAGGAAGTTTTGAAGTTTTGTATTTGATCGCTCGAAATGCGATTTTTAACTCCCCTCGAAATGTGTTTGGGCTAGTTGGGCTAGCAACGCTGTAGTCCATTCAAACACAATACTTAAGAGAAAGCTTAATATTTGTGCGTGTTCTGAGGCGTGGGATTTGCGCGATTCGGATGAGCTCACGCACAAATCTTCTCACTGCGCGCGTGAGCTCGCGTCCTCTGGCTCTTAAATGTTTAAACTGGCAAAGCTTAAATGAGTTCAGTTTAAACACGGATCTCAACGTGTGCTGTTCAGGTCTCACCTGTGCACGCACGCTGTCAGTACGATGACGGAATAAATATTCCGTCATCTGCTCATATTCCAGCATACGGCTTTCGCATTGAACAAGAGTTAAGTTTTCCACTTTTTTTCCATCGCTGTTGTTGTACTGCACTGGGAAGCCAGAATGCGCATCCATCAACGGAAACATACATTAGCCGAACCCTGTTAGTTTTACGTGTTGTTATTTATGACAAACCATATTACAGATGCGTTGTCAGATTTAATTTGAACCGCGGCCCTAGTGTGTGCCGAACCATGTGTGGAGAACCGTACGAGAACTTTTCCACCCCTAGTATTTTTTATTTACTCAAGCTATTATGCTGATAATATAGTTTGTAATGACAAAATACATATTCATTAGAAAAAAAGAATCGCTCTTTGAATCGCTTTTGGTCTCAGATTTTTGAACCCCAATTTAGTTGCAAGTTTGCCAAACATTTTTTATTTGCCTCAGAGATTACAAAAAACTATTTATGACAGCAGTCTAGTGTCTCTGACATCAGTTAGGCATCTTTTCTTGAAGTGTTATGAGTGTCATCAACAGTGTTGTCATTTCTGCATGCTCAGTTAGCTATTTATGACCTTAGCTTCTTCAGACTGCATTGTAGTGCTCATGACATCAGAGATTTATAGAATAAATATATTAATCAACCACTGTAATATTAACCGTCCCTCTTCTCCCCACCATTCTGCTCCAGAGAATGTAGCTAACCTAGCTACACCTGCTAAAAAACTGGAGCATGTCATCCGCCTGGCAGAGTTAGTCATTGAGGTTCTACATCAGAACCAGGACCATCACGCCGAGGTGAGTCTGGACTCTTTCTCTCTCTTTCCCTCTAAGTTCACTCTCTTTTTTCTTTAGTACATTATAGGGCTGATTTTAACAGCCAGTGGCTCCTCTCTAATAATAAAAAGGCAGCTCTAATGCAATTTGTATTAGAGAAAATTAGTGAAACAGCAAGAGTTCACGCTCCCGTGAGATCCAGGTCTCTAAACCACTTTCCCTGGATCTATACTCTAAAGAAAGCCTCGGAATACAGATCGTTTCTGTGTTCTGAATGTTAGATTCCTTTGGAATGCCTATAGCTAAATAGAACTGAAGTTGCATTGAGTGAATACAGAGCCAAGTACGCGTTTCAGCCGTAATTATGATAATTGGCATGTTTCAGCATTTACTATTCCAAGAGCAAATGCTTAATTGGCTTTATTCCGAGATGCAATTTAAAGTATTAGGTAATCCATGGTCTTCCTGAGATTTATAGATTTACTGTATCTTTCTGAATATGCTTAACAGGCTGCGGTCACAAGTACAGGAGACCAGTCGGTACAGTATCATGTTTCTTTTTTTCTTAAGTTGTCATCACATAGTGTACCTTTTCCCTCAAGCATGTCGATTCACGCAGTTAAGGGCTTTTCTGTTATGTCTGGGTGGAATGGGGCAAGACGATGCTTAAAGAACATAATGGAATTAAGATAAAGTGTTGGTCTCTTGGAATTCTGGGAAATTCTTAAATATCTCCCCCTTACACACTAATCAAGATGCAAAAATGAGCAAAATATTTTAGTTTATCACCAGGTAGAACTATCTGTAGATATGCTGTTTCAACCAAACGTAATTGCGACTTTATATCTTCCAATTGAATTAAATCTCACAATTGTGACTCTATATCCAACGTTTTGGGGAAATTTGCTTATAATCAACATTAACACTTTGCACATACATCACTCTCTACATGTTCATGTTTTTCCTCACCATTCACTCCATGGTGATGTTGCAGGGAAAAGAGGTATGTGGTCCAAATGAATGCAGTGAAAAAGCCCCTTACTGGCTTGTGCATGAGCTATGAAGGGTTCCCTTCCCCTGTAATGTCCCGTTCCTCACAACGTGAGGGAATGTTTTGCCGCGTCCGACATGGGTTCGTCTTAATTCCTCAGCATTGTGCCTGTCAAGTCTCCCTTCAAACTTGTAAGGCTTGCGTCCCGACTGGCAAGGTCAATGCTCAATGATTCCTTTGCTTCCACAGGGAATGTTTACATTTACCCACCCGCCACGCTAGTTGTGTCACCCTAACTTTTCCCAATTAAACGTGCTCCCTTCTGCTAGTGCACTTGGACTTCACAATCCTTTGAAATGACCAAACCAATGTCATAACATAGCCCTTTTCCCAAGACCGCTTTTGCTGATTTTAAGTATGGTTTTTGTATTCAGTCTAGAAGGTGTTAGAGTTAACACCTACCCAGCGCTCTCATATTAGCAAGAAGGGCCTTGGGGAAGGATTCATGGGTTGCTTGGATTTGGTGTCTCTTATCGCTCTCTACCCCACTTTTTTACATGTCTGTCTGGTTAAGCTCAGCCATATGCGTTGCCCTGCTACACTAGCAATTGCTATATTTGTTGGTCCCAACGTTATGACCAATGTAGCTTTTCAGGTATTAATTATGAAGCTTGCAGGTAAGTTCTATGGTAAGTCTGGTTTTAGAGCTTGCTATCCCTTTGTAGCAGAGCCAGTTTTGGGGAAAGCTGTGTTGAAGCTAGAGGGGTTAAAAAAAAGGACGGAGCATGCAACCGAAGGGAAGGATTATGCCTCTTAAAAAGGCTGATCAGTTCCCTGAATGGGTTTATCACTGGTCGGTTGTTTTAATTAGAAGAAAAGTGTTTTATGCCAAGACTGCAAGCAAGCCTGATTGATCTAAGAAACTCCTGCTCAATACCCCACTACAGGTCCAAAATTTATGGTCACTTTAAGAGATTAAAGAAGAAATATTCCATTAAACCATATGCATTGCCAAGTAAAGAAGTCTGCCGCTTGCTTGCAGTCTTTGGCGTATCAGGGACGGCAATGTTGCATGATCGCAAGACACATCCCCATCCCGAGGGTAGGGATGCAGTGATGTGAACGGTTGAACTACATCTTCCATTTGGAGGGCAAAAGCATGCAGGGATTTCTACCTCACTTGCATGAGAACTGCACCTCCTCTGGCATCTTGACTCCACTGGGAATTAACCTGATGTAGAAAAAATGACCTCAGATATGCAAACATTTGCAACACAAGATTTAAGGTGTATTGTCATTTTTTGCATTTGAATGCCCTCTTGTTAAAGGAGTTTTAGTTTTTCTCTTATTTGGATGAACAGGTCTCCTTTAGAGGGCTTCAGAATTTTTAAGATATGCAACCTTTTATAGAAGATTGATACATTTCTTTTTATGGTATATTTAGTAGAATTTTCTGTGTTGCAAATTTATATATTGTTTAATGTAAGTTTTAAACTCCATAATGGTAAAATGATCACCTTAACCCTTGTAAACTGGTTACTTGAAAGCCTTATCTATTTAATTAACATAATGACCTCAATCACTGAAGCAAAATATGAACTACTCAGACCGAAACACTTACTTCTCTTCATTTGAACTCTTACTGTTCAAATGAAGAGCAATTATTTTAAAAGCAGATTTACTAAGTGAATATGTGAAATACCGTATGGTAGATACTTAACCAGTTTACAATCTTTCTCTTACTTGAGATTATCTAATGCACTTGTTTTCTCATTTTCTAACTCTCTGCTTCTTTTTCCATTCTTTCTTCCTTCACTGGATTATCAAGGCCTTTGCATGGTGGTCAGACCTGATGGTGGAGCACGCTGAGAACTTCCTGTCGCTCTACGGAGTTGATATGGATGCTGCTCTTGAGATCCAGTCTCCCGAGAGCTGGGACAGTTTCCCGCTCTTTCAGCTTCTAAACGATTTCCTCCGTACCGACTGTAAGCACATTTGGTTAACAGTTCTGAAAGTACTGTCATTCTCTAACAGCGTTTTAAAATGAAAACGATCCTTGTCTACACAACACAACCACAAATGCATATCACATGACCATTTAATCTGCATACGTCATCAAGGATGTCTTATTTAAGAGAAGTATCCGTAATAAAAATTCACTGTTATACCTTTGGGTGTAAAAATACTGTAATTTCTTTTTTTACTTTGCAATTTAACGGTTTTGAGACGCAAACAAATGAGCACGATGTTATTATTTACACGATTGTCAAAGTTTTCAAGCTAAAACGGGGTCTGCAGCATTTTCAGAAGTCTCAGTTTTCGAGGGTTGAATACACCGGAGTAGTGTAAACGACAAGCGTAACCGTAGCAAAAGTTATGCATTTTAAAATGAAAATGCACTAGTGTAAACGTAGCCTATGCGTACCTACCATAGACTGTAAAAAATATGGACGTAGTGTCTGTGACATCACCCGTAGGTTTCTGAAGAGCATTTATGAAGCTCTTAGTGGGTAGCTGCACGTCACTCCCGGATAATCAAAAATGGGCAAAGGCGGGACGCGTGTGGAGCTGGTTGCTGAAACCACACCCGCCTAGTGGGACAGTGGTGATAGCAGCGGCAATCCACCTGTCACTCAGGTGGCCACGCCCTAAATTATGCAGAACTTTAAGGCTTAATATAAATTAAACGGATGAGTTATAAAAATATTCACCCCCCTCACAGTTGACATGAAGGGCAAAATTAGCTATATTGACCAAAACCACTTTTTGTACCTGGCCGTAAACATATTTTTTTCTGCTGTAAAGTTGGTCATTTTAATATGGGGAGTCTATGGGATTGACTCCCTTTTGCAGCCAGTCTCTAGCGGGCAGTCGATGATTTGCAGTTTTAGTCACTTCCGTGTTGGCTTCAAGAGGGAGACCGGGAGGTTGCCGCTTGGTACCTACACATATTATCATTCTGATTAAAATGTATGTTACTTTAATTGTCATAACCGACTATTTTTTTCTGTTTTTACAGATCACCTGTGTAACGGAAAATTTCACAAGCATCTGCAGGACCTGTATGCCCCTCTTGTGGTGCGATATGTGGATCTTATGGAGTCCTCCATCGCTCAGTCCATTCACAGGGGATTTGAGCGGGAGTCATGGGAGCCTGTAAAGTAAGACACCACTTCCTCAACAATGTGTGCGGTGACCGGGAGCCAGGGCCTTTCAGGACAAAAACATCGCAAATAACTAAAAAAAATATCTCAGATATATGTGAGATAGCAGGGTCAGGCATATCTCCATCCTATGATGGATACTGTTCTCTGGAAAGCTATACAGCTAATCAAATGAAACTGTTTAGCATCCAGCTAGATTTCTCAGGTAAAGTCTAAAACAAGTTTGTTTATGCCATTGGGGGAAAAAAAAAATCATTTTTTTTAATTAGAAGTAGAGTGACTTACATGAGAAAGCTGCCAACTATCAGAGAAAGTTCACCAAGTCCACAATCTATAAGCATAGACTTCAGTCAGTGTCTTGCAGGTTTCCATCTTTTTATTTTGTGAACTAACCCTCATATTGTGCGCTTTGAACAGAATGCTTTTTATGTCCTAATCAATTGTTCTGTCATGCTTGATTTTGGTTTGCATGTTGATTTTCATACCAGTTCCCAGCGAACAGATAACAATATTTAGATATTTAGAAAAGATACCGCCTACCCGAATATTCCCAGCCTAACAGAATACTGTTCTGTCAATTAAGCTTATGCCCCTTGAGAAATACATGTCAGTATGGTTTCCATCATTTGTTTGTTGTCTGTTTGTTCGTCTGAAACCCCACCACCGTCCTCAAATCTTTCGAGCTGCTGTTTGTTCTTGCTGTGGAGAAATTCTGCTTTTACTTCCTTTTTATATAAGTGTGCTGTTGTCGATATTATTGACCACAAGTTTCTTTCTACTCAGGTCTTCTGTTTAAATGTGCTGTAGATTCCCTCCCTACATTTAATGACCAGTTTTTATGTGTCTGCTCTTTATGTGTGAAGATGGTCTTCTCCATTTCTCCGTTTCTCTTTTTTGTACTGTATGTCTTACATTGCTTATTTGCAGCATTCCACACTGCCACTGTTATGGAATTTTTTGTTTCTTTTTTTGTCTGTTTCTGCAGGAGTTTAACAAGTAATCTGCCCAATGTGAATCTACCAAATGTGAACCTCCAAATTCCCAAAGTACCAAATCTTCCCGTGCCAGTAGCAGGACTATCTGTTAACCTTCCACAAATGCCTAGCTTTTCCACTCCGTCCTGGATGGCTGCTATATATGACTCTGAGTGTGTATTCAATGCATTTACCTGAGATCTGATGCATTCTAAAGTCTTCTTGGCATGAAAATGTTTGGGGTTAGTTAACTTACCGTTAAGTGTTATTGAGTTGCAAGATGTTTGCTAAACTTGTCAATAGTTAAAACACATTTAAACAATGGCTATAGCAGACTTTCTGTGTTCTTGGTATTGAATATAGAATAAATACAGGGCAAGATGACTTGCCTCTAGAATCATTCTCATGTCAAGTAGCCTGCAAAGGGTTCCAGACAGGCTCATGTGATTTGTTATTTGAAATGAGAACTGAAAAGCTCTCCATTTTCCTCAATGTGCATGCCATTGAGGTTAGAATAAGGTGGTGAGATCTGGATTGCAACCCAAACCTACAGCCAAGCCAGTGCTTTGCATTCAAAAACAGCCTTGAAGTTAACACACATTGAACAGTAATGATGGACTTAACTTTTCAAAAAACAAAAAAGTTTTGTTTCCATTTGAAAGTGATCTTCTCATTTCTCCTTTTCTTAGTATTTAGTCATTTCAAAAACTTCCTTTAGTTTCTCATTTTCTAATTTACTTGTATCCTGAGCAGTGTCATTGTAGTCAATATTTAGGTACTATTTTATATTCCTTTAGTAAGTGCTTTCTAAGTGCCTGCATGAATTATGCTGGGACTCTACGGTTTGTTGATTCTTTATTAAAAAGAACTGGTAGAATCATCAGAATGTCATTGGTAAGAAGAATGATTCTGGAGGATAGGGAAACATCAAGGGGCATTGGGTTTGTTTTGTGTGGAAGGTACCAGTGGGTGTGGGTTGGTGCAACTCCCTGCCTGGTCGTAGCTCTGTCATTGCGTTGGTAGCTGATGCTCTGAAGTACTTCTTTACTTCAGTGTAGCTGGCATCCAAGGCAGTAGAAACTAACACCCAAAGAGTTCAAACATCAGAGTGGGCTTCTTTTTAGAGCAAAATCACATTTGCAGTAGAAGATCACTGAATTCTACCCATTTCAGTAAGGAATTTTAAGCACAGAGCCACTTGATCTTGAACCTAACCAGTTTCAAGATTGCAGCAGTCCCCATAAGACATGATTCACTCTTATGTTTTAACTCTTTAACCCTGGCCCTTATGACACATCTTTCTACTCAGGATGGCAGCGTCCTCAGAGTCGACTGCATGGTTTTGATGGTGTTTTGATCTCGGGAGCTCCTTTAATTTCTGTGGGCATGGATGGTGAGAGAGAGCTTGATCTTTCCTTCCTTCCTGGTTTTTTTACTGGAACTTGTCTTTTACCAACTTTAATACATTCACCCATAATGTCATTCCAAATCTGTTTGACTTTCTTTATTCTGTGGAACAGAAAGAAAAACGTCTCTAAACATTTTTTGTCCATACAATGAAAGTCAATGTTTTGGACCCCATTGACTTTCATTTAATGGACAAAAGCATTCTTCAAAATTAGTTTGTGTGTGTGTGTTCCAATGAAGAAAGAAATGTTTGGAGTGAAATGAGGGTGAGTAAATGATACAGAATTAGCATTTTTGCTGAACTATCTCTTTAGGAATCACATTGCATATACAGTCATCTTTAACATTAACTCTATGAAAGTATTAATTCTCCTACTAGGTAACTTATATTCACCCCAAAATAAAAAGGAAACTGTCAAAAATTACTCACCCTCATGTCGTTCCAAACCTGTAAGACCTTCGTTCATCTTCGGTACACAAATTAAAATATTACTGATGAAATACGAGAGCTACCACATTCAAGGCCCAGAAAGGTACTAAGAACATCTTTAACGTAGTCCATCGTAAAAACATTACGGTTGTACCACTGATGTCACATGGACTATTTTAATTATATTCCTTACTAACTTTCTTGGCCTTCAATGTGTCAGTTGCACTGCTGTCTATGCAGGGTCAGAAAGCTCTCTGATTTCATAAAAAATATCTTCAATTGTGTTCTGAAGAAGAACAAATGTCTTACGGGTTTGGAACAACATGAGGGTGAATAATTCATGACAGATTTTTCATTTTTGGGTGAACTATCCCTTTAAGAGCATTGTTAGTTTGCAGCTGTATTTGTGCAAGCCTTCTCTCACCATGACATTCTCAGATCCCCCTTTAGAGCAAACTGACAGAGCAAAGTATGCATGAATTCAGGTCAGTCCTATAAGGTTTAATAACCACGCATAAATGCGAGGTTATTGATGTGTCTTGTAAACACACCTGTCTTTTATTTTGCCATGCACTGATTGTGTGATGACACTCCTTTTAAATTAAACATTCCAGTTCTGAGGGTCAAATTTTGGGAGCGCCAATTGGTGTATGGTTAAAATAAAGCAATTCTAAAATCATAGATACTCTGCATCTTCCTTAATTACTGTATATTTGGAACTTTTGACCTCTAATATCTTACTATACCTGGCAGCAATGGCTCGGGAACATCTGAAGATCTGTTCTGGAAGTTGGATGCCCTACAGACCTTCATCAGGGACCTACACTGGCCGGAAGAAGAGTTTGCCAAACACTTGGATAACCGTATGAAGCTCATGTCAAGTGACATGATTGAGACAAGCGTTAAACGGTAAAATAGTATCTCTAAGTAACTAAACAGATTCAAAACGATTGATGGTTTACATGAAGATTTTAAAGTATGTCTTTTAAGTATGAATGAAATTTCATGCAAGATGACTCATTTACTTCACACCCTTTGCTGGTCAACAGCACCAGGGCAGCGTTTGAATCTAAGCTGGCCAAAAGCAGCCGTTCCACAGATTTCCGCGTCCCACTGTCCTTATGCACCATGTTCAATGTGATGGTGGACGCCAAGGACCAGTCTGCTAAACTGTGTGCCATGGAAATGGGCCAGGAGGTAATTGGCAGAACTTCTGATTGTTGTGATAGACAAAAACTTGATCTGTACTGCTTCTTTCACATCATCCTCAGGAGTCTTAGAAACTTAATAGATTTTCTGGGATTTAATAAATATGCAAATATTTATGAGAATACTTTAACAGGAAAGATAATAATGTCTACATGAATTACAATTTCATGTTTGGTCAAACACATTAGTACACATTAGTTATGTTATTTTCCAATGATGCATGGCTTAATGTGTAAACCGGTGTATTTTAACGGCATACAACCATGAAACTGGTCGTACTGGCATCTTTATGTTCAATATGAATTTGGCCATGCTTTCTATTTCTGTATGAATTTATCTTTGGGCTTAGTACTCTGAGTCTTTATATATCCGCTGTATAAGTTTGTCTAAATCTGTCTTTACCTTTTAGAAACAGTACCACTCTCAAATCGATGATCTTATTGAAGAGAGTGTAAAAGACATGATTTCCCTTTTGGTGGCAAAGGTACGTTTTGAGAACATGTTGACCATAAGGAAGTACTCTATTGGTATGACTCTTGTTGGTTGTTTGCTCATTGGTTTTGTGCCACCTGAACAGTTCGTGGCCATTCTGGAGAGCGTACTTGCCAAGATCTCCAGGTATGATGAGGGAACTCTCTTCTCCTCCTTCCTCTCCTTCACGGTAAGAATTATCTCTCTACTATTCTAGTATAAAACCATGGTGAATTTTTAAAGGTGCACATGTCCTTTCATTGTCATTTCAGTATGATTGTGCTACTGAGCTTTAAAGAGATAGTTCACTCAAAAATGAAAATTACCCCATGATTTACTTACCCTCAAGCCATCATAGGTGACTTTGTTCTTTCAGGTGAATACATCAGTGTTCTACTAAAAAAAATGTCCTGGCTCTTCCAAGCCTTATAATGGCAGTAAATGTAGGGTCAAGAGTTTGAAGCCCCAAAAAAACCCATTCACTACCATTATAAAGCTTGGAAGAACCATGACATTTTTTACATTATTTTAACTAGGGGTTCAAGTGTGTAGTGCTGAAACCTTATTGTAATTGTTAGAATGGTTATGGATTAGCGATCTCCACGTAAAACTGATCATGCAGACCAAACCGTAAGTCGTAGAGACTTGAAACTTGGAGGGATGGTAGTACTCACACCGCCTACAACGTGACCAAGGCTTGCCCCAGTCGTCCTGACGAGGGCGCTACAGCAGTCAAAAGTATGAAATTGCTCATAACTCCTAAACCATCAGCCGCAGGCTCAAGTGTCAACCGTGAGTCTGGGGAAATTTTCCATATTTTCCAAAACATACTTTTGCAAACTAGTCCTAGGTTTTTTGCCTGATTGGAACCAAACCAGTGCAAAAATATTCTCTGGAGAGTGAATATCAATAATTATCAAAAAACATTGAACTTTCGACAAAACGTTGAAAGGGACAGGGCCGCTTTTAGTAAAATCCCTGTAACTCCTAAATGGAATCCTCCTCATAACACTTAAAAGCTCAATCTGAGGTCACAGGAAAAAAAATGCGGAGCTCGGCCACTTGGTGGCGCTATAAAATTAAAAATGGCTATAACTGTGTAACTATTTGCCCTATCAACATGAAAATCGGTGCGCATAGTCTTGGTTCGAAGTGCCATAAGTGTCTATAAGGACATTTGCCTATCTCAAAAAACATGGCCGCCACTGGCCGACGGATTTTGAAACCTGTCAGACAAGGTTAACGGAGGCTGATCTAACGAAACTAGGTGAGCCTGTTCAACTTACGGCCCCAAAGGTCTGAGAGAAATTTGAAAGAAATCCGCCATTGGGAGGCGATATTGCATTTTTCAAGGGCGTAAATGATTGCACATTGCATGGTTTTTTTGCACATACATGCGATATTCGTATCATACGATAGAACTGCCTGTAGAACCACTGTTGTCAATCAAATAGTTTGTTAAATGATTGAGAAGATGTCAAAAACCTACTTTTGCCCACTAGTTCTAGGTTTTTTTCTCAATCTGGAAAATAACACTGCAGTACAATTCTCTAGACTCTAGGTCAATAATTATCAAAAAAAGTTGAAATTTAGCCTTTGGGAGGCTATAACGGGGTTATTTAGAAAAGGGGCCTGTCCGAATTCACCCAAATCCTATAAAGCCTAAAGGAAAACGAGCACATGCAACAGGTGATTCTAAAAAGCTGGCGCTATAACAGTCATAAACGTAAAAAAAAAAATTATATTTCTATGACAAATTACCTGTTTTTTTTTAAATCACTTATTTAGGTGGTTGCAGACTTGCAAAACAACATGTGTTTATCAATATTTTCTGAAATGCCTTAAAGCACTTGAACCCCGGTAATTGCTGCTTGCAGCTATATTTTTGATTGTATTTGTCTGAAAGAACAAAGTCATATACACCTAGGATGGCTTGAGGGTGAGTAAATCATGGGATAATTTTCATTTTTGGGTGAACTATCCCTTTAACGTACACTGCAAATTTCTTTAGGTGTTAAACATATTTGAGAGGAAAAAAGTTACTTATTTCAACTTGAAGGGAGAGCGAATTTACCTAGAAGCACTTGAGTCAAACTTTTGTTTTCATTTCAGGTGAAAGCAGCATCAAAATATGTGGATGTCCCTGTGAGTATTAAAGATTTAACATACTTTCCATAACTTTTCTTCTTTATTCACACAAACTAATTCTGGTGTCCCCCTTCCACAGAAACCAGGGATGGATGTTGCGGATGGCTATGTGACCTTTGTCCGTCACTCTCAGGACATTCTGAGAGATAAGGTCAATGAGGAGGTGTATATAGAGAGATTATTTGATGTAAGTAAGATGCCGTTACCTCCGTGCCTAACAAAGGAGGGCCCATCCAAAATGTGGCAAAACAATGGGGCATACGAGGGATAAGTCACATTTTGAGTGTCGAAACCTGGAGACCTGACATCCAGACACATAAGGCCAATCATAACCTGAAGCTTTCAGTCAGCTCCCTAATGTCTCATTGCTGTGACTTCCTGTTCCAGCTCTCTGTGCTCTGGTGTTTCATTAGCCACGATGCATTGGACCTTTGTGCTCTGGTGTTGTGTTAGCTAACGTGCATTGGACTTTCTGCTCACAGCGGTTTCTTGTTTAAGAGGCAAAGTGTCACCAAGTGGATTATTTATAAGACAGTGCTCTCAAAAGGGTTTTATTTTGACCCGAAAAGTGTGATGTAACACACTTTTTTTTTTCAAGTACTATCAAATCCCTGACACCAGAGTAATAAGAGGACAGATACTATTACTAAAAAAATATATAGTCTAAAAAAATGTAAATAATTATGCGACCTGACTCAAACTGTGATAAGGGATTTTTCAAAAACCAATATTTTTATATATATATATATATATATATTACCAAATTATTTGCGACTTCAAAAATCAATACCTCACTGAATTTTATTAAATTACATTTTCTATATTGGTATTAGGGCTGTCAAACGATTAATCACGATTAATCGCATGCAAATTAAAAGTCTGTGTTTACATAAAATATGTGTGTACTGTTTATATCAATTATGTATATATATAAACACACACATATTTTATGGAAAGGCAAACTTTTATTTTGCATGCGATTAATCACGATTAATCGTTTGACAGCCCTGATTGGTATAATATTAACACTGACATGCAGCTGATTTGAATAAATGTAATTACTTTAATTACTGACGTAGGATATAAGAGAGCACTGTTCGATTTAGAAAAATAATCCTTTGTGATTTTGTGAACATGTGTCTTCGTTACACAATGGCATACATGTGTGTTTATATATTTTAATAAGAAATGTAACAGATGTGTGGACAGTGGTTGTTTTGGATACCTATATACGTGTGTGCGCGTGTGAGGGTTTGTCAGCGTTTTTATTATTATTATTATTATTTAACCTTCTGTATTTTGTTTCCCGTATAAATATGAGTGCGTGTGTGAATATATAGTTGTGCGTCATACCGTACTGTAATGAGTTCAGAATATTGTGGAAAAAAGTGTGCGTGTGTGAGTGTCCGTTTAACTGTTAGGAAGTCTATTACGTAACTTTTTGCAGCTTTACTTGCTTGTGTTTGGAACATTTGTGACACACACATCTTATGCATGGTCTGCCTTATTTTATTTTATATTAAATTCAGTGCTTGTTATGCGCATTATGTTTTTTCTTCACACTAAGTTTGTAATAATACATTTAACACCCAACCTCAAAGACCCACAATGAATCTGGCATGATTCCTCTTATTTTTGCTCTATAGTTGCAGTCTGTCCCTTTTAAAATATCTTCTCAAGAATTCTGTCCAAACTAATCACCATCAGTGAAAAGCTCAGAGGCATGAAATCAAAAGCAGTTATTAAAAAAGTAAAATTAGGATGGCAGCTGCCATATAGTGACTGTTCATTGGCAAATAACAGCTAGAAATACACGTTTCTGATTGCAGTGATTCACTGTTTGCTTTAACTGAATTCTTGCTTGGACAGTTGCGTCAAACAGACTGAAAACGTGGAATTTTTTTAAGGTTCAGTGTGGTTCTATGAGGTCAGTTGTCTAAAGGCATATTCAGCTGAGGGCTGTACGTCAAAAACAGTTAACATGATTGATTAGTTGCTAATTCAACTATTATAGTTACATTTAAGATTAGATTTTTGAACAAAGCACTAACCAAATGTATTACATCTTATTGCGTAACTCACTGCGGCTTATTGAGGAAAGTTGTTATTAAAATGCATAAAATAGGCTAAAAAATCCAATATCTTGGAACCAGAACTTCAATGCAATCTGCAGCTATACAATTTCCAAGCTGAATATCTCTTATCCAGCATCATGTACTGTCTGAACGGTGACCCGTGGTGATTTTGTTGTATTATGCAACTTGTTTTAGAGATTTTGTTTGCATGCAACTACATTTTTGTATGTCTGTTATATCATTTTCATTACATTCTCCCTTTCTAAACACTTTGTACTCACGTTATCCTAACCCAAAGACAGCATCCCGACTCATTCTGCATTTCTTCTAGGACAAAGTGGAACTTATCTCTAAATGTCCTGCTGTTTGATCACATTCTGTCGAGTGGCATGAGTTCTAATCAAATAATCTTCCTGTGTACATCTTCTAGCATGACCCACCTCCTAAAAATCCCACCTCATGCACACACATACACACACACACACACACACACAGCTCTCTGCCCTGTACACTCACCTGCACTCTCTGCATGCACTGCACGCTCCGACCGGTCACCTCTTTGAAGTGGACAGGCGAAAAGAGAAATCGCCGAGATGACCCTAATACAACAAGATAATCTGATTTAACTCACATGATCACATATCAAGTAATAAGAAATCATATGAGTAATATACATATAAATGGATTGGCTAAATGCTATTTGTGCCTCTTGAGAACTGATAATAGCCCACTTCAAAACTCTTCAGATTGATCCGCTCACATAGGATACAGCACTTCCTCTTTTAAACGATAGCTTACATCATTCATTGAACCACACATGTGCTGTTCTCTTTGAACTACAAGCATTCAGGTTCTGAATTTGCATGAATATGAGATTTTCAATGTAGATATGGTTTAAGATAACAGTACAACACCCCTTTGCCTGCCGTATTCTCACTTTTTTATGAGTTCTGAGAATTCTGATTGCGATTGCACTAATTTTGTTTGCATCTTGGGTTCCTTAGAGTGTGCTTTTGGGTTCAGTGGTGGTTTTTAAACCTTCAAGTTCACAGTCATTCATGCACAAGTGCTGTTTAATAACATTCAGCATGATTAATGGTGAAAGGTGGGGGAGCAATTTTCCTTGTATGGTTTTTAAAAGCTAAAGACTTGATTAGAATAAGACTTTGTTCAAGCTTATTTCAGATAACCAGATTTGTATAAAGTCGTTTGAACCTTAGGTCACAGGCTAAGCTGTAAATTACAGCTTAAGTATTTATATTAATTATGCAATTTCCTAATGCATGGTTTGTTTTTTAAGATGGTCATACTTCGGGCTCTTGAATTAATTTTTGTCTGACTAACCTTGGTTTTAAATGAGGGTATGATTGTGTAAATGTTGATATCAGTTGTGTGTGTGTTTATGAATGTGTGTAAGTTCGTTTTGTGGGTTTACTTGCGTGTGGCTGTTACCGTATGTCTTTATGTATGTCTACACATGCTGGTCTCTTGCATGCGTTTGTTTGTCTGTCTGTGTTTTGCTGGAGAATGCTGTGTTTTTGTGCTTTGCAGCAATGGTATACAGCCACTATGAATCTGCTGGCGACCTGGCTGACTGACCGCATGGACCAACAGCTTCATGTCTATCAACTCAAAATCCTCATCAGGATTGTAAAGGTATTTCTTTTAGAACTTACATGGAAGTAGGGCTGTCACTAACAATTATTTTGGTAACTGGTCGATTATTCTGACGATTAATCGAGTAATCAGATAATTATAATTTTTTTTCTTTGTAGTAATAAAAATAGACCTAAGCAAACAAAAGCCTTTAAAATTATTTAAAGCACATATATAATAGCAATAAGGCAATAATAACTATCACAAGCAAGTAATCATATGGTCTTATAAACAATAGAGCTAATGTACATTAGAGGATGTCAACAGTCTTAGGATTGTTTTTATTACTTTACTGCGCAATCTAATCCTTGTTTAATATTCACTAAACAACATTTAATTCAAATTACAACAGAAATGCAACAGCTACTATAATATCTTGAATATGTGGACATCAAAACATGTAAACTCAGAGCGAGGGTTTGAGCTTTTATTTTGAAATTGCAATGAAAAGTTACCATATTGAGAAAGAAACTGATGTATTCTCTTGTGTTTGCGTACGTTTATAAATGATTCACTTTACAAATCTGATGAAATGGTGCATGTTGCATTTCCAGAACATTATAATAAACCCAGAATCACAACATATGCAGAGATGGAGTTTGAAATGCTCCACACATGTAAATGATAACAGTTTGTGTGGAGCAGCATTTACTGTGAACAGAGCTGCGTGTAAATAATTAAAGTGCATATGTTTATTTAATTGAATTGTAGTATTTGTGAATTCACTATAGCATTATGCGTCATTTTTAAATGGGTTTAATATATCATGCAGCCTTGGAAACTTACGGTATTTTGCCGGTTACTTGACACGGACAAAATGCAATTAAGTATTTTTTTTTAAATCGAGTGCTTGAATTGAATCGAGTAATTGTGACAGCCCTATATGGAAGTGTTTATGCTCTGAAACTGGACTGGTATGATTCTAGTCAAGGTATAGCTGCACTCTTCTGTATTTCAGTCTATGATTTGGGCCTTGCTTATATGAACAAAATTGGTACCATATTAAGTTTTTTTCTAATTATCAGTATTGGTCTATTGGATATTTGCTGTTTTATATTAGATATTAAATTATGCATGCTCATTTCCCTTATTCTTACATATGGATTACCTTTACTGTGATCTAACATAGGTTTAAAGTTGAACTTAATAGTAGTAATAATTTAATAACACGGCATAGTGTAAAATAGTGTTGTGCTTCCTAAATTCACTTGCAACATTTTAAATGAAATTACACTGGTTGCCAAAAGTTTGGAAAAATTACAATTTTGTTTGTTTGTCTCTTTTGAAATAACTAAATTAACTTTTTCTTTTTGGATATATTTTGAAATGTAATTTATTTATTCGTGTGATAGCAAAGCACTAAGTACACTTAGATTAAAAAAGTTTGGTTTAAGTATGATTAAAAAAATAGAAATCAATACTTTTATTCATAAAGCATGCATGCGTTAAATTGAGCAAAAGTCTACAAAAAAAAAATCTATCTCAAAAATATGCTGTTCAGTGAACTTTATATTCATCAAAGAATCCTAAAATAAATCTATCATGGTTTCCACAAAAATATTAAGCGGTAAAAACTGTTTACAACATTAATAATCACAAGAACCATTATGAATGAATAATTTAGCACCAAATCAGCATATCAGAACAATTTTGAAGGATTATCTAACACTAAAGACTGGAGTAATGGCATCTGAAAATTCAGCTTTGTTACCTAAGAATAAATTACATTTGAAAATATATTCAAATAGAAAACAGTTATTTGAAATTTCAGGATATTGCTGTTTTTACATGGTTTGCATAAGAGATATCTTTTTTAAAAAAAAAACATTTAAAAATCATAATTATTTCAAACTGTTTAATTTGGACGAAGTAGTATTAAGCTTCAATATCATTTATTACTAGTGAATTACTAGTCTTGCTTTTCTTTCTGCCCTTGTTTGACATACGGGTATTTAGCTTTAAGTCTGACAGTATGTATAATGCCTGCTGATATCTCCCATTTTTGTAGAAGAAATACCGAGATTTTAGGCTGCAAGGCGTTCTTGACTCTACGCTGAATAGCAAGGCGTACGATACGGTACGAAACCGACTGACCCTTGAGGAAGCCACTGCCTCTGTCAGAGAAGGAGGCATGCAGGGCATCTCGATGAAAGACAGCGATGAGGAAGACGAGGAGG
This sequence comes from Cirrhinus mrigala, assembly GCA_036247105.1. Taxonomy (NCBI): domain Eukaryota; kingdom Metazoa; phylum Chordata; class Actinopteri; order Cypriniformes; family Cyprinidae; genus Cirrhinus; species Cirrhinus mrigala. Next base: position 26,002,548 of record CM070012.1, read on the forward strand.
ACGATTAGAGCATCGAGCCATCCGGTGCCAGCCACCACCCTGAACCCGACCCGTCTATCCAAGCCTACCCTACCCCAACACTTTAAACTTAGCCTGATAACGTAAGATGCATGTAACAACTCTGATTACCCAGTTAGCCACTCTAGGATCTCCCCCCATCAGCTCGAATTGCCCACAAACGAAGCTAAAAAACAATAAAAATCAAAGAATTGTACTAAAGAGTAAAAAGAACGTTGCGAAGACCATGATTGGCAATTTTAGCTGTGTCATAACATAATAAAGAACAACGAACTAGCACCAATTTTTCAACTCATTTATTTGAGGAATTTGTTTCTATGTGTTCCTAAGCAATATGGAGTACCATTTGTTTGATAATGTCGAGTGAGATTATTAGGTGTGTCCCTGTCCAATGCGATAACATATATGGCGCTTCTTTGACGTACTCTTACATACATTAATGGTACATTGTTGTGAAGATGAGTGTATGGACCCTTTTCTTTGTCTTGTCTGTTTTTAAAGTGGATGCCAACTGCTTCAAAACTAAAAATGAACCTCTGTATTTCAGTTCAAAACTGTTAACTGTAAATGTCTTCTGTGTCTGCACATTTCCATTGTACTTTTTTCCTTATTTGTGTCGAGGCTCTGTGGCCCAATGTTGCAAATATCCAACTAGGCATTGTCTCACAGGCATCTTAAAATGAGAATGAATTGGTATTCTAGAAATGCAATATCGTCATACCTCCATTTTGATATCTCATTGGAGACGTCTTTTAATTAGATGTCAGAAATGACAACAAAAACAGCTATATTTTTGGTTCGGTTTCACTCTTACAGAGGATCTCTCTCTCTCTATATATCTCTCTTTTTTTAAGTTTGTATGTCCAATTAAAGTCATTCTCTTTATGTTAGTAGATCTGTTGAAACTGCTATGTGCCATTTTTGGGGTCTCACTATTGTTTTTGTATATATGAAGCTGTACATTGCATTCTGAGCCATTGCTGCATGCCTGTGGGATCCACCTTCTCCAAAAGCTTTTTTGTTTTTCTGTGTCAATTAGCTGGTGGATTCATTCTTGCGTTTGCCTTATCAAAGCCAACAGTTGTAATATGCAAGAGCTGTGGCCTCTCAATAAAGATAACATGATGTACTAATATAGGCTACCTGTACATTTTGTTTCTTGTGTCTTTATTCAGAATGTGGCTTTAGCGACCCCGTCATTAAAAAAAAAATACCAGAACGTTCGTAATGGACTTTTATTTTGAAGTATTTCATCATGACGACGTTAAACCTAGTTGGCTTCACGTTCGCGCAGATAAACTAACTTCATTTTACATACTAAAATGCACTAGTCTCTTATTAATTTCGCTAAATTAAAATGTCTGTCCCACCTGGATCCATCATCGTGTCGAACTGGCACCGCTGTCCAGACAGCAGAGAGTTTTTCAGCAGAATACTGCATAAGAAGAGACGGCGAAAGTTTGGTAAGGATGATCACCATGGATACAGCAGTTAGGCATCACTGTTTCTTACTTTAGGTCAGGTGTTTATTGTTTTGTTAATTCTGGAGAAGAACAGCAAAAAGAAGTTATAGCCAACATATAAAATTCATGTAATCCATGAATTAAGTATTAAGTGGTTTCATATACTGTGAAGGGCTCTTGGAAGCACCAATGATGCCTCCTCATATGAATGTGGACATTGTTCGCTACAAGGTCTTCATCTCAGGGAAAACTGGAGTCGGGAAAACCGCTCTTGCTGCCCGTCTCGCTGGCCTTGAACTACCCAAAATGCACTATGAGACCACAGGTAAACAACCACACATTTCAAATGTATCAAGCACATTTTTATTGTACATTTTTTTTTCTCTTTAAGAAATGTAATAGTACTTTTAATAAATATGTTTTTAAAAATATATAAATTAATATCGAGAGATGAAGACAACGTCTTCACAGTCATATCAGTGACGTATAAAAAAAATACGATTCTATCCACCTTATTCTTTAACGTGGGAGTAAGCCCATGGGCGAGACTTCCGGTTCATTAGCTGCTATAGGGAAATAACTAAGAATAACAGCTTGCAGTAAACAGTAAATCTGTTTGCACTACAAACCAGTGTGTTCATAATTAAGATACTACATTAAAGTAATATGGCAAGACACCAATTTGCAATATCCAGCAGTAAAACAAGCTGTTTTGTATAGCTAAAAATAGCTAGACGCAAATGGGACCGGAAGCCACACCCATCAAATTTACAAATGGCCACGCCCACTCTTACAGGAAGAATAAGGTGGATATAGTCAATTAAAAAACATAAGTGGTTATTGCTTCTGACCATAGAACTGTGATTCTTGTAGGCATAGAGACAACAGTGGTATTCTGGCCTGTAAGATTAAAGGAGAGTGGCCGTGTGCTGTTTTTCCGCTTTGAGCTTTGGGATTGTGGGGAAAGTGCAATACGAAGATTTGACCACATGTTACCGGTGAGCATCTCTATCATATTACAGAGTTTAAGTTACTTACATTGCCTTAGAGGGATAGTTCACAAAAAAATATGTAATTTACTCACCCCCAGGTTGTTCCAAACTTGTATGAGTTTCTTTATTGATATTTTGTGATATTTTGAAGTATGTTTGGAACTCAACAGTTTCTGGTCTTCATTAACTGCCGTAGTATTTACCAAAAATATTATGGAAGTCAATTAGGAACTGTTGGGTTACCAACATTCTTCAAAATATCTTCTTTTGTCCATTTATATCTTCCACAGAAGAAAGAAACTCATAACGATTTGGAACAACTTAAGGAAGAGTAAATTATGATAGAATTTTAATTTTTGGGTGAACTGTCTCTTTAAAATTCACTTCCAGAATAAAAATTACCTGATAATTTACTCACCCCCTTACCATCCAAGATGTTCATGTCTTTCTTTCTTCAGTCGCAAAGAAATTATGTTTTTTGAGGAAAATATTCCAAGATTTTTCTCCATATAGTGGACTTCTATGGTGGCCAACAATTTGAAGGTCCAAACTGCAGTTTCAGTGCAGCTTCAACACAATCCCAGCCACAGAATAAGGGTCTTATCTAGCAAAACGATTGGTCATTTTCTTAAAAAAAAAAAAAAAAAAAAAATTTATAGGCTTGAATTGTGTAGAGCCCTTTGAAGCTGCATTGAAACTGCAATTTGGACCTTCAAACTATTGGCTACCATAGAAGTCTACTATAGGGAGAAAAATCCTGGAATATTTTCCTCAAAAACTATCATTTCTTTGCGACTGAAGAAAGAAAGACATTAACATCTTGGATGACATGGGGGTGAGTAAATTATAAAGAAATTTTTATTCTGGAAGTGAGCTAATACTTTAAACCACCAATTCTGTTTCACTGTATCATTTTATGTTTATTATATGTCATTATTCTCTCTTCAGTCCTGTAAGGAACAGGTGGATGCAATCCTTTTCCTGTTCTCCTTCACTGATCGTGGCTCCTTTGATGATCTTTCGAATCAGATATCACGGATCACAGAATCTTCAGATAGAGTGGTTAAACTGGTTGTTGGCACTAAGTATCCTTTACCAGTTGAGAGCATTTGATTGACGTGTTAGTGAGACACACTGAGTGTCTATTTACATTCAACATATGTGTTATTATTCAGTGTTATTATAGTTACAGTTGAGGTCAAAAATTTACATACACCTTGCAGAATCTGCAAAATGTTAATTATTTGTTCAAAATAATCTTTTTTTTTTTTTTTTTACTGACCTGAATAAGATATTTCAGATGAAAGATGTTTACATATAGTCCACAACACAAAATAATAGCTGAATTTATAAAAATGAACCCGTTCAAAAGTTCACATTCAGGCAACAAAACAGTATTAAGAATCAAGCGTATGTAAACTTTTGAATGGGGTCATTTTTATAAATTCAATTATTATTTTCCCTTGTGGACTATATGTAAACATCTTTTATGTTAAACATCTTATTCAGCTCAGTCCTAACTGAAAAAAAATAACATGCATTTTGTATGATCCCTCTTATATTGGTAAAATAATTAACATTTTGAGAATTCTGCAAGGTGTATGTAAACTTTTAAACTTAACTTGATGTACTAAAATAACTCAAACTGAAATACAATTAATGCAAACTATATAGATATAGTTATTACTAGATAAACAAAAACTAATAAAAATGACAAAAACAACAAAATAACTAAAACTTGAACTGGAATTAAAATAAAAATGGAAATTTTAAAAATAAAAACATTCAAAAGATTAAAAACTATAATATTATTTTAGTAATACTAAAATAACACTGATGTAGCAGCATAACGTTGTATTGCTATGTAACATTGTCATGGCCCTTAACATTGCAGATTTGACTTATTTATGCACACAGACGTGACGGAGAGTGACATAACACATTTTCAAGAGGTGTGGGGTCTTCCGGTTTTCCGAGTGGGAGGTGATGTGAGTGCGGGGCTTGGTGAAGTAGCACCCCTCCTAAATGCCCTTGCAGAAAACCTGTGGCACCAGGACTGTATGGCTGCTTCATCTGTGTCCATCTCCACACAGCCTGCTCTCAGAAAAACAGACTCAGAGATCATTGTATAGATTGTATGTGTATTATGGCTCAATCTCACATGGATTGGTCATTCATAGATGAAATAAGCTGCTATAGAGACACTCTGAATACCACTTACTATTTTTTGGTTTCTAAATGCCTATAATTTTATTAGTCATTTCAAAGACAAATATCCGAGTCAAGAAATGCTGAACAAAAACATAAAAATGTTTTTTTTTTTTTGAGTTTCCTTGTAGTTTGAAGACAGTTGCATCAAAAACATTGTTATATGCATATATTCAGGAACGTCAGATTATATATTAAATTCAAAAACCTTATTAAAATATAAACAAAGATTGTAACATTTGTTTTTGTTTAATGATCCAAAATATGACATTTAAAGTACAATAATTCAAAGAAGAAAACAGACAGTTTCTGAAATGCTCATACATCCATGCATTAGGTTTTCGCTTCTTTGATTGAATCCATGTTTGCAGAGCCTTTTTCTGTTTGTTTCTGAGCTTTAATACTCAACAAACCACCTTTCTCTAGAGAAGATGTGACTGACATTGGATCCACATCAGCTGGGAACTGGCACTTCTGACAAACGGTGTCCAGAATTGTGCCATCTGATGCCAACTGATTCGTTAATGAGGAAAAAATAGAAATTAAATAAAAAAGAATGTCAAAACCAAAAACATAACAATGAGTAAGAACTAGTAAGTTGTGTAAAAACACAAATAAATAAATCGGATATTAAATGTTCTACGTTTAAATTGTGTGTGTGAGAAAAGTTGCTGTTATTAGAGTTTATTTTGCTTACCTTTTCTGCACAGACTTGTATTGCATTATTGGTGGAGGTTACAATAACTTCTTCTGGTGCAAACTCGCTTACATTTACTGTGATTACATACGTATCTCCAACGGTCCACATTTCCCCCTTGGAAAAATGAATTTTCATTGTTAGTTCTTTATTGTGTTCAAAATAATCATATGTTCATTGTGTTAAAACAAATTCATAGTACAGAACTCACCTTTGAATCAAGGCTTGCCATTGTAGATTTGTTTGGTTGGAAAGGAAACAAAGATAAGTGGAATCCAGCTCTTTACTTAACTGAATTTTTTTGTCTGCTTTGTAAATGGTAGGTCATTTTCTCAGTGTAAGTGTTTAGACCAATGCAATGGCTACTTTTATACCAGTGGCTGCTTTTGGGATTTTGGGTGAGGCTAGTATGATGTCTATGTGCAGAATGTATCATATATCAGAGAACAGATTCATCTTGTAGGATGATAATAACATCCTGTTTCAGTTCAGCCTTCTATTTATTTCGAAAGTCTGTTAAGGAATACCCTCTAGTTGTCTTGGACAAAAAATATGACGGAAAGCTAAATGTATTATTGATTAATTACGAATGTGAGATTTGATAATTGTTGAAAACATGACACTCAACCTAGCAACAAATAAAGATCCACACAAACAGCAGCTAGAGAGCTGATGTGAAATTCCAGATCCGCATTACAGCTGTCAAATCGAAACATAACAGACGTTCCCTTGTTTTGTTTTTTTTGCGTATACGTCATGGAAGGTTAATGTTAAGAGTGTAACTGTTACAATAAATCAGACCCATTAATAACAAAAATGCTCCACTTGCTTCGAGTTTCACTTCAAGTCGACATGGGACTTTTATTCTGAAACGACCGCAGGTGTGGTCGCCATTTTGTTTACCGCCTTACTACCTCTAGCTTCATCTCGTCTTTCGCAATCCAGTTCACTGACGAATTTTGTCGGCGGGATTTTTTAACGTGATCAAAATGTACGTCTAAAACTGTTTTCATTTAAAAAAACACTACGAAACACTCGCAACCCACAACTCTCATAAACCAGATCACGGTCTACTCGCTGTTTTTAACTAGACGATCCCCAGCGCCTGGCCAGGCAGAAAGGCCACAATGAAGCTCACAGACAATGTGCTGCGGAGTTTCAGGGTTGCGAAGGTTTTCCGAGAGAATTCGGACAAAATCAACTGCTTTGACTTCAGTTCAAACGGCGAAACTGTAATATCGAGTAGCGATGATGACTCGATTGTCTTGTACGACTGCCAGGAGGGAAAGTAAGTTACTCCATGTGATTTTTCCTACAGCTGGCGGGTGTTGTTCCGTGTTGATTTGGTCTTAACAGGTTTTAAAGCATTAATATTGATTACAGGAGCATTCCTGTGAGAGATGTGAAGGATTAAGATCGACTACTAGTGTAATAAGAAAGGAGATTTATGAATTTTACTCTTCGTAGATCAGTATTATGATTTGAACGTGTTTATTTACAGTAACGTTAGTGATGTCCGATTCGTTTGAGTCGAATCTTTTTAGTGAATCAGTTGAGCCGTTTTATCAACGTAACGTTAAAGTGTTTTTGTTTTATGCGCTAAATCATGGCGGCAGCTAAATAAACTGTAACACATTCTTTTTTAAATAAACCTCGTAATTAATAACTGGTATCGCTTTGTCGTAATATGCCACGCTTGAGTGTTAAAGACCGCGCAATGACGTAAAAGACCCGCCGAATCTTTAACCTGATCTTTGAAATTAATATTCCAAAGGAACCGATTCGCGAAAATGAATCGAATGTACAGTCTGAATGAAAGGTTGCGTGCTAACAGTTAGCATCCACGCCTCCCTCAGAGCCCGCCTTGTGACTGTAGTGTAAAATCTAGTATTTTGTTTTAAATTATTTCATAATATATATGCACAAACAATTGCAAGTATCTAAATAAGCAACTAGATTAACTTATTTCCTCTTCTGTTCTTTATATTAGACCCAAACGGACGCTTTACAGTAAGAAATATGGTGTGGATCTTATCAGATACACCCATGCCGCCAACACTGTTGTCTACAGCTCCAACAAGATTGATGGTAGGACTCCTTTTAAAGTCTCAATATGATATTGTGTTGTGCTTCAGTTACTATGCTGTTCAGTTTTGTCATACTATGGATAAAATGCTATCCAGGAGTACATTAATTGTGCCTTTTTTACTTTCATTACGTTTTTCTTATTATGACAGCCGCTTCCTGCATTGTGATATGCTTTATTTGATCTAAAAGTCAAAGATTTTTTTATAACATGTCCAATATTTTTTAATTATGTGCAGTTTTATGTCTTCGTATTACATGAGATTATATGGCATATTTATTTATTACGATGTTTAAGTGGTTTTCTTAAAGCTTTACCGCTGGTGTTTGTGTCTCCCCGTGCCTGCTCTGGGTTGAGGTAGTTGTTTGTACAGTTTTTAGGGTCTGTTATTCTGCCCTGTTAAGGAGCTAACTGTACAGACTACTGCCTTGCCCAGGGTTGAGCCTGTTCATCTGACACCGAATACAGTACATTATATTGATTCACTTGTAAAAATCTTGTAGCTTTACTTTGGCATGACATTGATATTTTCTTCTCACTACTAATGTGGTACTACAGATACTATTCGATACCTGTCCCTACATGACAATAAGTACATTCGCTACTTTCCTGGACACAATAAGAGGTGAGCATCTGTGACATATATATATTTTTTCTTGTTAATTGGCGTTTGAGTTACAGTTCTTGTTTTTGTGTATATTGTCCTGTTTCAGGGTTGTTGCTCTGTCTATGTCTCCTGTTGATGACACATTCATCTCTGGCTCACTTGATAAAACGATTCGTCTGTGGGACCTTCGCTCACCAAACTGTCAGGTAAGCAATATTTTTATTTTGGGTTGGTGTGTGTTTTTTGTTGGTCTATGCTAGATTCTAATCTTGGTTGTGTTTACAGGGCCTCATGCACCTGCAAGGAAAACCTGTGTGCTCGTTTGATCCGGAGGGGTTGATTTTTGCAGCAGGAGTGAATTCTGAGATGGTCAAACTTTACGATCTCCGCTCCTTCGATAAGGTAATTGTGTAAAACTGCATCTTAGAAGCAGTAGTGATATCCTTTAACATCATTGACACCAATGGAATGGGTGCCAAACAGCTAATAGAAACATCATAGTAATCCACACGACTGTAGACCATCAGTTTAATTCTTGTAAAGCACAAATCTGAATGTTTTAAGAAACAATCCCTTCAAGGTATTTTAGCTGTAAACCATAGCTCCTGGCCAAAATACAGTCAATAAGTCAATATCCATAATAATGCTTCCTCCAGTGAAAAAGTCCATTCCCTTTTGTCTTTGTACATCACAATCACATCCACAAACATATTTGCACTGATTCACTGCAGAGGATCCAATGGTGAGCAAATGATGTAATGCTGAATTTCTCCAAATCTGTTTAGAAGAAAACCTGAAGTTGGGTAAATTTTAATTTTTGGGTGAACTATTTTACCATAAAAGGTGGAATGCTGGAAAAGCTATGCCATATCTGTCTTTTAAATGGTAAAAACTAATACATTTGTATCACACCTCCTGCTTCAGGGTCCATTCGCCACGTTTAAACTACAGTACGAGCGAACATGTGAGTGGACGGGCCTCAAGTTCAGCAACGACGGAAAGCTCATTCTGGTCTCCACCAATGGAGGAACACTCAGAGTGCTGGATGCTTTCAAAGGAGCCGTGCTCCACTCATTTGGGGTGAGAAAATAATGTCCTTTTAAATAGGTTTTTTCACAGTTTGTTTAAGTGTGTCTCATGGAGTCTTTCTTCCTCACTGCAGGGCTACAACAACAGTAAAGGTGTCATTCTGGAAGCCTCTTTCACGCCAGACTCTCAATTCATCATGATTGGTAAGTCTTCCCCAAAGGATGCGGAAAAGACTAGAGATGAGTTCACAGAGAGTGATGCCTGTTTGTAATTTTGATCTTCTAGGGTCAGAAGATGGAAAGATCCATGTGTGGAATGCTGAGAGTGGAATGAAAGTAGCACTACTTGATGGGAAGCACACTGGTCCAGTCACCTGTCTACAGTTTAACCCTAAATTCATGACCTTCGCCAGTGCCTGTTCTAACATGGTAAGACTTAACCATAAGATAGTAACTGATCTGATATATTTGTTGTAGCTCGGTCTGTGTGGAATACGTGTACTCCAAAAGCTCTCTATGTTTAATGAAAATGAACAATGCACTAATCACTGGTGAAATATACTATACATTTTTTGCAATTTTTATTAGTTTGGATTTATGCTAAAAATGTACTCAAGCTGATCTACTGTACTCATCAGCATTCAGGGTGTTTCTACATCTAAACAGATTTATAGCAATTTAAAGGAATAGTTCACCCAGAAATGAAAATTCTATCATTAATTACTCACCCTCATGTCATTCCAAACCTGTAAGACCTTTGTTTATCTTCGGAACACAATTTAAGATATTTTTGATGAAATCTGAGAGCTTTCTGACCCTGCATAGACAGCAATGCAACTACCACGTTCAAGGCCCAGAAAGGTAGAAAGGACATTGTAAAAATAGTAGAGAAAAAAAAAAGGATAATTAAATTATAAAACTGTACAAATAAAATACATTTATTTAGCAATTTCTTCAACGCATGTTCATGAGAGTATCACGACATGTTTAACACAAAATCCTTTTTACCATCATTGCTCACCAATGGATCCTCTGCAGTGGGTGGGTGCCGTCAGAATGAGAGTTCAAACAGCTGATTAAATTTAAATGCAGCTTCAAAGGGCTCTAAACGATCCCAGCTGAGGAAGAAGGGTCTTATCTAGCAAAACGATTAGTCCTTTTTTTTCAAAAAAATAAAAATTTGTATACTTTAAGCACAAAAGCTCGTGTAGCACAGGCTCTGGGTTGCGCATCCATGATGCTGCGAAATTAGTGATGGGTCGTTCTTGAACGATTTGTTCATTTTTAACGAATCTCTAACATGACTCGGGAAGAACAAGTCGTCTCGGGGAGTGATTCATTCAGTCGCACATGTGCAACATCCTATTAGGTTCTGTACTGGAATTAGTGTTCTGAGTCTTCGGGTTTTTCGAGTCGTTCGTTCATCTTATGGGGCTGTCACGTGATGAACGATGACTCGAACCCGAAAACTTGCCAGATAAGAGGTGAGCTAATCATTGACTAAAGACTAAAGGTAAACAATGAATTAATCTTTTCTGTTTCTTCTAGCATTATAGTTTTGTCTTGTTTGTAGTGTGATCAACTTTTGTGTAAGCAGTAGATGTGTTAGGGAAGTAACACGTAACATTTTAATTATATTTTGCTAAAATGAACGAAATGACTCACAAAAAGATTTGTTTCGCTAGATAAGACCCTTCTTCCTCGGCTAGGATCGTTTAGAGCTCTTTGAAGCTGCATTTAAACTACATTTTGGAAGTTCAAAATCGGGACACCAATGAAGTCCATTATATGGAGAAAAATCTAAAATGCTTTCCTCAAAAACCATAATTTCTTCACGACTGAAGACAGATAGACATGAACACCTTGGATGATAAGGGGGTGAGTAAATTACTTGTGAATTGTTGTTCTGGAAGTGGACTTCTCCTTCAATTGCTAAGCATCCAGTGGTGAGCAAACGTTGGAATGGTAAATTTCTCCGTATCTGTTCAGGAGAAGGCCTGAAGTTGAGTAATTTTTTATTTATGGATGAACTATTCCTTTACCTTAAAAGGAAGAATGGAGGCTCCGAACATTTTAAAAACTGTGCCATATTCCCCTGCATGCCTGATTATGGCTGTATAAATACTGCAGTAGTCAGTGTGCACAACCACTCAATGTGTATGCTAAATTCTCACTTCCACAGGCATTTTGGTTACCCACAATTGATGACTGATAGGCCGCTGTCAGACGTCAGCCTCAGTGATGTGTTCTTCCAGCAGGTGGCATCATTCATCTTTCTCTTGGAATTTCACACATGGAGTTGCTCACTGAAGGACTTTTGAACTGTAAATAAATTGGTCTTGATGCCAAGTTGTATTTCTTTGTTCATTTTATATTTGTATCATTAAAACTTTTTTTGTAAAACATTGTAAAGTAATCTGTTCACCTTTTCTGTTTTGTTTATGAGGTTGTAACAAAGTGCTCGATCAAATTGACTTGTGGGAGGTGAAGTAAAACTCTTCTGCAGATCTGATCTTAGCTAATCAAATTATACCAGCAACTGTAGGTTTAGCATCTTGTGAGTCTGAAGAAATGTCAATGGAACAATTTTTAAATTAAACATGCAACTGTCCAAAGATATGCTTTCGAAGCCTTTCAGACATGCTCATGGCTAATGTGTGTAGCTCAATATGATTCCACCTGTGAGTGCAAATTGCTTTTATGCCACTTTTTTTACTGGGTTTTGTTTTCTTGTTTTTATGTACTTTGCTTTTGCAATACTGACATTCTTTTGAATCGCTTATGAAAACAAATCTCATAATATACACTGACCACCCCTTTCTCAAGTTTCAAGTTATTTTGTTCAAGTTACTTTTCACTTATTGAGGAAACAGTTATGCTAGTTTTGAGGGGGAAAAGGGGAGAATGTTAATTCAGTGCTTCAAATGAAGATTGTGCCATTGTAGCTTTTTTCCTCTTTAATTCATTAAATCTTTCAAGAGGTTACTTTGCATACAAATGGGTGTTTTCATTTTTCTCAGGTTTAATGACCAACATAGGCACCTTCATGTCCCTGAGTTTAATTTTATTAGGTTCCAACTTTTTTTTTTGTTTAAGTCAGTTTATATGAAATCCATCATTTAAACGTTATTTAAATTGAAAATATATACAAAGAGAAGAATATTATTTATTTGTGTTTTTCAATGCATTGTTTTAAATATGTGTATAAAAGCTGTGTCAGTAAATTGCATAGTTTAGACGTGTAAAGAAACGGCTTTTGGTCTCATCTGCTTCCAGCTGTTTTTAGCTGTACAAAACGGCTCATTTTGCTGTTTGATAGTTGAGGTCAAAAGTTTACATCCCCCTATTCAGAATCTGCAAAATGTTAATTATTTTACCAAAATAAGAGGGATCATACACAATGCATGTTATTGTTTATTTAGTACTGACCTGAATAAGATATTTCACATAAAAGTGAAGCGGCCTATCAAAAGTTTACATACACTTGATTCCTAATGCTATGTAAAAACGATGCATTAAGAGCATCTTTAACTTTAATTTATTTTGTCTTCTGGGAAACATGTAACTATTTTCTGTAGCCTGTGAAGGGCAGTACTGAATTAAAAATATATATATGCTATTTAGGTGAAATAAAAATGCATGGTTATTTCTTCTGAAGCATCAGTGAGCACTGAACCTTCTGTAATAATTGCATAAGTCCCTCAGTTGTCCTCAGTGTGAAAAGATGGATCTCAAAATCATACAGTCATTGTTGGAAAGGGTTCAAATTAACAAAAATGCTGGAAAACCAAAGAATTTGTGGGACCTGAAGAATTTTTCTTAACAACAGCTTACAGTTTAACTGTTCAGGACAAACGAGGGACTCAACAACTATCACTAAACAAAAACAGCTGTGGATCATTCAGGTAACACAGTATTAAGATTCAAGGGGATGTAAACTTTTGAACGGGGTCATTTTTATAAATTCAACTAATATTTTCTCTTGTGGACTATATGTAAACATCTTTCATGTGAAATATCTCATTCAGGTCTGTACTAAATAAAGAATAACATGGATTTTGTATGATCCCTCTTATTTTAGTAAAATAATAAACATGCAGATTCTGAAAGAGGGATGTAAACTTTTGACCTCAACTGTATTGCAAACCGGTGTCTTACCATATTATTTTAACGTATTATATTAATTATGAACACACTGGGTTATTGCAAATAGTTTTACCGTTTACTGCACTTTGTAATTCTTCTCGCTATTTCCCTACAGCGGCTACTGAACTGAAGTCTCGCACATTTACAGAAAATGGCTTACTTCTGCATCGAAAAATAAGGTGGATATGTTACTTGTGAACATAATATTTTGTGTCATTTCCAGTCTTTAATTTAGCCAAATTATCCAGAAAGTTGAAATATTATTTAATTTGTGTGTATTTAGGAATGCCGGTGGATTGGCCATGTTATTAAAAACAACACTTACCGAATACCTTACCTTAAAAGCAGATGAGAGTCGGCGGCTGCGGTCTAAGATATAGCGTGATTCATTTCCCTGGTGGAAAAAACAGCATATGCTGGTAGGTAGGTTTTGATGCTGGTTTAAGCTGGTCTTTAGCTGGTTTATGCTGGTCTTGCTCAAAACCTACCTAACCAGCATCAAACCATACCTACTTTTTCACCAGGGTTGTGGCTAATAAATTGGATGTGATCTAAATTCTGTTGCTTTTGAACAAAACACCCCAAAGTACCGATGAGGTAATTTTTTTCAACCAAGATAAGTTTACTGTCCATTTTAGTTTAGCCTTAGGGTGACTGTCAGAGACAGTCCCAGTTTTTGGTATCTTGACCCCGACGTAGCTTTCCACAAAAAAGCCATTTCACAAAACGTTCAAAACAAAAACATTGCATAAAATCCGATCACCAGAGGAATCGTGTAGTGATTTTCACCAACAGAGGGGGCTGCGACCTACACTGATTGCTTGTTTTCGCACTGCTACTTCAGTTTTGAAGACCGAGAACAAAACGGTATTTTTATAAATTATTTGATGATACATCGTTCATACAGATTGCATTTGTATTCTAAAATTAAGCCGTCACAACAGTAATTTCCACACATAGCTCCACCAAGTGGGTGAAGGTACACTCGCATATAATATATATATATATATATATATATATATATATATATATATATATATATATATATATATATATATATATATATATATATATATACACACACACACACACACATATATAACACTTGCAACAATTACATTTACAGAAAACACGTACTTTCCGCTCAAAATGTGACAAAAATGCGATATAAAACGTAAAATAATAGATAATAGTAATTTCCAAAAGCACGAACATAGAATAACATTTGAAAAGTTAAAGTTGTTGGCCTAATTGGTGTATCCACTTTATTTTTTCAATGTGGAAGTAAGCTGTTTTCTGGTAATGTGTTAGACTTCCGGTTCATAAGCCAGTATAGTGAAATATAATGAGAAGAATAAGGAAGTGCAGTAAATGGTAAAACTGTTTGCATTACAAACCACTGTGTTCATAATTAAGATAATGCGTTAATATGGTAAGACACACCAGTTTGCGATATCAATCAGCAAAATTAGTTGTTTTGTACAGCTAAAAACAGCTGGAAGCGGATGAGAGCGGAAGCCAAACACATTAAATTTACAAATGGACGCACCGGCTCTTACGGGAAAAAAATAAGGTGGATACTGTATAATAAAAACGAGAATGCTAAATACAATTAGAAAATGTTAAAAACATTTGTTGAATACAGTTTATTTAATCACAGATTCTCATATTTTGTTTCATGTACATTTAAACATTTAGCAGAAGCTTCATTTTTGGCATGTGTTTTTGTAAAGTGATTGTTTCATGATAATCAAAAAATCTAACTAAACATCAGAACTGTAACTGTAAAAATAATATAAGGAACATACAAAATGTTTTTAATTATAGATATTTCTAAATAATAACAGAATGAAGTTGTTGATTACCACAGAAAAAAAAATGTCTCATTGAGAAGTTAGAGCTTAACTGATACTAACCCTAGAACGTTATTTATAAAAGAAACAAATCTCCATGAATGAGTGAGTGAAATCATTATGCTGGGAAGTTGCTGACTAATTAACAGCATTGCGAAAGTACCTCATTCAGTAATGCAGTTCCTCACCTGGCCAAAAGAGGGTGGTATGAGTTTTGAGTCTATTTGTGGTTTAGAAGCATGAATTGGCAATATTAACAAATCCATATCAAAAGATTCAAACAACTGGCCACAGGGGCCCTGCTGGGGGATGGTCAGGCTGTTACCCGAGGCCAGACAGTGTGCCTGCTAAATTTGGGGCAAGAGGGATCGGGTTCCTTCTGCAAGCACACACGATCCTGTCCTAGTTACAGGAGCCTTCTCTCACACATTTGCTGCTCTCACATGCCCTCTCGCTTGGATAGCACACAGTCTCTCAAACACCAAACTCTCACTTCATACTGCTGACTTTATATCGTTTCTGATATAACACACAGCTCTGCAACTGATTGAAGATAATTTATAAAAAGAAGATCATCCAGGTGACCCGAACCTGTGCGTCCAGCTTCATCCAACTTCAGAAGGTCCATTGGCGGGTAGGAAGGCACCACACTGACCCGCCATGTTTCTGGTTCTGGTGGTTACAGAGGAGCTGAGGGAGTTTCTGGCCCGGGCACGAAGTGGAAACGGCCGCCTCCTCCAGGTGCTGATCAGAGACGGTGAGTAAGCAGAGGGTCTGAGGGGTTCACTCAGTTCATAGAGAATCTAATGAATCAGAAAAGGTAAAGGCTTCAAGGTTAGTATCATGTGAATCGATAATGCTAGCGCACATGTTGACAGCTCACTTAAAGACTAAAATTAAACATCTGTTCTTACCTGCTTGTAGAATCTTAACCATCCTAATCTTAATGAAGACTAAAAAATATGTGCGTTTAATGGGATAAAACTTTCCGGTAGTATTCCAGACTCTTTCAGTATGATGCTTAAATTATGTACCATGGTACAATGAGGGTGTCAAATGGCAATATGATGATTCTAAACAATTACCACATGGCATTTACATAGGACTCCAAGGTCAACTTAAATTAATACTACAGTATATGTTGGCTAAAAACATAGTGTGGCCATTGTACCTTGTCCAAAAAACATGGTTGTACCATGGTACTTTTTGGTGGCTTTTATTATTGGAAAAATCAATGTTCACTCAATTAATGGTCTTGATTTTCACGTTCTAAATGGTTAAGAGCTCATCTGAGCACAAATGGTTTCAATCTGTACTTGAGTAACATCTGAAAGACACTATTTGACAATGTACTGTTAATTAATACTATGATCTGATACAGTGTCATATTATTCACTGACACTTATTAAGCTAATTAATGCAACATCTCATTTTAAATTTTATATTTGTTGTGTTTTTATTGTTTATTTTTAGGTGGGATTTTTGCTGTTGTTGTTTTACCCTCCTGGTGTCACCTGACATGAGGAAATAGTAACTAAACACATTTCACAATGTATTTTGATTCTACGTTCACATGCCGCTGTAGGTCAGATGACACGTCATTTGACGTGGCAACTGAATGGCCCTTAAGGGATTGCAGAGGTCAAAGGAATGATGGACCATTCTCTGTTGCAATAAAAGCGCGTGTGTGCAAGCGTGCATTTGCGTACGAGGCCGAGTGTCAGGTACTGTTGAAATGTTAGCTCACTATCAGATGACAAGATCCAGTTGCTGGGAAGGAAAGGGCAAAACGCTATCAAATTTGTGTGAAGTCACTCTGTCTTTACCTAACCTGGCTTTGTGATGCGTGCATGTATTCTCACATGGCTCCGGTCCAATAAACCAGAATAAAATGTGATTTTAAATACTTTTTGACTTAAGCATTTAAGCATTCTAAAAACTGGGGTCAATAAGATTGTTTTATTCCGAAAGAAATTAGTACATTTGTCCATAAAATTGATTTATAATGTTAGAAAAGACTCAATTTCAAATAAATCCTGTTATTTTGAATTTTTTATTAATCAAAGAATGAAATGAAATTTTTCTAAAAAGTGGTAAGTTGACTTAAAAAATTGAGGATACCCGTTGCCATAAAATTATTAAGTAAATAAAAAAAAAAAAGTTAGGTAAACTTGACAATTCACTTAACTTAATAATTTTAAGGCCACAGTTTCCTCTATTATTTTAAGTTAAGTCAACTTATCACTTTTTACAGTGTGTTTTCATCACTGATAATCATAATAAATGTTTTCTGAGCACAAATCAGCATAGTAGAATGATTTCTGAAGGATCATGCACTGAAGACTGGAGTAATGGCTTCTGAAAATTCAGCTTTGCCATCACAGGAATAAATTACATTTTAAAATATATTCAAATAGAAACAGTTACTTTAAATTGCAACGACATTTCACAATATTACTGTTTTTACTGTGTTTTTGATCAAATAAATGTAGCCTTGGTAGCCTTTTCTTTCAAAAACTTTACAAAATCTTGCTAACCCCAAACTTCTGAACAATCTAAGTTTCTAGACACAAGTTAGTTGCCAATTTTACCTTCTAGTTTGCTTTAGCTTTAATCTATTAGTGCATTAATAAACTAATGCTGCATTTTACATGACACTACACAATTATGCTGGATAGTTTTATCCAAGCTACATGATTTCTTGTCAGGTAGACCAGGGTCAAAGATTCTATTAAGAGGCAATATTTTCCCTCTGGAATTGATTTCCAGGGGCCTTTTTTACATTTAAGGGCAATTTTTACAATCACCTTATTATATTATAAAAACCATATGTGACCCGGGACCACAAAACCAGTCATAAGGGTCGATTTTTCAAAATTTATACATCACCTGAAAGCTGAATGAATAAGCTTTCCATTGATGTATGGATTGTTGTTAGGATATGACAATATTTGGTCGAGATACAACTATTTCAATATATGGAATCTGAGGGTGCAAAAAAATTTTAATATTGAGAAAATCACCTTTAAAGTTGTCCAAATGAATTCTTAGCAATGCATATTACTAATCAAAATTAAGTTCTGATATATTTACAGTAGGACTTTTACAAAATATCTATATGGAACATGATCTTTACTTAATTTCCTAACGATTTTTGGCATAAAAGAAAAATCGACTTAAGACTGGTTTTGTGGTCCAGGATCACATATGTTGTCTTTAATGTCAAATACTTAAATTTACCCAATCACTTTAATCAAAATTCTATCTGTTGTCAATAACCAACAACAATAGATTGTTAAAAATTGCATCCAAATTTTACATGTAAAAAACAGGCGCTCATAGGGCTGCAATATTATGACAAAAATCATTATTGTACATTATTGCTCTTTATATTCTAATAATGATTATTAACATCGATATAGAAGAGAATATGAAACATTTTTGTTTTATTCTGGGCACGTCATTCCGGCTTAATAGAGAAACATGTCGGTCCATGATGTCAAGTCTAGCACAAGCTATGCAAAAACTCCACTGAAGCTATGAAATTAATCTTTTATTTGCATCGTATCTACACTGTGTTGTTTATGATGAGGGAATTCATGAGCGTGCACACTCATCAACAGCTTCAGCATTTTCAGCGCTGACTAACCTAAGCGCCTCTGATTGGCCAAATCATTCCTAAGTTCAACAGAAATGCTTTTGATTGGCTATTATTCTCAACGCTGCACAAAACAGCGTGTAAAAGCAATCTGATGTAGCCTGAGCAAATCTAAATGTAATTAATTTTAATCACGACAGCCATGATATGTGGTTTTATTGTGCAGGGGCTTTTTTTGCCCCTTTGCCTTGAACAAGCCCTCGTTAATTTTCGATCCTGAGGTAGACGGTTCGGCCTTTTTGACAGCTCCAGCTTTTCTGACACCCTGTGGCCTAATGTAGCCACAGATGAAGAAACGTCATGCTGTTTGTTGCTATATGGCTTGAATACTGTCTGTTTGACGCCTAGAGTGAATGAAGACGTCTGGGTTGTTTTGGCTTCGTAGGGTGCCTTTGAGTCTCACAGAGATGATATTTCAGGAAAGATAAAACAGGTCACAGTTTTGGTATCCCAACCCTTATTGGTGGGTAGCACAGGCCACATGGTCAGGACCTAGTCTGCTCTCATGGTGATAGGAAAACGTCTGAGTTGTAGTCTTGTAGGCTGCATGGTGTAGACACTCAGTCATTCAGCCAGATGTGTGATATTTTTTACAATGAATGTATTTGTATGACAGAACTCAGGGAGACAGGAGGAAGGCAGATATATGTTTGTCTTTTCAAATTGGCACATATGTGCAAACAGCTTTTTGTACGTGTGTTGTTAAGGGGTGAGTAAAAGGCTGATGGAAAGTATGTGTCTGTGCTGATAGCTGGAATGTGTGCAACCTCAGAATAGCAGCTGCTGCAAAAGACCATCAGGAAATCCCCCTCCAAGGTCATTTGGACTGGTAACACATACGTGGGTGGATGATGTTTGCGCTAGATACGGTTATTGACGCGATAGTTGTTTTTGACGGCGTGCTCATTAAAGGTTTATTTTAGTTGGGTCCAAAATCTTTCAGTCACTCCACACAACCTTTAGATGCCTGAATTCAAGGTCTTGACCGTGATTGCATTTGATTATCAAGTTATAGAAGGAGTGTTGTGTCATTTAGTCTTATACAGCAGTGCAAACTGTGTCCATGTTGAAAAACACATTGAATTCCTTCTCGTAGACATAGATTGTTAAAAAAAGAGGCTTTTAGGACCATTTAGATTGTATATAAACACATTGTACATATAGGCTGCGTTTATATGATTAAAAATACAGAAAAATCAGTAATATTGTGAAATAGTGTCTATGTTAATATACTTTAAAATAAAATGTATTCCTGAAAGCTGAATTTTCATCATCATTACACCATCATTACTTCAGTGTCACATGATCCTTTAAAAATCATTCTAATATGTTGATTTATTATCAGTGTTGGAAACTGTTGTGCTGCTTAATATCTTTTTAGGAAACGGTGATATTTTTTCAGGATTTTTTGATGAATTAAATGTTAAAAAGAACAGGATTTATTTAAAAAATAAATCTTTTGTAACAATATACACTACTGTTCAAAGTTCAGTAAATGTTTTCTTTCTTTCTTTCTTTCTTTGAAAGAAATTAATACTTTTATTCAGCAAGGATGTGTTAAATTAATGAAAAGTAATAGTAAAGACTTATATTGTTAGAAAAGATTTCTATTTTGAATAAATGCTGTTCTTTCAAACTTTTTATTCATTAAAGAATCCTGAAAAAAGAATCACAGGTTCCAAAAAAAATAATAAGCAGCACAAGTGTTTCCAACATTGATAATAAATCAGCATATCTGAATGATTTCTGAAGGATTATGTGACACTGAAGACTGAGTAATGACTGCTGAAAATTCAGCTTTGCATTACAGAAATAAATTCTATTTTAAAGTATATTAAAAAAGAAAACTGTTATTTTAAATTGCAATAATATTTCACAATATTACTGTTTTTTTCTGTATTTTTTATGCTTTGATGAGCATAAGAGTCATTAGAAATCTCACTGATCCCAAACGTTTGAATGGGGGCGTGTATATATGTCCAACAGAATTCCAAAAAAAAAAAAAAAAGAACTTTTATGTCTTTATGTACAAAGAAAAGCTGAGGACAGCAGGGAGGGAAGAGGGCAGATATACTGGTAAGTAGATTATTGATGCGATAAGAGATGCATACTGAGAACCATAGCTGTTAATCTGTGTGTTCATGCCTGAAAGCAGAGGGTAGGGCTCTGGAGGACGTGCACCAACACAGCGCACTGTTCACAAGCAATGATAAACTGGTTAGGAAGAAAGATGACCCATTAGAAAAGATGAGGCCTTCCAGTGCTTCATTACAGTGGTTACAGAGTGTGTTCTGGTTGGTACGTTTCAGGAAGCTAATTACATGCACTTGAGTGTGGTGTGATCAGTGTGAAGTTTGTAAAGTGAGACAATAGACCAAGCACATGAAGAACCAGTAGGATCAGATGTGACATCAGTAGCATTAAATGTGCTTACAACAGTGATATATGTTGTCCTGCTTTTCATGCATTCTTGTGTTATCGGAAGAGTGAAATTGAATATAATAGAAAGATCTGTTTTTTATTGCGTTACACTGCATTACTGTTACTGTACAGAGAATTTATAAAACCCAGAGTCTCATAAATATGAACAACTGCTTTTCACATGGGCATGAATTGTTTCTCAGAACTGTTGTGATGAGCACTTTATGATGGCAATTTACATTTTTTATAGCGAAAGGCCCTTAAAACTCACATCTGATTGTTGTTCTCAATGAAACTCTAAAGCTAGTGTAACCTTGTTTTTGTCTGTGATACTTCTGATATATTCACATACATTGCAACTAAAATTGTGTTCAAAATACCATCATATTATGTATGCAATAGGAAGTACTGTATACATAACATTTTTTTTTCTCCCTCCTCATATTGACCTCCTTTTAAGCCAATGCAAGGGCTCTCAAAGGAACTCAAAAGTGTGTGAGAGAACAGAAATGCACTGAAATATAATTTTCCCTCTCGTCTGTCTTTTTTCCATTACATGTCCCTTTAGGGGATCCATAAAATGTGACCCTGGACCACAAAACCAGTCTTAAGTAGCACAGGTATATTTGTAGCAATAGTCAAAAATACATTGTATGGGTCCAAATTATAATTATAATTAAGGTCATTTTTCATGAAAATATTTTGTACATTTCCTACCATAAATACATCAAAACTTAATTTTTGATTAGTAATATGCTGTGCTAAGAAGTTAATTTGAACAACTTTTTCAGCAATTTTCTCAATTTTTGATTTTTTTGCACCCTCAGATTGCAGATTTTCAAATAGGTATATCTCTGAAATACTGTCCTGTCCTAACAAACCATACATCACTGGAAATCTTATTTATCCATTTATTTAAAAAAAAAAAAAAGAAAAAGACCCTTATGACTGGTTTTTGTGGTCCAGGGTCACAAATAATGCATTTCAAACAATCACTCATGCATTTTTGCTTTTAAAAATGGTGGACTAGTTGTTGGTCACAGTTTTGTATACTACATTGTGAATAATTTATAGTTGTATAATCTATAATGTTGCATATTGTGTAATTGTTCTATATTATTGTATCTATATTATTTGATTATATTCCAATGACCAATTTTATCAATTTTACCAATTTTATCTTGCACGTGTATGCTTGCATATGTAAGATACACTAAATATATTTCAGATCATTAAAGGTGAGATGATTATCAGTTCATTATTTTGTGTTATCAGACATCCCTCAGCACTGGCTTGTTTAATATATAAATAACTGGAGGTTGAATTTACGTGTATTATTGTGTACGTGTCTCTAAGTGAACTAAGCAGCTTGTACTATATTGGGTGTAAGATACAAGGTGTGTCATGCGCTTTTTATAGCAGGATGTAGATAATGGATAATATTTCACTTATTTGTTATCAGCAGCAGGCCATTACCCAAGCCTAGCCTTGTAAACACATTTAAATTGATCTACGTGATGCAATATAACATTACGCAACAGATTTTTGGGATTGTTGTTGTGTGATGTTGGTTGCACCAGGTTTGTAATGAGAGAGTTTTTTTTATGTGTGTTTTAGAGCAGCTGGTGCTGGGGGCATTCAGAGAGCCACGTCAGAGCTGGGACAAAGACTATGACCACTTCCTGCTCCCTCTGCTGGACCCTCACGAGCCCTGTTACATTCTATACCGTCTGGACACCAAGAACGCTCAAGGCTATGAGTGGCTCTTCATCTCCTGGTCACCTGACCAGTCTCCAGTAAGTTTTAACATTCAGACGTGAAGATGCGAAGCTTGACCTGATTAGAAGGATCAGCTTATATTTAAATATAACAATCTTATTTGCAACATCAGTTGCAACGGTTCTTTGAACCTGGGGCTTTAAAGGAGAACTCAACTTCCAGAACAACAATTCACAAATAATTTACTCACCCCCTTGTCATCCAAGATGTTCATGTCTTTCTGTCTTCAGTCGTGAAGAAATTATGATTTTTTAGGAGAGCATTTCAGGATTTTTCTCCATATAATGGACTTCATTGGTGCCCCTATTTTTAACTTCCAAAATGTAGTTTAAATGCAGCTTCAATGGGCTCTAAACGTTCCCAGCCGAGGAAGAAGGGTCTTATCTAGCGAAACAATTGGTAATTTTTTTCGGAAAATAAAAATTTGTATACTTTTTAAGCACAAAAGCTCGTATAGCAAGGCTCTGGGATGCGCGTTCATGACGCTACTTACTATTGAATCACGTTGAAAGGTCACACGGAACGTAGGCGGAACTACAGACCCAGTGTTTACAAAGCGAACGCGCAAAGACTAAAAAAGTGCAAGTAAGTCAAACGCTGTTTACAAACAAAAAGGTACAACAATGTCAGACGATTCTGAAGTTGTAGAACAAAATAAGATGGAGTTTTTCGACATACTCTACCTTTTTGAGCCGGAGTACACAGACGATGAACTTAGACGTGATTCGTAGTAGTGATGGGAAGTTCGGATCATTTTATCGCCTCGGACCTTTGAGTCTCGTTCAGCAAAACGAACGAATCTTTTTTTGAGTCATTTCGTTCATTTTGTTTATTTTCTCGAAAAACCCGAAGACTCAAAACAGGTGAACTAATTCCAGTACATTGCCTAATAGGATGTTGCGCATGTGCAACTGAACGAATCACTCCCTGAGATGACTCGTTCTTCCTGAGTCGCACTAAAGATTCATTCAAAATGAACAAATCGTTCAAGAACGGCCCATCACTAATTCATAGCATCGTGGATGCGCATCCCAGAGCCTGTGCTACACGAGCTTTTGTGCTTAAAAGTATACAAATTTTTATTTTTCGAAAAAATCGTTTCGCTAGATAAGATCCTTCTTCCTCGGCTGAGATCGTTCTGAGCCCTTTGAAGCTGCATTTAAACTGCATTTTAGAAGTTCAAATTCGGGGCACCAATGAAGTGCATTATATGGAGAAAAATGAAAAGCTTTCATCAAAAAACTATAAATTCTTTAAACTGAAGACAGAATGACATGAACATCTTGGATGACAAGGGGGTGAGTAAATTATTTGTAAATTGTTGTTCTGGAAGTGGACTTCTCCTTTAAAGGGTCAGTTCATCCAAAAATTAAAACTACCCCCATGATTTACTGACCCTCAAGCCATCCTAGGTGTATGACTTTCATCTTTTAGACAAATACAACCAGAGTTATATTAAAAAATGACCTGCATGGCTATTCCAAGCTTTGTAATGGCAGTGAATGTGTGTTGAGATTTTGAAGTCCAATAAAGTGCATCCATTCATCATAAAAAGTGCTCCACATGGTTCCGGGGTTAATAAAGGCCTTTTGAACTGAACTGATGCGTTTGTGCAAGAAAAATATTAAAGCTATAAACCATAATCTCTAGCTTCCGCTAACCATTGTACATGCGTTTACAAGAGAGTGGCGTTCCAGCGGATGACGTAAGATGTAGGCATAGTGTAAACCTCAGTGAGAATATGCTAGTCTCACAAGAACCAAGTTTTGTTTACAGCAAAGGAAATATAACCCTCTTGGGTTATACTGAAATCCTTTGTCATTTTTCTTTACAAATCCTCGTTTTGTACTTGTAATTCAATTCGGTGTTTTGTTTTGCTCTTTCCACTGTGCTTCCGTGTTTGATATTTCTCTCCAGAGCTTACTCTATACCTACATCCTACGTCATCCGCTGGAACGCACGTACAACAGTTAGCAGAAGCTAGAGATTACGGTTAATAAAGTTGTAAATATTAACATTTTTCTTACACAAATGCTTTGATTCTCTTTAGAAGGCCTTTATTAACTCCCGGAGCTATGTGGAGTACTTTTTATGATGGGTGGATGCACTTTATTGGACTTCAAAATCTCAACACCCATTCACTGCCATTATAAAGCTTGGAAGAGCCAGGGCATTTTGTAACATAACTCTAATTGTATTCGTCTAAAAGAAGTAAGTCATATACACCTTGGATGGCTTGAGAGTGAGTAAATCATGGGGCTATTTTAATTTTTGGGTGAACTGTCACTTTAAGCAATCTCCTTGTAACCGATCAGAACACACTAGCAACTGCATGTGCAGAAAAAACAATGCAAAGCCCTGGCAACCAGACTGTTTTTTTTCCCTTCAGAAAATGTACAGATTTTATAACTTGTGATAATTGTGGTAAACCTTAACACACCATTGTGGTTTG
This sequence comes from Cirrhinus mrigala, assembly GCA_036247105.1. Lineage (NCBI taxonomy): Eukaryota > Metazoa > Chordata > Actinopteri > Cypriniformes > Cyprinidae > Cirrhinus > Cirrhinus mrigala. Next base: position 26,027,956 of record CM070012.1, read on the forward strand.
AGCTGTGAATTTATTATGTTACTGATTATTTATTTAATAAAATGATAACTTGCTGTTTGCTACAGGTCCGGCAAAAGATGTTGTACGCTGCCACTCGCGCCACAGTTAAGAAAGAGTTTGGTGGTGGACACGTCAAAGATGAAATGTTCGGCACAGTTGAGGTACTAGCTGAAGAATATTTTATGCTAGTAAAATTGGTCAATCGTTTAATCTATACTTTTTAGATTCACAAAGGGAGCTTTATCTATCATTTTAAATATTTATTGTGAAGGACTAATGAAGTCAGAATGAGAGACATGCTGATAAATGAACTCGGTCCACCTGTCTTCAGCTGTCAGTCAGATACCCTGAAGCTGGATTATTTACAGTTGAAAAGTTTTGAGAGTGGACCACCATGTTCCTTAATTTAGAAACTGGACACTTGGGGCTGTTGGCAATGTTCTTGGAAATGATTACCAGTCATGGTCAGCGCAGACAGGACTAAATATACACTGTACATACACATACAATATTGAACAAACAACTTTGTAGTTTTATGGGAGGAAGTTGTATATTTAGGTTTAGAGTCTATTTATAACTTTTCCATTTTGAAAGGACTATTTCAGTTTGTCTGGGGAGTGGGAATAAATCTATAATTCATTAATTAATTTAAATGTAAACTATATTGTTTGATTATTAATGAATTACAGAAGTGTTTTATTTCTGATTAATTGAAATAATTGCTAAATTAACATCAAAGTGCACATCTTTTTTTCACCATCACCAGGAGGATGTTTGTCTTCAAGGGTACCTGCGACACGTGACTTCATGCTCTGCACCAGCACCCCTAACAGCAGCCGAACAAGAGCTACAACGAATCAAAATCACAGAGGTGAGAAAAGACTATAAACATCCACCAAGAAAAAAAAAAATTAAATCATAATTATAGTATATATCCCTGAATTCAGCTCTTGTTTTAATACATTCTGTGTTCAATCTCTGTGGTTGCAGGGCAGAGTTAAACAGGTGAGTACTGTAGTTGGTTTAAAACACAGTAGTGTGTGTATGTGTGCTAATTGTGTGCTGACTGTACACTACAATATCCTCGAAACTTTATTTGAAGGACAAACCTCAAATACTTCTTTTGACTTTTGAATCTTTCTGATTTCAAAATACACATACTACCCAGTAAGGAAAGACAATATCTACACTCATCCAGCATAATTTGCTTTTCCTTCCACTCTTATCCACCATCTCTCACCTGCATAAACAAATTTATCCAAACAACAGAACTAGCATAAGTCTTCCATGACCAGTGTAGCTCATTGGAATTGTTTGGGAAAATATTTTGAATAGAATGACTGGAACTGTTTAGGTCATAACGGGTAACAAACTGGCTGTGTCTTTATCCATAGGTGAAAACTGAGATCAGTGTGGACCCCAAACATCAGACTCTACAGGGTCTTGCCTTCCCGTTACAGGCCGAGGCCAAACGTGCTCTAAAGCAGCTCGCAGAGAGACGCATCAACTACATTCAACTAGTACGACACACGCATTTATATTTACAGTGCATTAATACTAGATACTACCCCGCCAAACTGATTCGAAATGTTACGTTTTTGTTTTCTATATACAGAAGCTAGATACTGAGAAGGAGACAATTGAACTCGTGCACACCAGCCCGACAGAAATACGTGATCTGCCCTGCCGGATCCCACTTGATACACCCAGATACCACTTTTTCCTCTACAAACATTCACATGAGGGAGACTACCTTGAGTCTGTGGGTTAGTCACTCCATTCCTTATACATATTAGAGTTTGAGTTAAACTTATGCAAACTATTCATATGTCCTCCTCTATCATTTTCCATAGTGTTCATATACTCTATGCCAGGATACAGCTGCAGCATCAAGGAAAGGATGCTGTATTCCAGCTGTAAGAGTCGACTTCTGGAAGAAGTAGAGAGGGACTTTCATCTAGAAGTGGCTAAAAAGGTAAAAACGCAATTTGTTCATATCTTCATTTTGATTTTTCTTCCAGCATAAGCTCAGAACTTCATTTAAAGTCAACATGAAATTAAACTCATCCATATTTACTCCAACTAAGATTTAGAGATTTGGAGAAATTTAGCATTACAACACTTTTGACTGTTTTAGTTTGTTAACGGTTTTTGATCTGTGCATATTTCTCTCCTGATCCATAGAGAATGGCTTTTTCACTGCATAAAGCAATATGATAAATAGAGGAATCATTTTTTATCCAGAAAAAGTGGTTTGAAGTTAAAAATGTCTTAATGACGAATGTGTTTATTATAAGTGTGCAGCTTTTCACTCCACAAGATGTTAATTCTGACTGCACCCATATACTGCAGATGATTTTTATTGTATTTATTGTATTTATATGCACTTTTTTAACTCAATATCATGTTCCATTCAGAAATATGTCATAATACACTGTAAAAACACAATTTGTTGATTAAACTTAAAATAATTTGTTACCTGGCTGCCTTTAAAAAAATTTAAGTTCAGCCAACTCAAATGAGTTTAGTCAACTTGAAATGTTAAGTTGTACTAAGTCACAACTGATATCGCATTTGGTTTGTTAAACTTCTGGGCTTGTTACCCAGCTACCTTAAAATTTTAAGTTGAATCAACTCAAATATGTAAGTTGTCACTTAGTACAACTTAAGATTTTAAGTTGACTAAACTTAAAATTTTAAAGGAAGCCAGGTAACAAATTATTTTAAGTTGACTCAACAAATCGTTTTTTTTTTTTTTTTTTTTTTTTTTTTTTTTTACAGTGTATGGAATGAAATGCATTGTAAATGTCTTTTCTTGTTGACTTTAATGATTAGAAGACACTTTATATACAGTAATATACTTACATATTACTTACAATGTGTCCATGTTCATTTTAGTTGGAGATTGATAGTGGAGAGGAGCTGACAGAGCAGTATCTGTATGACGAGGTCCATCCTAAGCAGCATGCCCACAAGCAAGCATTCGCCAAACCTCGTGGCCCTGCTGGGAAGAGAGGAAACAAGCGTCTAATCAAGGGAGGTGGAGAGAACAGCTAGGAAGGACAGAAAGCAAGACGAAGAGCGAAATGAACTTCAGTTGTACCCTAAATGTTCTACAGTTTCCTTTTTATGCCTGCTTGCAGGGTGATTTGTTCATTCTGCAGAGAGTGTGAAAGAAAAATTGGAATACTGTGCTTTGTCATTGTTAATTCAAAAAAAAAAATTGTTTTTACTTTCTTTGGCTTGTATTTCTTTTTACTCAATGTTATTAGGCATTCATTCATTTGGTGTGTTAATGTGCATATAATTAAGAGATAAACTCAGGAATTAATTTTATCTGTACATTTTCTGAGCATATTTTTGTTACATAATCTCATACATGCATACACTCAAAACTCAACATCACTTTAAGCATATTAAAAGTGTTGATAGTGCTCATATTTTAAATGTATTCTTAAAAATAGAAAAGAAGAAGCTTTTTTTAAAACTGAAGCAGTCACAAATCCTACACAGAAAAAGGCCAGAGCCAAATATGACATGCAGACAGAATGTTATACTTGGCTATGTGAGAGCCAGTTAGTCGGTTAAGTAACAGATATGTAGCAGGAATCGGATGTATTAAAAGTTGCAGATGTGATTCAGATTCATTTTAGGATTCATATTTTTAAAAAATGATATGAAAACATACATTTTATAGTTACATTTGGATGTCTCAAATGTTTTTTTTAAAACATGTCTTGTATCTTCATTCAATGACTTACATCATGGTCCACAGTATTCAAACAGTTTTGTGCACAAGCTTCTGTTATCAATCAGAACAATTCCAAATGAAACATTTTTGTATGTCAAATATCAACATTTTTTTTCCAGCACTGAGAATATGAGTGTCCAATCGAGTGAATAATTCAGCAACTAACAAGTGAAATCATTAACTGTGAGCAGAAACAATGTAAAGTTGCATAAAAACAAAAACACATTTTACTTGGTAAAATTACTTAATGTGTTTTATGTATCGGTAGGGTATGGTTTCCCCAGACTACACATGGATATTTTCTTTTGTTTTTGTGTTTGTTGGTTGCTCAGTGACTAGATGAAAGGTCATTCACAAGATGATCTTAAAAAAAACAACTAATTATTAGTAAATGGAAATCTACAGCCCTCTCTTGTATTGTTTATGAATATACTGTTGAATAAATAAAAACAACATTCACTAAATGTTTGGTGGTCATTATTATTTAGTAAATCAAGATCTGTTCATAAAGCATAAGGTAAAATCACAGCAGGAAAAGGGCATACCTGCAAATCTGCACTGTAGATTATATAGCCATTAGATGGCAGTAAAAACGCACGCTTAGAATAAACTCACCGTCAGAAACGCTAAATAGGCATGATTAAAGCGTTAAAACGTATATAATGTGCACAAACTGTCACAGTCTTTCAATGTGAGAGCCTACTCAGTTGTTCAAATTTCAAATTTACGAGAAATGTTTGTCTGGGTCCCAAGAGGATTTGTCTTTTTTCGGAAACTGATTTGAGTAAGTAAACAAATGGTTAATTCGATGACAGCTAGAGGGAGGCGGGGCCTCGACGAAGGGGAGGGACCTGATTGGCTTAACTCAGGGCAGGCGCTCAGTTTTCCTGGAAAGTTCTTGGAACGCTAGACGTGCGGTTTCACGAGAAACGCCGGTTTCATCCTCAAACGTCAATCACAAACATCAGGAAGCAATTACCGACCATCATCATAATAAAACTCCCAAATGAGTCATTCAAGGATCATTCCAGTGCTAGTTCATTACTCACGAGACTGCTGTATGCTTGAATGAGAAAGAAGAGCGGACTGATTCTGTGGCTTTCACAGAGCTTCACTGCCGATGGCGTCAGAGGCGCTAAACACGGGGGGATTCTCAGAAAACCAATTCTGGGAAGTCAGACGAAGTGAACAAGCCAAACCCTGCAGTGTTCCGCTTCTTGTTCAGTTTTAGGGCACTAGCTGAACAGAAACACCGCTCGTTTTTGAGAACCGTGTCCGTGTTATCTACTCGCGTAGTTTGTTAAACAAACCCGTAGACAAGTCGCGCACTTATATGACAGTCGGCGGTAAGACTCCTGACGCTTTTCGACAACCTTCCTATGATTGAGAAATATCTTTCAACTGTTTGCCATCGCTCACGGAACACCAGATTATTTTTGGAGGTCCGAGTAAAAACCTCAGGAACAAAGAAACTTTAAGGAATCCGGCAGATATCAAATCAGACATCTTCACAATGATTCTGTGCGTTCAAGGGTGAGTTTTAGCGGTCCTTCTTTATTAAATTAATACAATATAGAGATAACATTACTATCTAATAGTTCATTAACGAAATACCAAACATTCTTGTTGATGACGACATACTGTGAAAGACAAATTGACTCCCAAATTAGTATTACTGCTAATAATAATAATAATAATAATAATAAGCATTATTATTAAGTAAAAAAAAAAATTGTTAGGTAAAAAAAAAGGATTTTTTGGAACAGTGAAAAACATCAGACAGGCTATAATCTGCACTAATTCAGCCTATAAGATCTTTATAGGATTATGTGTATTAACATAACAGTAATATGTGGCCTTAACATGAGATAACAGAAGAAAAAAAATCTTTTTGTGTCTCTCCCACAAACAATTATTCATTGTGTTACTGTGAACTGGTTTAAAATTAACATTTAGTGTGACTAAATGGAAAATCTGAATAAGCAATTTCTGTAAATGTGTATTTCTGCGCATATTTGAACAGATTGGTGCTAAGACCAAAAAAGTCATATGCCATTGTTTTAATAAGTTTCTTTTTAAGATGATTGCACAATTTTAAATACTTAAAATCGTTTTAATATTTTTTTTTTTCCAGGCCAGCTCATTTGCAAGACACCTCCGATCCAATGGTCAGGTTTCCAGTAGTGACTTTCTCCTCTCCTCGCTGCATCCACGCAACCGTTACCTTATGGGACCCTAGCAAAGATTTCAGATCTATCTCCAATAATTTCTCCTATCTGGATGCCTCAGGTAGAATACTTCAAAATACGTTTTGAATAGTTTCATCTATAATAAAAATCAAAATGATTCATTCATGCGTTCATTCATAAATCCTCAAATCAAGGGTCATTCTATAAAACAAGTGCCTTTTTTTTTTTTTTTTTTTTTTAACAAAGTGTGTTTAATGTGTTAAACTAAAAGGTAAATTATTACTTTTTATTTAGGGATTTTATTTTTACTAAAATACATATACATCAATGAGAATTTGGAAACGGGGTGGGTACATGCTAAAAATTTTTTAATTAATTTTTAAAGGCACCCATTTTGTAGAATGACCTCATGTGGTTTTCTAACAACAATTTTCATCCTTTTATCCATGTAAGGTCTCTAATAATAACTTGTATTAATAATCACTCCTTTTTTTCCAGGTTGGTACTGGGGTGCCATCTCTGCCAGTGAGGCCCACTCTGTCCTACAGGGGGCATCTGAGGGTACTTTCCTAATACGGGACAGCAGCCACCCTCTCTATATGTTGACATTGTCCGTTAAAACCGGACGCGGGCCCACAAACGTTCGCATCGAGTACAGTCTGGGACGTTTCCGTCTGGACTCCAGTTCCCCGGCTAGATCTCGCCTGCAGTCCTTCCCCGACGTTCCCAGCCTCGTGCAGCACTACGTGGGCTCCAGGAACAAAGGGGAGGAGGAAAAGCCTGAGGAGTCGGATCACATAACTTCGCCGGCACCCAAGGAATGTGCGGTGTTGCTAAAACTCAAACGGCCGATACATCGTCCTCAAGCCTTCCCTTCTTTGCAACATCTCACTCGCTTGGTAATCAACAAACACGCCACTTGCACAGAAAGCCTGCCTCTACCGAGACCGTTACTGCAGTATCTTCAGGATTATCCTTTCCAGCTCTGACATTGCCATGGAAACGCACACCACGGCCAATCACGAGCTGGATGCTGAAGTTTCGAAGGAGGCGAGATAATGCACAGCTCCCAATCAAGAGGTTTGGGTTAAAAAGCAGTGTTAACCACTTGAAGAGTGACTCTTGCTTCTCAAGCAAGTTTTTGATGGTCAGCAAGTCTATCTTGATAGATAGATAGATTGATTGACAGAATTATTTCATACCCAAGAGGGACTGAGTCAAGCAATGTCTAGAAAGTGACTCACGAAGAAGCGAGTGACTCAAACTTTGTGTCATACTGTTAAAAGTGTGAGAGGTTAAACCACAGGCTTGGGGTTTAAGATGAATTTAACGTTCATGAAACTTTTGTACGGGTCACGTGACCCCTTTAGCAACGGTTCGAAGTGAGAACACGCAGCTTGTCTGAAACTCTGAGCTCACGAAAAGCACATACGTAGCTTGGTCTTCAGCACTCTATTAAGGCGAGCTTAGTCACTGCGCAGCCTTGACTGCAATTGTTTCTTTCCTTGAAAGTGAAATGCGGTGAAATGTTTTTTTTTTTTTTTTGGACTATTTTAATCAAAGATTTACATATTTTTTTTCTATGCCCACAATGTGGAGTTTGTATGTATTTATGGATGAAAAATCCTTCGTTTTGTAATAAAAATCAGATTTACTTGAAGTCATTATGTTTCATCCAGTATTTTATCATCAGATTCTGAGAATAATTCTAAGAATTATTTATAGAAGAAAGTAATTATGTAAAATGCATAGCATGGAAAAAAAAAGCCTGAAATGATGAGGGCACATGCTCAACTTGAAAAAGAAACTGCAACCTTTTTCGCAGAATGAAACATCCAGAATCAAACAATCAGACTCTGATCTCTTCTACGTACCAGCCTTCCAGTTAGGGTATCAAACAAGGTCATTCAAAATTGTAATCTCAGAATAATAGGATTATTAGATGAACAAATGTGCATGAAATTGCTTTGCAATTTAGTTAATCATCTCAGGACAAAATGTGTGTTATACAAGGCTTTCTGAATGCATCCTAAGCTATGGCCTTAATTGTTTTACAGCTGATAAAATCACAATTATTTAAATTCACTATACATTTCTCAACAATATCAGATTTTTAAAACAATTATTTACATTTCGTAAATTAGTAAATGTAAGAATTGCTAAATTATTTAAAAAGCAGCGCTTTGATGACTTGAAATGCTTATTTAAATTTTTTTAATTTATACATTTAACAATATGCATTTTTTTAAAAATAAGCAATTAAATATTTTAATCAACATCAAGCTTTGCTGATTTTGAAATGCAATTTTCGAGGTGTGCTGAAATGAATGCATTGAAAAGAAAGCTGTGCGATGAACAAGCAGAACAAAATATTAATAATGAGAAATGAAAGATGTAAATAAGAACACAGAAGCAGTGTTTCCTCATCCTATTTTCCTCACAGTGAATCATTCTTACTGCGCACCGTGATTAGAATTTCCCAGAAACCGAGGCAGAGCTTTTTCTGAAACTCGATCTCAGTGCTGCGCAAGCTTACATAAATTTGCTGGTGACGTAAATATGTAAATAACCTTTATATGCAATAATATAGGTGAGAACAGTTAAAAAAAGGTAATCAGTAAAATGTATTTAAACAGAAAAGGCTCTTATTTAATTATCTAATAAATAAGATTCCTGTTGCCATAGATGCACATTTTAATTTAGAAGCCAAAAAAAAAAAAAAAACATTTTGTTTTTAATTTTTTTTATTTTATTATTATTATAGGCACTGCATGTCTACTAAAACAAATACATTTTTTTTTTTTTTATGTAGACTATTTATATTTATATTTGAATCCTCATTACAAAAGCAGAGAAAAAAGTGTCTAAAATTGTGTTTCACTCATTAACAGACAGATTTGGTGTATACTGGTATACACTGTGGTAGCGGAGCATGTCAGGTTGTCTGTCTGCCGTTGTGGGCTAGCTGAGCGCGCGAGCTAGCGGCAATGGGCCAGCTGTTTCGCAGAATGAGCGCATTACTTCCAGGGAGAGACTAGCGCAGGACTGGGAGGGGGAGTTCTTAGAAAAGGCTTCAATAATTACCTTCAGCCTACTGCACCCTGACACTTGCACACTGAGCACATACTCACAATCAATGCAATCTCACCACAACAAACCACAGCCCCACACACACACGCACACATGCACACATGCACGCTCACCAATTAAAAGGAAAGTGAGCAGAGAAGCTATAACAACAGTAGGTTACTGCACAAAACAAACAGAAACCCGAGGTCACCGGATTTCAGGAAGGAGCTTCTCGGTAGGATTGGCAGGTTTTTAACTCGGTGCATGCTGGGAACTGGCAGGACGGCGAGGAGACTGGCAGTGTGCCGTATGCAGTTTGGCTGAAGGCATTTTTTTAATGGGCTAATGGTGAAGTCTCTAGCTCTACCTAGTGTGGTGTTACACCAGATGATCATCTTCATGCCTGTCTTCGGTTCAGTCGTCCTCTCCTTTCTTCTGTAAAACGCAAAAGCGTGGCCTGTAAAATAAAAAGAATAACAGTGTGTTTATCAGTATACTATAAACATGTAATACTGCTGACTTGGCACCCAAAGATAACAGGGGTAATAGAGTTGCCTGCTAAGGTTGCATCAGTTTTATTTACAGGCCATTTTCTATGAAATATGGAAAATTACAACAAATGATGGAGTGGTGATCCAGCATGACTTAGATAAAAGCTTACCTGCACATATATTATATTTGAAATCAGAATTTTAAAAAGCCAATTTTAATATGCCCTGAAGTTTCCGGGGGGGGGTTTTCTCATGGGAATAATAGTAATTAGTCAAAACATTCCACGAAAGACAAATACCTAAGTACATATTTGCTATTGAGCAAGTAATTCCACATTACTCATGTAATCACACTGTAACATGGACTCTGTCTAGGAACAAACATTCATGGAATGAAAATGTATTACTTCCAAATATTTTACTTTCCCACATGTTTGTCAGACATTTACAACTTCACTTACAACTTTATTGAAATTAAGGAAACTTCAAATATGCAAAATAAAATTCTACATAGTACACACACACATTAATATATATATATATATATATATATATATATATATATGCATAGATATATATACATATGTACATAAAATTTAAAAAAAATTCTAATATATTTAACAATTCATGTCATTTGTGTGCATAACATTTTTTATAGAAGCATGCAAAACATCTTTTTTACATGTAAATTAATTTTTTTCTTTCTTATTTTTTTTTTCACTTTGAAAAATAGTAAAATATTTACCATTTTTATATTTTACTTGCAGATATCTGCTTCATTTGCTTCAACTTCATTGAAATGAAGTAAACCACGAAAATACTTTCATTCACACAAAATAAAATGACACATTATACACAAACACACAAATAAATATTTATTTCTATGTACATACAATTATTATTTTCTTTATACATATTATATTCTTTGTGTGTATGTATATATATATATATATATATATATATATATATATATATATATATATATATATATATACACACACACAGACATACATATTATATTCTTTAAATATATACATATATATATATATATATATGACATTTAATACGTTTGTGTGTGTGTGTATATAAATAATTATTATTAAATATTATATTTAGTATTATACCAGAGGTTGTGTTAACTGAAAATTGTCCGTCATTGACAGAATTTTTTTTTTTTTTTTATCAGTGATGGAAAAATCTGAAGGCCATCCGTCATTTTGACGGATTACACTGAGGGTGATCAATTGTAAAATTGTAGCTGCAATTCCCACCCCTGTCCAGATGGTGACGAGTGCGCTCTAGTGTGGCAGCAGAGCACTGAATCCAGAACAAAAACGAAACTGTCACGAATGTTTTCCTATGCGTTTGATTATGCACAGACTAGTACGCAAGCTACAACGATCGATCACGCCACATTGAAGAGCATCAAAACGGTATTTATTGCTTGAATTTCCTAATGAAATGGACAGAATTTGAAATCTGAGACTTTGTTTTATATCAAAAGTAACGCAATGCCTAGCCTATTGCTATTTATTGGAAGGAAGACACACTACGGTTAATTTATCAACTGAAAACAGCACAGACCAAAAGATCGATTGTGATTTAAGAATTAATATTGGTTCATTAAAATGAGAATATATAATTTTTTTCTAAATATATTACTTTTTTTTTTTTTTTTGTTTACCCAGCCCTAGCGTATTTTGTTGTTTTTAAACATTGCGCTGTTGTCCTGTAGGTTCATGATTAAAAATTAAAATGTGAACAAAAATAAAAGCAATTAAATGTGTTATTCAAATGAAAATATGAAAATTAAAATTACGGGTAATAATAGATTATGACGGAATTTTTACGACCCTGTCCGTCGTACCTCTGTATTATACATATATTCCACTTTTTATTAAACATGAAATACATTTTGAATAATTAAAATTTTTACATGAAATTATATATTCATCTTGATTTTTTTAAACAATATTATATTTTAAAAATGTATTTATTTTTTTATAGTAATGTACAGCAAAAAAATTTTCGCCTTTAATATGCCTTTTTATTTCCCTTTATATATATATATATATATATATATATATATATATATATATATATTAAAATATGCAATACAGTTTAATTTTTTTTTTTTATATATATTTTTTATAAAAAAATACATATTTTATATTTATTTATATTTATATTTTATATTTATATTTATATTTATATTTATTTTCCTTGATTTTTTTTTTTTAGATAATATGCTATTTTTACTTTAAAAAAATGTTTTTACTAGTTATGTATAGCTATAAAAAATTATGCATTACAGAAATGTATGCGATTCTTTACTATTTTTAATTCTTTTAAGATTCTTGCCCTGAAATTTCTGTGGTTTTGCTCTTATTTGCTATTTGCTATTGAGCAAATAATTCCACATTACTCATACTGTTACATGGACTCTATCTAGAAACAAATATTCATGGAATGAAAACGTATTACTCCCAAACACTTTTCTTCCACACATTTGTGGCAAAACTTCATTCACATTAAGGAAACATCAGCAAAACAAAGGGCAGGTCACGTTAACACAAGAACCTGACCTGTTGGTGAGGTCACAGCGGGTTTCCAGATAAAGCAACCCCGGCATCATCTCTTCTACCAGCCGCTGAATGACTGGAGGGTGGCATGTGGCAACCTCGAGGTAAATACGCCTGGGCAGACAAGGACATTCAAAAGTGTAAGAGAGGAAAAGGTTGGGCAGAGAGGATGTTTCACAAAGTAAACAATCTCGTAAGCCATTAGTCATGAAGAATAGTGCGTCTGAGACGGAAAAACTGAAAACTAATGCTAGGACAACCCCTTTCAATAGAGATTCTTGGTACCATATCCATGTGTCATTTCCACGAAAGAAGTCTTGAGTGGACAAATAACAAGACACCCAAGGAAATCTGAAACCCTATACAGACCACTTGACGTTCAGTGACTAGAAAAACGACACGTGCAACGCTCTCAGGCCATGACGAGTTTATTGCTCATCCGTTCGGTGAAATGCTTATTGAATTTGTCATTTTACGGGCATGGAATATGATCACCTTACACAAGACAGGTTTTGCAACTGTTGTCACCAAAGGCTAATTGTGTTATTTGTTATTGTGTATGCATGTGTGTATGTGTATGTGTGTGTCTTGGGAGTGATGAGGGTGGGAGGAGTACTGGGAGGACGTTCTGGTCCCTGGAATACTGTTATCTAGTGAACTACAAAGAACTTTGTAGCGCTCGATTCCCTGAAGCATTTAAGATATGCTGGGAAAGCTTCTTAGCGCGATTATACCATACTATTTATACTGCATTCGGCTAAAAGGCCACTCACACAAGAATATTCAAAGAGAGCCGGTCGCTCTGCCAGACCACATATGATGTTTCTTTTTTAGACAAACACACTCGTCTTACCCTCTCTGAGTTAAGAGCTTCGAGCTCAGAGCCAGAATCGGCCGAATCACAGACAGGCCGTCCAAACCCCCGTCCAATGCGCTGTGGTCTTCAAACCTTCAAGGGAAGAGGCGGGGATGGTTAAAAGGTTACATGAGACGTTCTCAAACACACACGTCAAAGGTTAACAGCACATTTTGAGCGTGTCCTCGTGTTGGCCTAACCTGAGTATCTCTGTTTGTAAAGTCTCCATGTCCTGACTGAGCAAGTAGGGAGGGTTGCTGACTAGAAAGTCAACGGGGTCGCATTTGCTCAGTATCGCATCTGCATCTGGGAATACAAAACACATTTTGTTCTCTCGCTGTTATATGCAAAACATCGATTTGCAATAGAAATTAAAAGCTCGTAAACTAAACAACAATACTGACAAGACAGGAAAATCATGTAATGTAATATCTGGGATATTTTCAGTTATATTATACTATATACTGTACATATACACTACTGTTCAAAATTGTGAGTTTAATATTCAGCAAGGATGCATTTAATTGATCAAAAGTGACAGAAATTGCATTTATATAAAAAATAAAATAAAAAAAATACTGTCTATTCAAAGAAAAATTGTATTCAAAAATAAAATCATTTTTGCCATCACAGGAATACATTTTTAAATTTATTAAAATAAAAAAACAATTATTTTTAATTGTAAAAAAAAAAAAAATTCTAAATATTACTGTTTTACTATATTTTATGCATCCCTGGTTTGCCTAAGACTTTAAAATACTACTACTCAAAACACACATATAGTATATCACAGATTTTTTATAGGATTTTTTTTTTTTTTTTAAGAAATTATTAATATTCAGCAAGGTTGCATTTAACTGATCAAAAGTGACAGAAACATCATCTATAATGTTCCAAAAAACAAAATAACTAAATAAAATAAAATAAAATAAAATATACTGTCTATTCAAAGAAAAATGATTAAAAAATAATTTTTGCCATCCCAGGAATAAATCACACACACACACATGTATATTTTACACATAGTATTTTTTTAAAGAAATTAATATCCAGCAAGGATGCATCAAGATCAAAAGTGACAGAAACAGCATCTATAATGCACAGCTTTTCAACATTAATAATAATAATAAATATTTCTTAAGCAATAAATCAGCTATTAGAATGATTTATGAAGGATCATGTGACAGAAGGCTGCTGAAATTTTAGTTTTGCCATTACAGAAATAAATTACATTAAGACATAGTCAAATAAAAAAATTTTTTTTACAATTTTAAATTGTAAAATATTTCACAATATTACTGTTTATTTTTGATCAAATAAATGCAGCCCTGAAGTGCATAATAAACGTATTAAAAAAAAAAAAAAAAACTACTCAAACATTTTCAAACAGTGGTGTAAATATTATATATAGTATAAACTATATTAGGTGCTATTTATGTGTATACAGTAGTATGATACATTAGTATTTGATTTTCTCATGCATGTATACTGTGCACACATATGACAGATTTTTGATATAGTTTTTTTTTTTAAGAAATTAATATTGATTAAGGATGCATTTAATTAATCAAAAGCGTTGGAAACAGCATTTATAATGTTACAAAAGGTTTCTATTTTTAAATAAAAACCTCTACTCATTAAGCATTAAGCAAACACAACTGTCCAACATTAATAACAATAGATGTTTTTTGAGCACCTAATCAGCATATTAAAATGATTTCTGAAGGATCATGTGACACAGAAGACCGGAGTAATGGCTGCTAAAAATTCAGCTTTGCCATCACAGAAATAATTACATATATATATATATATATATATATACACACACATACACACACACACATATATATATATATATATATATATATATATATATATATATATATATAAAAATCACAATATTTACTATATTTTTGATTAAATAAATGCAGCCCTGGTGCACATAACAGACTTCTTTTAAAAAACTACCACTCAAAAATTTTAAACAGTAGTGTAAATATTATACATTTATATTGTATAAACTCTATGTTTCTATTTATATGTATGATAGTATTTAATTTTCTCATGTTTGTATATTGTACACACTTACATAGTATATGACGTATACAACTAGCTGTCAAAACATATATTAGCGTCAACGATGCATAAAATCTCCTGAAAAGCCTCCATTTACGTCTGCCAGCTCAATAAACACAACACTCGCTAACCAAAACAACACTTACTTTTTAACTAACATTTCTGCAGAAGTGCCTTCATTTCTGCGGTCAGTGTAGTTCAGTCACAGTCTAATAATAGTAATGCGGGTAGGCCACAGAGAGTTAAAAATCTGATATTTAGCATTCAGGCGGGCTGTTTTTAATGCCATCTAGTGGGAAGAGAGGCACAGGCTTTAACAGGAAAAGCCCAATAAATCCCTGGAATTAGCAGAACATTTCCATGTCACTACCTTAGAGGCCCTTCTAGGATTTGGGCTGAACCGCCTGGCTCGGTCCATCAAAGTCTCCATTATCTACTAGCGCTCAAGTCACACTAAAGCTAAATGAATTACGAATGTTATGATACACAATGAATCTCCAAACTGTTTTTAGTTTCATTACAGATTTTGGGTGGAAATTTTGTAGTGTGTATTTAAATTTGGAAAATATAGCTTATTACTGGCATATGATTAAATTAGCGACAGTATTTAGTAAATAAACATAAAAGGAGAGTGGGATGTGTAGAATCGTGTATCGAATGACCGACATTTAGGTTCTACAGAATCCGTGGAGCTTTCTGTGAAATTCTGAGATGTGGATTACGTGCAGGTCTGCCTGTGACTCACGCGCTGGTTACTTCAGCCAGTCATAACAAACAGAGAGAAAAATCAAGGAAATGAGACAATCAAAGATGCCCGTCACTCCCTCATGCTGCATTTCCTCTCCATATATTAAACAGCCAAGCGACCTTGTTCAAATTTAATCTCATCTTTGAAACATCAGCAAGTAATTTGTGTAATTTGTAAGTGTCTTGACCTGGCCTTCATTTCTCTGTTCTTTCATTCTAGCATTTCTTAAAGGGGTCATCGGATGCAAAGTTCACTTTTACATGTTGTTTGAACATTAATGTGTGTTGGCAATGTATGTACACATCTACCCTATAATGATAAAAATCCATGCAGTGCAGGGCTCAACGCTAAGGATTTTTTCTACTGGCCCAGTCAGGTCAGTGGTTCAATTTTTTTACTTGCCCGATCAAAATTTGCACTGGCCCTGTCACAAAAAAATTAAATAGTTGCTGTTACCATTGTTTTTGACTCATCCCATCTTTTATTTTAATAAATAAGCTTATATGACACCAGAATTTTACATACCAATTAAATTTTACAATTCTTAATTCCAATTTCGATACCACACTTAAACCTACTAGCCTAATTAAAGTTCAAACATTATTTGTTTGTAAAAATAGTTTATTATTATTATTTTATTACAAATGAAAAGATGACAGAGTAAAGAACGCAAACTAAGTCTCTGCCAGCAGGTGGCGCTTAAATTACAGTGATATTAGGTTTCCCTGGTTACGGCTGTAAACAAAGCAGCGCCGTGCTTATGAACGCTACTTTAAATACATCATACATGGGCAAATAAAAAGAAAACGCCAGGTAAACTTTCCTTAAAACTGTAAATTCCCCTCAGAGATACATTCATAAAAAACCCATTTCAATATTTGGGATAATGTTTCCAATATTTCGTGCATTGTGAGCCATGATCACGCTCTGCCTGCTTCAGTATTTTTTTCCGGTTTGCGTTCGTCTTCAGCGTCTCTGGTCTCTGCTAACGGATGTCTAAAGAGTTTGTAATGTTTCCACACACGTGACATTTTTAAAAATTACTGCATGCGGTTCGTATGAAAGCCCGAAACGGAGATCGGTTGAAATATGTCCGGTGCATCTGTACTCGAAGTATGGACTTATCATTGTTAAAGCTACAAAGTTAATTGTCAAGACAAGTATTTAGACATAAGTTACGTTTGTAGGCTATTTGTCCATCAGAGACGCCTCTCTCTGTGATCGCTTAGAATTTTAAATTAACAAGGCTTAAAAACACAAATGTAAGGCAAATTATCAACTTTAGCGACAACATGGCAGTGGCCCGATCGGGCAAGTGACAAATTCTTCAACTGTCCCGAGCGTCTTTCACGCTACCTAGGGCCATTGGGCACTCCTTATTGTCCAGCCCTGCAGTGGTTTTTAATTAATCTGTAAAAATAATATCCCCTTTTTCAAATCGAGCCATTCATGTGGCGTCACACCGACAAAGGCCGCTCCCACAATAGTTGATTGACATGAGCGTCTTACCTCAGACCCGCCTTACATCAGCTGTAACGGTCCGACCGGCATCGATGCCGGTGCAGGGATGTAAGTTAGACAAGTATATCTCCAATTGAGGTGTTCTGTTGCTGGATGTGATAATCAACATAGTGGTCGTCATTAACTCCCGACATCTGAGCCGCTGAAGATGCAGTGGATTACATTTGTTTGTGAAGGGAATGCACCTCCCGATCTACATAAATGCGTCTATGTTTGCGCAAATCATTCATCATCCAGCTTCACCTACAGCAGAAGTGAGTATATGTTTTTTTATGAATTTTTTCAGCAAACACCTTTCCTAATCACGTGTTAGTTAGGAAGTTTAGCGGCTAAACGCGGCTAAAGTAAACAGGCTCATCACTCCACAGAGAGAAGAGAGGGGAGCAGAGCTCATTTGCATTTAAAGGAACAATCCATCAGAATGGGTTGATTTTTGCAGAGCTCATTTTGACAAGGTAAAAAGGGTGTTTTTTTACACTACCATTGAGAATTTTTAACCAAAGTATATTATAGACTTTTCATTAAAACCCTAAAGAATCATATCAACTTGTGGAAAATGGGCATCCAATGACTCCTTTAAAGAAAAAAAAATAATGGCACTTTGGCTAAGAATAATTTCCATTTTATCAGATTAATCTTAACCTTCATCTGTCAGGCTGGAAGCACACAAACAGCACATTCTGCATAGAAAGACTAACTGACTCCAGACGATTAAACAGTTCAGCGCTACACATTAGGGTTTGTGTTCCATCTAAATTCATTATTTGGATCTCAAAAATTACATTTCATGCTTCTCTTCATAAAAATTAAAATTTCATGACGATTAAGTAGGTAATAGCTTATTCCTGATATCCATTTTATAACCATTATTAAAGGAAATACTCAATGTGGTGACCCAAATATCACGTTATTTTCTTTTTAGAGTCACATCCGTCCATGTGACAGCACAACATAAGCCTGAAGCCCTAATATTTATATCTTATGTTTGCAATAAAATTTTCCTGTGATATTTGGATGTTCAACGCTGTTAAAAATTATTCACCAGATAACATACAGTGACGTAAAAAGGCAAGCTGACCAGAAATGACGTTTGTTGTGTGCTGACCACAAAATGCCACTTTGGCAGGAAGTCAGTCTCACAAAAATAATTAACTGTTATGACTAGGCTGAGTTGGATTTTCTCTTACCCTTAATCACATCTAAATGGCGAACATCTAGTCTGTCTTGCAGACCGAGTCTGGAACAAACAAAAAAGGGATATTGAGACATATGGAGTCAAAATAATAAATCATTATGTGATAAAGATCCAAATATAGAAGCTTTATATAGTCAATGGTGCTGGTGATCACCTGTTTGCATTTTCTATCGTAAGACATACTGCTGTCTGGCTTTGATCCAAAGCAAATACCCTGAGCTTAAAGAATTACGGGTACAGATGTTACAGATGGCATGCTGCATTACTCAGAAGAGCAAAATAAATAATTAGAAAAAAAGACAACGAGTGCAAACCTGTGGAATGCTGCGTAGTAAACTAAGAGAGATGGCTCCAGATCCACATCCCACCTCTAGACATCGTAAATCAGTCCCCTGTATCGACCGGAGGTCCTCCAGAACCAGACTAACCAGCTCCTACGCGGTCCAAACAGAAATAAATGTTTTCACAGTCCGTGTTTATCCAAAAAGTCCACTCTCAGTTTGTTGCAAAATTCAAACACGTGCTAAATAGGTCACTCAAGTTTTTTTTTTTTTTTTAAAACCTCTGTTTCAGGACGGGGTATAAACACGGGAGGCTTCATCTTCAGGGTCAGGTCTCTGAAGTCCCATTCCTCAATCACATACTGTACAGGCATCCTGAAAAAAAAAAAACAGTCTTAAATCTACAGTCTGTTTAACACACAGTAAACATCTTTTTCCCGTTTGGGGAATTTAAGGAAATATTGTATTTAATGTGTTAATTAAATTTGTACAATTTGTTTTTATCTTGTTGTATCTTAATTGAATCTCATCAGTCTTGTGGTAACACTTTACAAAAAGGTTGTATTTGCTAACATTAGTTAACTATATCAGTTAAAATAAACTAAAAATTAAAAATACTTTTAAAGTATTAATTAATCTTAGTTAATGTTAATTTCAACCATTATTAAAATCAAGTTGTAGCTGTTAATATTAAGCTAACATGAACTAATTAACAGTTGTATTATTAAGATTAATACTGTATCAAAGTATTGTTTATTGTTAGTTCATGAAGTAACTGAGCTTAACTAATGCGGCCTTATTGTAAAGCATCACCAATTTTGTTTATTTTTCATTTTTATTATGTGCATATTTGCATTACATCACCATCATTGTAGGCTGTTGGAAAAAAAAAACATACTGGTTGAACACTTGTTTTGTCCTTTGCTAGATATAAATAAGAAATGATCAGTGGGTGGAATTTAAGTAAAAAAAGATGAGTGGGTGGAAGTTAAAAGTCCTCGGAAATGGTTTAGTGTTCTTCTAAAGAGAGTAAATGAATAACAAATTGCATTTTAAAATAACTCAATTCAAAATAACTTTTAATGAAGTTCTGTGAAGGCCCTCACATGTGTGTCCAGGGTCCTGTTCATTAAAAACTCAGTAAAGTTGTAGTGAGTTTAACTAGTACCTTGTGAGGCGTTTGGAGCATAATGCCCACACTCTTTCTCTCTCCCTGTCAGTCAGGGTGTCTCTCAGCCTTTTCCTCTGCACACATTCCAGCTTTCAACAAAGAAAGACAAAGACACAGTGTCATGGAAAGGGAAATATGTACAGCTTTGATTTTGCAAAGAGGAAGGAATGGGAGTGAATTTAAAACTAATTTCTTAAAGTACCTTAACATATTTGTAACAATTTATTTTCTCATAAACTGTTATTTTACACACATTAAATGCCTGCACACTAAAAATCACATACAAATAACATTTTGGGAGAAAACTCAACAATCAGTGAATCAAACCAATCACTGAATGCATTCAAGCATTTATCCACTGATTGACGTCTACATAAGACAAAAAATGTTTTATGAAACTTTTACATTGTGTCAAATCATTATGAGACCGAAACTCACCGTTTTTTCACCTAGTACATGAGATATGATGTATTGGCTAGACAGAAGAGGCTCTGAAATGCCGTGGAGTGTAAAATGTTGAGTCCACAGTCTGATCGCCTGCTCTGCTGTGATACTGCATTCTGCCGGAGGAGCAACAGCGCCCTCTGCTGCACTTGACCACCACTTCACAACACTCTGGAATACAACAAACAGTGCATCTAAATAAAAAAGGAATAAAATAAAAAGATATAGAAATACATACTTCACAGTTTTATGCTATGGTGGTCAGAATGATCATAATTCAAAAAACCTACAAGATCAGACACTTACGTTGTGTTTGAACACTCCACTGTGTCTGTGCATTAATCGATTGAGAAACCAAATTGTCTTGAACATTATCGTTCTGTACTGTAAGCTAATCGAGCTAACAACAAACGCTGTGCTGCTATAATATTAGAATAGCTGGCTGAAGAAATGATGTAACTTGCATGTTTTCGCTTTTTGATCCAAGTAACATCAGATGCCATGTGCCTCGACTGTCCGAATCGTTCTTAAGAGTCGGATCATTTGAATCAGTTCAACGGGTTTGACAAAATTATTCACTTGAACGATTCATTTACGAACTGGATCGGCTTTATTTCTCATTAATTAAATTAATACGTTCCAGTTTCCACACTCGATTGTGCTGTCATTCGGACACAATTCTCACACTACGGACGACAATTCTCAACGAGGAGACAAAAAACGAGGAGAAAAAGATTCTTGTGCTCAGGTGCATCTTTTGAGGAACTTTTTGAGGATCTTTAAAGTCACGTTTCATAGCGCTGTTTAAACATACCATAAATTCAACATATTTTAGCAGAACGTCTTGCTATGTTAAGATTAAGATTTATTATGCAAAGAAAACTTGCATGCTAATTTGAGAAATAAGGGACACTGATTAATTCACTAACCCAAGAACCCGAGTTGATAGTAATTTTTTTTTTTTAATAAACAACTTTATGAAAATAAAAATGACTTGAGTCATTTCTTCAACTAGTCACTAGTGCTTTGAAATGAGTTGTTCAAATGAACCGATTCAAGAAGCTGACTTCCTGTCACTACAGATTTCAAAATAAAAGCTATAATAGAGTAATGCGACAACCAACCTAGAGGTACAAACCTCTTTAATGAAAAGATTTTTCTATTCTACTATGTTTATGCTGCTTAATCTTTAATTAAACTAATATAATTTCATATAATTTTACGCTTTACCCGTAACTGTGATCTGAAATGACCACTAGAGAGCGCAAGTGCATTACTTCACGTTTAAAGATGAAACTTATTAGGACTTAATTACATATGATAAACATGATTTAACTCAAACTTAAAACAATTTAAAGTAAATTCGTATTTTGGGCGCAACTTGTCTAAAGACCCCCCCCCCCCCCCCCCCCCCCCTTTAATCTGGTCCTAATATGTATTATGATAGAGCAGTCAGACAAAAAATAAATGATTTGTGAATTACTAGAAACTTTGTGACACATCTTTGCCCTCATTGTGCCTCTTTTAATTTCACATACTTTCATAATAACTCCCAAATAACAACTATGTTTGGCTATTAGTAAATTGTTTGCGTGCAGCTTAGAGCCCAATTTTAGTTCATTCATATTGTCCAGTATTGTGACAACAAACTTCAAAGACAGAAGTTTTGAAAGGAGTTGTTGTCTGCAGTCTGAGTTAGAGAAGAGAGAGCTGCAGAGATCACGTGAGGAGAGACTGGAAGACTGGATTGGGGGATGGAGGACTGGTGCTGTCAGCCAGATGGGACTGATTGTTATTGTGTGCTGCAGGGGTTGCAGTGTGTACAGCCTCAGTCTATTTGTGAGCAGCACTACACATGATTTCAGCTGTGAGTCCTATGTTTCCCCTGAAACACTGTCTGTCAGAATGAACACTCTTTTTATATGAACAAAGAGGGATGAGACAATAAAAATGAGAAGTGCAGAAGTGTAGAAGTGAAAAAAAAAAGAGAGCAGAAATGAGCGGAAGGCTATAAAGGAGGTTAAAGAACAATATCAAAGGAAGGAAACAGTGTGTAAGTACTAAAAGAAAATAAGAAAAAAGAAAAGCATAGCTTTTTAGACACATTTTGTCCTTGAAGCAAATCTGTGATAATAGCTCACAGTATGTGTGTAATTAAGGAAAACGGGTCTGCCAGGAAAAGTAAGACTGCACTAGTTTCATAGTATGTGATACTTTACAGTTAAACTCAGACAATTTGCGTTTAAAATGCTACTGTTTGTCAGTCCTAAATGATCATTTTAAAGTTAATCATAACTTTTAACCATTGTGGAGTAGCTGCAAAGTATTTTAAAGCAGGATTTTCTTAAAGATTTTTGATGGACTCCTAAAAATGATGATTTTCTTCCAAGAGAACTTTTCTAAAATTTAAAGTTAGCTATTTATTGTTATGTTTTAAAGACACTTATACTGCAAAAAAAAAAGAAAGAAAGAAAGAAAGAAACATTATATTACAAAGACAAAATGAAATGTTTGCTCTATTTCAGAGCTGTTGACAGCTTTTAACTTTGACAGTCCTAAAAATACATTTTTGTACTTAAACATTTAGTAAAACCATGCAAACTGTGTTGGTTGTGGCACGTCAGTAGATGCCATATCTGATTCTGTGGGCTTAACCAACAACCTCTAACCCATCTCTTGTTCTATCTATCAGTCTATTTTTTCACATTTCTCACTTTCCTTCTATCTTTCACACGATCAATGCTAGACCGACTACATCTAGATAAAACACACAGTGGAGTGTCTGGGTAGTCCGGGCCTCGTGAGCAGAAAGTTTCATGTGTACTGTAAACATGATATTGCTTTTTGTTTACCAAAAATAAATATAAAATGACATTACATTAAAAAACAAATGGTCTAACCCAATTTCTATTCTTCTTGTTTTCCTAGAGCTGTAGAAAGGAAGAGTTGGAGAGTCTGAAATTGGCCAAAGACATTTCCAGATGCCATTTCCCCATCATTTAAACTGTCTCCTTCTAATAAATAAGTGGCAAAACACCAAATGGAAAGATATGTTAGTTCTTTCACATCATTTTTTACAATTATATCAATGCCAGAATGCTAAACTGATTTTAAACGGCATAATATTTTTCTCTATGGCTAATATGACAGGAATAATCTAACCTGGATTCATTCCGCAATGACATGGAATAGCACTGCAGCTGAGTGCCAGATGTGGATGATAAAAGAATGGCAAGTATATGCAGGAAATATTTAGGATTTCTAACCTGCTCTTGGTATTATACTTTGGCTGTAGCTGTGATTATATATAGCAACATTTGTGACCCTGGACCACAAAACCAGTCTTAAGTAGCACAGGTATATTTAAAGCAATAGCCAACAATACATTGCATGGGTCAAATTTATTAATTTTTCTTTTATGCCAAAAATCATTAGGATATTAAGTAAAGATCATGTTCCATGAAGATATTTTTTTAATTTCCTACTGTAAAAATATCAAAGCTTAATTTTTGATTAGTAATAAGCATTGCTAAGAACTTCATTTGGACAATTTTAAAGGCGATTTCTCAATATTTTGATTTTTTGGCACCATCAGATTCCAGATTTTCAAATAGTTGTATCTCAGCCAAATATTGTCCTATTCCAACAAACATCAGTGGAAAGCTTATTTATTCAGTTTTCATATGATGTATAATTCTCAATTTCAAAAAATTGACCCTAATGGCTGGTTTGTGGTCCAGGGCCACATTTATGTAGGATTTTGTCTTGTTTCGCTGTTGCTGTGATTATAAGCAGCTGAAGGTAAGATTCCATCTTAAAGGGGTCATCGGATGCCCATTTTCCACAAGTTGATATGATTCTTTAGGGTCTTAATGAAAAGTCTATAATATACTTTGATTAAAAATTCTCAATGGTTTTGTAAAACAACACCCTTTTTACCTTGTCAAAATGAGCTCTGCAAAAATCATCTCATTCTAAGCGCTTGTTCCTTTAAATGCAAATTAGCTCTGCTCGCCCCGCCCCTCTCTTTTCTCTGTGGAATGACGATCTTGTTTACTTTAGCCGCATTTAGCGGCGTTTAGCCGCTAAACTTCCTAACTACCGCGTTATAAGGAAAGGCGACCGCAAAGATTCATAAAAAAAAACCTTATACACACTTCTGCTGTAAGTGAAGCCAGTGGCGGATTGAGACTCTTTGGTGCCCCTGGGCAATGACACCTAGAGTGCCCCCCCCCTCCCCTCCACACACACACACACACACTTTATACTGACTTTATTAATATGAAATTATACATTTCACATTAATTAACTTAGTAAAAACCCTTACAAACTTGTTAACCCGACTCATACGTGTAATCTGTTCTAAAATGAGATATAAATCTGAAAAGTATGCCACAAATTTAAACATTTTATGACTAGTGAATCCAACTGTCACAGGTATAATAATAATCCTATCTGTTAATCACTTCAGACTTTATGGTCAACAAAGAAAGTGTGGATAGTCTTTTTAGAGTCATTGTTGTGCTCAGCTCATATTTCATTCACTTATATTTAATATACAAAATAATTTTTGGACGTTTTACTGCTTTCAAAGAAAGGTGTAAAAAAGTGCATGGTCTTGTTTGCAATTACATATCCTGTGCGTTACAAATTTATTATACCACCACCCAGTGTAAGGTTTGTGCCACAGCTGCCCTAAACTAAGTATTGGTGATAACCAGTGTTATGTTTGTTAATGATTAGTGTAAGATCTTTAGTCACAGTAGTGTTTGGAATGCTAAAATACAATTAGCTATTGTTGGGACTGAATGGATTCAAAGATAGATTGCACAAAAGTTTAATCAAAAGCAAGTCTTTGGGAACAACTAGAAACTATTTGGAAGCTAGTAACAATCAGTAACAATTGAGACTGTGGTAAAGGGCATAAAAAATATGATAGCAAGAATGTATGCTTTTATCAAGGCCAAAGGAGGCCATACAAAATAAAAATCAAATATTTATTTATTTCTATTTTTATTTATTTCTATATCTGTATTTCTCGGTTCTATACGATGGTTTTGTTGTTATCAATTAAATCTTTTGACGCCGAATTGCCGCTAATTCTAAAGTGAAAGTAAAATTCCCATTTGCCATTTGCAATGCACAGGCATTTACACGCTATTCAAAAGCGAACAAAAGCGAATAAAAGCGAGGAAAAGAGGGAAAACTCTGCCTCACTGTCACAACCTTACTGGAAAGTGGAAGAGGCAGGCACATTGCCAGCTATGTCGTTTGCCTAATAAATGACAATGTCATTTTCTGTGTAAAAAAAAAAAAAAAAAAAAAAAAAGTTGGTATAATAACAGGTGGTAACTGATGGCATAATAAATTTGTTAAGAACTGTATATAGGTACATAGTTTTGTGAGGATTTGAACTGAAAATTAAACTTACAAACTGGTTAACACCCTTTCTTGATTGCCAACGGCTACAAACTACAACGTGAAAGCGCAAGGCTGACGCTCTGTAGCAGATTCCGATTCACACATCTATGAGTGAGGTAGTTTCATTACAGTTGCAGAGAATTGCATATATGGGCGTCGAAACGAAAGCGCGCAGGCTCACCTAGTATGTGTACATCCGGCGATAGACCGCGCATTTACGCAGGAGGACACACACAAAAAAAACTTTTAACAAAACATTCAGGGTAGGCTACGTTCTGGCGAAAGGGTATAGGCCATGGCTAGATAGACATTTGAGAATACATCGCTTGCATTTGAGAATACATTGCTTGTCTTATACAAGAAACTTTATTTGCATGGTGCCCCCCCTGGATGTGGTGCCCCTGGGCACCTGCCCAATTGCCCATATGGTTAAACCGCCTATGAGTGAAGCTGGATCACGAATGATTCACGCGAACATAGACAGATATATGTAGATTCACAAACAAATGTAATCCACTGCATCTTCAGCGGTTTCAGATGTCGGGAGTAAATGACGACCACTGTGTTCAATCTAACTTACATCCCTGCTTTGGCATGGAAGCAAGGAAGGTTACTGGACTGTGACAGCTGGTCTGAGGTAAGAGCTCATGTCAATCAGCTATCGTGGGAGCGGCCTCTGTCGGTGTGACGGCAAACCGGCAGGCATCTGAGAACGGCTCGATTTGAAAAAGGGGATATTATTTTTACAGATTAATTAAAAACCACTGCATGGATTTTTATCATTATAAGGTAGATTTGTACATACTCTGCCAACACACATTAATGTTTAAACAACATGAAAAAGTGAATTTAGCATCCGATGACCCCTTTAATCTTCTAATTTCAACCAGATAATCATGATATCAGATACTGGTCATGTAGTCGACACAAAACATTAAACTGTACATGCAAACATTTTCTCCAGCTTTTCAGCTTTCTCCAAATTTCATTCATCTTCAGTGGTCTAATACCCTGGCGATGGTCCAGACAGAGTCCTCTATGGCACATATATTCTCAGCAGTGGTGTTTTGAGCCTCCCGGAGGAAGCTCTCTTTCTCCCTCCACAATTCTTCAAGCTGAAATACTGAGAAGAACCTCACAATGCTGCTTTGTCCCTCAAAAACACTGAAGTCATAGTTTCCCAGGCTGCTGCCCCCTGAGATGCCTACAAGTGAAGAAGCAAGAGGAGGGGCACAGAGCTTGGTAAATTGCTTTCTAATTTTTTTGCCATGAAAAAACGGTACAATACATTCTTGTGCCCCTGTAGGGATGTTCAGTACCCCAATATAGCCAATGATGTTCTAGAAAATGTTCCCCAGCCTGCTTCATTTTGATAAATGAATGAAATTCAGAATTTATGAGCATGAATCTGAATTGAATTGGCACCTATCTATCTATCTATCTATCTATCTATCTATGTATCTATCTATGTATCTATCTATCTATCGTACGTTAATTTTATCTACCTGTCTGTCATTTTGTTGACATAATTTGGTAATTCTATCTATCATTTTATCCAACTTCAAGGGTTTTTAAAATATGTTTGAAATGTGTTTGTTTGCTATAATTAAAATGTAGAAACTGATTTGGAATTTATACAGTTGGATGCGAAAGTATCTGTGAAAATGTGAATAATTTTAACAAAATAAGAGAGATCATACAAAATGCATGTTATTTTTTTATTTAGAACTGTCCTGAGTAAGATAGTTTTGAGATCCATCTTTTTACACTGAGGACAATTGAGGGACTCAAACGCAACTATTAAAAAGGTTCAAACATTTACTGATGCTCCAGGAAACACAATGCATTAAGAGCTGGGGGTGAAAACTTTTTGAATTTGAAGATCAAGGTAAACTGTACTTAATTTGTCTTCCGGGAAACATGCAAGTATATTCTGTTGCTTCCGAAGGGCAGTATTAAATGGAAAAAAATTATATTTAAAAAGAAAATGTTTGACATTTTCATCCTGTTCAAAAGTTTTCACCCCCCCCCCCCAGCTCCTAATGCATTATGTTTCCATCTGGAGCATCAGTGAAGGTTTGAGCCTTTTTTAATTGTTGTGTTTGAATCCCTCAGTTGTCCTCAGTGCTGGAAAGGGTTCAAATATGCAAAAGATGCTAGAAAACTGAAGAATCTGCAGGACCTGGAGGATTTTTCTGAAGAACAGTGCTCAGTTTAACTGTTCAGAACGAACAAGGGGCTCATGAACAACCATCACAAAACAAAAAAACAGTTGTAGATCATCCAAGTAACCACACACAGTATTAAGAACCAAGGGTTCCCAAACTTTTAAAGGGGGTTATTTGAATAATTTCAGCTATTTTTTGGTCTTGTGGACTACATGTAAACATCTGTCATGTGAAATATCTTACTCATTTTCTATGATCTCTTCACATTTTCACAGATTCTGCAAGTGTTTCCCAAACTTTCACATGCAACTGTAAATCAGTTCTCAATTTCTTGCCATTATTTGCCCAAATGTATGGTGGCATTGATTATGAATCCTTCATAGATCAATAATTAAGTCCACCTGAAGGCTGGATATTGATATCATAAAAATTCTGTTTTTACATCAGAAATGTAATCCCCTCGCTCCTTTGTTTGCATATCCCATTATAAATTCCCGAGGTAAGCTTGTGAAAGTGCGCTTTGAAAAGGTCAAGTGTCTTGTATATTAAACACCGCTCAAGACGCTCGTGTTGGTTGGCTACGGAAACGCTAAACTTTTTTTGCTTGTGTGCAATAGATCAGTGACAATATTAACGGTATGGTAGTGACATGCACAAGCCACATCTACATATATAGTACAATATATGCAGCAGAAGTAGGTACTATGTTATTTTTAAAAGAAATGACAACATAGTAGGTCAGATATAAGCTGTGTATTTTAGTGTGAATGTTTAGGATAGCTCGAATGGCCATTTAGCTATTGATTTTGTCATTGGATTCTAATCTTACATCTTCTAGTGTTTTGCAGTGTCACTCAGACCACGACCCATTTCACTAAGAGCTTTTCTCCTGCACTGCAAGATTGCAGATAAAATGACATGATGACAGAGCTATGATGTGGGTCTCTGCGACCGCAGGTTTAAACACCTCACTGACAGGAACTGTCAGGCCAACGTCTCACTTCTCAGAACATCAAATCTTTGAACATCTCTGACACCTGCTGAATGAACACAGCTCGTGTCACATGCTCATTGGTTTTGGACATCCTAAATTCATCTTGAGCACTCAAGGCTTTAGATGTAAAACAAATTGGATGTTAAATTAATACTTCCAAACACATTTTAACACATCCTGCCATATTATGCAAATCAAACTAATTATGATACACCCACAGTATTAAAAAAAAAAACTTCAGTGTGAATTGAACATCTGTGCTGTCTCTTTTTCTTTAAAACAAGATTGCATGCAACCATTCGATATTCATGCTTTGTTTTAAATCTCACATTGCCCTCATGAACTGGGGATTTGAAATGAATGATGTGGTTTAGCAATTAGTGTGCCTACATTCCCAGTTTTACTGGTAACTACCACCCTTTTAACCATGTTCCTGACTTAACTGATAAATGCAATGCTATGTAGTGGTAGTAACTTAGAGATTAACAACTATCTCTTCGTTTCATCCACTTTCTAGCTACTTCAAGGTGTTTATCTATGCATTATGACACATTTAACCCTGATTTTATATAAAGACCTTATTTTTGTGTTTGATGCATCTCTTTATGATTCATTTTGATTTGTCAGTTGCAGCATTCAAATGACAGAAAGGCTTTTTTGAATGACCATCATTCGGCACCTGTTTCCTGTGGTTGTGGTCATGTTAAGTCTCTCTGTTGCCTCTACATGATATACATTAACAGTAATATGTGACTCTGGACCACAAAACCAGTCATAAGTATATATATATATATATATATATATATATATATATTTGTAGCAATAGCCAAAAATCCATTGTATGGGTCAAAATTATTAAACCTACCTTAAATATATCAAACTTAATTTTTGATCAGTAATATGCATTCCTAAGAACTTCATCTGGACAACTTTAAAGGCAATTTTCTCAATATTTTCGATTTTTCGCACCCTCAGATTTCAGATTTTCAAGTAGTTGTATCTCGGCCAAATATTGTCCTATCCTAACAAACCATACATCAATTGAAAGCTCATTTAGATCAGAGTTTTGACTGGTTTTGTGGTCCTGGGTCACATATCTGTATTGTCAATCAATTTTTTTTTTTCTTACTGACTCTATAAATAGGATAAAATACAATTAGCTGGTCAAAATAAACACCAACAGAGTTTAGCATTCCTCATTCTTCTCATAGTAAACTAATTTAAAATTCTCAATTCAAATCAGTATTTTATGTTCATGTATTTATTTTTTGGTAAGTAGTAAGATTAATGTACAGTCTGCTGGTAGTTGCAAATTAATCCTCCTTTAGGGTTATACAAGATTACTTTGTTCACCCTGACATGGTTTATTTTGCAATAATGATATTTGTGGCAGTGATGCATGTATTGCCTGGTAATTGTGTCAGGTGTTGATCTGGGTCCTCGCAGCCTATTGTGTGTATAATATTTTAGTTAATAGCTATGAGAAATAGGACAAAAACAAACACATTGATACCTCTGAGGAAAATGATACCTTGAGCTAAACACATTGGCTTTAAAGAATGGAAGTGTAAACGAAACGCCCTGTGTGAGAGAGTGTGTGTTTGTGTGTGTGTGTGTGTGTGTGCCCTGGGAGGGGTGCATATGGAACTGATTGGATTGGTTGAGGGAGTGAATTCGACAATAGGAGGAGTCTCATACGACGCTCGGGCGCTATTCTGTTCTTCGCTTTGCCGCTGAGATTCTAATGCAACGGAGCCCAGTCAAGCTCAGATTATGCCATCTCAACTCTTCCTTCCAGAGCGTGCGGACCTGAGGACCACATAAAACGGCATGGGCACAGACGCAACGCCGCATCGTGCATACCGAAACCTCTTCTTGTAGGCAGAAATTGTATTTTCTTCAGTCACTTCAGATGGCAGATCTTCAGCAAGGAGGAGCAGCCTCTCCCCGCGCCCAGCAGCTCTTCTGAACGCGAGGGATCGGATCTGAGAAAGCGCAGGTGTGCCCGGGGTGCCTCCAGCTGCCCTTGTGCTTCTTTCCGAAGGCGAAAGTATCAGGATTACCGGCAGATGTACATTGAAGGACACTTCTGATAGGTACTGGTGAGGAAGAAGGGGGGAAAAAAGCTGCAAACTGTGAGAGTCGGGAGCTTGCGCGCAAGGCTCAACATATCACTGGATTCTACATTTATACCTCAAGAAAAATGTCATCTCAGACGAAGATTAAGAAGGACAAGGAGATCATTGCGGAGTATGAAACGCAAGTGAAAGGTATGTATGCTTGCCTTTTAACGAGGAGTTTAGATGAACATCATTTCACTTGGCCTGTAGCGAGATACTTAATGTTTATATTGATCCGATTTGTAACCTGCTTTTCTGAATAAACAAAGATATTTGGCGCAACATCAAAGCGTTTTAACGTTTATTTGTTAAAATCAGTAGCTATTTTATGTTTATAGTACTCATCCATGTTTTTAATTTAACTAGTAGCCTATCTATGTATTAAACCAGTACTTATAAGATGCTAGCAGCCACACTCTCGGTTAATCATTAGTACTTTTTCATTACATACTAGTAGCTACTATACATCACTATCCCAACAGTGACATGTAACTAGTCTATAATTACTGGTAATACATGTTTTCATCTTTGGTTCTGACATTTAGTGTTAGTATATTGGATATTAATGATTATTAACTATGCCTGCTGACTTTACTAGTTGTAAATTCCATTTGTTTCTAGTAGCATATTTGATTTTACTATAAAGTAGCCAATCTGACTAGAGATAACTAGTAGTGAGAAAAGAAATGTTACTAGTAGCAATTGGCGTAGTTCCTAGGACAGCAATAAAGTCCATGCAATGATTTGCCATTTGTGCGTCAAGACCTGATTGTGTCCCATTCTGGTTTCTTGCTGCCAGTTTTTACCCCAGTGGTTGATTTTGTGTTTGCTTCGCTGAAGTTGCATTGTGCAATAGTTGGGCGGGATGTCCTTGCTGCTTTGTAGCCATCTGTCCCTTCCTCATGTCAAAATGTTCCTAACAATAACAATATTAGTAACTTTGATTCCATTGACACATGGTGTCGTGCGGCCACAGGAATGGTTTGATATATTCAGATGTGTTTTATTGCAGTGAATCATGCGCTGTTGCACATAAATTCCAGCTATTAATGCTCTGCACATCAAGTGTTTGTGCACACGTTGTGTTTTGGTGGAAAACGAGAAGCTCGGTTGAGGGTTTTTGTTGCTGGGTAGAATGGTGTATTGTAGTGTCACGCTCTCTGCACAGATGGGTGGAACTTGAAGGCGTTCAGAGAGCTTGGTTAATTCTTCTCCTTTGTTTACAGTTTACTAGAGCTTTTTGGCAGGTCTTGTATTGAGTTGAAATAAACTATGATCTAAATTTAGTCACTCTAGTCGTCAAGTGAGGATGTTTAGAGGATGATCTGTTGTTGTGAACAAGATGCACAGATGTTATATATTGTTCCCTCTGTTTACAAGATACTTTCCCCCTCAGTGGACTTGAATGACAGTTGGTGTTTGACTGAATATGTCCATTCACAAAGCATTGTAACAGCTCTGCTGTCTGTAGTGTGTATTTGTTGTTGGTCAGACTAAACTTGTCAATGTTTAGGAACTAACTAGGTTTAGTCTGAAAGGGCGTTGCAGAAGCAGTTCATTGATTGGCCACTCAACAATGATGGTGAAGGTTCAAAGCACTATGCCCACTGAAATGAAAGGTAAACCAAAGAGAATAGTCATTAATTATTAATGGTTAATAGTACAAATACTTTACCAGTCGCTTATGCAGCCGAGCGGGGTTTGGTAATTTCCCCAAGTTTGCTTTATTAATATTCACCATTTAAAACTGGCCGGTCTGGATTGCAAGGATTAAGTGTAATGTGATGCACGCTGAATCTGCGGTGGGATTTACAAAGTCTGTTCCTCTACTCGAGGAACCCTTCACACTAAACGTCTCTGATGTGATTCTCGCTTGAGTAGCTTTTGTTAAAAGAGAGTCTTGCCCCTCAGTGTTTGAGAAGGCCACATGGCTCTCAAGCATAGAGGGGCCCGACCCATACTTTGGATTTACATAACTGTTGTGGTCTATAATGCTGCCACTCTCTTCTTGAACAAATGCCATTGACATTAAAATGTGGACCAGCCCTTCCCCCGTCTGAAATGAAATGGTACCGACGAATTTTGAAAATGCTAGAATATTTATGAATCCAGCTGGACTTGCTAACATTAGTTATAGTGATAGATTTTAATTGAATAGTAATGATGATGATAATAATAATTATTAAACAATATAATTTGTGACCCTGGACCACAAAACCTTAAGTCTTAAGTCGCACAGGTATTTTTGAAGCAATACCCAAAAATACATTGTATGGGTCAAAATGATTGATTTTTCTTTTGTGCCAAAAATCATTAGGATATTAAGTAAAGATCATGTTCCATGAAGATATTTTGTAAATTTCCTACCGTAAATATATCAAAACTTTATATCATATATATCAAAAATCAATTTTTGAATAGTATTGTGCATTGCTAAGAACTTCATTTGGACAACTTCAAAGACAACTTCAAATATTTTTTGCACCCTCAGATTCCAGATTTTCGAATAGTTGTATCTTGGCTAAATATTGTCCTATCCTAACAAACCATACACCAATGGAATGCTTATTAATAAAAAAAAAAATGGACCCTTAGGACTGGTTTTGTTGTCCAGGGTCACATTTAATACATTTTAATACATAATTTAATTTAATAATAATATATATATATATATATATATATATATATATATATATATATATATATATATATATATATATATATATATATGTATATAATATTATAATTATTTTCCATGAAAAGTTCTAATTTATATATTATCATATAAGTATTCTTCAGTATCAGTATCTTCAGAGAGAAATATCTTGTTCCTGGTATTGGTTTAGTACTGCTTAGTTTTGGTAACACATTTGGTTATGTGATCTTTAAATTCAGAAGGTCGCAGACCATAGTCAGTCTTTGTCAAGTCCTGATCTGGTGGTTACACAAGGGAGATGTAGTCTGGAATAATAATGAGCTTTATCTTCAATCATTAGGCTTTTGAGCAGCAAGCTACGAATGACACAGAGAGGCTTGTTAATGCCAGATGGACTCCCATGACATGGACTCGTGTTGGGGCTCTGTTAGCTAGTTGCGACCCTTTGATTTCCTGTAACCGCTGCAATTTACCATAGCAGATTGAGTGGATAAAAAACAACAGCAATATAATCTTGATGTGTTCCAATCAGTAAAGCGTTTTGTGCCAATTGGACCCAACTATAAATTTCCAAATGCCCACTTTTCATATTTCCGCTAATAAAACGAAATGTGAAACAATAGTGACATATTCAGATGGTGCCATTTGTCAGCTCTTGAGCCATTAACACAAACTGCCCCACTGTCTGGCACCTCTCTGTTGATGTAAACCCAAGAGAACGCTAGTGAAGTAAAACATGTTAAATGGAGATTCAGAGACGTGAGCTGGCGAAGGGCCGCATATATAATCATCACAGAACATTTCACCTACATAATGTACGAAAAGGAGGTTGAGAACAGCTAAGCAACTTTTAAAAATATTGTGAATAATTGAAGTCACAATGAATTATGCAAGAATGAAGATTGAAAAGATGAAGGGTGAAGCAAAATGCAGTAGAAAAAAGAGAATGAGTAAAAACGAAAGCATAGTTAAAACTTTGTGGCTGAATCTTTTGAAAGATTACTACATTGCTCAAGTCTTCAGTGTCACATGATAACTGAGCACCAAATCAGCATATTAGAATGATTGCATATTAGTAATGGC
Organism: Cirrhinus mrigala; assembly: GCA_036247105.1. NCBI lineage: Eukaryota > Metazoa > Chordata > Actinopteri > Cypriniformes > Cyprinidae > Cirrhinus > Cirrhinus mrigala. The sequence goes on from CM070012.1 coordinate 26,062,772, forward strand.
TGCTGGAAAATCAGCTTTGCAATCACAGGAATAAATTGCATTTTAAAATATATATTAAAAATAGTTGTTTTAACTTGTATAAATGTCTATTTTTGAATTTTTTTAATCCAGATTAGTGAATAAGACAGAATTATTGTAACAGAATTAATTTTTTTTTCCAACTATCCTTTTAAGACAGACTTGTATAACCCCAGGGGGTGCAAATACTAATGACACACTTTAGTATTCTTTCATGTCATATTGCTAATGATATTCAGTCCAATTATAGTCCTCATCAATGCATGCTACACAGTCAAATCACCATGTGAATAACCGAACAGTAATCACCAAATCATCCTGATAACTTCCGTCTCTAGTGTACGAATCCAGCCAGGTAGCAATATCTCACACTGTGACAGGAGTGATTTAAATCTGCATTTCATTACGAGCTTCCTGAAACGGCCCTAAAGAGACCCAGCCATTGCAAACCAATCACTGTGCAAAAAAACTGCATAATATGCATGCTGGTGAAATCCCCCGTTAAGATGATAAACAATCCTTACAAGCAGCTGAGAGTAAATTAGCATAAGCCTGCCCACTCCCTGCTCATGCATGTTTTCCACGTGGAACCTTGCTTAATTAAACAGAAGCATTGCGCCCCTGACACATGCACATGCAAATTGCATAATTAATGTTTTGAAAATCGCAGGAGCCTTTCAAGCTGTCAAGACGAGTAGAGAAGAGGGTCAAATGCAGATATGCTAAATGTGCTATTTACATGCATTCGGCAATCAAAAAAGAAGACAATTATCTCACTCATCCAGACCAAAGATCACACTATAGTATTATAAATAGTTCTAATATTAATGAATATGCTGACAAGGCTTTTTAAAGGAATGATTTACACAAAATTACATTTCTCCCCCCATCATTTTATGTTGTTGTTCCAACTCTGTGTTTCGCTGAAGAAAGAAATTCATACAAAGAGGACAGAATGTCCTAGCTGGTCTTGGAAAGTGGATGGTGATTTGTACTTCTAAGCTCCAAAATGGACAAAAAGCAGTGAAAAAGCAACAGGAAAATAGTCAATAGGAGTCACACACTATAATACAAGTCTTCTGGAGCCGTATAAGAGCTTTCTGTGTGGAATGTATTTGGTGAAAATCTTTCATCCTAAAATCACATTTGTGTTTGCAGACATTGGTGCCTTGAGATGCTTCAAGCCAGATTCAACATCTGCAACTTCAAATGCTATTGGTCCTCATGTGTCTCTTGACCACAAATAACCAATTTGCACAAGCTACTTTTGGAAGCTAATAGTCCCTGGTTGCTGTCTATTTTGATGTATGGAAAAAGAGCAGCTTGGACATTTTGCTAAAACATTTGTGATGCATAGAAAAGAAAATAATACTGATTTGGAATGATATTTTGACTATTTTGCTCCTTTAAATTCTCTAAGAAGATGTACTTCAGGTGATTTATGAACCAGAGATTAGTAATAAGTGTTTGAAAATGTGGTAACACTTCACAATAAGGTTCTATTAGTTAAAGTTAGGTAATGTATTAACTAATATAAACAAACAATGAACAATACGTTATTACAGTATTTATTAATTGTTGTTAATGTTAGTTAAAGGGGTTCTATTATGCTTTTTCACTTTTTGAATTTTCGTCAGTGTATAGTATGGAAGCCCATTTCCGTCACAGAATAAAAAATAAAAGAGGTAGTTGCGACTTTTTATCTCACAATTCTGACTTTTTTTCTAAGAATTGTAAGATATAAAGTCAGAATTGCGAGATATATGTCGGAACTGTGGGATATAAACTCACAATTGCGAGTTTGTATCTTGCAATTCTGACTTTTTTCTGACTCGCAATTGCAAGTTATAAAGTCCAGTTTTGAGGAGAAAAAAAAGACTGATATGTTTAGAGAATTGCGAGTTTATATCTCAAAATTCTGACTTCATTTTTCTGAATTGCGACTTTATATCTCAGAATTCTGACTTAATAACTCGCAATTGCACTTTATATCATGCAATTGTGATTTTATTTCTCAGAATTGCGAGTTTATATCACGTAATTCTGACTTTATTTCTCAGAATTGCGACTTTATATCTCGCAGGTTGACGACAGGACCCAACACTACTGTAGCATCAACTATTCCATTAATATATCCTTAACTGTAACGTAGCAGACTGAACTTGCTGCTTTGGTAAGGGGCGTGGCAGTACTGAAACACCCTTTAAGCTATTCGCCAATCACAACGCAGTGTGACAGCTAACAAATCGCAATACATTTCGGTTTTTGGAAGGCGGGCCTTCATCAAACCCGGAACTAATCGAGCCATTTGTGCCAGGCTGGAGAGAAAGGTATTGTAATAATGTAAATTATGTGAAAAATAATGTGTTTTTCGAACCACCAAACATGAGAGCATGTTCTAGTACACCCCCAAAACAAAATCAAGACTTTGTAAAAAAAAAAAAAAAAAAAAGCGTAATAGGACCCCTTTAATGAAAATACAGTCGTTCATTGTTAGTTCATTACTACTTTTGATTTTTTTATAATGACTTAGTAAATGCTGAAATTAACATTAACTAAGATTAAATGCTGTAGAAGTATTGCATATTCTTAGTTCATGTTGATAAACTAAGTAAAGTAGTTAACTAATTTTGCATCGGATGCAAAGTTAAATTTTATATGTTGTTTAAACATTAATGTGTGTTGGCAGTGTATGTACACATCTACCCTATAATGATAAAAATCCATGCAGTGGTTTTTAATTAATCTGTAAAAATAATATCCCCTTTTTCAAATCAAACCATTCTCAGATGTCTGTCGGTGTGGCGTCACAACGACAGAGGCCGCTCCCACGATAGTTGATTGACATGAGGAGTCTTACCTCAGACCCGCCTTACATCAGCTGTAACAGTCCAGTAACCTCCATTATTTCGATGCCGGAGCTGGAATGTAAGTTAGACGAGAATATCTCCGATTGAGTAATTGAGGTGTTGTGTTACTGGATGTAATAATGAACATAGTGGTCGTCATTTACTCCCGACATCTGAGCCGCTTAAGATGCAGTGGATTACGTTTGTTTGTGAAGGGAATGTGTCTCCCGATCTACATATATCCGTCTATGTTCACGTGAATCATTCATGATCCAGCTTCACTTACAGCAGAAGTGACTATAAGGGTTTTTTTATGAATCTTTGCGATCACCTTTCCTAATAACGTGCTAGTTAGTAAGTTTAGCAGCTAAATGCGGCTAAAGTAAACAGGCTCCTCACTCCACAGAGAGAAGAGAGGGGTGGGGCAAGCAGAGCTCATTAACATTTAAAGCAACCTTGACCAGAACAGGATGAATTTTGCAGAGCTGATTTTGGCAAGGTAAAAAGGGTGTTGTTTTACACTACTATTGAGAATTTTTAACCAAAGTATATTATAGACTTTTCATTAAAACCCTAAAGAATCATATCAGCTTGTGGAAAACGGGCATCCGATGACTGCCTTAAACCTTGTTTGATAGTCTAGCAAGACACAAAACTATGTTATGGAATTTAATTATGTAAGAAAATTATATTCTAAAATGTGATCTAGCTAGTTTCTTGTGTATGCGGAAAATTCTTTGCCACAAGTTCAACCAGTTTTTTTGTTTAATGTTCTCTTAAGTTCTTTGTCTGAGGTTTTCCCAGTCTTCTTTTTGTTCTAGTCATTCAAAAAGGTTCAGTTGGAAAGCAAATGGGCTATGTACTTAAAAAAGAAAAACAGGTTTAACTTGATGAAACAGGTTCAACTTCACCTAAGTTACTCGTTTGTTACCCTCTTCACTAAGAAAACAAAATGAAAGATTCGTCTGCCAACTTTCCAGTGTTTCTTCAGGTGTTAGATTCTTTCTGGAGTTGAAAATGCATGTCATTGAATTGCTACTTGACAGTTTGCTTTTAATGAAGCCAAAGACTGATTGATAGATTGTCTAAATGTGTACGACTGACAGTGCTTTAAGGGGTTGAATGTTTCGGAAATACAAGAAAAGCTTTAGATAAACTAGTAGACCTAGTCTTGTTGTTGTAACACAACTGGGAAACATCTGTGCCGGAATGTTTTTTCTTTCCCTTTTGTTTTAAATTCTTTTCATCATATGTGGCTTGTAAATTGGTCTACCTGCTCCAAAGCTTAGTTGTAGACCCCATTTGACCATACATCACACAGCAGGAATGTAAATGACAGGTTAATGTGGTCCAGGCCGAGTGGCCAGCAGTGATTCATGGTCCTACCACACACAAACACACTCACAGACGAACACACCGCTCAATAGTTTGTGCAGGGCTGCTTAGTGCCGCACAGTTATGTGATTCATAGAATGCCCTTCCCATTCACTCTCAATGCAAGCAGACAGTGACTATTGCCATAGCAACTAATATTCAATCAAAGCCTTGTGCAAGGATGTGCACTGGACAAAAACAACACTAACCCATATTCACTCCTTTTTTGTTTTTTTTTGGAAAATTATTTTTTAATTTTTGTAACCTTATTTAGTTTCATATTATAGTCTGATTTATAATAATTTTTAATAAATTACTATTACCTACAATTATATTATTTAATATCATATTAGATCTATTTTCATTTTTAATAATAATAAATAATGTAAAAATAAAATGTGACCCTGGACCACAAAACCAGTCATAAGGGTCAAAATTTTTTTAAATTGAGGTTTATACATAAGCTTTCCATTGATGTATGGTTTGTAAAATCTGGAATCTGAGGGTGCAAAAAAAATTAAAATACTGAGAAAATCACCTTTAAATTTGTCCAAATGAAGTTTTTAGCAATGCACTAATCAAAAATTAAGTTTTGATATATTTACGGAAGGAAATTTACAAAATATCTTCATAAAAACATGATCATTACTTAATATCCTAATGATTGCTGGCATAAAGGAAAAATGGATCATTTTGACCCATGCAATGTATTTTTGGCTATTGCTACAAATATACTCTTGCTACTAAGACTACTAAGACCTGTTTTGTGGTCCAGGGTCACAAATAATAAAATAATAATGGTATAATAAGTTAAATAATAAATGTTACCAACTAAATCATTTTTTAAGTTAGGCTACCTGACAAAAGTATATTCTTTTACACTTTAATAGTATTATTTTTATATAGGGGTAGTTGACATAAAATATTTCTGTATTTCTGTAAGTTGACAAGCCCTGCAGTGTGTCATGCTATACTCCAACTAAAACCATTTTTCTATTATAATTATTATTCATCACAGCTTTTATGACCTTTGAATTGAGGGACTTGTGATATTTGTACTTCAGAATTCATTTGTCATGCTGCAGGGCCAATTAAAATGACTTAGCGAAGACAAAAAAGGAGATTAAAATATTGAAAAGAGAAATGGTGACAATTTTGAGAACCTAATGTATACATTTTGCAAATTATGGATTATGAAACATTATGGATCAACTACACACATTTTTTTTAAAGAAACTGGCTGAAATGCTTGATTTCTGATCAGCTGGTTGGTTGTTAATAAGTAGTTTTACGACCCAGCGGATGAGTGCGGGGTTAAGGGCCCCAGAAGGACCAGGGAGCTGTGCACCTCACCTCCGTCCAAGCTGTTCAGCTGCCACACAGCTTTATTTGCATTTAAATAGAGAGGCTCCAAGTGGAGAAATAGCTGGAGCTGTAGAATTAGACTTTTTAGTCTTTCCCCTCACGCAGAGGAGCGAGGGATGGGGAGGGTGGATGAGGACTGTTTCCTGCTTGTCCTCTCTCCTTTTCAGTCTTGTCATAATCAGAGTGTCGGTACAGGGAGTGTGTTATGTAATGGGTCAGAGTTTGGCAGTGAGGGTCTGCCAGCTTCCCATTGCCTCTTTCAGAAACAGTCCAAATGCCTCCTGTTACACCCCAAGACAGGACGTTATTAGTAGAGGTTTTATTTTGCATATGTCTCGGTCACTACATTAGAAATTCGAAAATGAAAATTCTGTCATTAATTACTCACCCTCATGTCGTTCCAAACCCGTAAGACCTTCATTCATCTTTGGAACACAAATTAAGATATTTTTGATGAAACCCAAGAGCTTTCTGAACTGAAAGAAAAGAAATTGTTGAATAAAGCCATTATTTTTGTTTTCTTTGCGCACAAAAAGTGTTTTCGTAGCTTTGTAAATTTACGGTTGAGCCACTGATGTCACATGGACTATTTTAACAATGTCCTTACTGCCTTTCTGGGCCTTGAACGGTAGTTGTGTTGCTGTCTATGCAGGGTCAGAAAACTCTCAGATTTCATCCAAAATATCTTAATTTGTGTAATTTGTTAACTTGTGAGGCTGAGTAATTAATTACAGTATTTTCATTTTTGGGTGAGCTATCCCTGCAAGATTTTGGATTATTGACATAAAGTCTATTGGATTTTATTAAACCTATACTGTACATACACCAGTCAAAAGTTTTTGAACAGTAAGTTTTTTAATGTTTTTTAAAGAAGTTTCTTCTGCTCACCAAGCCTGCGTTTATTTAATCCAAAGTACAGCAAAAACAGGAAAAATTTGAAATATTTTTACTATTTAAAATAATTGCTTTTTATTTGAATATATTTTAAAAAGTAATTTATTCCTGTGATCAAAGCTAAATTATCAGCATCATTACTCCAGTCTTCAGTGTCACGTGATCATTCAGAAATCACTCTAATATGCTGATTTGCTGTTCAAGAAACATTTATCATCATTATCAATATTTAAAACAGCTGAGTAGATTTTTTCAGCATTCTTGGATGAATAGAAAGGTCCAAAGATCAGCATTATCTGAAATTAAAAACTTTTGTAACATTATACACTATACCATATATATATAATGAATACTTTTATTTAGTAAGGATTTAGTAAGTGATGCTAAAGCTAAATTTTTATATTTCAGATAAATGCTGTTTATCTGAACTTTCTATTCATCAAAGAAACGTGAAAAAATTCTACTCAGCTGTTTTCAACACAATTATAATAATAATAATAATAATAATAATAATAATTAATGTTTTTTTTTAAACAGCAAATCATACTATTAGAATGATTTCTGAAGGATCATGTGACTGGAGTAATGGTGCTAAAAATTCAGCTTTAAAATCACAGGAATAAATTACATTTTAATATATTCAAATAGAAAACAGTTATTTTAAATAGTAAAAATATTTTACAATTTTACAGTTTTTGCTATAGTCTAATAAACGCAGGCTTGGTGAGCAGAAGAGACTTTAAAAAAATAAAAAAATCTTACTGTTCAAAAACCTTTGACTGGTAGTGCATAAAGTGAAAAACCATGGTTTACTTTTGTTTTTGTACCTTTCAGGGTTTATCTAAAATAGTTAATAGGCTCCTACAATAATAGATGTAGTATGGAGGGAAAAATTGTTCAAAACTACAGCTCAAATAACTGCACAGCAATGTCTTTTCACAGCCAAGCTGAAGAACACTGAAGAAAATAAAGGATGTTTATGTAGACTTTGCTATCAGAAGTACTCATTTTAAAAACACAACTTAGAAAACAGTGAGCAATTACGCAATTCTAGTTGTGGAAATTTAGTTCGCTTGCTGGTGCCAAAACATCTTAGTATCTCTCAGAGATTTGCACATTGTGTTAACCTCGTAAACACTCCAACTCTAAAAAGTTGCGTCAACCAATCCAAAATAAAAACTGCAAATTTTCAGACACTTCTTGCCATTTTTGTGTTGAGTGTACATCAGATGGTTGTGAACAGACTGTGGGTGGTTTGTGGGTGTGCTGTCTGAGTCTGAGTCTGGCGTGACCATATTCAGGCCTTCTTTTCATAATTGCATTGATAAAGCTAACTAGAAACTCAAATAAAAGCTTTTTTCCCCCATTTGCTTCTTTAAACCACTGCTTGTGGTAATATGTGTTGGTCATGTGATCTGGGCTTTGTTTTTAGGTCTTGAATTTGGTTTCTCCTTCTGTCATTTTCCATGAGTTTCCTCTTCTGTGATCTGAGTCAGGGGGAGAGCAGGTGGTTTGTGTTTTTGGCAGGGGTCCTTGGCGCCAGGCAGTGTTTTAAAACCTCAGCAATGGCTGGGGCTCAGAATCTCATTTATATCGCTCTGTTCGGTGGAAAGAAACGGTTCCAAATGATCATTGATAAGCTCTGCACAGCCTGAAGGTAGACATAATGGAACTCGGATGCTAATTGTGTAAATTGTTTTAGTTTATAAAAGACCTGATAGGACTGGATAAATAAGCGTCAGTTGTGTCATTTGAGTTTGCATAGACTAGCAAGGTTTGTGGGCTTTTTTCTTGTTATGGTTGCTGGTAAGAGATGCGTTTTGACACCTTTACGCTTCGGTTTATGCATTGTTGGTTTTCCTGTTTCAAGAAAAAGGTTTTTTAATGGCAGACTGAACTTGTTTCAGAGTGCTTGCTATCACTATTCAGACACGTACTGACTCTATCGACACTATTGACTCACTGCAGGCTGGATGATCTTCAGAAAGTAGAAAGCCAAATGCAGGCATGGTTTGTCTTCTTCAAGGCCATCTATAGCTTCCAGCTGAAATCATTGCAGCCAGGTGTCCTTGAAGAAAGTTCTTGGAGCAAAGCTTATCTAGATCCTTAAAGTGTTTTTTACATTGTACAAAAAAGGATAACAACTCACTATACTTTCATCTTAACGTTTCCATTGAATGCACTGCGCAAAAGCAAGGAAAATGGAAGACATTTTAACATTAAAAATGATGCCAGAAGGTTATTGGGTAATAATAGAGCTCATTTCATTCAAATGTACATACAAATGTAGTGGGCATAATTAATAAATGATAGTTCATGAAACAACAGGCTATATCTTATTTTTCCTTGCTATTTTTTCTCATGATTTAAAGTCGAGGGCATGTTATGAGGGAAACCAGTTCATGTTGACATCTACATCATTTGATTTTAAATGTATTATTTTTAGATTTATTATTATTTTAATATTTTGAAAGTAATTGTAAAAAATATATATGTAGGTTTGTTTTAATATTTTTAAGTTAATTTAATGTAATTTTATATTCATTTTATTTTATTATTTTTTTATTTTATTATATCTTTTGTTTTATTTTGTATTTTATTTTATTTAATATTTTTTGTTTTGTTTTATTTTATATTTTGTTCTTTCATTTTATTTTATGTTGTTTTGTTTCATTTAAAATGTTTTATTACATTTTATTTTTCATTTAATTTATTAATTTATTTTAATTTCATTTAAGTTTTTATTTTATTTCATTTTTTATTTTATTTCATTTTTTATTTTATTTTATTTTATTTTATTTTATTTTATTTTATTTTATTTTATTCCTGCTACCCACCAATTGAAAACCTCTGTTTAAACCATTCACTCTGCTACCAAAGGCAAAGAGGCATTTCTGGTTACTAGGACCATAATAAAACTCATATTTTCCTTATTAATATGTATATATGTATATCATGTATTTTTTTCTCACTGCATGGTTATTAAAAAAAAAAAACTAATAAAATCATTAAAAAAAAAAAATGAATGACATAAAATAGGATATGTTTTTTGCCATTTAAAACTTAAAATAAAAAACGAATAAAATTTATATAGTAAAAAAAAAAATACAAATGTATAAAACACAACAAAATTACTAAAACTTCAGCTGAAATTCAAATGAAAATGGAAAATCCACAAATAAAAAAAATAAAGTAAATTATAGGAATATAATAGGATCTCGGTGATCCTAAAATAACACTGCTCTGAATAACATTAACAAATGGGAATGTGTTGAATTAAATTGTATTGACACATGTGAATAATTCAGTATTTACAGCCTGTCTTGTTTTACTGTTCTAAGGCACAAAAGCAATGAAAATGGAAGATAACATTAAAAATGACGCGAGAATGTTAATGGGTAATAATAAAGCTCATTTCATCAAATGTACATTGATAGTGGGCATAATTAATAAATGACAGTTCATGAAACAACAGGAAAAGCATTATTTATTTCAGTTTAATGTTGAAGGAACAGTTCACTGAAAAATTCACCCCGTGTACTAATTTCCATTAGTGTTTTGGGGAGTATAATAGAGTCATATGGGATTCAAACAAAATGAGGATATTTAGCAGAATGTCCATGCTGTGTTTTTGTTGAAGAGAACTGCAATTCATACTTTCAGCCCCAAAAATGTCCCATTTATAAGACCTATATATAAATCTTGTGATGAATGGTGATCAGCACATATGCATTATTAATTGGAGCTCATAATGACAACTGAATCAGAGTTGCATGTCATGGCACTTAAAAAATCGCTGATGCCTGGCGTGAGTGCTGTTGATACTCATTTTAATTACAGCTTTCCTCTTTCTCCTCAGCTGCATTATTGACTGGACTGCTTTAGTTTTTAAATGTGTCTATTGACAAACATGGCAGCACATTTTAGTTTAAGTTAAAGTTCATTGCTGAATTTTTTTTTGTCAAGCTCATTTTGTAAGGCAATTTGTGAATCGACCCCTTTGTTCCTCTGTGCAGGACTGTTGATAATATAAAGGCAGGCTGATGCAGCTAGGAAGCTATTTTTACATTGCAGCTTTCTGGAATCTCTGAGGTAGTCTGCATTCTGAAGAACATATTAATCGTGAATCCTGAATCATTCCATTGTGGTGAAATTGCCCTACTGAAATTACCCCGCTAGACTGCAGCATATGTCATGCTACATATGGATTCTGTCTTAGTCTAGACCTTACTGTAGTGAATGATTTAAAAAAGGGTCTCAGCTGGGTTTGCTTCAGGTCCTAGATTTTTTCGCTGTACAAAAGTATACAAAAATGCTAGTGAATTTGCATTTAATTTAGTTTGGGTCATATCTTCTTTTTCCTTTGCTAGTTTTTCTCATGATTCAAGGTTGAGGAGATTTTATTTTATACTTTATTTTTCATTTTTAATTTCATTTAATTTTATATTTTGTTTTATACTTTATTTTATTTTATTTTTTGTTTTATTATATATTTTTATATATTATTCATTTTTTTATTTTATTATTTGTTTTATTATATATTTTATTTTATTTTATATTTTGCTTATATTTTCATTTCATTTTATGTTATTTTATTTTCTGTTTTATTTCATTCTATTTTATTTTATTTTATATTTTATTTTTTATTTAATTAAAAAATTATTTTCATTTTTTATTTAATACAATTTAATTAAATTGAATTTAATTGTATATTTTTCTTTATTTTTCTTTATTTTTTTTATTTTAATTTAATTTAATTTAATTTAATTTAATTTTTTATTTTATGCCTACAACCCACCAACTGAATTGAGGGATTTCTGGTTATTAATAAAACTCGTATTTTCCTCATGTAAATGTATATATGTGTATCATGTATTTTTTTCTCACTGCCTTAAGTTTTCAATGCCATGGTTATTTGGTTATTAAAAAAAATGAATAACTTTATTAACTAATAAAATCTAAAAATAAATAAATAAATAAAATAAAATAAATGTCAAATGACATAAAATAGGATGTTTTTTTTTTGCCATTTTAAACTAAAAATAAAAAAGTAATAAAATCTATTAAAAATAAAGATTTAAAAAAAAATTTATAAAAAATGATAAAAACGCAACAAAATTACTAAAACTTCAACTGAAATTCAAATGAAAATGGAAATCCACAAACAAAAAAATATTTAAAGAAAATTAAAGTAAATTAAAAAATTAATAATTTGAAAATTAAAATTATAATAGGATCCTGATGATACTAAAATAACACTGCTCTGAATAACATTAACAAATGGGAATGTGTTGAATTGAACTGTATTGACACATGTGAATAATTCAGTATTTACAGCCTGTCTTGCTTTACTGTTCTAATGCTATAAAATCATTTATTAGAGGAAACGCCATATACGCGGTTAATAAAGTTTAACTGAATAATAAAATTCTCAATTTTGTTGCACAATAGCCAGCATAAAAGGATCCAGATTTGTGTGGACGGCCAGTGTTCATGTTCTTTGTCTTTACCCAGATGCTCTTAACCAGCAGCTGACATAATTGCAAATGAGCACTGCAAGTTTGACATTTTTGGGAAGAAAAGCTAAAAATTGGTACCACACAAGAGGCACCCAGGAACAAAAGAGGTCAGATGACTGTCTTGTCATGTTTCCTTGTGTAAATGTGCACGTGTCAACATCCCGGCGGCGCCCTCCATCTCTCCTCAGACCTTTTCCCGGAAGAATACCCCATGCGTTGCCTTAGAGACAGTGTACAGTCATTTTTCTCTGTGAGTGGGACTGGCATGGAGACAGCTGTGATTGAAGGCCCAGCTCTAAAAGGGACATGTCTCGAGTTCTCTAAAGAAGCCAGATCATATAACATAGACACAGGATGCTGATGGTAATATTTCAGCTAGGGAGGAGAAATCAATGCGTTAAATAGATGGGAAGCTGGTGTGTTTGTTTGTGTGCGCGTCCTGTGTTTCTCTGTGTGTTCATGTATTTAGTGTGTGTTTTGGATTTGTCTGCTTGGATAGAAGGACAGAATTACATTATCCTCTTCCTGGACAGCGATATTGCTGCAGTATTGTCTCATGGACCCAATTTCAGTTAATTGATGTCCCAGGCTCTCTGCATCAGCCGTGGAGTGCAGATGTTAAATAGTCTTTCCGTGTGGAGTTAGGAAGACATTTGCACACATTCATGCTTTGAATAGGGCAGGCAATCGAAAGATTGTGCGAGACTAATTGGCTTTGATCAGGAATTATTATATTGAGTGAGTGTGTGTATATACACACGATACCAGTCCAAAGTTTTTGAACAGTAAGATTTTTAATCTTTTGCTCACCAAGCCTGCATTTATTTAATTCAAAATAAAGCAAATGCAGTAATATTGTGAAATATTATATATATATATATATATATATATATATATATATATATATATATATATATATATATATATATATACATTTCTACTTATTTTATTTATTTAATTTTATTTTTGGGGGGGAAAGAATTTATAGAAATTGTTGCTTGTAATTAACAAGGATGCTTTAAATTGACCAAAAGATTTTTACTTTTACTTTTTTTTTTTTTTTTTTGCTTTTTTGAGCAGCAAATCAGAATATTAGAATGATTTCTGAAGGATCATGTGACTGGAGTAATGATGCTAAAAATTCAGCTTTGAAATCAAAGGAATAAATTGCATTTAAAAATATGTAAATAGCAAACAGTTATTTTATATGGTAAAAAAATATATCTATAAATATCACACTATCTATTATATTCACACTGCAAAAGGAATTGTTTTCATGTTGTGAGGCCTAATTTTTTTACCTGTATCAGGTATTTTTTCATGATTATTTTTTGTATTGTTTTTATTATTATTATTATTAGTATTATTATTTTTGGGCAAAATATTATAGACTTTTATTATTAGTCATTTATCTGAAAAGAAAAAGCCAAAATTTTATCCTTAATTATCAATAATCTATTCTATGTTCGTTAGATACATACTGTTCAAAAGTTTGGTATCATTAAGAATTTTTTATTTTTATTTTTATTTTTTTTAAAGAAATCAATACTTTTATTTTGCAAAGGTGCATAAAATTGATCAAAAGTGACAGTAAAGACATTTATAATATTACAAAAAAATTCTAATTCAAATTAATGCTGTTCCTTTGAACTTTTAATTCATCAAAGAATCCTGAAAAAAATAACTGGTTTCCATAAAAATGTTTTCAACATTGATAATAATATTAAATATTTCTTGAGCACCAAATCAGCATATTAGAATAAGTTTTTGAAGGATCATATGAAAACGAAGATTGGAGTGATCGCTGTTGAACATTCAGCTTTGTATTCACTTAAAAACAACAACAACAACAAAAAAAAAACAGTTAATTTGAATTGTACAATTATTTCGCAATGTTACAGTTTGTACTGTATTTTTCATCAAATAAATGCAACCTTGGTGAGCATGAGAGACAAAACATCACTTTTGAACATTACTGTAGATGCTCTGATTATGTTTGCAGGTGTATAAAAAGCATACTTGCTTTAATATTAACTTTTCTGCATTGTTTCTGATTACGTTCTCCATGATAGCAGGATAGCTATGATCTAGCTATTTGCCCTCATATAACCACCCATCAGAGGCTTTGAAAAATGATGCCACATAAATGATCCGAGGCATTATGGGGCAAATGGCATCATATAAATGCCATCATGGCAGCCGAATATAATGTATATCAGTCCATTATAAACACATAAACATAAATCTGCGGCCTTTTAGCCGACTCTTAAGAGTTCTGTTCGGCTGATGATGGACTGCAAAGTCCTATACTGTTAGGAAGATGCTTTAAAGCTCAAATGTCACCCACAGTTCTATTCTCTAGAGTGCTGGACCTTTTCCACAAGGAAGATCCATATCTTGCACCATACGTCTGTTCTCACCTTTTCTCATATTGGGTTAATAAGTTAACTAATGGGCTCGTAAGGTCAGGTTTGCTGTCATTAATGAATGGGCTTTAATAGAACCAATAGGGGGCTTTATCAGATTCAGTTTGAAGTTAATTGCCTGCGGTGTGTGTTATGTAACCTTCGGTGTGAATTCTGCAAAACTGCTGCAGTGGACTTGCTATACAGATGGCTGGAGAAAAGGAGTGCTGAGAGGTGAAGTGAGAGAGAGAAAGAAACGGAGCAGGGAAGAGAAAGAGAACACAGTCAAAGATTTAAATAATGTTGGAAAATGACCCTGTGCCCACTCATACATCCTGTGGTTGTGCTACTATTGGTGAGCAGTGAGCTGTGATTGGAAAAGATGCTGATTCAGCTACTGTTTGCTACAAGCTACATGTATAATGCATTGGTGGAAAATTGCTGAATAATATGGATCACACTTTTTCCAAGGTGTCTTTGGTTAAATGAATTATTTAAATGGGTTGTGCCCTCAGTTATGAGTCAAATGTTCTTGAAATATATTACCCTCGGAGAAGACTTTATAACAATTAAGGCAAAAATGATGCAGTGAGTCTCTGACATACTATGATACTCAAGATTGTGAACGCTAAATGTATAATTCAAGAATTTGGCATTGGAAATAAGACATGTTTAGACACGTAGCAACCCATTTTACTTTAGTAATGTGACATATTTCCTAGTGAAACAGGATATTCAGTAAGAAAAAATGTAGGATGGGGCTTGATTTTATCCGTTGGGCATGTTTGTTAGCATTATCTGTTTAATCAGGGTTCTACGCTTACTTTTATTTTTAGGAGCACTTGTGCACAGTCAAAAATTTCAGGAGTACCTTCTAATCAATAATCAAAATATCTGATCAAAAATTAGCCTTCCCATTACAAGGTGATATTTGACTTAAAGTGATTTACAGGGAAAATATGTTTTTGCCTTTGTAATGGCATTTTTCTAACTTTATTAAAAGCATGTCATCTTTTATGTCAAATAATAAAAAAAATGTTTATAAGTTTTTAAAATGTTCAAATTAAAGCAATAGAATAAGAACAAGTAGAATAAGAAGAATAAGTTACCAATCAAATTAAATCAGTATTAAAGTGCTCCTATTATGCCTTTTCAAATATGACCGTTCATGCAGTGTGTCATGTAGCTGTATGTGAACATAAACTATCTGCAATGTTGTGAAGCCAACAGTGCACGATAAGTAAAGTTATTGTCTATCAAAAAAAAAAAAGAGTCGGCTCACCATCGCCTGAACGAGTCGTCAGGAATTCGAATCTTTTTCTGTTACGGCCACACGTCACGAAGTAACACATTTGGATAATGCCCGCCCACGTTCTATGTTGCGAACCACCTGCCCGCCCACAAACACAGTAAAATTTATGTATCCTAAGCTGTGAGTAAATTTATTTTATATTCATTTCCAAAAGATGAATCCACAAAGATTGTATTTTCTAGCGATCATTAATTACTCATCCTCATGTTGTTCCAAACCTGTACAATCTTTGTTCATCTTCAGAACACAAATTAGAATATTTTTGATGAAACGGCAACACAGCTGACACATTCAAGGCCCAGAAAGGTAGTAAGGATTGTTAAAATAGTCCATGTGACATCAGTTGTTCTGTCATCAGTGGTAATTTTATGATGCTACGAGAAGAGCTACGACTTTCCAATAATGTACAAGAATGTGCGTCGAAGACTGACACGGAAGAGGGAAAATTGTTGAATAAAGTCATTATTTTGTTTTCTTTTTTCTCCTTTAACGTGGTGGTTGCATTGCTGTCTATGCAGGGTCAGAACACTCTCAGATTTAATCAAAAATATCTTAATTTGTGTTCTGAAGATGAAAAAAGGTCTTGTGTGCTTGGAACGACATGAGGGTGTGTAATTAATGACAGAATTTTCATTTTTGGGTGAACTATGCCTTTAATGCTTTAGAAGTATGCTAATGAATCATGTCTTCACATGCTTTTTGGAAGACAAATAGACAATTGGTAAACAACATGCTTTTCTATCTTCTGAAATATTTCCTGTGACTACATTTCACTCGTCTCTTTGTCCAAGGCTAGTGTTTGCCCTTTTCCAGCGCAGAGAGTGTCTCATTGACACAACAGCGTCTGAGTCACTGTGTATCTGAAGAGGATTATTAATGTGTGTAATGAGCGAGAGACCGAGAGATCAGTGGATGAGTAGTACCCACGATAAAAAGATAGAGACTCTTTAATCGAATCTAATAATACACAAATCCACTAGTGGAATGGTTTGGAGACAGTGAGGATTAGAAGGCGGCAGAGACTCAAAGACGGGCTTGTCTGGGAATATAAGTGCATTATACATGCAAAGACCAGAGAACGGAGAGCTTTCAGTGTCATATAAAGTCCACGTCACTGGTATTGTGTTGCAGTAAAACTCTAAGTGCTTATTACTTGGTGGAACCATTTGGTATTGATTTATTTGGCTTGAAAAGTGCCCGAGTCTCCAATTCAACATTGTAAAGAAGTGAATTGAATGAACTCTTGTGCAAATGGTGCGTGGAAAGATGTCGCATGTTGAAACTGTAAAGGTTTTGTAAGATGATGCTATGTTCTTGTTGTATCATAAGCACAATGATACTTGGCCTAACTTAACTGTTTTGATATTGTGCAGCTGCTTTTTTTTAAGCAAGACATTCAAAATGAAAAAAACATTATTGACTTACATTCTGGAAGTCATATCTAGGGACCAGGATATGAAATTATTGTGGGTGGAATCTTGTGACTCTGCTAAGTGGCTCATAGGGTCTTCTGGATGGTTGCTAGAAAGCAGCCAAAACACCGCAGAAACTAAATAGCAATGTGCTAAAACCCATTCAAGACAGCAACTGCATAGCACCATCAAATGTCAAATGTAGGATTATTGCATATGCATGAGAAAACACTACTCATTTTCTTCAGAAACTGCAGAAATCTTGTTGTGCTATTCAGACGACAGTTTTATTGTTCCCAGATGGATTCTGCAGAGCTTTTTAACATTTTCTGTGATGATTTTTGGAGAAAAACTGCTGAATGGATTTCAGCATTGTGAAATGTGTTAAACAGAGCTGGGAATACTGCAGTCCTGATGGCAGTTGAAAGCATGATCAAATTAGCCATGATATTTAATAAACGAACAGGCCGAACGAACTGTGAATGGTGGGTGTTCAAATTCTGCAGTAATCCTATCTGGATCACAACTCCTCAAATCTGGGAGAAAATGCAAACTATTTCAGAACAAATTACCTGCAGTTTTAAGTGGTGTACAAATTATCCCTAATGTCTCCAGACTGCTGTTTTGTTCTTATTTCATTGGAATGAACTAGATTGCCAACTGTTGTCCAGCTGAGACATCAGACCAAATACTTGTGTACATTTCATTGCATTTTTGAGACAATTAAAAAAACCTTTATCACAAATTATTTTATGCAATCAGTTAATTAATTCAGTTGATTACTCAGCCAAGTGTTTGTGCTTTTGTCCAAAACTACTGTTCAGAATTTTAGGGTCATAAAATTTTGTAATACTTGAAAATGTACAGATGTGACCCTGGTCCACAAAACCAGTCATAAGGGTCAGTTTTTTGAAATTGAGACTTATACATTATATGAACGCTGAATAAATAAGCTTTCCATTGATGAATGGTTTGTTAGGACAGGGCAATATTTGACTCATATACAACTATTAAACTATAAAACCTATTAAAGTTATTAAACTATAAAATCAGGATTCTAAGGGTGCAAAAAAGATATTCGTAAAGAAATTATGTTTTTTGGGGAAAACATTTCAGAATTTCTCTCCATATAGTGGACTTCTATGGTGCCTCCAAGTTTGAACTTCCAAAATGCAATTTAAATACAGCTTCAAAAAGCTCAGCCGAGGAAGAAGTGTCTTATCTAATGAAACGATTGGTTATTTTCTAAAAAAATGTACAATTGATATACTTTTTAACCTCAAATGCTCGTCTTGTCTAGCTCTGTGTATTCCGGTTCATGACAGTTAGGGTAGGTCGAAAAACTCCAATCTCATTTTCTTCTCTAACTTCAAAACTACATTGCTGCAGAAGTACTGACCCAGTGTTTACAAAGTGAACATGCAAAGAAGATCAAACGCCCTTTAAAAAAAGGTAAAACAGCAATATAGGACAATTTTGAAGTTGGATGAGATGGGAGTTTTTTGACCTACCCTAACTGTCATGAACCGGAATACACAGAGGTCACACAGAGCTAGACAAAACAAACTTTTGTATAACCAATAATAATAAACTTTGGTAATAACCAATCATTTTGCTAGATAAGACCCTTCTTCCTCGGCTGGGATAATTTAAAGCCCTTTGAAGCTGCATTTAAAATGCATTTTGGAAGTTCAAACCTGGGGGCACCATAGAAGTCCACTATATGGAGAGAAATTCTGAAATGTTTTCCTCAAAAAACGCAATTTCTTTACGACTGAAGAACATGGAACATGATCTTTATTTAATATCCTAATGATTTTTGGCATAAAAGAAAATTCAATAATTTTGACCCATACAATGTATTGCTGGCTGTTGTTACAAATATACCTGTGCTACTTAAGATTTTGTCGTCCAGGGTCACAAATAAAGCAAGGGGGGAAAAAAATGTGGGGTCAAAAGTGACAGTAAAGAAATCCAGCTTTGCCACCACAGAAATAAATTACTTTTAAAAAAATATTAATATAGAAACAGATTTTAAACTGTAATAATATTTCACAGTATTACAGTTTTACTGTATTTTTGATAAAAAAAATGCTTTGATGTTCATGATGGATTTGTACAGACCACCAGGGTTTCTGGAGACCACAATTTGGCAACCACAGTTGTAGACCAACACCTACTGAGGGCACGTCTTGTGAGATTTAATTACAAAGAACATTTCAGGAATCTCTATAACACCCTATTTCAAGTCCTCCCATTTAGACAAACGGACCCAAAGCTCAGATGGCAATGGTTTGGGGGAAGGGGAAGTAAATGATGCACGGTATATAAGATAATTGATAATTATAGTATAAGATAATTGATAGTATCTTGATAGATACTATCTGTTAAATTAAAGGTTCAGCTTGTTGGCTGTATAATTAGATGATCTTTTGTGTATTTTTGGCTCTTGACCCTACTTTTCATATAGTCTATAATAGGGATCCATCATGTCTATTTATTCAGATGGCTTAGTCATCACGGCTTGCTAATAGAGACAGGCTATTTATTTTCATTGAAATCAGATGGTCTTAACCCGTGCGTTTAATTTTTTTCAAATTGTAATTCAGGGGCGCGTCGACCATCGTGTGACACAATCCTTCAGCTATTCGCTGAGTCTATCCGCAAGCGGAGGTCGCGACAGAGTTCGGTCTCATCAGACGAGGGTATTCCGGAGAAATCCGTCTGTTAAGTAATTCCGTGCTTCTAAAGTAACCAGTTCACGGTGTTATACAGGGGCTGAAGGGCCAAAATTCGCAGCATTCCTCCTCCGAGAGCAGCTATGAGTTCCAGACATCAAGTGAAGCCACAGAGCGATCGCAGCGCACTTGGAATCCTCTTTCTTGTGAATAATTCTGTGATTGCTCAGGGTCTCCGTGAGAAGCTCGCTTACAACGTGACCTATTTTTCAGCTCGCGCGCTGCTGCAGGTTTTTAAACCCCGCTCCTTTTATGAGAGTATTTTCAAAAAAGTCTTGCCTGCCATTCATGCGAAACGGTGTCAGATGTTTCTGGGGCGTTCCTCTAGGCTCTCTTGTTTTGTCACACGAACAAACTGTGAAAAAGCTGGGCGAAAGAATGAAAAACAGGAAAAGCTGAAGTTTTCAGGGAGTCTGTGAGAATGTTATCAACACGCTAAGTTTTTTTTTTCTTCAGTATGTAAGCTGCTTCTAAATAGGGCCCACATGGGTTTTACCACAAATAGTGCCAGCAGGCGGTAGTCCTCACTTCTGAAGTAAGATTCAGGTTCGGTGGTTAACCGAGGATTGTAATGCCTCACAGTGGCTCGCCATCGCAGCACAATATCACAGGAAAACAGAACGCCCTCCCATTTCAACACCATGACAGTCTTTGCAGTTGAATGTAATGGTTAATTCTTCCCTTATAGCTCAGAAGTGTTGTTGTATATGTGAAAAAGCTTGCAGAACGCCGTTATCTGACACACTTGACTGGGTTAGCGCTTATGTGTTGCTTCACTTTAGCAGCAGATCACAGTTTTCGACCTGAGCAGCTTTACTGAAGTCAGTCAGTTTTGCAGTGGATTTATTTTATTTCCAATAAAGCTGTCTACCTTAACATTGTGTTTGATTTCAAGCTTTCACAGGCTTGATTTACGTCGTCAAGCTGCTGTTTTGTTGTCTAATTGTTCTGTTAACCTTAGCGCAGGGAATTCAAATAATGAATTATTCTCTCAAAGGAAGTCTTTGAAGCAAAAGAGGCCTCTTTGAAATGACACATGAAAGAAGCTTCACTTTACCACCGTAAAAACTGGCTGCCCGAGGGACACGACTTGCTGTACAACCTACATGTACTTCGCTGTTGTGTTAGTATAATTCTTGATTTTCTTTCTCTCAGCACTGAGAGAACAGCTTGTCAGTTCCAGAACACATTCTGTTTGTGGCAGGAAACCTTTCTTTGCAATTAACTACAAGTCAGTGATTTTTTTGTGAAAACAGGCTTTAAATATTAGTTTCTCTGAATAACAGAAAGTGCTGCTACATGAAGGTGACTCTAACTTTTTAATAATTCTTATTTGAGAAACTTTTGGATTTAGGATATTGCTTTGAGCAGTTTAACTAACTGCTTTATAATGTTTTATTATAATCTGTCTATCTATCATTCTGTCTGTCATTCTGTCAATCGTTCTATCTATCATTCTAACGTTCTATCTATCGTTCTGTCGTTCTGTCTGTCCTTCTATCTTTCTATCATTCTATCTCTCATTCTGTCATTCTGTCTATTGTTCTATCTGCCATTCTGTCTGTCGTTCTAGCATTCTATCTTTCCTTCTGTCATTCTATCGTTCCATCTATCGTTCTGTTTATCGCTGTTTATCGTTCTATCGTTCTGTCTATTGTTCTGTCTGTCGTTCTATCTATCATTCTATCTGTCGTTCTGTCTATCTATCTATCTATCTATCTATCTATCTATCTATCTATCGTTGTTGTTCTGTCATTCGTTCTCTTTCATTCAATCTATCTATCTATCTATCTATCTATCTATCTATCTATCTATCTATCTATCTATCGTTGTTGTTCTGTCATTCGTTCTCTTTCATTCAATCTATCTATCTATCTATCTATCTATCTATCTATCTATCTATCGTTCTGTCGTTCTATCGTTCTATCATTCATTCTCTTTCATTCTATCTATCTATCTATCTATCTATCGCTCTATCGTTCTGTCGTTCTATCGTTCTATCATTCGTTCTCTTTCATTCTATCCATCTATCTATCTATCTGTCTGTCTGTCTGCCTATCTATCTATCTATCATTCTATCGTTCTGTCATTTGTTCTGTCTGTCATTCTATCGTTCTATCTAGCTATCGTTCTGTCTATCGTTCTGTTTGTCATTCTATTTATTGTTCTATCTATCCGTCTATCTATCGTTCTATCTATCCTTTGTTCTGTCGTTCTGTCTATCATTCTACCGCTCTATCTGTCCTTCTATCTTTCTATCTATTGTTCTATTGTTCTATCTGTCCTTCTGTATATAATTCTATCTATCTTTCTTTTGTTCTATCGTTCTATCTGTCTTTCTGTTTATCATTCTATCAATCTATCAAACAATCTATTTATCTATCTATCTATCTGTCTGTGTGTCTGTCAAGCTATCTATCATTCTATCGTTCTATCATTCGTTCTGGCTATCGTTCTGTCTGTCATTCTATTTATTGTTCTATCTATCTTTCTATCTATCATTCTATCTATACTTTGTTCTGTCATTCTACCGCTCTATCTGTCCTTCTGTCTATCCTTCTATCTATTGTTCTATCGTTCTATCTGTCATTCTGTCTATCTATCTATCTATTGCTTGTTGTTTGCTGAGGAACAGCTGCACAGCTGTAGTCTAAAGCTTAGATCATGACAAGACAAGTGTGGACTTCAGTCTCATCCAGTTGTTTTATTAAAGGACAAAACACGTGTCTGACTTGGTGTGCTAAATCTATATTTCTCCAATATTTACCAATTTGCACACAGATTTCCTATTAAGTGGTTGAATGTTTTCCTCTATATCTCTAAGTTTTGCGAGTAACTTACTGTAAATGATTGTTCCATGTGTGTGTTAAGAATACAAAAGCATTCCCAAAATTTGTATCTAGTAGTCACGAACAACTGGAATAATCATGTAAATTCTTTAGTCAGTAGCTGTACGGATTAAATCATGGATTTAGCCTATTTGAGGGAAGAAAGTGCATCTGAATGCAACTAGCTTTGTATATGCACATGTCCAGAATTGTGCTGAGTCAAACTAATGTGTTTATGTGTACTCTGTTGCTCAGAGATCCGTAATCAGTTGGTGGAGCAGTTCAAGTGCCTGGAGCAGCAATCAGAGGCTCGGATCCAGCTGTTGCAGGACCTGCAGGAGTTTTTCCGGCGCAAAGCCGAGATTCAACTGGAGTATTCTCGCAGTCTGGAGAAACTGGCTGAAAGGTTCTCATCAAAGATCCGTGGCCCAAGGTAAGGCTTTATTGATATGTGCATAGTTCCCTAAAAATGAAAATTCTGTCATTTATTGACATTTATTTATTCCTTGCTTTTTTCTCCTCTTGGAACACAAAAGTAGAAATGCCTGATAAAACTTTTAGCAGCTCTTGCCAAAAAACATTACAAACGTTATCAGTGAAAACTGAATTATATTTCAGCCTGTTCCTCACACAGATATATTATCTGGCTTCAGAATATGTAGTATGGTCTACTTATGTGATTCCTCTGTAGCTTGAAAGCTATCCTCACTATGAACTATTGCTGTATGAACAATAGCAGCGTAAAGATTCTACAAAGAAGTGCCCATTTGGTGTTTAATGTAAAAAAAAAAACTCCATACAGGTTTCAAACATCATGATTGTAAGCACATGGTGACAGAACTTAAATTTTAGGTGAGCTGTTCCTTTAATTGTGCATGCCAGATTACATCTCCTCTTCATTTCTCCGTCTGTCTCACCATTTGTCTCAGTGCTTCTTCTTTCAGAGTAGAAATAGCTGCTGGTGAATTTTAAATCTCTCTCCTGCTGTCGGATATAATCGTCCTTCAGACAAGGGTTGTTCCTCATTCCCTACTTTCCACAAAGTTTTAAGAAGTTGTTAAATGCCTGTAGCGTTTTACGTGTTAGGATGTTATCTTTGGCTGTTAATTTAAATTAAATACCCTTTTGAATTGAGTCTTCCCTCAAAAGAAAACATAGTTTTCTTCTTGCTACTCCAGGATTGCCGGTTCATTTCTCCAGTTTCTAGACTAATTGACCCTTAGGTTATCCAGTCTTAAAAATGTTGCTCTACCTGAGCAACTCTCCTTATCAGACAAACATTTCTCTCTTTCAAATTTAAAGGGATAGTTCATCCAAAAATGAAAATTCATGCTGTTCCAAACCTACAAATCTTCTGTGCAACACAAAAGATGTCAGTGAAGCTCAGTGGCATCCAATATTGTATTTGGTTCCTATTGACTTTAATTATTTGGACACAAACAGTTGCAGCATTGTTCAGAATATCTTTTCATGGTTCCAATTTCAATTTTGTAGGATAGGGAGAATGAACAACATTTTATAGAATTCATATGTTGATTCAATTGACCATAATGGCAAGAGTAAGAAATTTAGCTTAGAAAACCATGCAGTAAAAACGTTTCAGTAATGCAGCTACTGTTGATATCGGCGGGTGATTACTGGCTCATGTGGCATCGAGCCAACATTGGATTCTGAGTCTGCAGTAAAACTTCTGCTAACAAGACCTCAATTGGTCATAGTGGGCTGTGAAAAATAAAGGATTTTACCAATGCTAGCTCTAATATGGCTGTATAAACATTTCCTGACAGCTTAAGCTAGATTTTATCTTTTTCTGGGAATGAGACAAAAGTGAATACATCAATTTTAAGAGGTGAAAACCTCTTTTAGATGTTTGGAGTCTGACTTTACGAATCTGCTGTTGGAAGGTTTGTTTTGCGAGTGTATTGCAGCAGGATTGGCGGGGTTTAATTAATAGCAGCTGGTGGAGGAGGGCCGTCTGCTGCTTGCTCCTGGGGCCAGTCTCACTGCACCATTGACTACATTACTGCAGACAACAATGAGGAACGGCAGCGCCAATGGCTGCTGCACTCCTGGCCCTGCGTCTGGCCTTGTCATTCTCTGTAGTTGTTTCTGTTTTTGTACTTCATTTTTTCCCCTTCCTCTTTTCTCTGATATTTTGTCAGATTATGGGTTCTAGTTTTGCTGATGCAAGCCTCACAGCAAGCCCAGCTAACTCATGCTAAGAAACAAGCACACACAAATGCAGACACAAACAGTTGCATACATCGGCAACTAACTTTTGTCTTTTCGGTGGAGAGAAAGACTCATGCTCTTTCACAAAATGCTGTAGTATGCAGGAACAAGGAACACATTTGACTGCAGGGTTTTGTTTACAGCTGCACAAATATATGTGTATAATGCAGTGCTAATTTTGTCAGCCATTTTAATTTAGTCTTAGTCCTGTGTCAAATGTACTTTTTAGTTATTATCATATTTAGTCAACCTTGTCCTGTTTTTGTTTAGTCAAGTTTTAGTCAACTAAGGCCCGGTTTCACAGACAGGGCTTAGCTTAAGCCAGGACTAGGCCTTAGTTAAATTAAGATATTTAAGCAGCTTTTAGAAAAATGCCTTACAAGTGTGCATCTTGAGACAGAACAACGGCACTCACATATTTTAAGATATGTCAGAGCAAGATATCTTCAGCTGTGACAGTTCAAACATGCATTTTAGTCTCGGACTAGTCTTAAGCAGTGTTGCCAAGTCTGTGGTTTATGTGCAGAATTGGGCTTCTTTAACACTGTTGCGGCAGGCTGTTTTTCATGTCCGCAATGTTAAAGTTAACCCAGCAATGTGATATTTAGCCCCTGGAATACGAGTTTTACCAGGGCAACCCCGCCAAATAACCTGTATTTTACCCCCAGGAATGCGATTTTACCGGTGGAGGGGGATTTTTCAAGGGGTTCCCTTGGAACACAATTGGGCTAGTTTTGAGTAGCAATTGGGCACGTTTTGTGAAAACCTGTCAACCCTGGCCTTATGCCTTGTCTGTGAAACCGGGGGTAAATGTCTGAGCATTTTAGTCTAGTTTTAGTCAATGAAAATCACATTTCCATCATGCTGTGTAGTTTAACTGATAAAATTTATTTTTGCTCAAAATGTTTGATTGGGGGACAGAGACTCTTGATATCTGGCAACCGCACACACGAAAGCCCATGTAGTAGAGGTTGTTTTTTATGTCTGCGGGTGAAGCGATCCCAATAATGTGATGAGATCTTACCAGGGGACCCCTCTCGAAACGCGGTTAGGCTAGTTTTAGGCTAGTTTTGAGTAGCAGTTGGGCAGGTTTTGTTGTGAAAACCTGGCAACCCTGGCCTTAAGCCTTGTCTGTGAAACCGGAGGTAAATGTCTGATCATTTTAGTCTAGTTTTAGTCAATGAAAATCACATTTCCATCATGCTGTTTAGTTTAACTGATAAATTATTATTTTTTGCTCAAAATGTTTGATTTGGGAACAGAGACTCTTGATATCTGGCAACCACACACATGAAAGCCCGTGTAGTAGAGGTTGTTTTTCATATCCATGGGTTGAAGTGACCCCAATAACGTGATATTTAGCCCCTGGAATGCGAGTTTTACCAGGGGAAGCCCGGCAAAAAAAACAAAACGTGTATTTTACCCCCAGGAATGCTGGGGGACCCCTCTCAAAATGTGATTGGGCTAGTTTTGGGCTAGTTTTAAGTAGCAATTGGGCGGGTTTTTTGTGAAAACCTGGCAACCCTGGCCTTAAACTGGGGGTAAATGTCTGAGCATTTTAGTCTCGTTTTAGTCAATGCAAATCACATTTCCATCATGCTGTATAGTTTAACTGATAATTATTATTATTATTATTATTATTTATTTATTTATTTTTTGCTCAAAATGTTTGATTTGAGGACAGAGACTCTTGATATCTGGCAACCGCACACATTAAAACCCATGTAGTAGAGGTGTGTACAGCAGTCCGCAATAATATTTTGTCTCCTTTTTTGACTAAATAAAAAGAGGCTGGTAAAGTTTTTGTTTTTTAAAATACATTTTAGTCTCATCTTGTATCGTCAACAGTATTGATACAGTCACAGTGATCGTTTATTAACCTGGTTGTCGTCTCATCATCGTCTCGTTTCAGTCATGGGAAAAAGCTTGTCAACTGGTATTTTTTATTTTTTTTTAAATAAAAAAAAAAGTTAATGTTTTTAAGAAGTCATATGTTCACCTAGGCTACATTTGAACAAAAACACAGTAAAAACAGTAATATTCTAAAATATTTTTACAATTTAGAATTACTGATTTCTATTTTAATATATTTTAAAATGTAATTCATTTCTGTGATGGAAAAGCTGTATTCTCAGCAGCCATTGATTGTCTTGTCTTTACTGTCAATTTTGATCAATTTAATGCAAACTACGTAAGGAAACTGTTTCCTGAGATTCACTCAAGTATTCCATTTAGGAGCGATGTGTAATAAATAAAATACTGTATGCCCAATTATGTCTTCTTCTTTGACTGCCCACAGCAACCAAATGCAGCAAGTAAGATCTTACAGGCTTTGCAAGATTAAACATAATTAAGTTATTTGATCTACAAATATGACACTTATTTGCCTGTTTGTTTATTTATAAAGGTAAAAATCCCTGCTTAAAAGACCCCTGCCTATCTTCAACTAGTTCTAGACACACCATGACATGTCTACAGGAGATAAGAAGGTGTCTACAATAGTGTCGTTAATGGCAGTTTGTGTGTTGGTGTCTGTGTTTCAAGTCAATAAATACCTTTTCCTATCTTCACAAAGCAGACTTGTCATCCACGCTGAGCTTTACCAGTCAAAACACAAAGTCTGTGCGCTTGTGTGTGTTTGCGCACGTTTAGCTTTATTTTCACCCTATTTCCTGTTCTTATCTCGCCTCCTTCCCTGGCCTGCATGTGTTGTTATTGCAGTCTCATTCGATGCGTATTGGTGCTGAGACTTGCAACACACAGTACCTGAATGCTAATCCAATCTCCTCTGCAGTTCTGCTCTGTCTCTGTGCATTAAACCAGCTATAGATTACTTCTAAAGTATACATGAATGAGGGTCAAGGCTTCTGCATATATTTTGCAGGGTGGCTTGGCTGATGGAAAGTAATTTAAACTGTGACCACTAGGTTGTTTTGCTAGGCTGAAATGACAAAAAACCCATTGCCCACAGATTTTTAATGCATAGATGGCAGAGCACTGGAAAGGGATGCATTGAGGGCGTCCAACTTGTGATGGTTGCATGCATTCACAAAGCAAATATTTTAGTTTTCATTTTGCTTAGGACAAAAAAACATTGAATTGATGTAAAGGAGGGTGGAAAAGACATTCTTGTGTATAAAATGTCTGGTATTTTTGTGATTTTGTGATGAATCACAATTTTGTCTTGTCAATTATTTTTTATTTTACACACTGTTCTTAATTTAACTCATTTGTGCTGTTTTTATAGTTAACTAAAACCAAAACAAAAAACATAAATGTTATTTTATTTTAGGTAGTTTCCAGGGCAACATTTCTCATTTTCGTTTAGTTTAATTTGATGTTTTAAAATAACTAAAATAAAAGTGAATTAAAAATATAAAATATAAAACTAAAAAACAAATTCAAAATATTAATAAAAACTGTAATAATATCTGAATAATATGAAATTTCTTGTTATGTTGCAGTGACATGAATAAGCAGAATTCTATTTAAATTACTATTCTAAATTACTAAAATGCAATGTAATTAATAACCAGAGGAACATGAATGTATATTAAAGCATTCCAGAATCTACTGAGCATATTAACGTGGAATATTAAAATTAAATGCATGTAAAAGGTAGCCATTGATACTTATGGTTAAGTATATTCCCTTGATTAGGTGACAAGCTTGTCATGACATCTCATGTAATGTGGTTCACTATAGCCTGTCTATTAATCTGTACAACATATTAAATCTTAAGCAATTAATAGGAATATTTTATACATGCTGACCATAGTGATGTGTGTATTAATTTATAATCTTATTAATATATAAATTCATGTAGATTGTTATAAATTATATATGGATTTCATGCACTTGCCTGTAGGACAAAGCCGTGCCCACGGTCTGCCAGGACTTTTTTTTGATCAGTGCTACACTCATCAAACATTGACTGGTCTTCATTCTCACATCTATTTATTCATTTAAAGCTGCATCTAAAAATGCTTTTTTTTTTAGTATAAGAGAGAAGTGTTGAAAGTGGTGATGTTTTGGGGTTAGATGCAGCTCTGGTGTCAATGTGGCAGCATGCAGACTACATTTGCTGCAGCCTATTGGATAGAAGCCTGAAATCAAACTGCCCTGCAGTATGTTCCTGCTGCATTCCGCTCCTCGCACGGCAGCACCTGCCTTCCACCTCCGGCCTTCATTCACTCACTGCCAAGCCTCTCAGAGAGAGTGCCAAAGCCCTTGGGATTGTGTGCGCTGGGAAAGTGAATCTCTCAGACTTAGACATTAAAGGATTAGTTCATCCAAAAATGAAAAATCATTTACTCATACGCATAGCAATCCAAACTTGTGTGACTTTCTTTCATCTGTAGAGCACAAAACGAGAATAATTTACTGGTCTTTCCCATGCAGTTAGTAATGCTTTCAAGTTTCAAAAAGGATGCCAAGACCCATAAAGTACAATAAAATTAGTTTATATAATGCATATGCTGTTTTTCAAGTTATACTGTAGTTTTGCATAGCCAACAGCCTGAAAGTTATTCACAATTATGTTCCCCT
This sequence comes from Cirrhinus mrigala, assembly GCA_036247105.1. Lineage (NCBI taxonomy): Eukaryota > Metazoa > Chordata > Actinopteri > Cypriniformes > Cyprinidae > Cirrhinus > Cirrhinus mrigala. The sequence continues at coordinate 26,092,266 of CM070012.1, forward strand.
CCAGTGGCCCATTAAAGCTGTGATGCATCAGAATTAGCACCAGGTCTTTTCTTCCATATTGTGATGTACGTCCAAGTGCAAAGATTACTGGAAAAAAAAAAAAAAAAGTAGGACTGAACTTGATTCTATGTACACTCTCAGAAAAAAGGTACAGTTTTGTCACTGGGGCGGTACCCTAAGGTGAGTGACAAGGTACGTATATGTACTTTTAAAGTATTAATATGTGCCTCTAAGGTACAGGTATGTACTTTCATGTACTAAAATGTACCTTTAAGGTACTAATATGCACTGTTTAGGGGTAGGTGAAGTACAAAGATGTACCTTTTTCACTTTTGCACCTTAGGGTACCGCCCCAGTGACAGAACTGTACCTTTTTTCTGACAATGTATGGATTGTTGATTCCATTTTGAGATGTGGGCGTAAATTTTAGTTAGATCGAGTTCTGACATTTAGATGAAACATTATAAAGTCTAAAATGTACATATGCATAGATGAATCACTCACAGCAAGATCTATAACATGCATTAAAGGAGACATCTGACTTTTTCTGTGTTTAAATACTATAATTGGGTCACCGGTGCATCTACCAACCCAGAAAATGTAAAAAAAAAAAAAAGGACGGCACAGTAACTTTGTTTTGGTAAGCCTTTCTCTGAAAGCATGTGAAAAAACCAGCTGCTCAGATTTTGCTCCCCTAACGCAGGCAGGGGATCTTATTATAATATTACTGCCCCTTAATCTGCACATTTCCACCCACGTCGGCACCATGTTGTTTTTACAAGCAACAGCGGTGTACCGGTTCTAACGCCATGTCATTCACAGTCATAGCCGACTGTGTTTTTATAACTTATGTGTGTTTTTAACATAAACTTGTGTGTATTTGACAGTTCAAGCATAATAAGGCATGAAAGAGAACTTAGTTTAGTACTCACATGCTGTGTGACGGCCACTTTCTGTGCATGTGTTTCCGACGTGTGCGCTCAGAAAATTCTATATCAGAAGTTTAAACTGATATGGCTTTAAAACGCATGATTTCAGTGCAATATACACAATAATCAAAACCAAACATGTTTTTTGGCAGATTATCTGAGGTATGAGCTGTAAAGTCACAGCCCTATTCTGGAAAAGGGGGTGGGGAGCAGCAGCTCATTTGCATGTAAAGAGCATTTTTCTGCTTTCACTCAGAATAGGCATTTTCAAAATGATATAATAAATAATCTGTGGGGTATTTTGAGCTGAAACTTCACAGACACTTTCTGGGGACACGTGAGACTCACAGTACATTCACACGGGGCGTGAGCCTTGATGCTTGATGGAGGGTGTGTCTGAAGCTTGGTGCTGACACGGCCGTCATAGTGACAACGGCCAATCACATTACTTTTATGGTGTTGCATTATCAGGATTGGCTAGCGTCTGTGCTAGAAAATTTGCATAAGGAGATCCTGCATTGATGCTTGAAAAGTTGAAAACCAATGGCAGTGATGTGGCGCAACAGACCCACAATTGTGAATGTACCGTTATATTACATCTTGTATAAAGGGGCATAATAGGTGACCTTAAGGTAAATTTTCATTTCATGCTGATTTATACAATTATATCCGGGTAATCCAAGTTATACTTGAAAATCATAACAATACAATTCAAGCACAAATCACTAGGGGTGTAAGAAAATATCAATACACGTTAGCAATACTGTATCGATTCTCAAAAATGGAATATCGATATTTAAAAAAAAAAAAAAAAATCATCCAAGATTCATGACAGTTGCTTCTTTTTGAGCGTATATCCTGACCGCTAGATTGCAGTCTTATTATCTCTGAACTTAAAGAGTGACAGGAAATACTAGCATAAGGGCACACCATTAACGTTAAAGTTAATGGAGGATGAAAGAATAGTTCCTACTCCCGTCTCGGTATGAAGTGTGGTCGCATTCCGCTTTTGAGGTAACGTTCGCTCCAGGACGCGGCAAGTAGCGGAACCGCCACCCGTCTGTGCAGCAGAAGCGCCCCGTGCAGCCGAGGCGGTGCCCGCGCCGCGGTTCTGCTGCTTGCCGCATCCCGCGAAAGGGCCTTCGTGCCGGTCGCTTTCTCTCGTGGTGGGGCTGTTTTGTGCAGTTGAGGCGGTGCTCGTTTCGCGGTCTCGGTGATTCCACACAAAGCATAATTACAAACTGAAAAACTTGCGAAATTCCAAGAACAAAAAAGGTTCTCAGAATGTCCATTCTGTATTTATTTTATTGTTTTACAGTTATTTTGTTTTCTTTAGGAATCCTGCAAGCACTTTATTTTTTATTGATATTAAGCAGATGTAATTCTTAAGTTCAGATTAAAATGATCTGACATGGTTATAATTGTAAACTTAAATTGTAAAGCAGGGTCTAAACATATATATGGTCTGTTTATAAAAGCTTACATTTTATACATTTAATAACTAAAGAATTTATTTTCCCCTTTACTCATACTGCACAAAAAGTGATTCAATAACATTGAATGGTTTGCATATGGTGGTGTGTTCTTAATTACAGCTTTCCAAAAAATTATGTCCTATTCATAAAATAAGAAATATCACAATATGTCACCTTGTTTACAGTATCGTATCGCAACCCCTGTATCATGATACGTATCGTATCGCCAGATTCTTGGCAATACACCGCCCTACAAATCACGCAGACTGATCTTGTAAACTGAATTCACGAATGATCCATCATTATCTCTCTCTTGAATGTACCATTGAGAAAGAGCATAATATTTTCCACGAATAATGACGTAAGTTTCTCACACAAAGCTGTCATTTGACTTCAAAAAGGAATATGGATTTTTATATACAGTATAGAATTATATTATAGCATGTTTTGTTGTTGTTGTTTTGGATTTTGATGGCTCCAGTCCTCGCTCGCTTTCATTAAATTTAAAATTTGTTGAAAAGTAGCCATAATATTCTTCAAAAAATTTACCTTATGTGTTTTTGGCAGAACAAAGAGAGCCATACAGGTTTGGAATGACATGAGGGAAAGTAAAAGATGACAGAATTCACTATTCCTTTAAAGCCAAGTCCAAATGAAATGTTCGAGGCTGGTCGAGCATGCACTGTGTTCAGATCTTTTGGTTTGGGTTTCCTGTATATGGCTAATAATGCAAGATTAATGAGGTCAGAATCATTGGCAATGAGCTTTTGAGCTAATCCTTGTCCTACCATTCAGTGCACTGACAAAATTCCCTCCTCACTCTCTTTTCCAGTCCTCTCATGGGTCTACAGCTGGGAGCAATCATACATTGGTGGCCTCATTTTGCGTGTTTGTGGATTGGGGGGTGTTATTGGTGTGTTGGGGGGTTGGTGGGCCAGCGAAAAATGTGCAATTGCAATTTATTGAAGCTTACTTAAAAGGCGGAAACGCATTTGAACTGGGGAGTGTGTGCCCCCGTTTGTGTTTCCACTACGGTTCCTGATTTGGCACTTGATTCCTTCCCCTGCTTTTCCGTCAGGAGATAAGCTTGAGCAAGCCACCCCAGACTGGATTAAAAGCTCTTTGATAAAGCTGTATCGGGCTTGGCACATAAAAAAAAACACTTTCTTGAATGAATATTGTGGCAGGCGGTGAGTGTGATCATATGATTGTGTTTTATGGCTTGTGTTGCTATAATGAAGCTAAGTGTGAAGTGATTTTGAACCCCACTCATACTCTGTGTGGGTGTTGAGTATAATACAGTTAACTGCTTATTATTGCTTCTTTGCATAGTCTTAAAGGTTAGAAAAGACACAATAATACATGTTACATATGCATGCTTGCATGCAACAAATTATAATTTATTGTAATACCAACATAGGCTTGCACTTCACACAGTTGAATTACACACATATACCTTACGTGATGGTACCGCCACAGAAACCATACTTACTCATTCATTTCTCCTTTTTTAATCCTTTCTGACTCACCAGAGCTGTGAAGTACTGCAGTCCGAGAGGCTTTGAGAGAGTTGTTTACAGAGATCCGATATGTGAAGATTAAGAACAACATGATGCTCAGTTCTGACTGGAAACCTCTGAGGTTCAGTCCGTTTTGTGGATCAATGGCGGCCGTGCGCTCGATTGAAGCTGCTTATCATGTGTGTTTGTCTTTATGTGTGAGGAACTGCACTATACCTGGTAGATTTAGTGTCTGGAGTGATGGGAAACAATTTTCAAGTGCTTTCGTTTATTAGGAATCATTCACCTAAAAATGAACATTCGGTCATCATTTACTCACTTTCTTGTTGTTCCAAACCCATATGAATTTCTTTCTCCTGTGGAACATATGAGGGTGAGTAAATGATGATAGAATATCGGAAAACTTTAGTTTGCTACGCTTTTGGATGTCTCACTGCAAATGTACAAAATGATTAAACAAACCCATGCAACTTAAATTGTGGAAATCAACCCCACGAAACAAAAACATGAACTAGGCCTACATTATCACTCAACTCAGATGCACTTAATTTAAGAGAACGCTCAAATACTGACTGAAAAAACAGGTATATTGAAGCAATTTTTTTTCCAGGTGTTATTAAACATCACAGGCAAATGTTTACAGCCAAGATATGATAAGAACTTTATTTACATAGTGTTATTGTGCCAGAGGCTTTTTGAGAACTAAAGTGGCCCACAAAAAGGATATCACCAAATTCCAGAAGCCCCCGTCTCCTGTCACAAACAATCACAGCACAGCGCGGTGTGTAGCTGTCCTAAGGCGGCTGTTGTGTCTTAAAACAGCTGACTATATATTTCTAAGCTGAAAAGGACTTTCCATCGGAAGATACATATTTTATTTAAGGTTGTATAAGAAGGGAATTTTACATGCGGTCAGGATTTTTGTAAAAGTACGCAGATTCCAGCTTCCGTAGTTGCATTTGAGTTTGAGTTTATTGTAGAATCTAATAATCTAATAATTCTGATTCCTTTTAACAATTCTGAATTCTGACTATTCTATTTATGATTCTTGTAGTACTTTTGAAAATGTGATGAATGTAATGACTTGCGGTTAATTAAGTAAAACATTTCAGTAAATCAAGAGCCTGATTGTTTTTCCCGTAAGAGCGAACGAGGCCATTTGTAAATCTTATGGGTCTGGCTTCCGGTCCTATCCGGGTCCAGTAGGGATGCTCATTTTAACCGGTTAAATGTTAACTGACAGAAAGAATTTTGACCGATTAATACAATCAATTAAACAGTTTAAAAGGTCTTTTTTTTTCTCAGTAATTTATCAAAATATTTTAAAACATTTGCTGGATGGTTAAAATAAAATAAAATTGCATTTTTGAGAGAAAAAAAGCCTGTAATGTTAAGTCACATTTTATTATCACATTCAGAAATAGACCTGATGTTGACGGAAAATGTTTACAAACACTGTAGACGTAGGCTAGGCTATTTTAGTTCCTCTCACTCCTCAAAAAATCCTTTCAATTTAACAGAAAAGAACAAGAATGAAAAATATATGAAGCTAGACTATACGAAACGACAAGCCAAAACAAATTCATTTAGGCTAAAGCAAAACTCAGACTAACGTTGGGTCTCTCATATGACACAAATCCAAATGTTTCCGTATTTGAGATGTGTTTGAATGCCAAAATATTATTTATTATGTAAACCTGTTTTGTACTTCACTCGCATTCCACATAAAACAAATTGTTTGGCATAATATCACAGCAGTACTTTGATAACGATTAAGCAGTGTGATATTTTTTATTTATTTATTTATTTATTTTTTCACATGTTTTGCTGACTGTATTTTATTATGATAATGGAAAGGCTGCATTTTCAAGTTAGCAATGCTCTAACGGTCATACAGTTAATCGAAGCTGTAAATGGTTTGCTTTTATTGGTGTACATTCACAATAAAAAACAAATCTTTGCGCTTTTGTAAAATAAAGAAAAATTGGATGCCGCTTTCAGCAGTCTTCCTTTCGTGCAGCACAAAAATTAACCAAAACTCTGCATACTAGCTACTTGTTGCACAGTTTTTTCTTTCGTTTTGTTAATTACGTAAAAATATTTATTGTATAGGCCTATTCATTCATTATATATATAGCCTAGCTTTATTATGTTTTTCTCCATTCGCAGAAGCGCTGCAGGTGCGTGATGTGTTCATGTGAATCCTCATGTTCTGTTGTTTGCTGCAATTTGCGCATATAAACTTAGTCCCTGAACATCTCTAGCGTCCAGCTATTTTTAGCTATACAAAACAGCTTGTTTTGCAGCTTGATACTGCAGATTGGTGTGTCTTACCATATTATTTTAATGTGTTGTCTTATGAGCACACTGGTTTGTAGTGCAAACAGTTTTACAGGTTACTACACATTGTTATTCTTCTCGTTATTTCCCTATAGCGTCTAATGAAGCGGAAGTATCACCTAGGCTTACTTCCGCGTTGAAGAATAAGGTGGATAAATTTATGAGCAGACTGGTTCATTAATCTTTTGGAAACATTCGTTTTAACAGAACGGTTTTAGTAGTTTCATCAAAGCATGTTTCGGTATTTACTTTTTGTTTTTAAATGAAACAAGCAGTTTTAGAACCAGTTTTTGATCTCCAATGCTAGCTGGATATGCATTGTCTGTATTTCAAGTACTGTACACATAGCCTAAAGAAAACAGAAGTATATGAAAGCATCAGAGCGTTGCATTCTTGTTTCAAACCGTTTGAAATTAAATTTAGAGTTTTATGTGATCTTTGGCCCTTTGTATGGATTGTGGACCGACCATGGACCATGAACATTGAAAAAAGCAATTGGAGAAATGTGATTATGAATCATATGATCCTTTTTTCAGGCCTTGATTATAGAGTCAGAACAGTGCTTTTGATCTATTTTCTGAATATTGAAAAAAAATGTAAATGAGAATAAAAGAAAAGGGCCAGAGAATGTCTTTCTGCAGTTTTGGATGAAATAAGGCGATTTTTAATCTATTGTGGAGATCTAGCCTATGGCCTAGTGCTACAATTGCTAGTTGGCAGGGGCAAAAAAAATCTTTGATCATTTTGCACAGCCACACTTTGAGCTGTTCATCTTTCAGCTCTATCCGTGGTCACATTCTTATTTCCTTGCTGCGGCATATGTGTGATCTGGCACATTGCGTTACACTCCTTCCTCTTCCTCTTCCTCATTCTTGTAAATGCAATTCATATTTTATGCATATAAAGTTTATCTTTAAGAGGAATCTATGCATGAATAGACAGCGCTGGCTGCTCATCCGTTTGTTTTGCAAGTCATATGAGATTCTCATTTTTTACTGAGCATCTACAGCAAGGTGGATCAGTTTATTTCCAAACCAAAAAGTTTTCATCTTCAAAAAGTTTTCATTGTACTATGTTTCACCATGTTTCTTGGTAATACTTTGTTTTCTTATAAAAGCATGTAATACCACCATAGTATCTTAATAATGATGATCATTCAGGGCAGTGGTACTGTATGAATCAAAATGCCATATTGATACACAACCATGCAGTTTGGGGTCAAGAAGTTTTTTAATATTTTTGGAAATATTTTATGCTCACAAAGACTATTTATAAAATATAAATATAGGAAAATATTGTAAAATATTATTACAGTTCAAAACAACTGTTTTCTATTTTAATATATTTTAAAATTCCAGTGATATATTTTATTCCAGTGATGCAAAGCTGAATTTTTAGCATCTTCAGTGTCACATGATCTTTCAGAATCAACTTGCAGAATACTTATAGATGTCTCTATATATTAAGTTATGCAGGGTTTGTTTTTGGTAAGCTTCTCAAACTCCCAAAGATCAGCATTAATAGGGTGCTGGTTGGCATATGCTTCTTTGTTTACTGTTTATCCTCATTTGAGGGCAGATTACAGGGCTAATAACGTTCGCCACATGCAGCAGGGAGATATACGTTCCTCATTAGCAGCGATTAGCATTTCACTAACTCTTGCAAGAGGCCACACTTTGATGTTCTCCCCTTGGTCCAAATACTCTCTGAAGTAATTGCCTTTTCTACTTGTGTCGCGTATCCAAAGCCTCATCCTGCTATCTCTCGGCTTTCAGTACTCTCAACTCAGTTATTTATTTTTGCATTCCCCTACTTCAGCTTGTTGATTGGTTAAGAAGATAGGACTAAGGAAAGAAGTGAAGGGTTAACACAGAACACAAGCTTACGGTCCCAAAAGCTGATTAAGTTCAAGCTAGGACGATTTCTGTCTCAGCGTCATTATTTTTAGCAGTTTTAAGGTATTAAGTAATCAGTTTACTGTCAGGTGCTAAGTACTGGATGTGTGGTATAGAGACTTAAAGTGATAGTTCTTTTTTTTGTTGAGCACAAAAGATGTTTTTAAGAACCAAACAGTTGATGGTAGCCATTTACTTCCATATTATGGCTATCGTCAACTGTTTGGTTACCAACATTCTTTCAGAATATCTTCCTTTGTGCTTCATACAGGTTTGGAACAACTTGAGGGTGAGATAATGACATGATGACACAAAAACATAGATTTCGTTTTGGGGTGAACTGTCCATTTAAGTCTCCAGTACCACACATAGTGATTGAAAATGATTGCATTTGTTAGTTTATAAGTAAATTATGGCAGGAAACAAAAGTACAGGCCTTGTGAATTTCATTGGACAATCTGACAATTATGGGAAGATGATACGTTATATGAAGAACAAGCCAAACATTTCAGCAGGAGGGAAAGAAATGCAAAAAAGCAAGCAAGCCAACTTATCACAGTGTTTAACATTATTATCCTTTTCTCTGCCCTTCCAGGAAAGAACAACACCTCCTTTCTTCAGTAAACTGCTGGTATCTGGTTTTGAACCAGACTCGAAGAGAAAGCAGAGATCATGCCACACTTAACGACATCTACATCAACAATGTCATTGTTCGCCTGGCTCAGATCAGCGAGGACGTCATTCGGCTCTTTAAAAAGGTCTGAGGCTTTGACATCCTTTTTTTTCTTCTCTCATCTATTTAAATACCATAGGAATCTCATGTTCACTTTTAGCTAACAGACACCTCTGTCTTAATACTTACATGATCAGACTATTATATGGCAAGACTTACATAAAATTGGATTTAATGTGGAATTCAGTACTGGTTGTATATTTTAATTGCATATAACTTTGTATACATCCATAAAAACAAGATGAATGTTTTATTTTTTTGGTCCATTTTTGGTGACTTTTAGGAGTGCACTAGAATATGGCCTCAGAGTCAACAGACATTGACTATATAACATAAAACATAAAAAGTCATAAAGGTTTTCTTGTTGTAAACTTACTGGAGACTATAAAAGCTTGTTTCTGCCAAGGGATAAGAAAATAAAAAATGTAATTGTGACCTTTTTGCAATTCGGAGAAGAATGATTGTAGGATACAAATCCTGAATTGTGAGATAAATGCAGAATTGCAAAAAAAGGAGTCTGAATTGTGAGATATCAGCTGTGAGATATGAATTGATAAACTTAAAATTGCAAGAACTCACAATTTTGAGAAAAAAGTCTCACAATTCCTGATTTATATCTAACAATTGTGATTTTTGTCCTTAATTCTGAATTTACAACTCAGTTTTTTTACATCTTGTTTTATGTTTCTGCAACATAAAACATTTCTGACTTTTTTCTCACAATTGTAAGCTTATATCTCAAAATGCCTACTTTTTTTCTGAGAATTGCAAGTTTATATCTCACGATTTTGTATGTCTCACAATTTTGACTTTATATCTAGCAGTTTTCTAGGAGTTGTGAAAAAACTTTCAAGAAAGAATTGCAAGAAAGAAAGTCTGAATTGTGAGACAAACTCAGAATTGCAAGAAAAAAAATTTAATTGAGATATATACTTAGAATTGCAAGAATTGTGAATCTGAATTGTGAGACATAAATGCAGAATTTCTTGAAAAAAACTGAATTGTGAGATATAAACTCAGAATTGCAGGAAAAGCCTGAATTGTGAGAGAAACTCGGAATTGCAAGAAAAAAGTCTGAATTTTGAGACAAACGCAGAATTGCAAAAAAAGGAGTTTGAATTGTGAGATATGAACTCATAATTGCAAGAAAAAGGCCTGAATTGATAAACTTAGAATTGCAAGAAAAAAAAATCTGAATTATGAGGTATAAACTCAGAATTGCAAGACAAAAAGTCTGAATTGTGAGAGATAAACTCAGAATTGCAGGAAAAAAGTCTGAATTGTGACAAACTCAGAATTGCGAAAAAAAATTGTCTGAATTGGGAGAGATAAACTCAGAATTGCAAGAAAAAAGTCTGAATTGTGAGCTATAAACACAGAATTGCGAAAAAAAAATGGTCTGAATGGTGAGATATAAACTCAGAACTGCAAGAAAAAAACCTGATTTGTGAAACAAAAAAGATTGTGCATCTTCTGTAGGAAACACCAAAACTTTCCAAAGGTGGAAAATCATAACACCCACTCCAAAATCATTATGTGTTCCTTCACACAGCCAGGTGACTTCATACAATTGCATGCAATTTCTTGGCAGACATTTTTCTTAGCACAGCAACGTCTGCCTCCTACCTTCTTGTTTTAGCCGTTCTGTTGGAATTTTAGGGTGATATTAAATGCTTGCAGACGGTGTGTATGGATGGTATGCAACAAAATAAATGTGCATGTCTAAACGCATGCTCTCACAGTGTGACTCCAGCCTATTTATGCACGTCCTCTGAGTTAAAGTCATACTGTGGTGAGGAGTGCCGCCACTGGCTGTATTCTCCGTGGTGTGACTTATGGGGTCTGGACTATATGAGTTGGAACGCTGTCAACACATAGCCTGGATTCCTGTGGTGTAATCCAAACACTACTAGCGTGTTTACACCTGGCTGCTTTTCCTGTAGGTGAGGCCCTGCGCTTCCAGCCGCCATTCATACGAGAGCGGTTCAGTGAGGTGACTGTGAACCAATAAAACACATCCAGAGCACCCTGGGAAACTGTTAATTACTTGCAGTGAGCGTACTCAAGGTCGCCTAACATACCCTACTCTGTATGGATGCATGCTTAAATGCTGCTGTGATTTGACAGGCTCGAATTTGTGATTTGACAATTTCCCGAATTCACTAGCTTTCAGTTCGATTTGATTAAGAGTACAGTTCTTAGTAATATAGAGAATCTTATAACTTGCTATATTACAAAAATGTATGAAAAAATGTCCATAAATTATTTTTTACAAATATTATCACCAATAATCATTTAGTCCAGTTATTTTATTATCATTCTCTACATGAAAATTTCCACATCTTTACATGAGAACTAAATTTGCACTCAGGTTCATGATTGTATCCGTAAAATTGACATGCAATACTGCAGACGTACAATAATACAGTACTTGTTCATGAATGGAACAGCACTTGTTGTGTTGTGCAGTATGTTTTCATTCACAAAAATGAACTGATTTAAAAGAGTTGAGCTGCAATTTGATATTTTATAATCTTTTTTACAACACTATGGCAATACAAATTTGTGATTTTTTTAGGACATTTTTTATTTATTTTGGTGCCCTTTTAAATTTGGGTCTATGGAAGCCCATTTCTGCCACAGAATAAAAAATAAAGAAAGGTACAGTAATTGAGACTTTTTATCTCACAATTCTGACTTTTTTCTCAGAATTGTGAGTTTATATTTTGCAGTTTTGACTTTTTTCGCAGAATTGTGTGAAATAAACTTGCAGTTGTGAATTACAAAGTCAGAATTGTGAGAAAAAAGTCAGAATTGTGAGAAAAAAGTCGGAATTGCAAGATGTAAACTTGCAATTGTGCGAAAAAGTCAGAATTGTGAGATGTAAACTTGCAATTGTGAGAAAAAAGTTGGAATTGTGAGATGTAAACTTGCAATTGTAAGGAAAAAGTCAGAATTGTTAGATTTAAACTTGCAATTGTGCAAAAAAAGTCAGAATTGTGAGATGTAAACTTGCATTTGTGAGAAAAAAGTCAGAATTGCAAGATGTAAACTTGCAATTGTGAGGAAAAAAAGTCAGAATTGTGGGATGTAAACTTGCTATTGTGAGAAAAAAGTCAGAATTGCAGGATGTAAACTTGCAATTGTGAGAAAAAAGTCAAAATTGCGAGTTGTAAACATGCAATTGTGCGAAAAAGTCAGAATTGTGAGATGTAAACTTGCAATCGTGAGGAAAAAAGTGAGAATTGTGCAAATTTGCAGTTGTGAGAAAAAAGTCAATTGTGAGATGTAAACTCGCAATTGTGAGAAAAAAACATCAGAATAAAGAAATAAAAAGGCATTATTTTTTTTTTTTTTATTCAGTGGCAGAAGCAGGTTTCCACAGTGTCCAGTGTAAAATGTGGGTTCTAAAACCAAAGCAGTTGAGAATCACCAGTCTAGCAACATGAGTCTGCTGTCTGGAATGATAATGAATAGCCTTCCCTACATCCTTAAGCCCTTATTTGAACTTTTTCTTTAATTACGCATTTGGGACATTCAGTAGCAGTTAGTAAACACTAACAGCAGTTTTGTCCACGTCAGAGGATTCCAGCACACAGTGAGATGAGAAACGTAAACCTGAGGTCAGCGGAACGCTTTGCTGGTGGGTCGGATGAGGATGAATGAGCAGCAAAGACAGCTGGGAAACATGTACTGTAGCTTGACAGCATTTTGAACAGTCTTACACTAGTGTTACCAGCGGCAAGAGACTGCAGTGTGTCAGTGGCTTTGGCTCTTTCATAATATTGCATCAGAGGTTTCCACTGAGAGCTGTTGCCATATATTCTCCACTGTGAATGTGATGTATGCAGTAATACGGATTTTCAGTCCCCACAGGCTGTTAAATAATGCCTGATTTGGCTCAGCAAAAGCATGAATTTGCAGTGGGTTGGTGGAGAAGATAAAGAGGGAACACCTCGTTATCTTACAATATATAATCTCCTGTCTTATGCAGTTTTCCTTTGGTAATAATTTCATGTTTTTTCACTGAACATATATGACCCAGACATTTATTTATTTATTTATTTATTTTTACATTATTTATTTATTTATTTGTGTGTATTTACATAAATTTTATTTGATCTGTTTTTATTTTATGTCTAAAAAAATCCAATAATTAATTGTCTTAATAAACCTTTACAAACTAATAAAAAACACTGTTAAATGTCATCTTTAGCATGAATCTCTTTTTATACTGTGTGCCTAAACTTACTTGTAGCAAATCCTTGATTTTAGTTTTTTTTGTTGTTGCTTCTGAATTTACAGAATAGTAGGAAATATATACTTGCAATAACATAAAAATGGCTTTTTAAAATATTTAATTTTAATATTGGTAAATCCCTAAATAGAAATATTTCTCATCAAATTCCTTAAAAAATAAAATAAAATAATTAAAAAAAATAAATAAATAAAAATGAAAATAAATAAATAAAATGTAATTCTGATCTATACCATCCATATTATTTATGTACTTCTGTACTCAAATAAGCCTCTTGAGCAGTGATTATGTGTTTATATGATTTGCTTGACGACTTTTTTATTCGAGCATTTAATTTCAGACTAAATCAGATTTTGTGCTATATTGAGTTGACATGTTTGCTAAAAACAAAATCAACACATATGGATGAAATATTGTAAGGTGCTTATCCCATTAGCATGGATGACTAGATGTGTAAAGTGGTTGCAGGGATTAGTGTATATGTGAAAATTCATGTGTAGAGAGAGATTATTTTTGATCCCTAAGCACAGCCCTGACTATACTTATGCTGTAGCCTTTATTGATCGCTGGGAATTATGGTCCATTATGCTTTACGAACATAAAAGGGCACTGGAGGGCTACTGGGATAATTCATTCAAGACTGGGATCAAGCTCCGGCCTTATGTTTTAAAATATGACAGCTCTCTATTGCTTCAAAATATCACAAAACGTTCTTTGCCCAAGACAGAGCATTCCGGTAGCGTGTTAGTATTATTTATATACTATTACAGTATTTATTATTGTTTTAAATTAGCCTTTAGTTTTATATTTTCAGTTTTAGTCACAAATAACAATACTGTTCTTGCACAGGTGGTACTTCAGAAAATTCTGTTTTGCATACTACTTGATATAATTTTATGTTTTGCTTTCTTTTTCAGTTTTGTTATCTGAATTTTTTGAGTCTCCTTAGAGAAATGCGCTATTCCTACGCACAGCTTTTGAAGTGTTGACAGGAAAGGTGATGCTCGTACCTGTACATTCTGTGAGCATGGGAGTTTTACCAGGCTTTTTTGTGCCTGAATGTGTCTATCTAGGCCAGTCTCTGTTTTTTGTGTTTAATGAAAAGACTTGTGCTTGCAGTGAACAATTTCTAGCTTCCCTGGAGTTCTTGCCCTCCCATTTCTCCCAGATTGTGCACTGACTTTAGAGTTAAATGCAGTACTTTCTTTTGACTCACACGGTGGCAGGTGCGACGTGTGTGTGTAAGCAGTAGTAGTTATGCTGTGTGGGAGGAGGAACAAAATGTTTTTCTCCTCTCCTAGAGTTGTCTTCTTTCCAGTTAACTTGTTTATAGCAATATTAAATTATTATTTTACCACAGGAATGCATAAGCAGTTTTCAGTGTCACAGTCAGAGTATTTGAATCAGCCTGATCCCTGTCTGAACCACTGTTTACAAAAATGCAGGAAATGATGCAGAGGTTATTTGAAAAGCATTGTATCAAATGATCGATCGATTGAAAACATGAGCCTTTTTGACATGTTGCGTGTAATATAGTGCGGTCAATACAACAATGAGAAACAAAATAAGAGGGATCATACAAAATGCATGTCATTTTTTATTTAGTACTGACCTGTAAAAGATATTTCACATAAAATATGTTTACATATAGTCCACAAAAGAAAATAATAGATGAATTTATAAAAATGACTCAAAAGTTTACACACACTTGATTCTTAATACTGTGTTCTTACCTGAATGATACCTGCAGCTGTTTTTTTTTTTTTTTTTTTTTTTTGTTTAGTGATAGTTGTTCATGAGTTCCTTAGTTAAACTGTCTGCTGTTCTTTAAAAAATTCTTTAGGTCCCACAAATTCTTTGGTTTTTCAGGATTTTTGTGGATTTGAACCCTTTCCAACAATGACTGTATGATTTTGAGATCCATCTTTTCACACTGAGGACAACTGAGGGACTCATATGCAACTATTACAAAAGGTTCAAACACTCACTGATGCTTCAGAAGGAAAAACCATGCATTGCGAACAGGGGGTGAAAACTTTTAAATAGAAGGACGATGTGTTTTCTTATTTTGCCTAAATATCTTTTTTTTTTTTTTTTTAATTTAGTACTGCCCTTCAGAATCTACAGAAGATACTTACATGTATTACAGAAGACAAAATAAGTTCCATTTACCCTGAACTTCAAATTCAAAAAGTTTTCACCCCCAGGTCTTAATGCATTGTTTTTCCTTCTGAAGCATCAGTGAGCGTTTGGACCTTCTGTAATAGTTGCATAAGAGTCCCTCAGTTCAAATGGAAAGGGTTCAAATACACAAAAATGCTAAAAAACCAAAGAATTTGTGGGACCTGAAGGATTTTTCTGAAGAACAGCGGGCAGTTTAACTGTTCAGGACAAACAAGAAACTCATGAACAACTATCACTAAACAAATAAAAACAAAACTGTGGATCATGCAGGTAACAACAGTATTAGGAATCAATTTTTATTAATTCAACAAATATTTTCACTTGTGGACTATATGTAAACAACTGTGAAATATCTTATTCAGGTCAGTACTAAATAATAATAAAGTAATAAATAACATGCATTTTGTAAAATCCCTCTTATTTTGGTAAGATAATTAACATTTTGCAGATTATGCAAGGTGTATGTAAACTTTTGACTTCAACTGTATATACGTTTAAACCACAAATGCTCGTCTTGCACCAGCTTTGCGATGTGTGTCCACGACTTCGTCTGTGTACTTTGGTTCAAAAAGGTAGGGTAGGGTGAAAAGCTACATCTCGTTTTCTCCTTCAACTTCAAAAACATCTGACGTCGTTGTTTTCCCTTTATTGTAAAGGGTGTTTGACTTTCTTTGCACGTACCCTTTGTAAACACTGGGTCGGTACTTCCACCTACAGTATGTCACACGTGACCTTTCCAGTGGGATTACGTAATGCGTGAAGTCGTGGATGCAGTGCTAGTGTAAGATGAGCATTTGTAGTAAAAAAGTATAGAAATTATTTTTTTTTTTTAGAAAAGGATTGATCGTTTTGCTAGATAAGACCCCTATTCCTTGGCTGGGATCGTGTAGAGCCCTTTGAAGCTGCATTGAAAATGCAATTTGGACTTTTAACCCATTGGCTCCCACTGAAGTCTACTAAATGGAGAAAAATCCTGAATGTTTTCCTCAAAAACCTGATGTCTCTGAAAAATGTCTTTTTTGAAATTATTATTTTTTTAAGCTTGCATTTTGGATGTTGGTCAAGTAAAAAAGAGCTGATATTTGTGCCACATATTACCAGTCTACAAAAATTAGAAAACAACATCTTTAATATGACACATGGGGTTGTAAAGTTAGTAATACAACTGAAAGAGCAATACTTGTTGTCTGTCAAATAGGAAATGAGGTTTTAATGAGTTTAGAGTTTGACTAATTTGTGACCCATTTTTTTATTTGCATGTGTGTTGCAGAGTAAAGAAATTGGCATTCAGATGCACGAGGAGCTGGTGAAAGTGACAAACGAGCTGTATACTGTGAGTATAATGTCTCTCAACCTCTCTCTCTTTATTTTTCCTTCTCTATTTTTCTCGCTCTCCCTCTGAATGGAGCTCTCACCCGCTGTGTCCTGCCATGTACCATGGAAACGCTGACTCTCTGGCCAAGAACAAAAACAGTTTGGCTGCGCGACAGTTTGGAGAAGAAAGAAACTGTTGCTTCACATAGTTTTCTATTAAAGGATGGGAAACTGAATCAAGGGATTTATTTATTTTTTTTTTTTGAGGGAGCAGTAGAAGTGGTACTATTCGCGATAGTGCTAGTGATGGGAAAATAGTAGATTAATAGAGCTCCTATGATGTTGTCTGTTTTTAAGCTCTATAGTAGTCACATCTTAAGTCGCCTCCACATTGCATTTTAATATGCTTCAGAATGTGGGTCATTAGAAGCCGAAATCCTTGCTTTAGTTTCTCTTACATCAACCAATGCAGGCTCACTCTTTGGGCCTCTCAGTTTTTCTCCCTGGATGAAATCCAAGCCACCTCTGCAGAGGAGCAGGCTGAGATTAATGTTGTCATCCGTGACATGACAGGACATCAGAGGGAGATTCTTCTCCATCGCCCGACCTATTCCAGATGTCACCTTTTGCATCTTTATGCAGGTGGCATAGTAAAAAAATCTCACCCGTATCTCTGGATACAACTAAGGTTGTAAATTGCAGTATCATAAAAGTCTAAAATTTGGTTGTACTCCACCTACCATAAAGATGTGAAACTAAAAAACACACTCCTAAGCCATTCTTAAATCCCTACGAGTGCAGATATGAGGCGTATGAATGAGGAAGACATTGTTCCTTCCTTTAAACTGTTGAAACGCACACATATGCGGTTTGGGATCTGGTGCTCTGACGCTGATGTGTTTCAAGGTCACTGACAGGGAGTGTAATGTATCGCTGGAGAAGACATGGGAGAGGATCATTATCCTTTCCCTGCCACCCTTCCTCTTTCCTCTTTTTTTTCCTCAAATAGAGCCTGTCAGGATACCGAATCCCTGCAGAAAGAGCCAAATTATTATGTTCTGCATCACTGTGGTCACAAAATATTTAGTATGTCATTTCTCTGCTAAGTAGACACAGAAATGTGGGCTTTTGTCTTATACTGTATTATTAGAGTATAGGCTGTGTGCAGTTTTATCAGTTTTGATGATATATATGTATGTATCAGAGGTCACGTTAACTGAAAATTCTCCGTCATTGACGGAAATTTTTTTATCGGTGACGGAAAAATCTAAAGGCCGTCCGTCATTTTGACAGATTACACTGAGGGTGATCTATTGTCAATTGTAGCTGTAATTCCCACCCCGGTCCAGTTGGTGGCGAGTGCGCTGCAGTGTGGCAGCAGAGCAGGGGATGCAGAACAAAAACGAAACTATCCCGAATGTTTTTCTATGCGTTTGATTACGAGCAGGCAAGTACACAGAAGCTACAATGATTTATCACGCCACATTAAAGAGCGCCAAAACGGTATTTATTGCTTGAATTTCCTAAGGAAATTGACAGAATTTGAAATCTGAAACTTTGTTTCATATCAAAATTAACACTAAGCCTAGCCTCTTGCTATTTATTGGAAGGAAGACTCAGTACTGTCCATTCATCAACTGAAAACAGCATAAACCAAGAGATCGATTGTCATTTAAGAATTGGTATTGGTTCATTAAAATGAGAATCTATTAAAATTCGGAAATCGATTTTTTTATTTATTTATTTATTTATTTATTTTTACCCAGTCCTAGTGCGTTTTGTTGTTTTTAAACACTGCGCTGTCGTCCTTAAGGTTCATGATTAAAAACGAAAATGTGAACAAAAGTAAAAAAATTAAATGTGTTATTCTAATTAAAATATGAAAATTAAAATGATGGGTAATAATAGATTATGACTGAATTTTCACGACCCTGTCCGTCAAAATGCAGACAATGTTGAAGTCTAGTGCAAACTCTGGTATGTATATATGTGTGTGTGTGTGTGTATGCGTGTTGTTGTGCTCTCGTGAACACACTGACCTGGAAGAGAAGAAATTGTTAAATAAAGTCATTATTTTTGTTTTCTTTGCGCACAAAAAGTATTCTCGTAGCTTTATAACATTATGGCTGAACCGTGTCACATGGACTATTTTAACGATGTCCTTACTACCTTTCTGGGTCTTGAACGTGTCAGTTGCGTTGCTGTCTATGCAGGGACAGAAAGCTCTCGACTTTCATCAAACCTTCATTTGTGTTCCGAAAATGAATGAAGGTCTTACCGGTTTGTAACCACATGACGACATGAGGGTGATTAATTGATGCAATTTTCATTTTTGGGTGAACTATCCCTTTAAATTATTTAGTAGAATGAGGATTATGCTAAACAGTGTTATAAATATAACCGTTTTTCCTCACTTTGCAAACCTCCATGTAACGTTTGCTATGTAGCATAGTGGTTTGCTTCTGATCAACTGTTCTTGATATACAGCTTGACAATAAAAATGAAATAGAGCCTGCACTAGAAGCCTTAAGTATTGATCCCTCTGCCCCTTCCTGTGGTTTGTGTTGATGTGTTCTGAATATCGAATAAGAAACATGAATGTAAAGCTTCTGGCAGTCCCAATGTGCAGTGTGAAATTTCTACATTGGTTTTGCAATGTGTTTGTGAATTAGGATGATCAATGACTCTTGATTGGCTTTCTTGGGTGTCAAAGCAAGGTGCTTCAGGCAAAACCACAGTTTTTTTTTTTTTTTTTGTGCACTGGTCAAATTTGGGAATTTGTGCTATTTTTCTTCCTTAATGTATCAGTCGTTGTTATTCAGACTAGTGGAAAGAAAACATCCAAAATACACCTTTAATTGTTTATTGTCTATTACATTTGTACATTTCAATTAAATTATATATAGGAAGTGCAATATCCACTTCAGCACAGTACATACACCAAACATTCCAATGGTTTGTTTATATATAATTTGCCTGATTTCTATAGCATTTTGTTCCTGAAAACCTGGTGATTTTTCTTGTTCTGATTTATGGAGTGATAAAAAGAGATATCTAAAATCTTCTCTGTAAAACCCTCTCTGTAAAACTCCCTCATGTCAACAAAACAAGCAAGAAAAACAGGAATTTTGAACTGGGCTTAATCTAATATTGAGATTTCTGTTCTAAAATGTATGCAGATGAGTGCATGTCTAATTATATCATGTGTTTAAATTTAACATTTCTGAAAAATTGTAGTACAAGACTGTTGTTTTAATGTACTGTTGTTAATCAGCTGGGGAAAGTATGGTGATATCTTGAGTTCAAGTCAAAAGTTTACAGCAGAATCTGCAAAATGTTAATTATTTTACCAAAATAGGAGGGATCATACAAATAGCATGTTGTTTTTTATTTCGTACTGACTTGAATAAGATATTTCACATAAAAGACATATAAATATAGTCCACAAGAGAAAATAATAGTTGAATTTATTAAAATGATCCCGTTCAAAAGTTTACACACACTTGATTCTTAATACTGTTTTGTTACCTGAATAATCCACAGCTTGTTTTGTGATAGTTCTTCATGAGTCCCTTGTTTGTCCTGAACAGTTAAACTGCCTGCTGTTCTTTAGAAAAATCCTTCAGGTCAGGTCCCACAAATTCTTTGGTTTGTCAGCATTTTTGTTTATTTGAACCCTTTCCAACAATGACTGTATGATATTGAGATCCATCTTTTCACACTGAGGACAACTGAGGGACTCATATGCAACTATTACAGAAGGTTCAAATGCTCACTGATGCTCCCGAAGGAAAAACAATGCATTAAGAGCCAGGGGTGAAAACTTTTGAACAGAATGAAGATGTGTACATTTTTCTTATTTTGCTTAAATATCATATTTTTTTAAATTTAGCACTGCCTTTCAGAAGCTACAGAAGATACTTACATGTTTCCCAGAAGACAAAATAAGTTTCAATTTACCCTGATCTTCAAATTCAAAAAGTTTTCACCCCCCCGGCTCTTAATACATTGTGTTTCCATCTGAAGCATCAGTGAGCGTTTGAACCTTCTATAATAGTTGCATATGAGTCCCTCAGTTGGATCTCAAAATCATAGTCATTGTTGGAAAGGGTTCAAACACACAAAAATGCTGAAAAACCAAGGAATTTGTGGGACCTGAAGGATTTTGTTCAGGACAAACAAGGGACTCATGAACATCTATCAAACAAAAAAACACAGGTGTGGATTGTTCCGGTAACAACAGGTCAGTACTAAATAAAAAATAACATGCATTTTGTATGATCCTTCTTATTTTGGTAAAATAATTAACATTTTGCAGGTTCTGCAAGTTTTTGACTTCAACTGTAGTAATTAAAATGTACTGTCTTGTCTTCTATGTAATCTGCCAATCAGATTGAATGCCAAAATTGCATTTATTCTTTCTAGTTTCATCTGACAAGTTTGAAAAAGTTAAAGTAGTGTTTGCTGTTTTTTGTAATGGAACTGTGGCACACAGTTTGTGGAAAGTGAAAGCTCAGCAGCTTTTGCCAGGGAACAGGGCTATAACAAATGAGAGCTGAGGTACATCGAAATATTGGGTGTGTATTGTATTGGAGAACAGTAATTCTTTTTCTAAATGATAGCAAAACGGCTCATTATAAATTCTGCAGCTTTAAGGAAATTAGTCTATAGTGTAGTGCCCTTGCACGTCTGTACTTGAAGCTCTATTAAACATTCATCTATGCATAAGAATTGGGTGTTGACTTTGTGAGCCCCTCCTCAAAGACATAGACATGTGACTTCATTTTATGTGAATTAAATTTGAAAGACAAGCTAGAATCGCAGAACTTCAAAACCCAAGATATAGTAGGATGCCGTTTCTCTTATATAGCCAGGTTGCATGGTATGGTAAACAAGAGAAATGCTAATACGTTGATTGCAGAAATTAAAGTCCTGCCTTTCTTCCCTATTTTTTATGCTCTGAACAAGATTGTCATTTATTATCATGGTCCTCTGACTCATCAGGGTCTCACACAATGCAGACCCATCAGTCTGATATGATGAATGAGTCTGTTCTGCCCGTTTAGCCAGTCCCAGTCGATCACAAGGTCTTACAAAAGACAGTGTGTTTTTGGCCGGTTGACAGGTAAATAGTTTAGCTGGAATGTCTCAAAATTTTCTGCAGTGTTCAAGTTCAAATGGTAGCAGTTAGGGTGTGTACCGCAGTACAGAGGCACACAGACATGCTCCACGCAGTTTCTGTGGAGATGGAAGTTGTATATAAATCATTGCAAGTTAGTTTAAGGTTTCTGGCTAATGCTCAAATACTGAGCTAATGCGGCTTTGCAAAGGAAAAGAGACTATCCTCGCACAGCTCTCGGACAAACCCAGGCCACAAAACCTCAGGGGAGTGATGCTAGATGTGAGAATAAATGTTTTGTCAGTTCTTCAACCTAAGAATTGTGAGAATGTACTTCATGTGGTCACATGTAAAATAGTGATTTTTTTTTATTTTATTTTAAGGCAAGTATATTACTTTTTATAAAACAGATGGTTTCAACAGTGATGAAATATTTTATTTTATTAATTTAATTAAATTTTATTTTGGTGAAATATTTTCTAATGAATTTGCTTAAAAATAATGTTTTAATAAAAATTGCAGTTTAGTGAGAATGTACTTCATGTGGTCACATGTAAACTAATGTTTTTTTTAAGGCAAGTATATTATTTTTATATAAAACAGATGCTTTCAGCAGTGATTAAATATTTTATTTTATTACTTTTATTTTATTTTATTTTATTTTGGTGAAATATTTTCTAATGAATTTGCTTAAAATGTTATTAAAACATTTGCATAAAGTAAAAATTTAAATAAAAATTACAAGTTAGTGGGAATGTACTTTATGTGGTCACATGTAACTAATGTTTTTTAAAGCAAGTATATTATTTTTTATAAAACAGATGGTTTTAGAAGTGATGACATTTTTATTTTATTTTATTTTATTTTATTTTGTTTTGTTTTGTTTTGTTTTATTTTATTTTATTTTATTTGGGTGAAATATTGCCTAATTTGCTTAAAAATAATATTTTGACAAAAATTGCAATTTAGTGAGAATGTACTTCATGTGTTCACATGTAAATTAGTGTTTTTTTTAAGGCAAGTACATTACCTTTATTAAAACAGTTTCAGCCGTGATGAAATTTATTTTATTTTATTTTATTTTATTTTATTTTATTTTATTTTATTTTATTTTATTTTATTTTATTTTTGGGTGAAATATTTCCTAATGAATTTGCTTAAAAATAATGTTTTAATATTAACTGTAATTTAGTCAAAGCTAAATTGCGTTCGATTATACAAATATAAACAGTTTAGTTAGTTATATAGATAGATTTGACTGTTATTTTATTGAAAATCTGAGTTATAGGTACAGTTTCCGAATTGCTTTCAGCTACTGTTTTTCATAAAACACTATAATTTTTTCAGAAACCATATTTAGTTTGATCTAACCATAAGGAGGAATTATCCATCAGGAAGGTGATCTAACTACAAACTATGGTTATTTTGCAAGCTACTAATTTTATTCAGGGCTGTACCAGAGCAGAATTCACAATTCTATTAAAATCATAGACGTTTTGCATTTTATTTAAATATTTTCCCTAATTAAAACAACATGAAGTTGTAAACCAGAATTACACGTGTTTAAAGAGATCCTACCGCTGTTTCTAATGTCAATCTTGCCTGTAAGCGTTGCTCTTTACAGCTTAGGTCATCTCACCTCAACATGCTTGTAAATACAATTTTGATGCTGGAGGTTTGCCAGCCATGTCCATCAAGCCTGCTTGTAAACATGTTCCTTTGCTGTGTTCTCTTTGAGGGCCATGAGCTGAAGGGTGACAGCTTTGGGAGGAGCTGACTGCTAACCTACATTTTCTCCTGAACTAGAGTACATAGATCCTGTCAAATTTACTCACCAGCTCAGTATTTTTATTCATAATTTCAGGCTGCCTGCAGATTTAGGATGTCACTTTGAGTGTTGCGGTCGTTTTGCGTTTAGCCTGTTTTCTGTCACTGAAAATTGTAAAATGTTGCTGTTTAATTCTGATGGATCAGTTCTTTGGTTATAATGTTACATATATGCTGATGTGTGCAAGGTTTGCATGTAATATTTTAGACTAGTGCATTATAATATTTGACATAAATGTAGCATGCAGCATAGAAGGCGGTTATTTTAATGGTCTCCTCAAACTTGCACACTGCAGATTCTGGCACATTTTGCCCTCCATCAACCTTGTAATGGCTACATCATTTACACAACCACATGTGAACCGGCAGAGTACACCATCTAAGAATCGGTTCGCTTGAAGACATTTCACACATCTGTGTGTTTACTAGACTCTGTTAAAAGAGCTGGTGATCTGTCCTGGAGCCAGACACAGCTTGCACTTCTCTGAGAAACATCCTTCGCATCCTTTTCCTAATGAGCTTGAGGAAACAGCTTTTTCCATCAGGGAATACTAGGGACATTGGGCCTGGATCCTGTGCAACGTTTAATGACTGGAACATGGTATATTAGTTCGGAGAACAAGGCTAATGGTCTAGGTGTATTGAATTTAGAGCATTTAACATGGCTTTAATATGGTATGTCTATATGTGACCCTGGATCACAAAAACCAGTCAAAGTAGCACGGGTGTATTTGTAGCAGTAGCCAACAATACATTGTGTGGTTCAAAACTATACATTTTTCTTTTATGCTAAAAATCATTAGGATATCAAGTAAAGATCATGTTCCATGAAGATATTTTGTAAATTTCCTACTGTAAATATATCAAAACTTAATTTTTGATTAGTAATATGCATTGCATTGCACCTTCTGATTCCAGATTTTCAAATAGTTGCATCTCAGCCAAATATTGTCATATCCTAACAAACCATACATCAGTGGAAAGCTTATTTAATTAAACAATTAAAATATCATGTTTTACACAGAAATATTAAGCAGCGAAACTATTTTCAGCATTGATCATAATGTTTCTTGAGCAGCAAATCAGCATATTAGAATGATTTATGAAGGATTATGTGACACTGAAGAGTAATGATGCCAAAAATGTAAGTTTGCAATCACAGGAATAAGTTGCATTTTTTTTAACATATACTGAAAATGAAAACAGCTATTTTACAGTAATATTTCACAATATTACTGTTTTTACTTCATTTTTGTTTAAATAAATACACCCTTGGTGAACATAAGAAACTTATTTTTAAAATCATTTAAAAAATCTTACAGGCTTTTAAAAAGTAGTGTGTCATATTGCTTTTCATGTTAAATGTTATATTTTCTATTCGAGTTTATGTTCAGAGATAAGATTGTAAGTAATAACAATCTGTGTAAGTATTTGCTCTGAATTTTATTCTTTATTGAAAATCAACATTTTTTTCAAGATTTGACAGATTATTAACATTTTTGATCATTTTTAATATTCTAAAACTGCCTTTTTGGGTAGTACATGTACACATAATTATAGTTACTTTAATCGGTTATGAAATTCATTAAATGATGCATTGAATTTGCCTTTTTGTGATTGCTACAATCCTAATAAGTAAATCATTCACAAGTGAACATGTGTTCCACAAAAGAAAGAAAACTTTATGTTTCGAGAATGACATGAGGGTGAAGATAATGTCAGAATTTACATTTTGGATAAACATTTCCTTTTATAGGTTAAAGGATTAGTTCATGTCTAGAATAAAACATTCTGGATAATTTACTCACCCTCATGTCATTCAAGATATTTATGTCTTTCTTTCTTTAGTCGCAAATCCTGGAAAACATTCCAGGATTTTTCTCCATATAGTGGACTTCAGTGGTGGCCAGCAGGTTAAAGGTCCAACCTGCAGTTTCAGTGTCACTTCAAAGGACTCTACACGATCCCAGCTAAGGAATAAGGTCTTATCTAGTGAAACGATCTGTCATTTTCTTTAAAAAAAAATTGTAATTTATTTACTTTTAGGCACAAATGCTCACTACGTCGGAAGTACCGACGTAGTGTTTACAAAGCAAACGTGCAAAGAAAGTCAAACGCGCTTTACAAAAAAAGGTAGTACAAAGATGTCAGATGATTTTGAAGTTGGAGGGAAAAATAAGATGGAGGTTTTGGTCCTACCTTTTTAAATCGAAGGACACAGATGACCTTTCCAACGTGATTACGTAATGCGTGAAGTCACTGACATGCATCGCAGAACTAGTGCGAGATGAGCATTTGTGGTTAAAAAGTATATAAATATTTATTTTATTTAGAAAATGACAGATCGTTTCGCTAGAGAAGACCCTTATTCTTCATCTGGGATCATGTAGAGCCCTTTGAAGCTGCATTGAAACTGCAATTTGGACCTTCAAACCATTGGCCACCATTGAAGTCCACTATATGGAGAAAAATCCTGAAATTTTTTTCCTCAAAAACCTTCATTTATTTTCGACTGAAGAAAGAAAAACTTGGGGGTGAGTAAATTAGAAGGAAATTTTTATTCCAGAAGTGAACTAATCCTTTAAGCTTCAATGCCATAAATTTGAGACAGAAGCTGTTTGTCCAAATAATGGACAATTGTGGACAACCTGCTCGCAGGCAATTATTTTTGCCATTTAATTTCATATTGTATTAGCGCAAGCACATTTCACCTTTAAATCACAGAGGAAGAAGCACTAAAAGCATGCATAGTGCCATCGTGCGGACGCACTTGCTGACCTCTGCTGGAACGATCAGATGATCTGTGGGTGTAAAGTTAGAGTGAAATAGCTGAGTGTATGTACATCAGTGTCAGGGTCGGTGCAGAATAGCAGTCTGTGGACGCCTGCAGGCTGGCTGATTTAATAAGGCTTTTATTGAAAACACCATCAGACAGGCATCTGCCGGCTATAAGGAGCGGAATAAAGCCGGGCAGTGGTGCAGAGAGCCCCCCTCCCCTTTCACTTGCTCTGCTCTATTGTTTGAGCAGAGAGGATAATAGGGGTTGAATAGCCGACTGGGTCACACCAATCAGACATGAGGTAAAACAGTTTGCGCCGTTGCGAACACCTCAGTCATACAGAGAGCTCTGTCGTCGCAGTCAGCAAAATGTGTGGTTTTGTTTGAATCAGCTTTGTGTTTCATACACACTTCCTTCAGAATCTCATTGTCCTTAGTTCGCCCCCTCCCTCAGCCTCTGTCATCCCAGGCTTGAATGGAAGACTTGGACTTGGTGGAACGAGGCAGGATTATGGATACTTCTGCTGCCAAGTCCATACTCCCATGCATATTCATGAGGTGATCTGCTCTGTAGAGCTGACGGGAATACTACTGATCCTCCTCAACTGAGACCTGCACAGCTTCTCTGGAGTTAAACTAGTTTGGAGATCATTTTAAGGAAGTGTCAGGATTGAGGTGTTTTGTATCACCAAGGAAAACCATAGATGGGCTTCATTTTGAGTAAATGTGAGAATAACATTTACTAAATGTTTCATATAGTTTGGCATTTAAAGCCTTGGGTTGCACTTCATGTTTTCATTTACATTTTTATGAAAATTGAAAGCATTCTAGTATAATTCAGGATTTTGTTCCACATAAACTGGAAGTGTACATTTTGTTACTTCCTTCTGCAAACTCTGCTCCAAGGCTGTGTTTATATGATCTAAAATGCATTAAAGACCGTAACATTACAGTTTATAATAACTGTTTTCTATTTTTATACATTTTAAAATGTAAAGTATTTGTGTGATGGCTAAGCTGAATTTTTAGCAGCCATTACACCAACCATGATAATGAAGTGTCAGCTTCTGTAAAAAATTATATATATATATAGTTAATAGTCTAATATATATATATATATAATATATAATATATATATATATATATATATATATATATATATATGTGTGTGTCTTTTTTAATTTGATTACATTTATTGTTACTTTACTTTTTTTTTTTAGAATTTTCTGAAAATATTCCCCTCCATCATAGATCACATTTGTGCTTTCAGCAAGTTTTGATGTCACTGAGTAATATTTCAGATTTTTCAGTTTTTAATTAATATTAATAATAATATTAATGATGATGATGATGATGATGATGATAATAATAATGATAATAATAATAATAATAATAATAATAATAATAATTATTATTATTATTATTATTATTATTATTATTATTATTATTGTTGTTGTTGTTGTTGTTGCTTTTATTATTATTATATTTTAATACTCTATTTTAAGGTGAAATATTTCAATAGTAATATTGTGTTTAATATTTTAAATGAGTTATAATAAAAGTTAAGCAAATTATATATACAGTAACAACAATAACAATAATTGTATTATTATTTTAATACTATTTTAAAGTGAAATATTTCAATAGTGATATTTTAATAGTATTTTAGTTATATTAAATTAAGAAAATTGTATATCAGTAACAACAGCAATAATTGTATTTTTCTTATACTAATTTTGTTACAGTAAAATATTACAATAGTAATATTTCAGATAATAATAATAATAACAATAATAATAATTATTATTATTATTACATTTTAATACTCTATTTTAAAGTTAAATATTTTAGTAGTAATGTTTTAATATCATTATTTAGTTATAATACTTATATAATACTAGTTAAGAAAATTATATATACAGTATCAACAATAATAATACTTGTATTTTTTTCTTAAATACTAATTTTGTTACAGTAAAATATTACAATAATAATATTTCACATTTTTAATAATAATAATTATTAATTATTAATTATATATATATATATATATATATATATATATATATATATATATCTTTTTTATTAAATTTAGTTTAATTTATTTATTTTTACTTTACTTTTTAATTTTTAGAATTTTCTGAAAGTATTCTCCTCCATCATATATTTGTCAGTACAATGGAATATTATTAGCTTGTTCAAAAATGCTTTTAAAACATAATCACTGAGAGGATCTTTTTCTTTTAAATGGCACTTTTGTGAAGCTGGATTTTCGACCAATGAGATTCCAGAGTGGGCGGAGCTACCAAGTAAAACACAGGAGAAATGACAGTCAAACTACCTGCAAAATATCAACTTGTTTTCACAGCTAGTAAGGGAGTTAGGACAAAAGCTAGTTAGGGAGTTAGGACAAAAGCTGACATGCCTGAGATGTTATCACTACCCGGCTGGTCAGGATACAGTGTGATGCTCTTCTTAATAGTGTTTTATATCATCCTACAGGTGATGAAGACGTATCACATGTACCACACGGAGAGCATCAGTGCAGAAAGCAAGCTGAAGGAGGCCGAGAAACAAGAGGAGAAGCAGTTTAGCAAATCCGGAGACCTCAATGTCAACCTCCTGCGCCACGAGGACCGACCCCAGCGCCGCAGCTCGGTCAGGAAAATTGAGAAGATGAAGGAGAAGGTGAGATTACTCTGGTGAACTAGCGGCCGAGCTCATAACGCTCAGCAGAGTGACTCATAATGCCACCCTGCTTTTATTAAACCAAAGGGCCGTTGCAGCCTAGAATCACATTCATTTCATCTCCAGACACTCTCAAGCAGGATTGTGACCCTTTAAGAAAAAGATTATGTTCTTTCAAGTGCTGTATATTATCTGTGCACAATGGTGGATAAAGCTAGCCTTGTCGCTCCTTGACTTCCTTCGAACGCCACCATGGAAGGAAGTGAAAGCCCATGTTGCATCATCATGATCAATGTCTTTTTATCCAAAGCTACTTTCAGTACTCTTATTAGACAGTTCCCCAGGAGGAACCTTGAGTTAAGTGCCCTTGTTCTTGGTTAAGTGCTCAAAAGCACAATGGTGACGCCTCTTTGCGAGGATCAAACCAGAACACTTCCCAATGCAAACAATGAACTTCGATTG
Organism: Cirrhinus mrigala; assembly: GCA_036247105.1. Taxonomy (NCBI): domain Eukaryota; kingdom Metazoa; phylum Chordata; class Actinopteri; order Cypriniformes; family Cyprinidae; genus Cirrhinus; species Cirrhinus mrigala. The sequence continues at coordinate 26,121,788 of CM070012.1, forward strand.
ACAGTAAATACTCTTCCGCAAAAACTCATCTCTTCAAGTGCTCCAAGTTTAGGTTGCTTATAATATGTATTTGTAAATGCAATATGTGCCAACCTGTATATATATATATACAGTAACAACAATAATTGTATTATTTTTTTCTTAAATACTAATTTTGTTACTTACTAATTTTGTTATTACAGTATATTTCAGATTTGTCTGTTTTTAATTAATAATAATAATAATAATTATTGTTGTTATTGTTGTATTGTTGTTATTATTATTACATTGTAATACTCTATTTTAAGGTGAAATATTTCAATAGTAATATTGTGTTTAATATTTTCTAATAGTTAAAACAAGAAGAAAATAAGAAGAGAACTATATATACAGTAACAACAATAATATTATATTGTATTATTTTTTCTTAAATACTAATTTGGTGACAGTAAAATATAACAGTAGTAATATTTCAGATTTTTCTGTTTTTAAATAACAAAAACAGCATCAATAATAATAATTATAATTCTTATAATAATAATAATAATAGTTATTATTATTATTATTATTATTATTATAGTTAATACTATTTTTAAGTGAATATTTTAATATTATTATAATACAAGTTAATGTGTTTTTTTCTTAAATACTAATTTTGTTACAGTAAAATACAATACAATATTTCAGATTTTTCTCTTTTTAATAACAACAATAATAATAATAATTTTTACAGTAAAATATTAGAAAATTTTATTTCATATTTCATATTTTTCTGTTTTTAATAACAATACTAATAATAATAATAATAATAATAATTATTATTATTATTATTATTATTATTATTATTGAGTATTAACATAAATATAATTTTACATATAACATATATAAATATATAGATATTACTATTACTAATATTACTATAATTATTATAAAAATATAATATAAATATAATGAAATATTTTATTTAATATTTTCATTTAGTTATAATAAAAGTTAGGAAAATTGTATATACATTAACAACAATAATAATACTTGTATTATTTATTTCCTGAATACTAATTTTGTTACAGTAAAATATTACAATCATTTTCAATTTTTAAATAATAATAATAATAATAATAATAAATTTCCGCAATTGTATTATTTACTGTTATTATAGTCATTGATATAATCACATTATAAATCTTTGTCACAATTTTTATTAGGAAAATCCCAATGAGATTTTTTCTCCAAATCGTAGCCCTGTCAGGTTTTTTCCCCCCTTTTCCCCTACACGTAGTAGCAGCACTGCCTTCTTCTTAGTTACCTTCTCATCAGCTCTTAAAAGCAGTGCAGGCACTAAGGTTTGAATGAATCTAATGGATGGGTTTATAAAAATGAATGTGGGCTGAGTTTTATCTAAGAATGGACAATGAGGTCAGTGAGACTGTAGACAGCCTGGAGACTGAATGGCTGACTACTCACACAAACCAGATTCAACATTTCAGGTCAGTGACTTCAGCTGTAAATCATCTAATTCATGCTAATTCATAGCGGGTTCCGTGAACTTACGGGAAGCTAACTCACAGTGACTGTGGCACCGTAAAAAATGTATAAACGAACATTTACGAATATTGTGCTTTTCACACAAGGCAGTTTTCATATGAATGAATTCTGTTTCCTTTACCAGCCAGCTTGCACGCTCTCTCACTTTTGCTCTTTGTGTCGCTCTCTTTCTCTCTCTCTGCTGTTCTCTCTCTCCCACCCTTCCTCCCCTTTCAGGCTGCAATGCGTAGAGATGTTGGCATGAAAGCCACTCAGCCTCACACTATTTATAACCATGGTAGCCATGGATGCTCTGTGTTTCTCTCTGCAGCCTGACCTGATTCTGCAGGCTAGCAGACTCCGACGTGATCTTAGCACACCTGCAAGCCTCAATGGCTTTAATGGACTATCAGTTACTAATGTGTAGTTTGATCATGTGGAAATACATTTTGAATTGCACTTCCAATTGTACAGTAGATTGGAATAAAGGACAATTATGTTTTTTGTCAGAATTCTGCAGTCCTAATTTTAGATTAAATGTTAATATTAAGTAATAAGGGTGATAAAAAAAATATTTAAAAGCCTCATTTGAACTATGATTTGTCCTGCTTTGTAAGCAGTAATTCACCAATTAAAGGGATAGTCCACCCAAAAATGAAAATTCATGTACTCACCGTAATGCCTATTTTAAACGTGAATGACTTTCTTTCTTCTGTGGCTCATAATGGATGATAATTTGAAGAATGTTGGTAGCCAAACAGTTTTGGTTCCCACTGGTTCCCATTGACAAAAAATACAATGGAAGTCATTGGGAACTGAGACTATTTGGTTACCAACATGGTTAAGTTTAAATAATGGTCAGCTTATGTGTTGTTCCCATTATTCATGCTTTTCATAACAGTGACTGTTTAATCAACCTCAACTCATTTGATCAGTATTCAAGCATTTGAACTTACATGTACTAATCACTGGTGTTTGTTCGTCATTTAAGGATTTTGTTTTGTCAATACAATTATGTAGCAGTCAGCTGTTATTAATGATACTAGAGCAGCTGTCTGCTTTGAGTGCTCAAGCTTTTTGATGAAAAATTCAGCAGGACCCAGCTGGAGCTCACAAGCAGATGAGACTCAGTGTCTGTGTCTTGTTTCAATTCACAGAAAACTCTCATATGATATATTATAATTATTCATGCTCGCCGAATTTACCTTTTTTTGTAATGATAAATTTGTTGTTCTGTGCAATTTACATAAACCCAAAAGTTGCTTATTCACACTTCACATTTTTTTTGTCCTCCAAATTAAAATAAAAGCGTAGAAAATGTGCAATATTTCAATGGTAATATTTTATTTAATATTTTTATTTAGTTAAAAGTTAAGATAATTATATATGCAGTAACAACAACAATAATAATTGTATTATTTTTTCTTAAATGCTAATTTTGTTACAGTAAAATATAACAGTACAATATAACAATTATTCTGATTTTGTGTTTTTAAATAAAAACAACAATAATAATAGTAATTATTATTATTATCATTATTATTATATTTTAATAAACAAATTTAATATTATTATATTATATTATATTATATTATATTATATTATATTATATTATATTATAATAATGACAATAATAATTGTATTATTTTTCCTTAAATGCTAATTTTGTGACAGTAAATATTATAATAAAAATTATTATTATTATTATTATTATTATTATTATTATTATTATTATTATATTTGAATACTCTATTTTAAAGTAAAATACTTCAATAACAATATTTTGTTTAATATTTTTATTTAGTTATAATAAAAGTTATGATATATATATATATTAGTAACAATAATAGCAATAATAACAACAATAATAATAATTGTATTTTTTTCCTTAAATGCTAATTTTGTTACAGTAAAATATTACAGTAGTAATATTTCAGATTGCTCCATTTTAATAATAATAATAATAATAATAATATTGTTATTATTATTTTATTTTAAAGTGAATTATTTCAATAGTAATATTTTGTTTCATATTTTCATTTAGTTATAATAAAACTAACTAAATAAAAAAAATATATATATACAGAAACAACAATAATAATTGTATGATTTTTTTATTTAATACAAATTTTTGTTACACTAAAATATTACACTAGTCATTTCAGATTTTTCTGTTTGAAAAATAATATATAAATAATATAAAAATAACATTCTGTTATTTTAATTGATAATTATTTCATTAATAATTATTTTGTATTATTTTAATTAATATATTATTATTGTTATTATTGTCTATTAATATATTTTATATATTAATATTTTATATTAATATTTTTATTTAGTTACAATAAAGTTAAGAATATTATTATTATTATTATTATTATTATTATTATTATTATTATTATTATTATTATTATTATATTGATATAATCACAATCAATCTAATAAAATAAAAGCATTGAAAATGGAAAATTCATCATACTTTTATAATAACCCCTAGGTAAGTTACCTTAAGGTAAATTTAACTCATAAAATTGCACTGTGTTCTCGGGACAAGCATATTTTTCATAAATGTCAGGTTGGGGCAAGTTGTCACACTGGTGTTAGGTATAGTAACGTGCTTTATGTTTTAAATTATTTGATGTACTTTATTAACATTTCTACAGGCTATAATAACGGTTTGATGTTGTATATCGTAAAGTACGTTTTTTACTTGTCCTGAACTGTTAAAAGCTAAAAATACATTAAAGGGATAGTAAATCCCAAAATAAAAGTTCTGTCATTAATTACTCACCCTCACGTCGTTACAAAATCGTCACAAATCTTAATTTGTGTTCCAAAGATGGACGAAGGTCTTACGGGTTTGGAAAAACATGAGGTTGAGTAGTTTTTGGGTGAACTATCCCTTTAAGTCTATAATGCCTTTTAAATATACATATGATGTACATTATAGCTTTATTTTTGACCTCAGAAAATGTTATATAATTCGAGCAAAGACATTCCTCTTAAATTACTGTCCAGTTGATGTTGTGAGAACTTATTCCAGTCTTCCAGCATGACCCGATCACCTCAACAGCTATTTATTATATTAACTGATTTCTTCTCCATTTTGTTTCCTTTTTTCCAGAGGCAAGCCAAGTACTCGGAGAACAAACTGAAATGCACAAAAGCCCGCAACGACTATTTATTGAACCTGGCGGCCACCAACGCCGTGGTGGCGAAATATTACATCCACGACGTTTCGGATATGATTGATGTGAGTATGCACAATGAGGCATGCGTTTGTTTGTGTGTATCAGCTGGGATTCAGACAGTTGAACTGATGAGGGCTCAGCTCCATCTGCTTCTCTTTGCATTGTGGGTGAAGTGTCTCCTTGTTAATATGGTTTGCCTCATTTCGTTTCTCTAAATGTTTGCTTTGCATTAGCTAGAATGTCATTTTTAGTGAATTGGATTTGTGTTCTGATTTCATTCCCGTCTCTCTCCGGTATTTGTGTTTTTATTGAATTATTAATCACCATTACTGTAACCTTCTAATCTGTTTTGCAGCTTCATTCGGCTTCACAAAGGAAGATTAAAACTGTTATTCTGCCAAACCAGAATGATTTTTGTCAGATCTGTAACAAGAAAATTAAATTACTAGCTTAATTGCACATAAACCCTATTAGTGCATTTAATTCATAAAATATTGTTGCGTATACAACAACAGGCTGTCAGTTGCACAAGTATCTGCTGAGACTGGACTGGTGATGTAAAGAATACTGAAATATTTCCCCTGCTAGCTTGTCTCTACTGTCTCTGTCGTGTTAGCATTAGTACGCGCACTGTAGATAAACCAAACCTCTGTGATTTTTGCTGAGAGATGCATAGAGTGTCACATTGCTGTCCGTCAGTACGCTCTGATATCCTGAAGCAATATAAGAAAACATAAAACCACACACACACTTGTACTTCCTGATAACAGCAAAAAGGCGAAGAGGAAACGTAAGCTATTATAGATAACATAGTTATATTGCTCTATGCAAACTACTGCAGTCACATACTGTTTGCATATCTTTGTTTTGTTAGGGAATGTTGTACTGGACGTTAATTTTCTATGCTGTCTGGATTTGTTTTGTATTGAAACAGATGTAAATCCCAAAGTCAGTTAACAGGTTTAAGTTGGAAGAACTCTGTAAAGGGTTCTCAGTTAGGTTGTTGATATAGGTTTACCTTCAAAACCACTAATTGCTAGAAACCGCCAAACCAAAACTCACAGAACTCCCACACACACCATTGGGTATATAGAAATTCATGTGGTACTTGTGGCCTGCCGTTGTGAATTACTGTAGGATGCCAGGTTACCTTGTACCAGAAATTTACGGTTTGCTAGCTGATCCAAAAAATCATTAGTGCCTCCAACTATGGTACTGGTGCTTCGATTAAATAATTTGTTCTGCTTAATTAATTTGTTCTTTGTTCTGCTTTTTATTTATTTATTTATTTGTTTGTTTGTTTGTTTGTTTGTTTCTGCTTTGTTTTGATTGACAGTCAGTGAAGAACATATGAACATTATTTTATTTATTTTATTTTATTTTATTTTATTTTTTGCTTTGTTTTGTTTTTGGCTTTTGGTTTTGCTTTGTTCTGATTTATTTATTTATTTTACATTGTTTTTGTTTTGTTCTGATTTATATTATTTGTTTATTTTTTGCTTTGTTCTGCTTTTTATTTATTTATTTGTTCGTTTGTTTATTGCTGCTTTGTTTTGTTTTTAGTTTTTGTTTTGTTTTGTTTTGTTTTGATTCACAATCAGTGAAGAACATATTAACTTTATTTTATTTTTTTGCTTTGTTTTGTTTTGTTTTTGGCTTTTGGTTTTTGGTTTTGCTTTGTTGTTTCTTTCTTTCTCTTTTTTTCATTGCATTTCCAAATATAACTATACAGTTAAAAATAATCCTCTGTAGGACAAACCTTTTACTTTTAAGTGTGCAGGGTCAGAAGTAGGGCAGGTCTGTTATGTTTGATAACTTTTCAGAGAGACTGACAGTGAACAAAAGGTAAACAGGTTTATTCAAACAATTCGGTCATGGCAACCCTTGCTAACCCCAATACACAGTAGAAGTTGAGCAATGATTTTCTGCTTTAGACTGAAATATGTTTGTCTTAGGGCAAATAGTGGTTTCAGTATTGCTGGTGGACACACTGAATTATTTTAAATCATCTCTGATTATTACAAAATGCTGATAATTTGCACCAGTGGTGTTATTGGGCCAAGAATGCGTAAATGCAAAATATAAACTTGGTGATATTCCTGTGCTACATTTTTGCCAGTGTACACATCCTCTCTTGTGGCTTTGTAATGCTAAATAGATTGTGCCACAGGCTACGACCGTCTAGTGTTTGCACTCAGACCCTTTAAAGCATAATATATGGATTTACAGTCCAATAGAGCGATAACTGCCTCGTCGCAATGACTCATAGAGGTTTAAAGTTTCCCTCCAGCAAATTTAAACTTGCTCCACATTGCTAAAAGAGGTTAGTCGCACATTTGTTGCACGTTTAAACTAATTAGCTAAGATATCCCACTGTGCTTGTTCTTCTAATTATAGATACTGACGATCTCGATTCTCCACAGGATGAAATTCTCTCATTTAGATCATGTCATTTTAATGACACTGCGATCCATGGAGACACTGGAGATGCTACCTGTCTTACAGTTCGTCCTGTTAGAGTGAAATGTGAAATCTCACCACTGCTAAAAATAGGCATCACCATGGAAACATTTTGGCAAATAAAATTTCATTTGTACTGGAAGAAAGATTGGATTTGTGCTCATCTAAATGTCATTCAGGCTTGCTGTGAGATATTTTATCTCTCATCCTTCATTTTTCTTCTTGCCACAGTGCTGTGACCTCGGATATCATGCTAGCTTGGCACGCACGTTAAGGACGTATCTGTCCGCTGAGTATAACCTGGAGACCTCTCGCCACGAGGGTCTGGACATCATTGAGAATGCTGTGGACAACCTGGACCCTCGTAGCGACAAGCACAAGATCATGGACATGTACAATCAGGTCTTCTGCCCACCCATGCGCTTCGAGTTTCTGCCGCACATGGGAGATGAGGTATTAAGCCTTCAACTTACCCAATAACATCTTATCAGAACAGTTCACCCAAAAATTAAATTTTGGTGTTATTTACTCACCGTCAAGTCTCTCCAAACTTTATGACTTTCTCATGTAGAACACAAAAGTAGATTTTTAAAGATTATCTGTTTTCAATATAATGAAGTATAATCCAAAAATACTGTAGAAGTTACATTTAAGTGGTCCATATCACTTGTATTGCAAGTTATACGCTAACTTGCTTTGTCTTGCACAAATGCAAAGATAGATATAGAGCGAGAGAGTCTCATATACCATGCAGAATTGATGCACTACATGTAAACGATATTCTTTGTTGTATTTTCCTGTCTAAATAATGGAGTTCCTTTGGAATTCTTCAGCTTTTAAGAACTGCCGGTTTCTCTGGTAGTAGGCGGGACTAATGCACAAACGGCAATCTCATTGGCTGGCGCTCACCTGTTATCATCCCTGTTTTGATTTCACCAAATCAGTTTGAGCGAATGCAGACAACGTGATTAATATTCATGAACTCAGCAGCTTATTAATTCTTAGTGCGTTTTATATTGTTAGTAGTAGAATTTGTTGTAGTTTTGTTATCTTATTAGTATTAGTTTTAGTTTTTTTTTTTAATAGAAACACTAAATGACAAACAATATCTTAAGCAGCTCCACCAGTCCTAAGTTCAGATAACATGACAAATATGCATTCATATGCATTCAACACAGTAGTTACTTTCCCTGGTACTTAGTTATTTTATAATGATGTACGTCTTGGTTACGTATGTAACCCTCGTTTCTTGAAGGAGGGAACGGAGACGTCATGTTGGTGACCAACGAATTGTCACCGACGTGACTCGAAGTGACCGACTGAATGGGGAAACTCAGTTACTAACTCAGCTACTATTTGTGAGAAGTAACTAGTAACTGTAACTAATTACTTCTTAAAGTAACATGCCTAACACTGGTTATTATTGGGTTTGGAAAGACATGAGGGTAAGCAATGACGGAATATTCATTTTTCATTGAACTGTCCTTTCAAGAATAATAATATACTAAATGTTTGTTTGAAAATCTGAGATGTCCTTGGACCAGTTTTGAAATAATAATATACTAAATGTTTATTGAAAATCTAAGAGATGTCCTTGGACCAGTTTTGGGGGCAGTGCATTACAAGTAACACAAGTTATGTAATCAGATTACTTATCCCAAATAACTAATAAAGTAAGGGATTACTCTTAAATTTACAAAAAATAAATGAATCTGACAAAAAGTAATGCAAAAGTAACGTAATCCATTACTTTCCATAAAAAGTAATGCAGTTAGTTACTTTTCATGGAGTAACACAATATTGTAATGCATTACTTTTAAAAGTAACTTTCCCCAACAGTGATCATGACAGAGATAAACTTGTTTTTGTGCATCTCAGGTGTGCCAGGTGAGCGCTCAGCAGCCTGTTCAGACCGAACTTCTGATGCGTTACCACCAGCTGCAGTCCCGCTTGGCCACGCTCAAGATTGAGAATGAGGAGGTAAGAATCATCACAGTTACTACATGCAACGTTTTATCATCCACCTCTCATTAATAATTATTTAGTCTAAGATGCCACAACCAAAGGCCATTCACTGACTGAGATGCATAATACATACTAAAGTAATTGCCAGCTCCAATCTGATTGACTGGTTTTATCCAATTTCCAAAAAGTCAGAGTGTGCCGGTCTTTATCAGTGTGCTGGGAAACAAAGTAACGCTACAGTAACTTTACCGATACGGCACCAGGCAGCTGCACCGTATGCTTCAGTGAAAGATCTACTTGTTTGATTCCGTTTTTGTGGTTTAGGGCTTTGAATCTTGAGAGATATTCAGAGCTTGTTAGAGCACTGATGTATAATCCGCTTTGTTCTCAAAGTTATATCTGATTTCAGATTTAAACCAAACATACAGAAGAACTAGTTGGTTGATTTACAGTGTCAGTCAGATGACTCTAAGTGGGCAGGTCTGTGCTAAAACAAACTACAAAGTGGACCCATAAGCCGAACCCATAAGATGAAACTAATGAAACATGAAATTCAAATCATATTTATTTTTTTTAGATCATGTTATGGGTCCATCCTAGATCATCGGTTCATGTCGCATTAATCAAGTTCGGTGAAATCTGTGTGGGGAAATTCTTTTGTAATGACTGGAAAATTTGTGGAAAAGGTGACTTCACCTTTATTTCTATAAGATAAAAAATAATGTTTTCACAGTTGAAATAGTTAACGCTGTGTCATTCTAAACCCTGGGTAAATGAAATCCTGGTTGTCTTGTTTTACATTTCCCATTGCTCATAATTCACCTAGGGTTAAAGGGATAGTTTACCCAAAAAAAAATTCTGTCATTCATTACTCTCTCTCATGTCGTTCCAAACCTGTAAAACCTTTGTTCATCTTCAGAACACAAATGAAGATATTTTTGCGTAGACAACAATGCAACTGACACGTTTAAGGCCCAGAAAGGTGGTAAGAGCATTGTTAAAATAGTCCATGTAACATCAGTGGTACAACCGTAATTTTATAAAGCTACAAGAATACTTTTTTTGTGTAAAAAACCATAAATAATGAAATAAAGATCGATTGTGATTTAAGAATTGATATTGGTTCTTTATAATGGGAACAATGTTGGGCAGTAACGCATTACTTTGTAACGCGTTACTGTAATTTGATTATTTTTTTAGTAACGGAGTAATTTAACTCAATATAATTTCCAAATTAGTAATTAGAGTATAGTTACAAGCATGCTTTACCGCTGCGTTACATAATTGGCGACAGAATGTGATTTATCATGTAGATTGTAAAAAGGGTGTTGGCTAGCACATGCAACGTCCTTTACCTGAGAACTGCTTTGACAGGAAAGCGCCTGTGAGGCGGATACTACCAATAAAAACAGCCAGCATGGAGAGAGGAAAGCATGCGTTCTGTAGCTGGAAATACAATCATTATTTTTAGTTTATTTCTGTCAAAGGCGAGAACATTATTGTGCGTTGTCAATTGGAGGGGAAGAGATCCTTTTCAACCGTGAAAAACTCCTTGTCCAATTTAAAACCTCTGAAAGGGAAGCACGGCACATTAAAACTTATTGAGAACGCACCGGGTGCGGAGAGCAACGGACCAGCTTCTATTGTCGTACCGCGCCGCTCTCTGTTGCGTCCAGTCCAGCGAGAGTGGTCTCTAATCCACTGGCACTGGACTCGACGCAACAGAGAGTACAAGACTCGCACAGTACAAGACTCGATGGGCGAGTGCGGGCGCGGGCAGGCAGAGACTCGTGTGTGTGCAGGATGCGATAGAATAAAATGATTTGCCGGACTCCCGCAAAATAGAACTGTCTAAACATAAAATATCTAAAACAAATTAATTGCTATTCATGTATTGCACAAAAGCAACAAGAACAACTAATATAAAACAAAAAGGATTAACACACTTAAGCATAGGCAGAGTTTCTATTTATAACGTGTTTGCAGCGTTGAACAATGTTGATTTCTGAAATGCAATGGACAATCAGAGAATCCACTCACCGCTCGAAATGCCGTGCATTGTGCAACCACGCACACAGCAGCCTATTGCTTTTAGTTAAAATAACAGCGGTTTGTGAATGTTGATGCTTTAATAACAAATATTTTATCGGAGCGTTTATGCTGGGATGGTAGGCAGCACACAAGTTCACTATTTCACGTAAATTTTGTGGATGTACAGGAAAAAAAAAAGTAAAGTAACGAGTAATGTAACTAATTACTTTTGAAATAAAGTAATCAGAACAGTAATTTGATTACTTTTCAAAGGAGTAATCATTAATCAGTAATTTAATTACATTTTCAGAGTAACTTGCCCAACACTGAATGGGAATCTATTAAAATCGAGAAACCAATTTTTTGTTTTGTTTTGTTTGTTTACCCAGCCCTAGTGTATTTTGTTGTTTTTAAACACTCCGCTGTCGTCCTGTAAGTTCATGATTAAGAATGCAAATGTGAACAAAAAATAAAAGCAATTAAATCTGTTATTCTACTTAAAATATTAAAGTTAAAATGACGGGTAATAATGGATTATGATGGAATTTTTATGACCATTTCCATCAAAATGATGGACAGTGTTAAAGTTTCTTTAACACTCAGTGTTAAAACAATTTCTTTACGACTGAAGAAAGAAAGACATGAACATCTTGGATGACAAGGGGGTAAATACATTATATGTAAATCTTTGTTTTGGCAGTGGACTTCTCCTTTAAAAGCAGGCTATGAAACGACAATATGCCAGGGTTAAGCGTGGTGTAAAAAGCTTGAATGTCTTCATTAATCTTTGAAAGAAAGAAAGTTCCTTTTAATCTGATGTGATCAAGCCCGCTTACAGTTTACTTTTCAATCCCTCTGCTTCAAGCACATGATGTCATTTTATAGAAGTAAAATAGGTTGTGAGCTCAGTTTCCTGTTGACTTTAACATCAGATCTGCTATACAGATCCCGCTGGTGCAACCACATGCTTTGGAAACTGTTGAGTTTTATTTACACCTGCTCAGTGTAAAGATTCATTGGCTTCTTTAGTGTGAGTCATCACTCTGCTGAGAGACCAACAGCCTCTCTCACACGAGTCTTTAGCACTCAAAGAGCCCTCGGCTTTACTCACATACTTTTTTTAAAACCATTTTTAAAGCACTCCAGAGAATACTCCAGCCTAGCAATCAAACTCATTGCAATTTAGTCCATCTTTCCTGGGAACCAAGAGTGTATTTTTAGCATTCTCATCTGTTAATGGTGTGTTTCTTTTGGGATGGAACCGTTATCTCCATGTTTGGTCTTTGTCTTGGGAGACTCAAACACTGCTCGACCGACTAAGTGTATGCAGGTGCTAATGGACTTTGTAATAGCTCCCGTCTGTGCGTATTGATGATTTCATCTCGCCCTTATCACTTTGTGTCTCATAACCAGCTAATAATTGATGATTTTGTGTCATGTAGGAAATGTGCCACATTAATCTGTGAGGGCCTGGGGCCAATTCACACACAGCGTTCAGACAATCCCTGATTTCGTACATCTTTGGTCCTGGGGTCAAATCTATAGAGGTTTATGAAATTTCAGAGCTGTAGTATATATACAAATAGCACTTATGGTTTGGCTACGTTGGCTGTATTCAAAATAGGTGAAATAGATTCAGATCTTTGCTTCACTGCTCAGTTTTGAGGTTTTAATAACTTTGCCTGCATAAGCATTCAAGTACACAGCAACACATTTAAGACTGTGGGTGTATATGTATCATAGTGACACACAGATGCTTAGTTGAAGCTCATTTTACACTTCTTTCTTTCAGTGATTTGTTTTCTGAGCTGGTGTACTACACAAATACTTTTATTTGGAAGTTTAACCCATTTTTTTGAGTCTCTCAATATTCTTAAACTCATATTGTGAGTTTGAATATTTCACAGAGGCACATACCTGTTATTGCAAACCTGTTATTGCAAACAATAAGTGCTTTTTCAACGACAGTGTGCACAGAAAATTTTATTTTGAAAGTATTATAAAAGTGTCCACAATATATTCCAGGGTTTAACAATGAAGATTTTTTGTGTTTTGTTGGGCCAGTATTTCTTTTTTCCTCTCCCTGCTAACATTATATGACAACAATAGAAAATCTATGCTTAATATTATAACATTTTTTGTATGTATACAAAAGAAATATGTAATATTTAAAATAATAGAAGCCAGGTTCCACCTCAGGAAAAAAAATTGTGAGTTGCATCTCACAATGTGACTTCCTTTCTTATTTTAAACTGTCATAATTGCCTTTTTGACACTGAGACAGAAACAGATTTCCATGTATTACTTCATGACTGCTACAAATTTGTGAATACACTTGAATCATTACTGATTTGGGTGTAAATTTAAACTTATTCTAACTGATGCTTCCAAGATTATGCTCGCTATCAAAAGCATTATTTAAAAAAAATGAAATAATATTACAATTTAAAATAACAGTTTTATATTTTAATATATTTTAAAATGTAATTTATTTATGTAATGAAACACTGAATTTTTAGCAGCCATTACTTCAGTCTTCTTATCACAGACATCACACACAACCCAATTTTGGTTATTTGGCAACCCAGCGCTGGGTAAATATCGGACAGAACACATGCTGGATTATTTTGACCCAGCTGGTTGGGTTAAATGTTTTTACCAAACATGCTGGGTTATTTTATTTAAGTCAGCTATTGTTTAAAAATTATTATATTGCTGGTTTAAAATGGATTGGAACTTATAAAAACACACACAGAATTACAAGAGGCAACAGCAATAATCAAAAGATGAATATTTATTTTTAAGCAAGAACACATGGACAAAATACAACACAAATGTAATTTATTTGGGTAAATACAGCATAGTTTACAATATTACATACATTTAAACTCATTTAACAAGCATTTTAGACATTTAAAATGTAACATTTATAAGTAGAATTTTAATTTTAGCGTATTCAGTCGTTCTCTGTAATCGCTTTTTACCGAAATAGCTCTAATTTTCGTGCCGATGTGTGTCGCCGAAATCTGAGCCGGTTTGAACATTTTTTTTCAACTTTTCATTTTTCGTCTGTCTTTGTACACGATGTAACTACAGAAGAGAAGTTTTAAATAGGAAAAATATCGAAACTCTTTGGTCATTTTTGAGCGAGATGCTAAGGGTGTCTAATCGGATTCAGTGATCTTTGCCAAGCTATGCTAAAAGTGCTACCACCAGACCCGGAGATTGGCTGAATGAATTTGAAAACGGTAAAACTCAACTGTTTAACTCTAGGGGAGTTGGAAAATGAGCCTATTTTTAAAAAAAAGTGGAGTGTTCGCCTTTAACTTCTAACTTCGGACAGCGGCCTCGCGTTTCACTCATAGCTGAAAGATGCCATGACTGACTCCAAAAACTGTCCATAAACAAACAGTACTGACATTAGAGAACATATTTTAAGATTAAACTCAGTGCAGTAACGAATAAAATCCATTTATATTATGTAAAGCAAAAGGCGTTTCCATCCTGTGACTGAGATCTCGTCCTTAAGTTGCGTTGCGTAAAATAATACAATTTACAGCACAGTAAAGACTTTATAAATTAAATAAAATGTACACAAACCCTTATTTCGCTGAAGAAGTGCAAAACGGTGGCATTGAGAACCGCTCTCTCCTGTAGAGGACTCAAAAAGCCCGCGCTCTGACTGACTGTAACTCAGCAGCTGGGTTGTTTCTTTAGAGTCAGGCTCAACCAAGCGGTTGCGTAGTAAAAAAATGACCCAGAAACTTAATTACAGAAAAACTACGCAGCACATGGGTAAAAAATATTAAAAATAACCCAATAAAATTACCCAACATGTTGAACCCAGTATTTGGGTTTAAAAAAATAACCCAGCACTTGCATAAAAATATTAAAAATAACCCAATAAAATGACCCAACGGGCTGAACCCAGCATTTGGGTTAATAAAATAACCCAGCATTTTTTTAGAGTGCATGATCTTTCCAAAATCATTCTAATATGCTAATTTGATTCTTAAGAAACATTTAATTTTAGTGTGAATGTTCACACTAAAAAGAAAATCAATTAAAAAGAACAGCATTCATTCAATACTGTCACTTTTAATCTATTCAAAGAATCCTTGCTGAAAGAAGCTATACATTTCTATTAAAATAACCCTTATTGACCCTAAACTTTTAAATAGTATTGTAAATGTTACATAATTTATGTTCCTTAAGTTCATACTTGTCTCTCCTTCACCTCAACTGAGTCCCTGCTATGTTTAATTAGGTGCGCAAGACTCTGGATGCCACCATGCAGACCTTACAAGACATGCTGACAGTGGAGGACTTTGATGTATCAGACGCCTTCCAGCACAGCCGATCCACGGAGTCCATCAAATCCGTGGCTTCCGAGAGTTACATGAGCAAATTAAACATTGCTAAGAGACGAGCCAATCAGCAGGAGACAGAAGTCTTCTACTTCACTGTGAGTGGCTGTATTTTCTCAAACCATAACCAAGTCATTATTTTTATCCCATTTTTATATAACATTCAGTGAGTGGCATATAAAATGAATTGCGATTTTATTAATCAGCATGTTTTTTGTGGACATAAAATAACAAAACCTCACATTCTCCATTTATAATATATATTTTTTTTAAAATAAAGATGAAGTCCAGGTCCTCAGGTTTTCTAGACTATCAGTAGATCTTTTAATACATGGTTTTCATCAAAATCGTCTCTGCAAAACACTGATATAAAAGTCTACTCGGCCAGTCCTATCTTTCTGTCCAAACTCAGTCATCACGTACGAATCCGCAAAACATTCGTGACAAGGCCCATGCCTCACCAATGAGACGGAAATTAAATCCTCCTATTGGAACAGATTGAATTTGCGGCGTGCAAAGTACAGCAAAATCTGTTCTTTGTTGCCCACAGCACACATCACTCCCCTGTTTTAGTCACATCCTATTAAAATCATTAGCTCACTGACGCCTTCATCTGTGTCGCAGAAATTCAAGGAGTACCTGAACGGCAGTAACCTCATCATTAAGCTGCAGGCCAAGCATGACCTGCTGAAACAGACTCTGGGGGAAGGTGAGTTGTCTGTTTATTAAATACTTTTCTCTGCGCTCTCTGGAAATGCTGAGCATCAGCTAAGCCTCTGGCATCTAATTGCAACTTTGGTCACGGTTGGACATAAAATTGAAAGTCGTAGTTTAATAGCAAATTCAAAATGTTTGTATAATGAATGTATCTAAACTAACTGGACTTTCTTTCTTTCTTCGAAAAGAAATTAAAGTTTTTGAGGAAAACATTCTAGGATTTTTCTCCATATAGTGGACTTTAATGGGGGTCAGCAGGTTGATATATAATGCAGCAATGCAGCTTAAAAGGACTCTACACAATCCCAACCGAAGAATAAGGGTCTTGAAAATCGGAAAAATATAAATATAAAATATACATTTTTATTTTTTTTCAAAAATGACGGATTGTTTAGCTAGGTATGACCCTCCTTGGCTCAGATCACTGTAAAAAATAAAAAACACAATTTGTTGAGTCAGCTTAAAATAATTTGTTACCCTGCTGCCTTAAAATTTTAAGTTCAGTCAACTAAAATAAGTTTAGTCAACTTGAAATGTTAAGTTGTACTAAGTAACAACTTAGATATTTGTGTTTGCTAAACTTAACAGATGGGTAAGTAACCCAGCTGCCTTGAAATTTTAAGTTGATTCAACTCAAATATCTAAGTTGTCACTTAGTATAATTTAACTTTTCAAGTTGAATAAACTTTTTTTGAGTTGACTGAACTTAAAATTTTAAGGCAGCCAGGTTACAAATTATTTTAAGTTGACTCAACAAATAGTTTTTTACAGTGTAGAGCCCTTTGAAGCTGCATTCAAATTTGGACCTTTAACCCACTTATCCCCATTGAAGTCCACTATATGGAGAAAAATCCGGGAACATTTTTCTTAAAAAATGTCATTTCTTTTCAGCTGAAGAAAGAAAGACATGAACACCTTGGATGACATATGCCATTTTATGCCATTCTTCCATGAAAGCCTGAGATTTTGTGATTAATTAAACTTATATATAGATTTAAATATATATGGAATATAATGTATGTGCCCTGGACCACAGAAGCAGTCAGTAGCCAACAATACATTGTGTGGGTCAAAATTATAGATTTTTCTTTTATGCCAAAAATCATTAGGATATTAAGTAAAGATCATGTTCCATGAAGATATTTTGTAAGTTTCCTACTGTAAATATATCAAAACTTAATTTTTGATTAGTAATATGCATTGCTAAAAACTACATTTGGACAACTTTAAAGGCTATTTTCTCAATATTTAGATTTTTTGCACCCTCAGATTTTCAAATAGTTGATTTTTGATCAAATATTATCCTATTAATTATTGTATTAGCAAACCATACATCAATGGAAAGCTTATTTATACAGCTTTCAGATTATGTATAAATCTCACTTTCCAAAAAACCAACCGTTATGACTGGTTTTGTGGTCCAGGGTCACATATATATGTTTTAAATATTTTATAATATATAATAATTTTAATTTATACAAAAAATCCCAGATTTTCACTGTCATCTACTGTTCGATATAAAGCTTTAAACTGCGTTTAAGCAATATAGAGGGTCATTTTCAGCCAAATGTTTACGGTATGTTCCACGTTTATATTACATAGTGAATTACTGAAGACAATATTTTTGACCTACCCTCAGTTTGTTAATACAAACGGGGATTAAACATGTAAAATATCACCATAACACAAACTTTTACGTGTTAACGTAATAAAAGCAGGATTGCTTACTAACCCTGTGCAAAATTATATCCAGTCTTTCAACTGATATCACAACTAGCTAAAACATAAACCCAGTTACTTTTGCATTGTACTGACAGCTAATACTGTGAAAATAGTCCCACACACTGTTGTAGATTTTGTAGTCTTACTAGATAATGCCATAATGCCTGAAGAAAGACTGAAATTTTGTTATCTAATAAAGACTAGCAAGCTATTAAAGTATTTTGGCTGCCAATATTAGTGTGAATATGCTTCCTCTTTGTTTTTACCAACTGAGGGACACAGATGCAGTCCATAGACATTTAGTTGAAAATTACCTTGAATATTCCTTAAGTATAAGGCCTTTTGTTGTCAGATGATTATAAAGACCCTGCTTTCATGGCCGCATCTCCCATAAGGCCTCTTGTCACTTCGGTTATGGGCAGTTTACGGCCAATCAATCAGCTAGTGGCACCGGGGGGGGAATTTCGGCAGCTGCCTGTGCGGCAGCTCATAATCTAATGACGGCACACCGTGGGACGCCCCAGCTGAGTCCAGCCATCCACGTATATGATCGCTGACCAGTCCTGCCCTCTTCCCCTCACCAGACTGTGTGCTCAATTACACTTCACCTCATCGGCTCAATAAAACCAGACACTCGTGGCTAGCCAAGGTGTGTGCGTTATACATGAGTTTGTCACATATGCTTGCAGTAGGTACCGCCCATGTTTTTAAATTATTCACCTAATTGGTCCTCAATCCATTAGGCCAATTAGCTTGGCACATCTAATTCTCTCCATTAATGTTATCAAGGGTTTCCATGGTGCCAGCCACCTGGCTTAAATGCTGACGCTTATTTAAATGAGCGATGTGGAAGAATAACTGTCTTGATTTGCAAATGTGCTGTGTGTAAACCAGATCCTCCCAAACTGCTATCCAAAAACGTGCTTGGAAAGGATTTGAGTCTTTTTTTTTTTTAACTCCTCAGCTGGCAGGACAAAAGCCTTGCTGTTTTTGGAATCATTTTAGAGGGCATTGCAAAGGCACATGGGAACCACTCCATTTGATATGCAGATTTAGTGAAATGAAATGATTTGAGAGACCACTTCACATCTCTAAAGTACCCATGTAGAAACATTAGTGGTTCCACCTCATTACATGGCGATTCAGAATTGGAAAAACTTGGTCTGCATTATGGGCAAGTGCACTAGAGATGTGTAGTTTTATGACTTTTTATCATGTCTTTCTCAACAGAATTACAATGTCTTTTTTATTGGACTGGTTTTATACACTTTGTGAAGTTTTTTTCTTAGCATCACTATTATTATTGGATTTCAATAGTCATTTGTTGACATGAATGACACTAAAATCATGCAGCCTGTGGAGCAAAAGTGTGCTTTTACTTTTAAAGTGGTCAAATTTTGCAAGCTAAAACTGGAAAAAAATGGTTTGTGAGTATGTATATTTTTCGTTATTTCTATTATGGCGATACCAAGGAACCCTTTTAAAGTGATAGTTCACCCAAAAATGAAAATTACCCCATGAATTACTAACCCTCAAGCCATCCTAGAGCCCTATTCAGATGGTAATTGTTTCTCATATGGACGTCTGTAAAAATAAATTTACATATTAGATCTGGAAGTTATTTGTTTTTTTGCATTTAGCCTATACCTATAAGCCTGTATTTTTATTAGTTTTGTTAATAAATTAATTATTTTATGTTGAGTTTGTCGTACTGTTTTGTTGTTGTCCATACAATCAATTGACGGCGAATTGCTGGTAATTTGAAAGTGAAACTAAAATGTGCATGGGCATTTATTTAAAAGCTAAGAAAAGTGTGGAAAAGAGCGAAAACTCTATCAAACCTCCCACCAACTACCCCCCACCATCACACTCCTACTGCTGCTGCCAAAATTAAGACCCATTCCGAATGTTTACATGCTTTTCTTTTCTTTCTGTTCCCACTCGCTTTGTTGAAGCAGTTATGAAGTGTTGTTCTTTTAAATACTTTCCAGCATTTCAGAATTATATATACATGCAAATTACATCGAAGTACAACAGTTAGGCCACCGTACTGTATTCGGCAGTAGTCAAAAAGGTATTAAACACTGAATTTTTAATCGATTTCTTCTCGTAAACTCAGAGATGTGGATTCGGACGGCAATTAAAATACCACACGACTTCGGTGTTACTTACGTCCCCATGAGAAACAATTCCCGTCCGAATAGGGCTTAGGTGTATATGACTTTCTTTTTTCAGACGGTACGATCAGAGTTATATAAAAAAAATGTTCTGGCTCTTTGAAGCGTTATAATGGCAGTGAATAGGTGTCGAGATTTTGAAGCAAAATAAAGTGCGTCCATCCATCATAAAAAGAACTCCACACGGTTCCAGGGGTTAATAAAGGTCTCTTAAAGCAAACTGATGCATTTGTGTAATAAAAATATGCATATTTACAACTTTATAAACCGTAATCTCTAGCTTCCACTAATTCCGGAAGCCCAGAGGAGAGAGCTAACAAAACAACAGTCACAAATTAGAAGTACAAAAAGAGGATGTCTAAAGAAAAATGTCAGAGGATTTTGATAAAAGCCAAGAGGAGACTGGTTTTCCTTTGCTGTAAACAAAACTTGGTTCTTGAGAGACTAGCATATTCTGCCGGAGCTTGTGCTTCGTCTTACTTCATCCGGTGGAACGCCACTTTCTCGTGAATGGACTTATGGCAGTTAGTGGAAGCTTGAGATTTATAAAGTTTAAATATCCATATTTTTATTACACAAATGCATTGCTTCACTTCAAGAGTCCTTTATTAACCCCCTGGATCTGTGTGGAGCACTTTTTATGATGGATGGATGCATTTTATTTTGCTTTAAAATCTCAACACCCATTCACTGCCATTATAAAGCTCAGAAGAACCAGGACATTTTTTAAGGTAACTCTGATTGTGTTTGTCTGAAAGAAGAAAGTCATATACACCTAAGATGGTTTGATGGTAAGTTAATCATGGGGTGATTTTCATTTTTGGGTGAACTGTCCCTTTAAATGCACTGGACATTGGTACAAAGAACTTAGTGAGCCGTCACAGACATCGCTCAGTGTCACCAGTGTGAAATGAATCCCTTGATTCACACCCACTCTCACACAGCCTCATACCCACAAATACAAACACACACACTCACTCATTTAGCCCCCTTTAGTTCCCTTCTGTGACCGTCTGACGCCCCGCAGGGCCCTTTCCGAGGTTTCTACGGTGACCAGTGCTCCTCTTTGTCTCAAGCGATGTGTGGCTGCTCACCCATTCATCTTGTCTTCAATTGCGCTGACCACTCTCACGATAGCCTTCAGGACGCTCTGACCGAGATTTAGAGGCCAGTCCATGAGATCATGCTAATAATGACATTTCTGACTCCTCCCTCTTTCCCCTCTCTTTTTTAGGAGAAAGAGCCGAATGTGGAACTACAAGGTAAGAGAGTTGTGCTGATGTTGAAATTCACATTTTCAAAATCAAAGTAAAGATTCTTAATTGGCATCTGAGGTTCCGTGAAGAGCCTTTCCATTGCATAAATGGCCTTTATAATGGTAAATGGTTCATTAGACGATTAACATGTTCTTCACACTAGGAAACAAAAGGTTATTTGAAGGACACCCTTTTAAAACCTTAATTTTTAAGAGTGAAGAAACTCTTTTACCTTAATGTCAAGTTTTTTGTCCAATTAAATTGTCTTTACAGAAAACTGCGCTTGTTAAGCCATTGGGTCATTAAAGAAAAAGACTCAGTCTGTGTTATACCTCTCATCCATACCCATTATTCATTATCCATATCCGTGATTATTGTTTTAATGCAAAAAAGTTATTTTATCCCAAACGCAAATCATTGTTGTGGCATTTTCAGACAAAAAAATAGGCAGTTTAAGCTATTTTCTGCATGTTCAGCTGCTAGAACAACCTCTAAAACCATAACAGGCCAAGGTAAAAGCTAGAGAGGACAAATAAAACTTTTTTGATATTGCATGGCGGTCAAAAGGGGACTTGTCCTCAAGCTGTCACTGGCAGGGGCTCAACTCATGCTGGGTTATCCAGAATGTCCTCTGACAGTCGGAGAATGCTGAGAATAGAGCCTTCCTGGTAAACAGATGCAGACCTCCTCTGACCTCTCAGTTGGGTGACATCTACCAGTGTCGCCATTGATAATCATATGCCCTTTATTTAAAATTTAAAATGAAACACACTGCACAGTTACGCAAATACAGCTGTGAATGCATATGTTGGTACTTCGACATGTGAAATTGTGCTTAGAAGTGTTTTCATTCACATAGTCATATAGAATATGATTCAGGCCCAAATAATAAAGAGAAATGGTATTTGTTGAAGCTCTAAGACAAAATATCTATTTTTAAGGAATAGTTCACCCAAAAATGAAGATTCTGTCATTAATTACTCAACCTTATGTCGTTCCAAATCCATAAGACCTTTGCTAATCTTCAGAACACAAATTAAGATATTTTTGATGAAATCCGCGAGCTTTCTGACCCTGCATAGACAGCAACGCAACTACCACATTCAAGGCCTAGAAAGGTAGTTGGGATATTGATAAAATAGTCCTTGTGACATCAGTGGTTCAACCATAATTTTCTGAAGCTACAAGAATACTTTTTTCGTGAACAAGTTGAACAAGAGGGTTGCCACGTTTTCACAGAAAATCCTGCCCAATTGTTACTCAAAACTATCCTAATCTTGTTTCAAGGCGGTCTGCTGTTAAAAATCGCACTCTGGGGTGTAAAATACATGTTTTTTTGTCAGAGTTCCCTGGTAAATTCACATTCCAGGTGCTAAATATGATGTCATTGGGGTTGCTTCCATACTTAGTTATGTTTGCTTCAATCTGCGGACATCAAAAACGACCCGTGGCAACAGTGTTAAAGCGGTCATCGGATGCCCATTTTCTTAATGAACTTTTCTTAATGAAAAGTCTATAATATACTTTGGTTAAAAATTCTCAAAGGTAGTGTAAAACAACACCCTTTTTACCTTGTTAAAATGAGCTCTGCAAAAATCAACCCATTTCGATGGATTGTTCTTTTAAATGCAAATGAGCTCTGCTCGCCCCGCCCCTCTCTTCTCTCTGTGGAGTGACAAGCCTGTTTTCTTTAGCCGCATTTCACGCGTTTAGCCATGAAACTTGTTAACTAGCATGGTATTAGGAAAGGTGATTGCAGAGATTCATAAAAAACCCTTATACTCACTTCTGCTGTAGGTGAAGCTGGATCACAAGTGATTTGCGTGAACATAGACACATTTATGTAGATCGGGAGGCGCATTCGCTTCACAAACAAACGTAATCCACTACATCTTCAGCGGCTCAGATGTCGGGAGTAAATGACGACCACTACGTTCATTATCACATCCAGCAACACAACACCTCACTCGCAAACACACACTAATGTTCAAACAACATGTAAAAGTGAACTTAGCATCCGATGACCCCCTTTAAAATTCCGCGGGGAAACCGTGGACTTGGTAACAGTGGTTAAACCACTGATGTCACATGGAACATTTTAAGGATGTCTTTATTACCTTTCTGGGCCTTGAACATATCAGTTGAGTTGCTGTCTACACTACATAAAGCTCTCGAATTTCATCAAAAATATCTTAATTTGTGTTCAGAAGATGAACGAAGGCATTACGGGTTTGGAACAACATGAGGGTGAGTAATTAATGCCAGAATTTTGGGGTGAATTATCCCTTTAAGCTTGCATACGTTCTCAATTCTGTTGAAAACATCCGGCTGTTAATGATTAATCACATAAGCAAATATAAACAACAGCTTGTGCCCTCAGGTATGCAACCAAAGTACAGAACCATGTCATGTTTGACTTTGATTGCGTTTACCGGTCTGTCACAACAGCAATTATGTTTCCATAGCTGAATGTTTCAATAAGGGCCTGATTCAGTGCTCCTATAGGGAATAGAAAACTCCCTGCAGTTGTTATCGGTTAATTTGAGGTCAAAAGCATTAGGATGTAATTACGATCTTTTAAAGAACAACAATTAATGCCTGTTGCTTATTTAAACCCCTCATTATCGGCTGTTTCCTCCACTGAGACCTAAGAGTTGTGCAGATGAGAAAGGGTTTGCCTATGTAGGTTTTTGATATAACATGTCATTCAAAAGGGTGTTTTATATGTGTTTTTTTCCATCTAATCATCTCCATTCCTCAGACCCCCAACCCTTCCCCCGAAACCACAGAAATTGCGGAAACCAAGGCCTCGTTCCATCTATAACCATAAGCTGTTTAACGGCAATATGGAGAGTTTCATTAAGGTACCCGTTGACTTTGGTGCTAACAGCACCCCCTGGTGGGCTGGAGGGATGGCTGAAGCTCTGTCTGTTTTTCCTCACTGACTCATGCGCTCACACCCTCTATTTGCTTCTGTTAATTTCCCGTCTTTCGCCAGGTGGCGATGATGCAGATGATAAGGGTGGCAGCTGATGCCCTCCTGCCTAAATAGAGACTCAGCAGGGCCCATTAGTTTGTAAGGAACTGCCTTAATGCCTAATTTACGCAATTAAGTGGTCGTTTACCACTTAGATTTAAAGTATTTTCTTTAAAAAGACATAAATAGCTGAGAAATGAACTGAAGGGTATCACGTTCTCCACACGCCTCCCTTTACTGCATCTCAAGCCATTCCAGCAGCCGCCCTAATGCTATTCCACCCAGTCACCACGACGACACTATCGTCTCCATGGCGATTCTGTAGTCCCTTCCTCTCTAACTGTGATTTTCTCACCTTTTTCACTCCTCTGCTCTGCTCTACGCTGCTTTGTGTCCTAGGGGAAGACGGAATGCTCGTACCCGCAATCAGGTACTGTAGAATAGGGCCAGGCATGGACTGTCTTTACCTTTCAGATAAGGCTGTTATACGTTTGCTTAGACAAATGACATGTCATTGCTGCCTTCCACAAGTTCAAAGAGAAATTCTAACGAGCGACCTTCGGATGAGTTGCTTCAAGCAGCCTTGGCTGAACTTCTAATCATTTTTTTCAGACAGACATGCTTAATGCTTTGCTTTATTTTCTACTAAAACAATGAAAAAATACCTTTTTTTTAGTTTTGTGTATATATTGCCTATTTTTAAAGGAGAAGTTCACTTCCAGAACAAAAATTTGCAGATAATTTACTCATCCCTTTGTCATCCAAGACGTTCGTGTCTTTCTTTCTTCAGTCGATATGACATTATGTTTCTTGAGGAAAAAATTTCAGGAATTATCTCTATATAGTGGACTTCAATGGTGCCCCCGAGTTTGAACGTCCAAAATGCAGTTTAAATACAGCTTCAAATAGTTCTGAACGATCCAAGCCGAGGAAGAAGGGTCTTATCTAGCAAAACGATGAAGATGAAAATGAAATGGGAGTTTTTCGACATACCCTAACGGTATTGACTCTGATTACACAGACTACGCATGCGCATCGCAGAGACGAGACAAGA
The DNA here is from genome assembly GCA_036247105.1 of Cirrhinus mrigala. Taxonomy (NCBI): domain Eukaryota; kingdom Metazoa; phylum Chordata; class Actinopteri; order Cypriniformes; family Cyprinidae; genus Cirrhinus; species Cirrhinus mrigala. Next base: position 26,147,211 of record CM070012.1, read on the forward strand.
CAAGCATTTGAGGTTAAAAAGTATATAAATTGTCAATTTTTTTAGAAAATGGCCAATCGTTTTGCTAGATGAGACCCTTCTTCCTTGGCTGGGATCGTTTAGAGCCATTTGAAGCTGCATTTAAACTGCATTTTGGAAGTTCAGACTTGAGGCACCGTTCACCATCGACTGAAGAAAGAAAGACATGAACCTCTTGGATGACAAAGGTGTGAGTAAATTATCTGTAAATTTTTGTTCTAGAAGTGAACTCCTCCTTTAAAGCATTTAGAAAATAAAGGTGCACCAAGCTGTTTTTCCCATTTAAAAAAAAAAAGATTTGCATATAATGATACAAAAATGAAAATTAGGCACAGAAAACAAATAACGTGTTCTACGGAGCCACTAAAAGGACATGGTTAGCTGCCTGCTATCTGTAGCCTGTAACATTACATACAGATACAGTAAATAAAATTTCTAGTGCTTTCAAACGATTAATCGTGATTAATCACATCCAAAATAAAAGTTTATCTACATATTATATGTGTATGTAATGTGTATATTTATTTTGTATATATAAATACAAACACATACATGCATATATTTAAAAAATATTTATATGTATATATATTTATACTTTCATTTACAAGAAATATAAATATTTTATATATAATTGTAACATTTTTTCCTTAATATATGTATATATGTATATATGTATGTGTGTGTATTTATATATACATACTGCAATAAATATACACAGTACACACACATATAGTACGTAAACATAAACTTTTATTTTGGATGTGATTAATTGTGATTAATTGCGATTAATCGTTTGACAGCCCTAAAATTTTCACTTACCACATAAACAGAATAAGAAGAGATCTGATTGGACAATGGTGAATGATTTGCATATCCTGAGCACAACTAAAAAACAGCTAATCTTGTGAAATGTGTGGTAAGTACTGCCGCTCCATAGTATATAGAGTATGTGTGATTGCAAATCTCGAAAGTGAAAGTAAAAAGCAAGGTCGCATTTAAAAGTGCATATTAATTCAGTGCTTCGCATGTTAATAGCGGCTCCCTGATGCCTGAAATTTATACACGTATAATTACCCAACAATATAATTGCGAGAGAAAGCATTGAAATATATTTTTTCCTTTTATTTATTCCCTTTAGGGGTTCCGTAGTACATGTCATTTCTTTTCTAAACATGGTATTCATATTTGGGCACATCCCTATAATGTATGCTCACAAGAGAAAAAAACTTTAATCATAGCAATGGCCTAGAAAAATCTTATATTCCACAAGAAAACATGTCCAACAAGATGGAGTACAGACATAAAGCAATTTGGTTTTAGCTGGTCATGTGATATCAAACATGATTTTATACTGTTTTATAATTTTATACTACTTTTAGTTCTTTTTGTTGACTTTTTAATGAGGGAAAAATGAGCAGGTGCACCTTTAAAGGGACAGATCACCTAAACATAAAAATTCAGTAATCATTTACTCACCCTCGTGATGCGTCAAACCTGTGTGACTTGCTTTTTTCTGGAGAACACAAAAGAAAATCTTTGTTTATACAATGAAAGTTGATTAGGTTCAATTTTGTTTTGCTTTGACTTAGTCAAAACTATTTTAAAAATATAATTTTGTGTTCCCTGGAAGATGAAAGTTTCACAGGTTTGGGTTGACATGAATGTGAGTAAATGAGGACAGAATTGTAATTTGTTTGGTGAACTATCCCATTAAGTCTCACCCACAGTTTTAAAACCGGTGCCGTTTTGTAATGATTGTTGTCTTTCAGGATTCAGGTCAACCCATTCCTCTGGTGGTGGAGAGCTGTATTCGATACATTAATTTATATGGTAAGCGGTTCAAGGAAAGGTCGCTAATCGATTGCAGATAAACATGCTGACTCAGGAGCTACTGGAAACCATTAGAGATCTCTCCAAAAACAACACATCGCCTTATCATTCGGAGAGCGCTCAACATACTCAACCAGATAGAGACACAGATGCTAATTTGAATTAGGACTCATCTGTTGTAAGTTTTAGTGATCCCGTGATGCTTTCGAAATAGTTCCATATAAAGTCCATCTGTCAGGGTGAAGCTGAAGTCAGTGAATTTAAAGAATGACATCGGTTTGGCTGCTAAGTATGCAGCGGATTGATGATTTATTATTCTGCTAGAGACTATAAATTTTTATAGATGTCAAGGCAGAAAAATAATAATGCTATAAACTCTATTCTTTCTGCTGGCTCAGAGACTGTTAACAGGAACCTAATCTACTCTTTCTTTGAGATTATTGCTGTAAGATCACAGGCGTTCCCTCAGGATCCAATGAAATCTCAGAAAATGAGTGGAACTCCTTTAGCTAAACTCATATGTGCCAAAAATAAAGGACCCCTTAGAGGGAAATGTTGCATTTCCTCCTGTGCACATCTTGTTTTAAGCTGAAAAAATAATGCAATATCATGCCTCGACAAGTTTTCAACTCGTGTTTCTTTTTATTTTCCTCTTCCAGGGCTGCAACAACAAGGCATATTCCGAGTTCCCGGATCTCAGGTGGAAGTCAACGATATTAAAAATTCATTTGAAAGAGGTTAGGCCCCTAGAGATGAACTGTAATTATTTTTCAGTTATTTTTGTTTATGTACTTTTTGTACTGTGAATATGTTTCATCTGCACATCAGATCGTCATTGCTGAGCAGAGAGTGTAAATAACATCGGAAAATTAAATTTGATGGCAGGATTTCGATTTACCAAAGCTTTCCTGTGAAACAAATTGATTCTACATTAAGCTCATGTTTGCAGATACAATCATGTGCTTGGTTTTGATACTGACAAATGATGTATTAAATTATATAAGCCATTTCTAAGGCTATTCCATAGTCAAAATCGTTCCATTTGCACTGAAACATTCACTACCCAGAAGTTCTCAGAACAAAAAGAGCTTAATAATGATAGCAAAAATAGTATGGTAAATTCTTAAAATAGTAATACAGAATTTACTGGAATTGTCGTCATATCTTTGGAAGTTTCTCAGATATGGAGCGCATATTTCAGCTACAAGAGAAATGCAAGATAAACAAAACAAATGATACCATAAGGATATCAGTCATTAGGTGTTATACAGCAGTGTTGTTGATAAATAACTACATTTTAATGTGCAACCTTGTTATTGTGTCACAGGTAATTGAATCATCAGCGTCCAAAAATGAAGTATCTTAAGTTGCCTGCTAGTGCCTGAAATTGTGTTCTTGTTAAGCATAGGGAACTAAGGGGCAGAAAGAAACAAATCCCTGTTTTTTTTTATTTTTTTTTTCAGGTGAGGACCCACTAGTTGATGATCAGAGCGATCATGATATCAACTCCGTGGCTGGTGTTCTCAAGTTGTACTTTAGAGGGCTGGAGAACCCTCTTTTCCCCAAGGAGCGCTTCCTGGATTTGATCTCCACTGTCAGTGAGTGTTTCATTCAGCTACAGGATAGGTCAAAATGTCACTGGAGTGATTAAACCTGATATTACTCCATAGATTGATGTATGTTTCTGTTGGTGCTTGGCTTCATCTTCGCAGTTTGACAAAGCAATTTGTCAGTTTCTTATATTTTGCTTTTGGAAAAAATGTCTGGCAAGTGAATGTAAGAAGTAAAACATACAAAATATTGTGCAATTTTATTTTATTTTATTTAAAGTTTTTTTTTGCATTAAATTGCTCAAAAATGACAGTAAAGTCATGCCTAATGTTTAAATTTTAACTTTCTGTTTATCAGCAAATCTTAAAATGAAGTAGTGTAGTTTTCAAAAATAATATTAAACAGCACAACTGTAACATTAATTATAAGAAGTGGTTTTTGAAACACCAAATCTGATTATTAAAATGATTTCTGAAGGATCATGTGACACTGAAAATGCAAGTAATGGCTGATGAAAATTCAGTTTTGCCATCACAGGAATAAATAACATTTTAAAGTATATTACAGTAGAAAACAGTTATTTTAAATTGTAAAAATATTTCAAAATATTACTGTATTTTTGACTGTAAATGCAGCCTTGTTAAATTTAATTTTATTTTTTTTTTAAAGTTTTATTTAGCAAGATTGCATTAAATAGCTCAAAAGTGACAGGAAAGACATGTCTAATGTTACAAATGGTTTCTGTTTTAAATAAATGCTGTTCATTTGAACTTTCTATTTATTAGCAAATCTTAAAATGAGGTATTGTAGTTTTCACAAAAAAATATTAAGCAGCAAAACTGTTTTTAACATTAATTACAAGAAGTGGTTTTTGGAACACTGAATTTGAAATCTAAGGATAATGTGACACTGAAAACGAAAGTAATGGCTGATGAAAATTCAGTTTTGCAATCAGAGAAGTAAATTACATAAAGTATATTAAAAAATAAGACAGTTGTTTCAAATGATAAAAATATCTCAAAATATTACTCTCATTTTGATCACATAAAATGCAGCCTTGTTGAATTTTATTTTATTTTATTATTTTATTTATTTATTTAAAAAATGTTTTTATTTAGCAAAAATGGCATTAAATTACTCAAAAGTGACAGTAAAGACATGTCTAATTTTAGAGAATATTTCTGTTTCAAATAAATGCTGTTCATTTGAACTTTCTATTCATCAGCGAATCTTAAAATGAAGTATTATAGTTTTCACAAAAATATTAGGCTGCATAGCTGTTTTTTAACATTAATAATAAGAAGTGGTTTTTGAACACCAAATCTTAATATTATAATGCTGAAAATTCAGTTTGCCATCACAGGAATAAATAACATTTTAAAATATATTCAAACAGAAAACAGTTGTTTTAAATTGTAAAAAATATTTCAAAATATTACTGTATTATTGATCAAATAAATGCAGCCCTGGTAAGTCTTCTTTCAAAGACATGAATCAGTCTTACCAACAGTTGTGTACATTATAAATGTGGAGCTGTTGATTGATTTGTATGAATGTTTGATTGTCGATTTCTTGTTTCAGAGCTCGAATCATCTGCGGAAAGAGCCCACCACATCCAGCAGATCATCGTCACCCTTCCTCGTACCATCATCATCGTCATGAGATACCTGTTTGCTTTTCTAAATCAGTACGTTTTTTATATTTCACCAGCCGGTTGACCTGCAGTCACACACGCGTACATGCTCAAAAGTGGGAGGCTAATCTGTAATTTTACCACACGGCATCTCTTGTCTTTAGACTGTAAATCTCCTAGTAAATCACCATTTATATGAATAGCAGCAGTCACAAGCAAAGACATTCATTATATTTACAAAGAGCTATTCAGCAGCCCCCACTACTCTTGTCTAATTTATGACCATGTCTGTCAAGGAGTGCTTTATAGGATATTTACGCCAGAAGGAACCCATCAGTCTGTGTACTGTACTATACCTGTCCGCTTCTCCTGGCTTTTTATTGATGCTTCCTGTTCTTACCCTCCCCCAGACCGACAAAGAATTTGATTTCACATCACACCCTCTGACTTCTTTCCCCCTTTCATTTGCACTTGGCGCTTGCAGCTCTGACTCATTCGAACTTCGCTTCTGCAGTCAAGAGAGTCCCAATGAGAGATGAGCTGAAAGATAATACACTGTACATGAAGATGAATTCTCTGGGACAAAGTTATGAATTAATATATTAAAATAGACAGCAGAAGTAAGAGAGAAAGTTTTTGAAAGTTTGCAATTCCTGCAGCGTTATGTCATCTTTATGAACTTTATCTCTATCTCTGTCTCTTCATCCTTCTAGTCTGTCCCAGTACAGCGATGAGAACATGATGGACCCGTATAACCTTGCCATCTGTTTTGGACCCACTCTGATGCCCATCCCGGAGGGTCAGGACCCCGTGGCCTGCCAGGCTCATGTTAATGAAGTCATCAAGACCATCATCATCCACCATGAGGTTATCTTCCCTAGCCCGCGTGAGCTGGACGGTCCTGTCTATGAGAAATGCATGACTGGAGGAGAGGAGTACTGGTGAGCTCTAGACTTTAGCTGGATTTTGTTATTACTGAGGAATGTCATGATTCTTCAATTTAAGCCAGCTATGGCTTAAACTGAGCTCAGTACTATAAATGGGAAGTTTAGCACTCAGATCATATGAAGTGGAGCACCTTAGCCAGACTTTTGTAATCTGTTGCTAAAAGTAATATTTCTAGCTTTAAATCTGATTAACTAGACCATGGTACACTGTTGGTATCAGATGGAAATGACACATGGTTCTTTGATATATATGTATATTCTGTACTATTGTTCTAAAAGATTACCAAATTAAGAAACCATATCTGTGACCCTGAAACACAAAACCAAAAGTAAGTAGCATGGGTGTATTTGTAGCCATATGCAACAATACATTGTATGGGTCAAAATGATAAATTTTTCTTTTATGCCAAAAATCATTAGGATATTAAGTAAAGATCATGTTCCATGAAATATTTTGTGAATTTCCTACCGTAAATATATCAAAACTTAATTTTTGATTAGTAATATGCATTGCTAAGAACGTCATTTGGACAACTTTAAAGGCTATTTTCTCAATATTTTGATTTTTTTGCACCCTCGGATTCCAGATATTCAAATAGTTGTATGCCGGGCCAAATATTGTCTTATCCTAACAAACCATACATCAATGGAAAGCTCATTTATTTAGCTTTCAGATAATGTATAAATCTCAATTTCAAAAAATTACCTTTATGACTGATTTTACATGTATTCCAAGCTACTTGATGGAAATGGTTTGGTTTTATTATTATTAATGATAAATGTAAATACAGTATCAGTGAAAAGTTTGGGGTCAGTAAGATTTTTTAATATTTTTGAAATATTGTGATGAATTAGATAAATCTGATTATTAAATTATGCCCACCAAGGCTGCATTTATTTGATCAAAAACACAGTAAAACAGTAATATTGTAAAATATTACTATTTAAAATAGCTGCTTTCTGTTTTTATATTTATTCCTGTTATGGTTAACCTGAATTTTCAGGATGTCACTTGATCCTTCAGAAATCATTCTAATATGCTTTATTATTATTATTATTATTATTATCAATGTTGAAAACTGATTTTATATTGGTGAAAACTATGATACTTTTTTCAGTATATTTTATGATATATTATCTAAAAAAAAGTCATATTTTTGTTAGTATGTAGAATTTTGATTTTAAATCTGTCTTAAAAATGTTTTATTATTATTATTATTATTATTAATTGAGGTGAATTGTATTTAGTTTTTTCAGAAGGTTTATGTATTTTGTATAAAACCGTATTTTGTATGAACAGAATAAAAAATGCTTCATACACACCAGGTAATGTTTGGTGGATGCTATGATTGACATCTAGCTCAGCCAATCAGAGTGGTGTCCTTTCAGCATTGTGCGTCCTTATTGGCTGGTAAGCTATGAGGAGATAAGAAAGATGATCTCATATTGAAACTCATAAACTTCTACGTGAGGTTCTTAAAAATGTTGTTCTCTGCTTTTTTCTTAACTCCTTCCTAAAATTTTACTATTTAAAATAGCGTTTCTGTTTTCACCTTTATTCCTGTTATGGCAAATCTGAAATCTGAAAATGAGTAATCAATCTAATATGCTGATTTGGTGCTCAGGAAACATTTATTATTATTATTCGTATTATTATTATTATTATCAATGTTGAAAAAAAAAATTCTGATTAATATTGGTGAAAACCAATACTTTTTTCAGTATTTTTATTATGAATAGAATTAGTATTTATTTGAAATAAAAGTAGAATGAATGCATCCTTGCTAAATTAAAGTATTAATTTTAATTTAAAAAAACGTACTGACTCCAAACTTTTGAACAGTAGTGTACTTATCTAACATGCTGTTTTAAAAGCAATACGCTTCATAATGCTGTTTGTTACCCTTTTTACCCATTTGTTTCACTCTTACCTCAAGTCTAACGACACTTAACCGTGGTGAAATCAGTGTAATACACTGCCTTTTGTGGCATATTGCTTTAAATTCCCTATGAAATTAAAATGTGACTTTTAGTCCACAATGCTTGCCATTTCATGAGTCTCTAATATTGATGCAAGCAGGATTGATTACTGTTTGCGTGACACTGCAGAACTGTAATTGTCATGCTTTTCCAATGCTGCCTTTATCATGTGTACAGTTATTGTGTTTGCTGTGCTTTTAAACATCTCTCTCTTTATGTGTGTATATTCACACAGTGACAGCCCTCACAGTGAACCAGGCACCATTGATGAAGCGGACAACTGCACCGAACCACACACAAGCGATGATGGTACAGGCTTTTATGCATTCATTCAGTGTTTCATGCACACTCATACGGCAAAATGCTGTGTTGTATTGTAAAGTAGAACACAAATTACCAGAAGCAAAAATCAGCATTTGAGGTTTTTCGTTTACGTAACCAATAGAAGTACAGTCAGATGTGGTTATGCTAGCCTTTGGGGTTGAAACGATTCAAAGTGACCACATATTGCTTCTTAAAAAGAGAAAAATAGTTTTGCCTTGCGTATACTGAAGATGATGTGTTGATTAGCATTGCTGTGTTGTGCTCTGGCTGACCTTTCTGGCTTGTGTGTGTGAGTGCGTAAGTGTTTGTGTGCACATGGATGTCAACCACATAATTGACATCAGATGTCAAAACTGGCATTGAAACATCTGGGTCATATTCAGTTTGATCTAAAGAGTTTCCACAAAACAATATTATTCATACAGCCACAGCCAATATGAGACTTTTAGTGTGCTGCAAAAAACATTTTAAAATTGTATAAATCAGTATTTGTGTTTTCCGGTGAAATATCTACCCATCCTAAAACAAAATAGATTTACTTAAGAAGCAATTAAATAATTACATTATCATTTGATTTATTTTATTATTTTTCTGGAAACACAGTTTTTTAACTTAATTAAAAAATAAAACCCCCAGTTGAGTAAGGAATTACATTTAATTAATAAAACTGTAATATGTTATCTAAAAACAAGTCATATTTTTGTTTGTGTGTACAATTTTGCTTTTAAATCTGTCTTTTAAAAATATTTTTAAATTATTAATTATTATTATTTTTATAAAACCATTAAAGACACTGATTAAGAAGAAATAAAGAATAAAGAAATGCTTTATACACACTAGGTTGTGTTATTTGGAGGATGTTATGATTGACATCTAGCTCAGCCAATCCGAGTGGTGTCCTTTCAGCACTGTGCATTCTTATTGGCTGTTGAGCTATGAGGAGATAAGAAAGATGATCTCAAATTGAAACCTGGCAGCACAGATTCATAAACTGTTATGTGAGGTTCCAGGTCTTGAAAATGTCATTCTCTCTGCTTTTTTCCCCCTTCACTCCCTTCCTCTCTCCCCCTTCACCCTCTTCATTTCTCACATTAAAATGAAAGCATTGTCTAGCGATGTTTCCGTTGCTATATAAAATGAAGACACAGACGGAAATATCTCTTTCGGCCCAGTTTCAGCAATCTTTGCGCTTCATCTCTCTCTTCCAGCCCTTGGTTTTCTCTGCTTAATTGCCTCCTCCTTTGCCTTTTATCACTTTGTTTTCTTTCTCTCCCTCTCTCTTGCACACTCTTTGTTCAGGGTGAGTAAACAGGTCTCACGGGGCTTCCTGCGCCCGCTCCCTTCATTTACTGATTGATGGAGCTGCACTCGCTCACTAACCCCAAACACCAGCCATGTCGCTGATACCATCTCTCGCATACAGCTCGCTGCTCATTTTGTTTTTTCAGTTTCACTAAAATGGTTTTGCTCTCAACTAATGGGTTAAGAGTGGGTCTTTTAACACTAAAATAGAGTTTGGCTAGCTTTTCTATTTAAAGGTGCACTCGTTTTTACACAATTTGAAGTTTTACACAAAATGAATGCTGCTGTGTTTTTTAACCAGTCTTTAAAATGGTAAACATTCAGACCTACTGTATTTTTCAGTTTGAATGTAGGGCTGTCATTAACGATTATTTTGATACGCAAGTAATCGGTCAATTATTCCGACAATTAATTGAGTAATCGGATAATTATAATTAATTGTTTTGTAGTAATAAAGACCTAAGCAAACAGTAGCCTTTAAAATTACTTAAAATACATATATAATAGCAATGAAGCAATAATAATTATTTAAAATAAAGTATCAAAATCATATGGTTTTATTGAACAAAACTGTTAAAATACATAATGTATTATAAACAATAGAGCTAACATACATTAAGCATTATAACAAATGACTGCAGAGGGCTCCAACAACAGCCTGATACTGTGCGATCTAATCATTTATTTCGCTTAATCTTTAATATTTGGACATTATTTATGATAGATATGCTACAGCCAATATAATTTCTTGAATATGTGGACAAAGATTTAGGTGCATACCTACATAGGTGTAGGTTTATAAATTAATTACCTTAGAAATATGATGAAATGGTGAATGTTGTGTTCCCAGATAAACTTTATAATAAACAGCGATATGCTGAGATGGAGTTTGAGACACTCCACACATGTAAATGATAACAGTTTGTGTGGAGCAGCATTTAATATGTAAATAATTAAAGCATGTGTATTAAACCTGCATCACATATATTTATTTAATTGAATTATAGTGTTTGTGAATTCAAAATAGCATTATGATTTATTATGATTTTTAAATGGGTTTAAATCGGTTTTCCAGCCTTGGAAAACAGTCAAATAATGCGTTTCATAGATTCTCGTCCATGGAATGCGCCATTTCCGATATTTTGCCAGTTACTCGACACAGGCAAAATGCAATCGAGGATTTTTTTCGAGGAATCGTGACTTCCATTCTACTTGCATGTTCAATGCTTCTGGTGTAAGCTACTTCTAGTTATTTTAGCTATATAAATAAGCCTGTTATTAGGGGTGCAAGCGCGTAGCACTGAAATTCTATTGTTCGAATGGCCAAGAACCGTGGATCTCCATGTAAAACTGATTGGGCAGACCAAACTGTAAGTTGTAGAGACTTAAAACTTGGAGGGATGGTAGTACTCACACCGCAAACAACGTCACCAAAGCTCGCCCCAATTGGCCTGACGGCGGCACTACAGTGATCAAAAGTACGAAATCGCTCATAACTCCTGAACGGTTCGTTGCAGACTCAAGTGTCTTATGTCGTTGAAATCCTTAGCTCACGCCGGCCATTTCATGAGTATTTTTGTTTGTTGAGTATTTTGCGTTTTTTGAAAAACGTACTTTTGCAAACTAGTCTTAGGTTTTTCAACCGATCTGACCCAAACCAGTGCAGAAACATTCTCTGAAGAGTGAATATTAATAATCATTAAAAAAGTTGAAGTTTCAACCCTCGGTCGCAAAGGAACGGCAAAACCTTCAAAAGGGTCTAAAACTAAAACGGCTAAAACTCATAATGCATATGAAAGAGTTGAATCTTTCACATGAAAAAAATTGTGAAGCTTGGCCACTTGGTGGTGCTATAAGAGGGAGAAAAATATAAAAACAGCCATAACTACGCACCCGTTTGTCTTATCGGCAAAAAAATTGATGGTTATGAGGACATTTGTGTACCTCAAAAAACATGGCCACCGTAGGCCAATCAACTTTGAGCACCTATTAGTCAAGCTTAATGCAGGTAGATCGGAACGAAGCTCGGTGGGCCTGTTTGACTCACGACCCTAAAGGTCTGTGAGAAATTTAAAAAGAAATCGGCCACTGGTGGGTAATAATGCATTTTTCAAGGGCATAAACGATTTTATATTTTTTCACACATACGCACTATATTCATATCATATGATAGACCTCCTCATTCCGAACAACTTTGCCTCTAGAACCACTGCTGTCAATCAAACTGTTTGTTATATGATTGAGAAAATGTAAAAAAACATACTTTTGTGAGCTAGTCCTAGGTTTTTCACTCTGAAAATCTGGAAAAACACTTCTGCTGGCACTATAACAGTTGAAAACAGAAAAAAAAACATTTCTATGGAAAATTACCTGGATTTGCCAAAAATGCTTTTTTTAAATCATTGATTTAGGTCATAACAGGCTTGATAATTAATATGTAATGTCTTTTTTCATATGTGCTTAAATGCCTTAAAGTGCTTGAACCCCAGTAAACGCTGCTTGAAGCGATATTGCAACTTGATATTGCAGACTGGTTTTTATTCTAATATTATTTTAATTTATTATCCTAATTTTGGTGAGCCATAACATAAAACATTCAAAGTAATCATGTTTTTAGAGGTAGCTCTTCTTATAAACCGCTTTAAACAGTATGTTACTTGCTAAATCGCACTCTGTGTATGCTGTTGTACATGTTTGTGATCCACACTGACATTCTGTTTTGATGTGTCTGGTTCTCTGATCTGGAATCAGCCTTCCCTCAGGAGCTCATCAGCCACGGCCAGCCTTATGCATGACTTCAGGACTGTTTGAAGTCACATGCTTTAGCTCCAAAACAGCGCTATCACAGCTTCCTCTGTTACCCTCGGCACATGCTGAGAAATTGCAATCAGATTCTGAGCCTTCAATCCAGCCAGTCAGGTGCAGTCACAATGGAAACAATCAGACGATATACAGAATTGCAAAGGCTGATTTTCTCTCTCTCTCCATTTCCATTCTTCCCCTTTCCTTCCACTTCTGTGCCATGCCTGTGTTTAATTTCACCCCTGGGTGGAGACCCTAATGAAACTGATTGGTTTCTTCTAGTCGACTTGGAGATTTCCTGCCAAGCGCTGATTTGCTCTGTATATCTCCTTAACCCTGAATGACCCGACTGTCTGTTTGCCCCTGGCAGCGTCTGGGGGGGTGAAGCGTGAACTGATTTGTGGTCATACGATGGCAGTGGTCACGTTAAATGGAAGTTGGGTGGCAGATTTGATAGGATTTAGATAAAGTCCACTTTGCATTTTTAGCAGCCCATTTGTATTAGAAATGTGCCTGTTTTTTGTGCTTCTGATGGGGTAAAAGATGAGATCATATCCTAATGTCTAAGACCTTAATGTGACAAATGTGAGTCCATATGATATTGAATACAGGATCTATTTGACATCTGAATGCACATACAGGCGTTTGCCGTGCACGAGCCTGTTTTTCTAAGCTACGTTGTTGAACAGTATTTTTTGTTGTTTTGTTCTGATCAGTCACATCTGTCATTCTGCCCTAAAAATAAATGAACCATGTAAGTACACTTGATCACACTGAATGCAGTGTTTCTTCCATTCAGAAGCAAGCCTGAAATATTGCATTGCAGTGATCTTTTTTTTGTTGTTGTTGTTCAATGACTAAGTTGTTTCATTTTTATTTGCCTTGTGTTTGTTTTGTTTTGTTTGGCTTGCATTCGTTTTGTTTGGCTTCTTTTTTGGTTTGTTTTTTGCCGTTTTGTTTTGTTGTCCTTAGTTCAAAGACTAAGTTGTTTTGTTTTTTGTTGTTTAGATTTATTTAGTTGTGCCTTGTTTTTGTTTAGTTTGCTTTTGTTTTGTTTTTGTTTGGCTTGCTTTTGTTTGCCTTGTGTTTCTTTTGTTTGGCTTGCTTTTTGACTTTTGTTGTTTTGTTTTATTTTGTTTTGCTTGGTTTTGGGTTTGTTTGCCTTGTGTTTGTTTTTTTATTTGGCTTGCATTTGTTTTGTTTGGCTTCCTTTTTGTTTATTTATTTATTTTTTTTTTTTTTTTGCTGTTTGTTTGTTTTCCTTCCTTCAAAAACTAAGTTGTTTTCTTTGTTGTTGTTTTGTTTTTTGCTGTTTTTTGTTTTCCTTGCTTCAAAGACTAAGTTGTTTTGTTGTTGTTGTTGTTGTTTTGTTTTGTTTTGTTTTTTTTGTTCGCTTTTGCTTGGTTTTTGTTTGGCTTGCTTTTTTTGCCTTGCTTTTTGTTTTGTTTTGTTTTTGCTGTTTTTTGTTTTGTTTGGGTTTTGTTTGGCTTGGCTTTGTTTGCCTTGTGTTTGTTTTGTTTGGCTTGCTTTTTGTTTTGTTTTTTTGTTTTTTGTTCAAAGACTAAGTTTTGTTTTATTTTTTGTTGTTTTGTTTTGTATTATTTTGCTTTGCTTTGTTTTGTCTTTGTTTGTCTTGCTTTTTATTTTTGTCTGCCTTGTGTTTGTTTTGTTCGCCTTGCTTTTTGTTTTGTGAATTATGACAACTCATCTATGGACTTTTCAGTAGCTTTTTATGTAGTAAAATGACATTTTGCATTGTTATTGTTTTGTTTTTGCTTTGCTCTGCTTTATTGTGTTCAGAGAATTACAACAATCTATGGACTTTGCAATAGTTTTTGTGTTTAAAATCTACTGGTTTCTATGTCTGCAGTCCAATCACCCATTGTGAAATATCATTGTCCCAATGTCGTACCTTACATAACTGTATTTTAAAAATCGAATATGTTCAGTGTCATGCAGCAGTTTTGCGTTTAGTCTGGACAGACAAATTGCTTGTCACTGGAAACTTGTCATATCGCGCCTGGCCAAGACATGGTGTGAGTGTGTGTGTTTTTGCTGAGAGCCAGCTGGGAGCATGACAGATTTTGAGTCTGTTGCAGTGCTTTGAAGCTATCTGAAAATTTGTTGACATAATTCTCTGTGCAAACATGTTAATGAGTGCTACTTTCCCTGTTCCTCTCTCTTTCATACACACATACAGAGGTGGAGCAGATTGAAGCCATTGCAAAGTTTGATTACATGGGTCGCACTCCTCGAGAGCTGTCCTTCAAAAAAGGTGCATCCCTTTTGCTGTATCATCGTGCGTCTGAGGACTGGTGGGAGGGCCGACACAATGGGGTTGACGGCCTCATACCTCACCAGTATATAGTAGTACAAGACTTGTAAGTATCTAAATTTAATATTTATTATTTAATTCTTTTTAATAGTCCTTGCTGCAGGACAGTTCAATACATGTTTCCTTGTGAAAATGTTGCCCTCTGGGTAATATATGTCTAATCAAACAGGCCATCTGGCCTGAGTTCATACCTTAATAGCTCAAGTGAGAATCAAATAGTTCCCTCCATTAACACTTTAGACTTTAATTAAAATTTAACAGCGCTGAGTGGCAGTTAAAGAATGCCTTATGTCTTTGGCAGGGAGCCTTTCTTGCACTATATGAGTCTAATTGTGTTTTTGAAGCACCAGGCATTAGTGGTGCCTTAATGTGCTAGACATGCATATATGTCAAAGCTTGTTGGGTGCAATGGGACATGACGTACTTCACTGAGGTTAAAGAGAGTTGAAAGTAAGCTGATCAAGTATTCAGGGGCTTTCTGCTCCTCAGTTACTGCTTTATACGGTCTTGTGATGACATGAAAGTGAAAAAAAGTTAATTGCAGCGTCCTTGAGTTGATCATATTTATATCATCGGCTGATATTAACTGTCCTACCGCTGTTTCAGTAATTACTAAAATGATGGCATGCTCATTATGTCTTTGTATGGTCTAACCGGTGTCAGCTTGATGAATGAGATTATTAAAAGGGTCGGACTAAGCCCCGTTCCTAATATTGCAAAATTTGACAGCAGCAAATAAGGAAAATTGAGGTTGCTAAAATGAAAAGAGGATGAGACTACCAGTCGCCGATTAGACTACATTAGAGGTGGGCGGAATGACCAAAATCTTTTATTACAATGGTTATTTGTGCTGTAAATTCAACCCCAAAATGCTTTATATATGACATAAGCATTAACATCTAGTGAAAGGTCATACCAGAAGCATAGAAGCTGTTAGAGAGGATCAGCTTCCTCTTAATGGCAATGGTTTTGAAATTAAAGGTCTAACAAGTATGTGCTTCACTCAATTTAGTGTGTTTAAAAGGCACTCAGAAAAATGAATTGCTTAAAGATTGCATAATGAAACATTTGGGCAGTAGACTTTTTCGGAGACTTTTTTTTCCCATTAATGTGACGTTCAACAGCTTCAGATTACCAAACACCTTCTGCTGTCGTCTCCCAAGAGAACTGTAAAAGCAGCTCGAGAACATGCTGTGAAACTGTGATCAGTGGATGTTTGCTTGCTCTGGGAATGAGACATGAAGTGAGAGTGATGCAGAGGCTGCTGGGACTGAAAAATAAGAAACCTGAGGCTTCTTTCATTGCCAACTTTATGTACTACATGGGTTTTTTGGTGTGTGTTACAGTTTAGCTGGTGAACATTATGATATGGACAACTGTTCAAAAGTTTGCAGTCAGATTTTCTAAAAAAAAAAAAAAAAAAAGAATTAAAAATAAAATTTTCAGAAAGAAACTAATACTTTTTTTTTTTTTTTTTTTTTAGCAAGGATACATTAAATTGACCAAAAGTGACAGATGAAGTACATTATTACAAAAAATTGTTATCATGATTAACAAAAATATTAAACGGCACAACTTTTTTTCAACCTTGGTAATAAGAAATGGTTCTTGAGCACCAAATCAACATTAAAATGATTTCTAAACAATCATGTGACACTAAAATCTTTGGACGCCCGTTTTCACCACTGAAATAAAACAAGGAAATTGGAATGGAACTTTTTATCTTGCACTTTATCTTGACTTTTTTTTCTCGGAATTGAATGATATAAACTTGTAGTTTTGAATTTTTTTCTCAGAATTGCGATGTAAACTTGCAGTTTTGAAATTTTTTCTCAGAATTGCGTGAAATAAACTCGCAGTTCTGACTTTTTCTCAGAATTGTGTGATATAAACTCGCAATTTTTAATTTTTTTCACAGAATTTTGATATAAATTCAGTTTTAAATTTTTTTCACAGAATTTTGATATAAATTCAGTTTTTAATTTTTTTTTACAGAATTGTGTTATAAACTTAGTTCTAACGTTTTTCTCAGAATTGCATGATATAAACTCGCAGTTTTGACTTTTTTCTCAGCATTGCGTGATATAAACTCGCAGTTTTTAATTTTTTTTTTTTTTACAAAATTACGTGATATAAACTCGCAGTTCTGACTTTTTCTCACAGAATTGCCTGATATAAACTCACAGTTTCTTATTTTTTTCATAGAATTGCATGATATAAACTTGCAGTTTTTACTTTTTTTTCTCAGAATTGCGTGATATAAACTCACAGTTCTGAATTTTTTTCTCAGAATTGTGAGAAAAAATGTCAGAATTGGGAGATTTAAACTCGCAATTGTAGGATAATAGTATTTTTTGTAACTTGAACTCGCAATTACATGTTTATTTCTCACAATTCGGACTTCAGAACACGCAATTTTGAGAAAAAAAAGTCCGAAATGAGTTTATATCTTGCAATTCTGACTTTATAACTCACATTTGTGAGTTTATATCACAGTTCTGACTTTCTCACAATTGCAAGTTTATATCTCGCAGTTCTGAGAAAAAAAAATTCTCCGAATTGTGAGATATAAACTTTCAATTGAGAGAAAAAAAGCCAGAATTGTGAGACAAAAAGTCGCGGTTATCTTTTTTTTTTTTTTTTATTCAGTGGTGGGAAAGATCTTTAGAAATCTTAAGTACTGGCTGCTAATAATCAGCTTTTTCCATCACAGGAATAAATTGCATTAAAATGTAAATAAGTTATTTTAAATTGTAATAATATTTCACAATATTACTGTTTTTATTGTTTTTGCAAACTAGACAAACTAGTATGTTTAAATTAAAGGGACACCACCAAACACAATTACATGCTGTTTTAAATAGTGTACACATCACTCTTAGTTTGAGATAACTTAAACAATCCATAATTTTGCCTTGTTTTTTTCTTTTTGTTAATGAAGTAGATTTGTTCTGTTTTGTTTTGGTTTTTGTTTTAAAGATATGTTTTTAATTATTTTGATCTTTTTGTCCCCTTATTTAAATTGCACTACTTGGAATCCTTCACGGACCATCAGTGATCTGCAGAGTAACCGGAAAGATTTTTGTCTCTGTCTCTTTAGGGATGATGCCTTCTCTGATAGTCTGAGTCAGAAGGCTGACAGCGAGGCCAGCAGTGGACCTTTACTGGACGATAAAGCCTCATCCAAAAATGATCTGCAGTCCCCGTGTGAACCTTCGCCTGATTACAACTTCAGCGGGGTCATGGGACGGTCAGTGGCTGATTATGCGGAATTCTGCTTGTATTTATTCCACATATTTTCATCCTCAGGAAAAAATAATGATCTGAATTGAAGTGTTTAATCTTGTCCTGTTTCTCCTTGGAGCTTGTTTACTTACTCATCTTGTTTGGCTCGTTTATGACACAAACGTTTATGAACATTTTTTAGACTGTGTTTCCAGTCTGCTTTAAGTTAAAAACAGTGTTAATGGTCTATATTTAAGCTTTTTACCATCTCATTGTTTATTCATGCAGGGTTAGGTTGCGTTCGGATGGATCTGCCATTCCTCGGCGCCGTAGTGGCACTGACTCTCACAGTCCTCCCCGAGACACACCCCCACGGGCCGCTGCCTGCCCCAGCAGCCCCCACAAGGTGGCTGTTAGTAGGAGCCACATAGAGAGTCCTGAAAAGAGACGTTTGGGAACCTTTGGCAGTGCAGGCAGCATTAACTACCCTGAGAGAAAGGTCTATCCTGAGGGTCACCCGCTCAGGCCTGTGCCAGGAGCAACAAGACACAGCAGCCTGGGAGACCACAAGTCCTTGGAGGCTGAGGCTTTAGCAGAGGTGGGTGTGAGCGGATTTAGATTCTAGCTAAATTTCACAGTGTTGTGTGTGTGTGTATATGTACACTAGAGGTCAAAATGTTGAAATAATTAAGATTAATTTAAATCTTTTTGAAAGAATGCTCTTAAAGTTGAGGTCAAAAGTTTACATGCCCCTTTCAGAATCATTAAAAATGGTATTTTACCAAAATAAGAGGGATCATACAAAATGCATGTTATTGTTTATTTAGTACTGACCTGAATAAGACACTTCACATAAAAGACGTATACATATAGTCCACAAGAGAAAATAATAGTTGAATTTATAAAAACGACCCGGTTCAAAAGTTTACATCCCCTTGATTCTTAAAACTGTGTTGTTACCTGAATGATCCACAGCTGTTTTTTTTTTTTCGTTTAGTGATAGTTGTTAATTCGTTTTTTGTTTGTCCTGAACAGTTAAACTGCCTGCTGTTCTTCAGAAAAATCCTTCAAGTCCCACAGATTCTTTAATTTTTCAGCATTTTTGTGTATTTGAACTCTTTCCAACAGTGACTGTATGATTTTGAGATCCATCTTTTCACACTGAGAACAACTGAGGGACTCATATTTAAATTTTTTTTGCCTAAATATATATTTTTTTCATTTAGTACTGCTCTTCAGAGGCTACAGAAGGTAGTTACATGTTTCCCAGAAGACAAAATAAGTTCAATTTAACCTGATCTTCAAATTAAAAACGTTTTCATCCCCCGGAATGCATCGTGTTTCGTTCTGGAACATCAGTGAGCATTTGAACCTTCTGTAGTAGTTGCATATGAGGTAGTTGTATCATTACTTCAGTCTTCAGTGTCACATGATCCTTCAGAAATCATTCTAATATGTTAATTTGCTGCTCAAGAAACATTTCCTTTAGGTCTCACAAATTCTTTGGTTTTCCAGCATTTTTGTGTATTTGAACTCTTTCCAACAATGACTGTATGATTTTGTGATCCATCTTTTCACACTGAGGACAACTGAGGGACTCGCATGCAACTATTACAGAAGGTTCAAATGCTCACTGATGCTCCAGAAGGAAAAACCATGCATTAAGAGCTGGGGGGTGAAAACTTTTGAACAAAATGGAGATGTGTAAGTTTTTCTTTTTTTTCTTTTTTTTGCTTAAATATCTTTTTTTTTCATTTAGTACTGCTTTCAATTGCACTACTTGAGGTATCATCAATCAAGGCCTACACTGAAAAGTTTTGGGCAGAAAAATAATAAGCAAGTGCCACTAATTATTCTAAAAAAAAAAAAGCATAAAATATTTTTTGATTAATTATTACAGTCTAATTAAATCACTGTGATTTAAATATATGAATATTTTACATAATTCGATATTGGTGAGATCAAACGTTCAAATATTCTTGGTAGGTGTACCATAAATCTTATATTTTGTACCCTTATGAATCAAAACTCAGAAGGATTCAAAATGTCTTTTAAGTTGTAATCATGAAAGCTTTTTGGTCGTTCTCTCGAGCCTTTCAATTAGCCTAGAATTCTGTGAGGCTGAAGAAGCTGGCAAGATTTAGTTCGGCAGAAACAAAGAGCTGGCGCTAAAGCAGATATCAGCGTGAACGGGATAGGCTGGCACTGATCCATGCGTTTCATTTGCGCACGGTTAAATAATGAAGTCTGTGACACACGGAACAGTTAATGATCTTTTGTAATGGCCCCTTTGTGTCTACACTCACCTAATGAAAAGAAAATGGCTTATGTGAATAGAGACATCAAAATGAAGGTATGATTGATATTGTTGGACAGAAATGTTTTGTTTTGTATATTGGTGATGCATTATAAGCACAGACTGCATGATCTGATTAACATTGATGCTTGATGTGCAGTTTGGGAAATGTGTGTAAATGTGTTCAGGGGGGTGTGTGGGGTTACTGATGACATCTGCTCAGTAATAAGACCTTGCGAGGTACTTTTTGTGTGTGTATGTGTGAGTGTGTGTCTTCATGAGCCTTTTATCTTCCGAACATTAAATTTTTATGGCATGCTCAGCTGCAAGACAGAGGACAGTCTTGAAAGAGAACGGGAAAGCAGGGAGTTTATAGTCTATCAGGACGGCAGCGACACTGTGTGTATATCAGACATAATCTTCCTCTGTGATATACTAGACTGTTCCGGAAGAAAGTAAGATGAATTTCCAGGAAAGATGAGAGATTTCTGAGGTCGTATAGCTCCGTAAATACTTTCTGTGCAGAAACCCACAAATTGAAGCTATCGATCATTTCTCATGTTGTCATTATTAGTGGTGCTAGAGGATTTAAGCACATCCCTAATGCTTGACTTTGCTGTATTAGAAATTAGAAATTAGAAATACTGAAATTGTTACAAATGAGTCCAGTTAATGAAGTACAGAAGGCTATTTTTAATATTAAAAAAACAGCCATTTTCATGATATATATAAATCTTCGTTCAGATGATGTTAATTAAAGCATTCTATTGACAAACTAGGTTATGACTTAAATGCTTGAACATTTGGTTTAATTTGAAATGCTATTTTTTAAAATTCAATGGCATTTTAGACTGAAATATAATACATTTTTTATAATTAATTTTTTATAAAAAAAAAAAATATATAAAAATTTAATCAGTATTTTCTTTAAAATTGTTAAAAAAAAAAGAAAGAAAGAAAGAAAAAAAACAATAATTTAAATATACTGTTGACAAAAAAACTATTTTCTAGGTTATGAATAAACTGCTTAAACTTTTGGTTTATTATTAAATGTTAGTTTTATTAAGTATAATTGCATGCCATTTTAGAATAAAATGAAAAATTAGATACATTTTGTCAACATTTTGACAAAATTATTGTTAAAAAATAATTAAAATATACTGTTGACAAAAACCTAAACTAGGTTATAAATAAATGGTTGAACATTTGGTTTAATATTAAATGTCAGTTTTGTTGAGTACAATTCAAAGCCATTTTAGAATAAAATGAAAAATCTATTAATTTTGTCAACATTTTGTCTAAATTGTTGTTAAAAAATAATAATTAAAACATACTGTTAAAAAAACTAAACTAGGTTGATAATAAAATGCTTGAACATTTGGTATAATAATAAATGTTAGTTTTATTGAGTACAATTCGGTGCCATTTTAGAATAAAATAAAAATAGATATAAATTGTCAATATTTTTTAAATTGTTGTTAAAAAGTAATAATGAAAACATGCGGTTGACAAAAACCTAAACTAGGTTATGAATAAAATGCTTGAACATTTGTTTTAATATTAAATGTTGTTTTGTTTTAGTACAATTTAATGCCATTTTAGAATAAAATTAAAAATATATACATTTTGTCAATATTTCGTCAAAACTGTTGTTAAAAAAATATATTTAAAACATACTTTTAAAAACCTAGGTTATGAATAAAATGCTTGAACACTTGGTTTAGTATTAAATGGTAGTTTTATTGAGTACAGTTCAAAGCCATTTAGAATAAAATTAGAAATATATAAATTTTGTCAAAATTATTGTTCAAAAATAATTAAAACATGCTGTTGACAAAAATCTAAATTAGGTTATGAATAAAAAAATGCTTGAACAAAAATAATAATTAAAACATACTGCTGATAAAAACCTAAACTAGGTTATGAATAAAATGCTTGAAAATTTGGTTTAGTATTAAATGCTGTTTTTATTGAGTACAATTCAGTGCCATTTTAAAATTAAAATGAAAATGATATCAATTCTGTCAATATTTTGTCAAAATTATTGTAAAAAAAAATAATAATAATAATTAAAACATACCGTTGGCAAAAACCTAAACTTGGTTGTGAATAAAATGCTTGAACATTTGGTTTAATATTAAATGTTAGTTTTATTGAGTACAATTCAGTGCCATTTTAGAATAAAATGAAAAATATATTCATTTTGTCAATATTTTGTCAAAACTGTTGTTAAAAATAAAACATACTGTATAATGCTTGAAAATTTGGTATAATAATAAATGTTAGTTTTAGGGTTTTTTGAGTACACTTCAGTGCCATGTTATAATAAAATGAAAAAAGTATCAATATTTTGCCACTAATTTGTTTTTAAAGAATGTTTTCATTAAAAGTAAAAATCTAGCGAAACAAAAATTGTGTAAAAAATAAACAATTTTTTTGTTACAGGATATTGAGAAGACAATGAACACCGCACTTCATGAGCTCCGTGAACTGGAACGGCAAAACACGGCCAAACAAGCTCCCGACGTTGTTCTGGATACGTTAGAACCGCTCAAGAACCCTGTGAGCTCCGAGCCAGCGAGCCCCTTACACACCATCATGATCCGAGACCCGGACGCAGCCCTGAGACGCAGCAGCAGCTCCACCTCTGAGATGATGACCACCTTTAAACCGGCGCTGTCCGCCAGATTGGCCGGAGCCCAGCTCAGACCCCCGCCTATGAGACCCGTGCGACCCCCGCCCACGCAGCACCGCTCCAGCAGCTCCAGCTCTTCTGGGGTGGGAAGCCCCGCCGTGACCCCCACAGAGAAGATCTTTCCAAACAACGCAAGCAACGCTGCAGCTTCCTCCGCCTCTGGCGAGAAACCCGGGACCATGTAGCAGCAGCAGCAGGCCCGTGGTGCGGTGTAGCTACCTGCGCTGGTGAGGGCTAACCAGGGCAAGATGCTCTTTCCAGGAAGGAAGTTCAGGAGTGCTATTTAGTTATTGAATTTATTTTTTGAGCCTTTGAGAGTTCTAGAAATGCACATAGGTCTGAGCTGTGGCCTGGTGGTTTGACATGTTGAGCCTGGTTGCGGATGATGTGAGTTGAGTCTGGCTCAGGTGATTTCCCCATTCCATTCTGTTCTTCCCATCATTTCCTGCCCTCTCTGTGAAAAAAGTGACAAAAAAAAACTAAAATACAAGGGAAAAAAAAAAAACAATTCCAGGGTAAATTTAATCAAAATAATTATAATTAATCATTTTACCTCAGAATTAATATTAACTTGTCCTTCTTGGCCACATTTATATGTGAGTTTTATTTAGAGCATTTGTTTCTCTCTGCACTGGTTGGCCAAAAGAGTTCTGTTATTCAAGAGTGAATAAACTCTGATTGGAGGACTGTTTTAAAATAAGTGATAAGCCCCGCCCTCCAGAACTGGACTGTACATATAATAGAAGCAAACGGTCACTCGAAGACCGTCTAACACGGCCAGCTACCTTTGAGCTGTTGTAAATAGAGATATACTGTACTTGAACTTGTAATGCCTTTCGTTTGTAGAATAAGCGATATACATCTAAGTAACAACATAGCCAAGCTGTATACATATATGAGATGCAGAAAACCAATATACCAACTAATTGTAAGAAACCTGTGGTAAAATGTAGTTTTACTTGTATATAAATTTTGGGTAGATTCTTTTTTTAAGTGTCAATCTTGTACAGCCGAGGACAGAAGAGGCAGGGAGACTAGAGAACGGCTTTTATCAAAAACATTTATAACCAAGAAGCAAACAAATAATGAATCAATAGTCTGAGCCATTAATATTAATATTAGTTTGAGGAGTGCTCTACTCTTTTTTTGTGTTTTTTGGATCACATCAGCTTCCCGATGGAAAAAGCAGTTCATCATGCTGAATTTACACATTTAAATGCTTCATTCTTATAAAGTTACGTGGCTTTAAGGCATTCCAGTGAGCTCCATGTTATTGCAAGCATCCATCAGTTATGTATTTCAAATAGCCCTGCTTTGGATATGTATCTCATATATACTCCGTCAACTGATTATATGAATATTAATGCTTAGTAAAATAACCAGATGACACACAAGTGACCAAAGTAAAAGGGTGAATCGCACCAAACATGCCCGGGACTTATTTGTCCAAAAAAAAAAGTCATCAATTGAAATGACTATGGAAGCCCGTTTCCGCCACTCAGTTAAAAACAAAACGGTTATTGTGCCTTTTTTTCTCAGAATTGCATGATATAAACTCACAATTGCAATATAAACTCTCAATTCTTACTTTTTTCCCGGAATTGAACTACATAAACTCGCGATTGCAAGTTATATCTTCAGAATTACGATATGAACTCACAATTCTGACTTTTTCTCAGAATTGTGTGATATAAACTCACAATTGCAAGTTATGTCAGAATTGCGAGATTTAAACTCATAATTCAGATTTTTTTCCCAGAATTCCGATATAAACTTGCAATTCTGACTTTTTTCTCAGAATTGAGCAATATAAACTCGCAATTGCAAATTCTGTCAGAATTGTGAGATTTAAACTTTTTTTTTCTCAGAATTGTGATATAAACTCACAACTGCAAGTTATAATGTCAGAATTGCTATAAACTTACAATTCTGACTTTTTCTCAGATTTCCAATATAAAAACTTGCAGAATTGAACTACATAAACTCACAATTGTGAGTTATAATGATAGAATTGAGATATAAACTAAATTGACTTTTTTCTCAGAATTGCGATATAAACTAAAAAAAAAAAAAAAACCTAATAAAAATTCTGATTTTTTTTCCTTAGAATTGTGATATAAACTCACAATTGCGATATAAACTTATAATTCTGATTTTTTTTCTCAGAATTGAGCAATATAAACTCGCAATTGCAAGTTATGTCAGAATTGTGAGATTTAAACTCACAATTTCCTTTTTTTCTCAGAATTGTGTGATATAAACTCGCAATTGCAAGTTATAATGTCAGAATTGCTATAAACTCATAATTCTGACTTTTTCTCAGATTTCCAATATAAAAACTCGCAGAATTGAACTACATAAACTCGCAATTGTGAGTTATAATGATAGAATTGAGATATAAACTAAATTGTCTTTTTCTCAGAAATGCGATATAAACTCACAATTCTTTTTTTCTCAGAATTCCAAGATAAAAACTCACAACTCTGACTTTTTTCTCAGAATTGAGCTTTATAAACTAAAAAAAAAAAAAAATACTAATAAAAGATTTTTTTTTCTCAGAATTCCGTTTGTTTGTATGTGAGTTTGTATGAAACAATTCTGAGAAAAATTACCTTTTTTATTCTTTATTGAGTGATGGAAATGGGCTTCCATAAATGACAATAATATCATAATACAGAAAATTCCAAAAAACTAGCTTCAGTTTCTTATGCACAATATATTTTCATATTTTTTTTCTTTTGTTTTTATAATGATCCGGACATTTTTTGGTGAGATTTACACAAAAACTTGTGTATGTCAAATATACCCAGTCTCAGACTAGGGGCAGATTCCTCCTTTTGATCCAAATATTCAATAGCCTACACAATAATATCACAAAAAATATATATATACAATAATAGAAAAAAAAAACTAAAAATAGGCCTCATTTTCATACGCCAAATATATTTTCATATTTTTTTCTTTTGTTTTGGAATGATCCGGACATATTTTTGTGAGATTCATTCAATGGTCTTGTTTACGCTAGATATATATGATGCAAATTTAAACATATTTTCAAGTGAAATTTGTAAATCCATACCGCTCTCTCTCTGGTGTTCTCCAGATCCCTCCTCCCCATCTAAATATTCAATAGCCTAGAGAAACCAGCTCCAACAAGAGAAACTCCACTGCCCCCAATCTGTCATATCATCTCGGGTTCATCTTCAGCGTTACCCCTCCTCCCTGAGCAGTGCTTGAAGAGGGAATACCCAGCGTGTACAAAATTTGCCCGACTGACCTAGATATCCACCTAAACACACTGAGCCCAAAGCTTTAATCTCATCTTCTTCACCGATTCTACTTTGGCGGTTTGCCTTAGGATTTGCCACTTCACGCTGTCCAATCAGAATGACGGTATGGGAAAGCTTGTGTATTACATAAAAATGGTTCTCCTCCTCTGTTACTACGCACAATTTTTAATCTAGACATATAATGTTTGAGCTGTTACATCATCTGTCTGCATTAGCCTTATGTTGGTGCCATACTGATTTACGCTGGCATCTGGAGCATAAAAAATTGAAAATCTTTTAGAGACTCCATGTACTGTTGCTGCCATCTTGAATTACTTTTAACGGATGATTTTGGCAATGACTGGTAATTAGCTTCTGTCTGAATTCCTCAGCTTTGTTTAGCATGGGCCTGTTGTCCGCATGTGAGGGAGACCGACTTGCACGTGCTTTTCTTTACCAAGCAACACTGTTCAAAGACTGATAGTGGTGCCTTTCCCTAGATACAACGCACAATGTGTTAAAATAAAGTACGTTGGCCTTTAGCCTCTAGGGAGCGATTTAAAACCGGGTCTGTAGCTGCGAGGATTCGACTCATCTCAGGAAGTGATTCTAATTTTGTTTATAATACATCTCTTACCGTATCACTTCCCAGTAGGCATCATTATAACATATGCGTTAAGACTTATTTAGGGCTATTAGGGCACATATCTATTTCCAGACGTTTATTTGAATTCAGCCATGACACTTTTGCATAATTACACCTGGATGGATGAGGGCTTAATTATACTTACGGTAAAGAAAACATGCAGAACATTGCAACGCATAATTCATAATTCAGTGTATAAAACAGACTGTTTTAGGTCATTCTTATGTTACTTGCAGTAAAGCATTTCTGAGGTCATAGAAAACGTATACATAAAAAACATATACACTACCAGTCAAAAGTTTTTGAACAGTAAGTTGTTTAAAGAAATTTCTTCTGCTCACCAAGCCTGCATTTATTTGATCCAAAGTACAGCAAAAACAGTACAAATTTGAAATCTTTTTACTATTTAAAATATATGTTTTCTGTTCAAATATATTTTAAAATGTAATTTATTCCTCTGATTTCAAAGCTAAATTTTCAGCATCATTATTCTAGTCTTCAGTATCACATGATCCTTCAGAAATTATTCTAATATGTTGATTTGCTGTTCAAGAAACATTTATTATGATTATTATCAATATATATTAATATCAATATCAATATATGTTGCCCCCAATATATATATTTAGGAAAGAAATTATAAAAATTAATACTTTTATTTACCAAGGATGTTTTAAATTAATCGAAAGTGATGATAAAGACATTTATAATGTTACAATAGATTTCTATTTCAGATAAATGCTGTTCTTTTTAACTCTCTATTTATCAAAGAAACCTGAAAAAATTCTACTCAGCTGTTTTCAACATAATAATAATAATAATAAATGTTTTTTGAGCAGCAAATCAGAATATTATAATGATTTCTGAAGGATCATGTGACTTGAGTAATGATGCTAAAAATTCAGCATTGAAATCACAGGAATAAATTACAATTTAAAATATATTCAAATAGAAAACAGTTATTTTAAATAGTAAAACTATTTAAGAATTTTACTGTTTTTGCTGTACTTTGTATCAAATAAATGCAGGCTTGGTGAGCAAAAGGGACTTATTTAAAAAAAAAAAATTAAAAATCTTACTGTTCAAAAACTTTTGACTGATAGTGTAGGTCTGCGTTTTTCTGGTTATTCTCAGCTTGAAAGTAATTTATTGGCTAAAATTGAAATTGTATAGAAAAATGGACACTTCTGCATAATTACACCTGGATGGATGAGGGATGAATTATATTTGCAGTAAAAAAAAACACAAAAACAAAAAAACATGCAGAATATTGCAATTTGGGTCATTCTTTTGTAATTTTGATAAAATTGAGATTTCCAGGCCTCAAAAGTCAATTATATCAATTTCTATTGTAAATACAAGTGTGAGTTTTCTTGTTCTTCTTAACTCAAAAATAATTAATTGGCTAAAAAAAAAAAAAAAAAAAAAATTAAATTCAATTGAAAAATAAAAAATCTGTATTAAAAATATTAATAATAATAATAATAAATCCTCATCCACTACTCATGAATCCACTACTTAAAGTTTTGAGAGGCCTTGCCATACTCATTAAGTCTTGTTTAGTGTGGATTTACCATATAAACCTTTCTTTACACATAAGGGCTAAGACAAATACTGCCCTCTGGTGGCCTTAAATGGCCTGTCCCTACTCACAACCTCCCTCTGTTGGTCAGTGCTGGTATTGATCATTCATTGACAAAGAATAGGCAGGAAAAACTAAAAACAGCTGACAGACATAAAGCTGTTTCTCATATGTTCTACAGCGTATCTCGTCTCAGTGTCATTCTTTAATTCTAGCTTGCACTAGCAGCCATGCGCCAAAGGATCACGTAAATCAGTGTACGCCGCGAAATCCACAACCACACACTGTTTACTCATGCTGTGATCATGCCTTTGAGTGTCATGAGTTTCATAAATACTTGAGTATCAGACATTACGTTCTCACATATGTCATACAGCTCATCTAGTACATACTGTATAGTAGCGCTTACGTAACGAGCCTGTGTTTGATAATAAATGATATCAAGTTTACAGAAACCGCCATCGGTAACATGCTAAAACAGTCCTGGTTGTGTCATTCATCTCTGTTGATCTCTCCTCTGCCGGTGAACTCAAGGCTGTGCTGTGAAAAGCGTATAGTTTTGCTGTTAAGTTAAATCTTCTACCCAAGCTAATGCATTGCAGTATTTAAGGCCGTGTTGGTCTGATAATAGGATGTTGTATGGTACTTGCACGATTACTAAGGCACTTGGTGCATCCCTGTACTTAATAGACTGTATGTGATGTTACTGGAAGTATGTTTTGGGAATGTATGCTACATTGGGCGTGTATTGTACGTATGCCACAGTGGGTGTTTATTGTACGTATGCTAAGATAACAGAAAATATAGGCTTTCTCCTTCTCTGGACACAGTGTTCCACAGGACAAAAGTGGCGTCTGTCTGTAGTAGTGGGTTGTGAAAACTGTCGTTTGGGTTTTTTTCCTCCTCTAAACACTTTTTGTCTAGTGATGCTGTTCTCAAATGAGTGTTTGAATGGTTGGATTACCCCCCCCTGTGATGTTATCGTACACCATCCCACTGTTTGGATGTGAACCATTCTAAAGTCCAAATAAATACAATTTTTTTTTGACCTTACATTAAGTTGTTGTCCTTTTTTTATTTTAGATGAAATGGATTGGTTGAAGCTTCTGTCATGTAATGCTTGTGTTCATAATACTACACATTTCATATAATTCTCGCTTTAAAACTTACATTAATGTCAGCCCACAATCAACAAAACACACACACACAAAAAGAAAGAAAACATTTTATTACTGGACTGCAAAAATTATAATAATAATAATTGTTGTTATCAATATTTAAATGAAAAGGTGTGTGTTAATATGTGTGTGTGTGTATATATATATATATATATATATATATATATATATATATATATATATATATATATATAATATTTAATAAAAATACAAGAAATTAAAGATTTCATTTAATATAATAACAACAACCAACAACTAATTATTGTTAAATTAAAAGGTGTATGTTTATTATATATATAATTTAGTGTATATATTATTACTATTACTATATAATACTATTTTTATTATTATTATTACTATTATTATAATACTATTTTTTTCATATTGATTTTTACATTTTCATTCCAGTTTTTCTTAATTATGTATGCATAATTGTCATCAAATAATCACAAAACGTGAGAAATTAGTATTTATATGGGTGTTTTTATAATATTTATTATTATATTATAGGTAATACTATTATTATTTTCATATTATTTTTGAATATTACATCTTTATTCCAGTTTTTCTTAATTATGTGTGCATAATTGTCATTAATCACAAAATGTGAGAAATTAGCATGTATGTGTCTATTTATATTTAGCATATCTATTACTACTATTATTATTATTATTATTATATTATAGATAATATTATTATTATTTTCATATTAATATTGAATTTTGCATTTTTATTTCAGTTTTTTTAATTATGTGTGTGTACCTGTCGTTAAATAATTATAAAATGTGAGAAATTAGTATGTAAGTGTGTGTATTTATAATTATTAGTGTATATTATTATTATTATCATTAATATTATAGATAATACTATTAGTATTTTCATTTTAATATTGATTTTTATATTTTTATTCCAGTTTTTCTTAATTATGTGTTTGTAATTCCCATTAAATAATTAAGAAATGTGAGAAATTGGTATGGATGTCTGTGTATTTATATTTGATGTATATTATTATTATTATTATTATATTATAGATAATACTATTATTATTTTCATATTAATATTGAATTCTACATTTTCATTCCAGCTTTTCTTAATTATATGTGTAATTGTCATTAAAAAAATAAAAAAAATTATTTAATTAATTAGCATGTATGTGTGTGTGTATATTTAGTATTTAGTGTATATTATTATTATTGTATCAATATTGCATTTTACATTTTTATTACAGATTTTTTTAATTATATGTGCATACTTGTCCTTAAATAATCACAAAATGTGAGAAATTAGTATGTGTGTGTATATTTAGTGTATATATTATTATATTATAGATAATACTATTATTTTCATATTAATATTGAATGTTTGCATTTTATTTGTTTTATTAATTATGTATGCGTAATTGTCATTAAATAATCACAATATGTGAGAAATCAGTAATTTTCCAATTGTGGTAATTTTTCTATTTAGCTGAAGCCTATTTAACATTTTTATTGCTGGACTAAACAAACAAATAAATATTATTTATTTATTTATTTATTTATTTAATTTAACTTTAAGTATATGTGTTTAATTGTCATTATATAGTGATACAAGATGCAAGAAATTAACGACATCATTTTCGGAACATGATATTTATTATATGTATAATTAATTTTTTTTTTTTAAATTTTAGGGGTAAAATGTGACACATTTTTGTAAGATTCCTCTACTAGAATGTACCGCGCGTCTGCGTCAGTGGAAAATACACTAACCTGCAATACTATCCATTATCACTAGATGGCAGGAGAAGACGGGCGCTGGCCTCTGGCAGTCGAAAGATAATGAAGCCATAGGAATACGTAAGATTTTGGTTGAATTGTGACACCAAAGGTGGTCTAAAAAGAGGCAATAAAGGGAAATCATTTCCTTTCTCATTAGGCGCGCAGTAAGTCCGATGTCTTTCAAAGTGCATTTTGATTTTCCCTGAGCGCAATAGCGAGATATTCTCCAATCAATTATTCATTTGTCATAAAGCTACACAATATAGGCAGCCAATCAGGCGTGGAGTGTAGATAAACAAAATCCCATTTGTTACACCTGAGGGACTCTTAATAAACAAGACGTAAACATGAAAAAATATTATCACTCTCTCTCATTTTAGTCACTTGATTTATTACTTAATCTCAACACGCTTCCCTCACCCGTGTTTTGAGAACATTGTGAGAACATGTCACACATTTTATTGCTAGCTATTAAAACGTCATTTTATATTAATTTTATTAGACATTCATAACAGATTATTAAATAATAGGCTATAGTGTAACTTTATTACATCATATAACATTGTCAGTGAGCATGGTTAGTAACGACATCACGAAAAAAAAAAACATAAGAGCATGGACTGTTTCTCTCGTGTTTAAGAATAGATAACACATATATGCTATGATATATATGTTTAGGTTTTCCTTCTCATGTTGCTACCTTGCACTCGATCTTCTTAAAAAAGCGTTTCTTCTTTGTTGTTGTGTTTGTGAAGTATGAAGTGTTATGACAGCAGGGCTTGGTTGGGTGGATGAATGTTCAAAGCCACCAAGAACCTTTCAAAACAACATGAAACTGACATTCAAGATCAACACACAGCACCAGTAAAGAATAGTAGAGCCTTACAATACAGCCTTATGTAGGCTGTAATGCATCCCTACAGCGCTAATTGCACAATGATCAAATCAGCTCCAAACTAAATTGCTTTTTACGAAACAAGGAATAAAAAGAATCAATTTGAATTTTAATGAGATACGTTTGGCAGCAAACGAGTTTAAGTTGTTTCTACGTTTCAGTTTTGATTGTGAAGGATCATGTGACACATGAAAAATAATAGCTGCTAAAAAACAAGCACAAAACTCATCTTTTAAATTCAGAATATTGCTTTTTTTTACTGTATTTTTGATGCAGGTGAGCACTATAGATTTCTTTTTCTTTTGTACTGATACACAGGTATGTGTGTGGGTCCAACCGACATTTCGAAATCACACGAAGCAGAATTAAATAGGTAGCATCGCTCTCTGGTTGACCAGATTGGCTCAGGATAGAATGGTAAGAGAACAGAGGATGGATAAACTTCAGGAGTCATTCCCACCTCTCCTCCTTCTGACATACAGAGTGTTACACCTATCAGACTTGACAGCTTTAACTCTGCTCAGAATCAACAATAAAGGCTAGTATGAAACCAAAGAGATTCAGCCCAGATTCTGGAGGTGATAATGCTATGACAGCTGCCCTCTGACAATATGAAATTCAGAGCAGCTTTCTGTAAACATTTTGACTAGATCCGTGCTCTGTAAAACAATGCAGCATTTAGATTGTGAAACAATTGGAGTGGGCCAGGGAACATAGCCTGATTTTTTTCATTATTTGAATAAAGCAGCTAAATGAATGTTTGTTTGAATTATGGAGAGAGTGATATAGTTATTATGGTTAAATGAGTTTTGTGTTGTCGTGACAATAAATGGGATTTTTTTACTGAGTCTGCATTGAATTCAACAACGTTTCTTTACATCTAGGATACATGAAGTTGTGTTTAGTTTTTTCTTATGTTGACATCTACATGATAACTGCTTGGTATTGCAAATTGGTGTGTCTTAAAGGGGTCATCAGATGCAAAACTCACTTTTACATATTGTTTGAACATAAGTGTGTTTTGGCAGTGTGTGTACACAAACACTCTATTATGATAAAAATCTACCTAGTGGTATTTTTGTAATCTTTATAAGAAATATCTCCTTTTTCAAATCAAGCCATTCTCAGCTTCTTGACAGTGAGACGTCAAACCAAAGGCCGCTCTTATGACATTTGATTGACATGACCGTCTTACCTTAGACCCGCCCTGATTGAGCTGTGAACAGTTCGACTCCGACGGCCATTGTTTCGACTCCAGTGCAGAGGAAGACAAGAATGTCTCCGATTGAACGATTGAGGTGCTCTGTTGTTGGATGTAATAATGATCCTAGCAGTCATCATTTACTCCTGACATCTGAGCTGCTGACAACGCAGAGGATTAACATTAATTTCGCCTTAGAAAGAAATGCATCTATGTTTGCGCAAATCATTCGTGATGCAGCTTCACCTACATCAGAAGAAAGTATAAGGGTTTTTATGCATCTTTGCAAATCGCCTTTCTTAATAATGTGCTAATTAGCAAGTTTTGTGGCTAAATGTGGCTAAAATAAACAGACCTGCTCGTCACCCCACAGAAGAGAGAGGCGGGGTAAGCAGAGCTCATTAGCATTTAAAGGAACATGCAATATAATGGCTCGCTCTGAACAGGGATGATTTTGATTTTGCTGACCCCTTTAACATATTATTTTTATGTATTATCTTAATTATGAACACACTGGTTTGTAGTGCAAACAGTTTTACCGTTTACTGCACGTTGTTATTTTTCTCATTATTTATTTATAGCGGCTAATAAACCGGAAGTCTCACCCATAGGCTTACTTCCAGATGCGAGAAGTGGAATGCAAAAAAAAGGTAAGGTCTCTAGAAGCATTTTTATTCATTTATTTATTTTAAATCTGAATGTATTTTAACTTGAGTGCAGCATTTTTTGAATGCTGTTTGCTCCAGATGATGGAAACAAGAACGTCCTTCTAGCCAAGGGGTGTCAAACTCAGTTCCTGGAGGGCCACAGGCTTGCAGAGTTTAGCTTCAACACTTGAATTATTTGAAAACTACACAGTATGTGTGTGTTGAAGCAGCATTGGAACTAAACTCTGAAAACTGAACTGAGTTTGACACCCCGGTCTAGCTTATGTTTACATAGAGGTAGAAAACGCGTTCTCTTTGTTTTAGCACTCTCTTGCATGTCTTTTTTTTTTTTATTTCTGCAATGGCATGTTTTTTTTTTAGTAGTAACTACTCCACCATTAGCCCCTTTCACACAGTAATACCAGTAAATTGCCATAAAATTACCAGAATGACTTTACCGGTAAATACAAAAGTGCACTGTTTACACAGGCAATGACATTCCATCTTTTTCCAGTAAAGCACCATTCACACACCCATTTCAAAATACTGATAAATTCTGTGACATCATTAACGAGAAATGACCTCTTAACGGGGTCATGCAGGGGTATCCACCTGTTTCGTCAACGCAGAAATAAGACTATGGGCAAGACTTATGTTTCGTTTTTCTCTATAGGGAATTAATGAGAAGAATAACAACATGCAGTAATTGGTAAAACTGTTTGCACTACAAACCAGTTCATAATTAACATAATACATTACAATAATATGGTAAGACACACCAATTTGCAATATCAAGCAGCAAAATGAGCTGTTTTGTACAGCTGAAAATAGCTGGACGAGTATGAGACCAGAAGCCACACCCATAAAATTTACAAATGGCTGCACCCACATTTACAGGAAGAAAAAGGTGGATATGCGGTCAGTGATTTTGCTGATGTTTTCATTTTTGTCAAATGTTAACATTCATGCAGTGTTTTTGCAATGGACACAACCAAAGACAATAGATATGCATCATCTGTATTGATGGTAAATTTGTTGAAATTAATAAAATAATTATTTTTTTTTAATGTACAATATTAGTTACATATACAAAATATTGTATTATTGCATAATTACTTTCCATAGAATATATATTGATGCAGTTTACATAACCTTCATAAATTTAATAAAAACAGAAAAAAGCAAAAACACAATGATGCACATTCTTTATTCATCATTTTGTAGATGCAGAGTTTAAAAAATCGTTTAATTTTATGTAGAAAAGGTAAATCGTCATCTTGTTCTGATCAAAGTGACTTGAACGCAGTCGTAATGACGACTTGTCAACTCATAAGTACAAACAACACAGAACTTCAAGACAGCATTGCTTTTCCAGTGCACAGACTGCACACACACCTCTTTCTCTGTGTCTGCCCTGTTCAGCGAGTGGCTGAGAGGAGCAGTGCTTTCTGTTAAAACAGATATTATAAAACGAATAGTTCTGGTCCTTGATTCTGATTGGTTGAGCTGTGTTCAAAGCTGTTGTAAATTACTCTACAAACATACACCTTTGTTTACTTTTATGTGTTGCTTGGCAACCACTTTCTTGCAACCACAAAGTGGTTTCTGAGGAACTACATTGTTTGGTGGAAGAATACTGTTTTTATTTATATCATTACACTTGCTCTGTTTTATTTTGTGAAACCTTACTACCTTACTACGCCCATGTGTCGTGCCTAACAACGCCCCTATAAATTCACTGTAAACCACGTCTTCTTGGGGCTTATTGCTTTATTATGTTGCTTCTCTAAATTTACATGCAAATATACCTGAAATCACAGCACTGGAATTGTCTTTGTCTTATCTTACGTGTATTTAAATGCATCAGGCAACGACTCAATTATAAATCAAGATTTTTGCACATATTAACATCTTGGAAGGGAGAGCTGGTTATGTAGCCTTTCAGTCACTATTTCATATTTATCCTGTTGTTAACAGAAACAGTAAAATATGTAAATGAAAACAGTTTTAATGAGAATTTGGCTAAATTAAAATACAGTATGTGAGCACAGAGACAAACAAAATGTAAAAGGCACACATTTTAAGACACGGTGACGTCATGAATATGCTAATTAGTGTAGGACATCATCTCGCAACATTTAACAATTTATTTAACTTATTTGGCTTTAGCTACTTTCCACTGAAAGAAGTTAGCAACACTGAATCTTAATTCTGCGTTCACACACAGCATCCTTTCAGCGATTTATTAAATGTTACAACTTCCCTTACCGTTTTTTTTTTTTTTTTTTTAATCTGGTTCATTAAAGGTCCTGTTCACATATGATCTCTTAGTTTGACTGTTTGTGTGAAAGGGGCTATTGTTTTTTTAAAAGGAATTGTGGTTCATGTAAGCATACAGAGGTAGGCACACAAACAGCACATTCTTCTCAATAGCCCTTTTCACACAGGAGTCCGAGTGAATTTCTGTAAAATTACCAGAATGACTATACCGGTAAATACACAAGCAAAGGCGTTCTGGCTTTTTACCGGTAAGAGACCATTCACATATCAGCACAAAAATACCAATAAATTCTGTGATGTAAGTCATCGAAAATGATCTTTAAAAGCTGCGCTGTTGCCTTCATTTGTCTGCATGAGTAGACTGTCCAATTTGACGACATTTTTGGAGTCTGAGTGACGGGCATAGGTTGATCAAACAGAACGGGCATAAGGGGATCAAACAGAACGCATTTTTTTTGCTCTTATAAACAGGAGACGCCATTATAGTAAACAAACTGCGAGCCCCAGCCTGATAAATTGAAAACAAGGCTGAGTCTCTGAGTCTGAGCGCGACACGTTGAAAAAGCTGCGCATATTTACCTAGAAAAACTAATACAAAGCAGCGGAGCTTAAGGTAAACAGCTCAGAGTAATCACGTCATCTCCGTAAGAACGTTATGACTGGCCCAAAGCAGACTTCTTTCGTCAGCGCGTTTTGTCTTTGTACGTGCTTATCTTGAGCACATTATCGGTAAATTACTGGTAATATTAACTTCTCGTAACGGTAAATTGGCAGAACGAATTTACCGGTATTTTCTTTTGAAAAGGTCCTGTTCACACACGATGTTTTAATGTTAATTTACCAGTAAATGTGTGTATGTGTGAAAGGAGCTAATGACTCTGAATGAATCTTGATTTAAGCAAGTTTTAGCTACACTTTGGGGTTTGGGTTCAATGTAGATTAACTAGATTTATTTACTGCTATAATTCCATCAATAATCCATCAGCTATGATGCAATGGCCTGGTTTATAAATCCACATTGTTTATCTGTGTACAACTGCTACAGAGAAAAGAATTACATAGGCCTACATATAATGATGAAAGAGGATGTTGTGTAAGTTTCTCTAATTTGGCTTTTTCTCCACAATGTTAAGCAAGCAAATGAGCACATTCACCTTAATTAAAATTAATTGTCAGTGTTTATGTCAGCACAGGAAATGTTATGATAATTTCTTCCACTCTCTTCTCTCATTTTTACTTTATTGGGGCAAATGAACTGCTGGCAGTTACCGTGCTAATGGAAAACCCTTGAGGAAAATTGCCATCAGAATTGCATAATTTACTATAATTATAAAATCCGTTTGCTCAATATTATGGAGAAAAAAAGAAAAAAAAATCCAACTCAATGTTAAATTATAGCTGTATGTGGTGGACAGTGTAGCTTGTTTGTTTGGGAGAAAGAAAACCTGTGTCTATAATTTTTCCAGATGCCTAATTACCAGTCAGGTATAAACTGTTTTAGTTCCAGTATGATAATGAATAGCATATTTCCTGTAATCAGTGGTTAAAGAATGTGTGATCTGTGGGAGTGTATAGAAAATTTTATGAATATCACATGTTTTACTGGATGACTTTGTACCCCCTAAAAAAAGACAGAATACATTCTGAACCATTGTCTTCTAATGGGAACTGCTTTATATCAGCCAGGGCCTTTAGAAGACAACCTGTTCCAGAGAAAACGTTGATTTAGAAATCTCTTCATCTTTGTCTGTAGACATCTTTGTCATGTCTATGGGATCTGGCTACATTTTTAGATTCCAAGTTCAGAGAAGGGCAAGAAACAAAGGAAAAGAATTGGAATGCGGGAGAAATGTGGAACGCAGAAGGAATTTAGACAAAAATTGAACATTAATTCTGTATTGACACACTGATCGATCGTGTAGGCCAGCTGGTGATACACTGTACTGCAAGGTGAAAATATATGTTACCTAATAACTCGTTTGAGTCGAGACAAAACAAACCACTCTCAAAGTTTATTGGCAGGGCATCAAAAATAGCATGCAAAAAGTTTGTAAATGTGTTATTGCTGGCAAAAACGAAGCTGAGATAACAGAAATGATGGATGGATTGTCACTGTATGCATGTGAACTCAGATCAGTGTAAGATACAGTGTGAGTTGAGTTGTAAATTGATTTATTATTATTCATCAGTCCAACTCTTCGCTAAATAGCTCGGCGAGAGTTACATGTGATCATGGCTTCTTTTTTTCCAGAAGACTATAATCACGTAATGGAACGAAGTCTCTTGGTTTAGCGTTTCCACTGTCTGCTCTCTGGAGAGCCGTGGATTATTGCCTCTCTTGTTCATCCTTACTGAGGCAAATCGGGAATTAATGTTTTTTTTCACATTGCCACATTTCAAGTGAATCAAAATGCATGGAAAATGGATTTTCAAATGTCCCATTGGTCTCATAGACCTTCCAAAATGTCACTTCTGTTGTGCAGTACAGTTACTGTAAGTTTAGTTGCATTATAGAGTTAAATATTATTTATGTTACTAAAATGTGTTGTATGATTTAAAAAAAAAACTGAACTAAATGTCCTTTTTATTTCCACAGTGCAAAGAAAATTATACAGATTTAATACAACATAATGGCGAGTATCATATATTAACTAATGTTAGTTCTCACCAACCTGTTGTTTCCCATACAATAACCTACAGGAAGTTGTGATGCTGTAACAATGCTGCTACCATGGTAATGGCTCATATATGCTTGTGCATTGTGGTAATACTGGTGCAATCAGTCTGAATTAGTGCAGTTTGGCAGATGGCTCACTGCGCTGTATTCCACGTGCATTCAACAGATCAATACAGCACCTCATTACAGAGCCCAAATCCAGAGACAGATCTCATTCACCAGATAAAGGTAGTAGATTCCAGGGAGAGTTTATATCAATGATGATCAGATACTTTGAGCGGTGGCTTGATTTCAGACAGCCAGGACTATATTACTGGATAGCTTTTTGAAAGACCTTGCTTGTCCATACTGGAAAATTAATTTTGCTATTTCAGAATTGTTGGTAGTCACTCTGGTAAGAAAATGTGTGCCAAAAACAGCAGCAGGGGCGTTAAATGCTTCATCATTACATACTTAGGTATTATCTGTGGAATATTCTGGAGTACAATTGTAAATGAATACTTGAATTTACTCATTTGATTTTTTTTTTTTTAAAAAGCTCTCTTTAGACCTTAATTTAGTGCAAAAGTACATATGAAGTTTATTTGCAAAAACAGATAACTCCATTTTTATTTATTTTCAGAAATCATGTTTTTTTTGTTTGTTTGTTTGTGCATTTCAAGTAATGTCAATCAAACTGCAGCGGGGTTGTTTTGATTAAGTAATAATAACTTAAACAAATACAGGTAACTTACAAAATTAAAGTTAACTGAAAGTATGTTTTTTATAATAAAAGTTTGTTTTATAGCAAAAGCAGATAACTCCAAGAGTCGTTTTCTGGCATAACTCCACATTTCAAGTTTCAGAGTTACAAAGAAAGAAAAACACTCGTTTAATCTCGTCAGTTGACAATGTAGTGGCTTGACAAGCTTTGTTGTTGTTGTTGTGATCATAGACCGTATGGTTTTGATTACATGTAATACTGGGAGCAGCTTTTTCCTTACCATTCTAACGTGCTTGTTTAGTAAGATTCTGTGAAAAAGTTTCAGCTTTTATTTTCCTTTTACGCCCTGAAGAAGATATCACAGGTTCATCAAGTTCGTCGGAATTATCCATCCTCGCTCGATCACTTTTAATCAGCTTTGACGAACCTCCTCTCATCTAGCGCGTCTTTTCAAAGTGACTGACAGCTTTGTCACCTGACCTGAATACAGCGCGCTGATTCGCTAAAATGGACTTACCGGCTTCTGTTCTGCTGTTTATAAACAACAAGGGCGCTTATCGGCTTTTGCAGTAAAACGTGAATTCGCGATGACTTGAAAGTGGACAATTTTTGGATTTTTTGACACGTGTTTAAGGTTCAAATCGTGCTATGTGTGAAGAATAATGCACGCCACTCAGTTAATTTTTCTTTTTTTTTTTTTCTTTTTTTTAAAGTGGCGTTTATCAGTTTTTGCAGATCTATACTCTTTATATTTTGCTGGTCATCACAAGTTAATTCCCACAAAGCCAACATGTATTTAAGACATATAATGCATGTGTCTGTACTAAAAAGCAATTATCAAAATTATACATAAAATATAAATTTCCTAATAGAAAACGATTTGGGTGACATTTGGTCAGGTAGGTGAAATATTAGGGTAATATCTTAATTTATACTGCTCATACGTATCTTTACCACGTATTAAAGTGCTCCTGTTATGCCATTTATGTAGATGTTTGTCAACATAAACTATCTGCAATGTTGTGAAGC
The DNA here is from genome assembly GCA_036247105.1 of Cirrhinus mrigala. Classification (NCBI taxonomy): domain Eukaryota; kingdom Metazoa; phylum Chordata; class Actinopteri; order Cypriniformes; family Cyprinidae; genus Cirrhinus; species Cirrhinus mrigala. Next base: position 26,188,016 of record CM070012.1, read on the forward strand.
CGACAGCTCACGATAAATAAAATAAATAAATAAATAAAAAAAAGAGTCTGCTCACAATTGCCTGAACGCTAGGAATTCAAATCTTATTATGTTACGGCTATACATCACAAAGTAACACATATGCATAATGTCTGCCCATGTTCTACATAACAAACAACGTGCTCACCCACAAACACAGTCAAATTTCCATGTGGTTTACGAATCTACAAATATTTTTTTTTTTAGCGATCGTTCGAAATACGTAGTTGTGTATGTTATGTTGTGCAACAACCTGCACATGTTTTGCTAACTGGCTAACTCAGGCTTCTGTAGTTCTGTTTTTCAGCTGTGGGCCCACTGTAGTAAAATTAAATCTATTTTTGGATAAAACTAAAGTGTTTTTTGACCTTGCATACATGTAAACATACATGTAGGAGACTCATGAAACAATATTAGTAACCTTTAAAATGGCATAATAGGAGCACTTTAACTTCGGTTTGTCAGACACAGGCTTGGGGTGGGATGCAGCCTTCCGCTAGAGAAGCACCCACTATAATCCAGCGGCAGCGATAATGTAAATTTTTTCATTCATACTCAAAGCCGGAGGGTGCCCTCAAACAGTAAAGTCTACAAGAGAGACTCATAACAGTAAGGGGGGAAAAAAAGATGATTTTGACTGATAGCATAGTGTATTAATTTATAAATGTATTTATTTTTCAAGATTTCTATATGTGTCATGATATATCGTTATGGTCAATTTTTGTGACTCGTGTAGTGAAAAATTTGGTATCATGACAGCCCTGAGCAAAAAAGTTCAACAACTATTAATGTCTACAGAATTTAAGATTTGTGTGTGTTAGACCCTTACACAGTCAGAATATTGAAAAACTGTTTAAAAAGCACTGTAAAAAACCTATTAATTAGTTAACAGTAAGTTCCCCTACAGTGTAAAACTGTATTGGACATTAGATGTAATTTTACAGTATACCGTTTTTGGAAGTGAAAATTAACGTATAATTTACATACAACCGTAAATTGACATTCTCTGAATTTCCTGTGTTACATTTGATGTTTTTGCATTGAAATCACTATGTTTCTTAGTTTTTTTTAAATTAGTTGTGTACATTAGTGTTGTATCTTACATTTAATGTTGTTAAATTAATGTTTATTGTATTATTTCATTTTCATGTGTGTTACCATGGTGGTGTTTAGTGTTTGTGTGAATGCACCTTCTATATATTGTTTATATGTAAAAGCTGCTTGTGATGAGCTTTAATATTTGAGTACAATCAAATGTGGGGAAAAATATACTTTTACTCAAGTATGTTGTTGCCTAGATACTTTGACGTTTAAATACATTTATGACACAGTACTTTCTGTCCTTTTTATACCACTGAACTGTGGTAAATGTCAATGTAAACCCGAGAGGCAAATTAGCACATTACTGGTCTTGGCAGCATTATAAGTGCCTGCTGAGGGGTTTAATTGCAGTGTGTTTTAGCCCGTAAAAGGAAACACCATGTCTGTACTTTGCACCCTTCCAGAACTATGTACTTATGTCTACCATGAGCAAAGTTTCATTGCAGGTGATACCAAACATTCCCCATCTGCAAAACTGGTTCCAGAAAGAATTTGTTTTTTTAAAACCATGCCGTTCTGAAAGGGCCACTGAGTTTACTTGTCACAAACAGTCTGTCTTTGCTGGTGAAGTCTGAAGACAGCAAGCCTTTAATTCTGAAAATTTCTCTCCAGGGGAGAACACAGTCACCCGTAGCCCAGCTGTCTGAGAAAAGGCTCTCTGCGCTCTCTGAGTGGGCATCAGGGGCTATAGGGACGTGCTCTGGGAGCAGAGAGAGCACTTTGGACCATACCCATAATCCAGCGGTAATCTGTTCTTAAATGCTAGGCTCTGACTAAAGGAGTTGAGGGGTGACAGAGAGCAATGCACAGCAGTAAACAGGAATCGGGCTTTGGAAAAGTTGACGAGTATTGAGCTTCAGAAGGAAGGGTTTCCCTTTTTTTTTGATTGAAGGTGAGAATCAGCCCTAAGAAAACATGACATAACGTATGGAGGTAGATGAAGCAAAAGTATTTCTCTTTTACAAAGCCTTTCTAAAATGCTGTCATAAGTTAACATGAAATCAGAATTGACCCAATTTAATTTCTTAATAAATTGCTAGTTTTATTGTGATGACTCGTCAAAAACATAAGAATGTAATATTTCATCACATGTAATAATTTCCATTAATGTCACCAGTGCCTGTTATTTTTTAACTCTTTCCCTCCACCTAGTCTTATTTTTTGCAACCCAGTCAGTTTGGATTGATATAATAAAGTCCCTTGCTATATTTTTCTTATTACATATCCAATTTCTTAAAGGGGTCATCGGATGCTAAATTCACTTTTACATGTTGTTTGAACATTAATGTATGTTGGCAGTGTATGTACAAATCTACCCTATAATGATAAAAATCCATGCAGTGGTTTTTAATTAATATGTAAAAATAATATCCCCTTTTTCAAATCGAGCCATTCTCAGATGCCTGTCGTTGTGGCGTCACATCTACAGAGGCCGCCCCCACGATAGTTGATTGACATGAGCTTCTTACCTTAGATCAGTTGTAATAGTCTGCCCTCTTTGTTTTGATGCCGGAGCAGGGATGTAAGTTAGACAAGAATGTCTCTGATTGAACGACTGAGGTGTTGTGTTGCTGGATGTAATAATGAACATACTGGTCGTCATTTACTCCCGACATCTGAGCCCCTGAAGATGCAGTGTGTGAAGGGAACGTTTGTTTGTGAAGGGAATGCGCCTCCCGATCTACATAAATGCGTCTATGTTCACGCGAATCATTTGTGATCCAGCTTCACTTACAGCAGAAGTGAGTATAGGGGTTTTTTATGAATCTTTGCAATCGCCTTTCCTAATAATGTGCTAGTTAGCAAGTTTAGCGGCTAAACGCCCTAAATGTGGCTAAAGTAAATAATCTCTCAGAGCAGCAAAGAGAAGAGCGGGGCGGGGCGAGCAGAGCTCATTTGCATTTAAAGCAGCCTCGACCAGAATGAGATGATTTCTGCAGAGCTGGTTTTGACAAGGTAAAAAGGGTGTTGTTTTACACAACCATTGAGAATTTTTAACCAAAGTATATTATAGACTTTTCATTAAGACCCTAAAGAATCATATCAACTTGTGGAAAATGGGCATCTGATGACCCCCCTTAACATAAATATCATGATTCTTAAAGGGATAGTAAACCCAAAATATTTTGTTGTGTGCATACATGATGTGAACAGTGTTGGGCATTACAATATTGAGTTACTCCCTTAAAAAGTAACTAATTACGTTACTTAGTTACTTTTTATGGAAAGTAATGTGTTACATTACTTTTGTGTTACTTTTTAAATCTGGGCAGGGCTTGCTTGTTTGTTTTTAATTTAAAAAGTTCTGTTTTTGGCAAATGTAAAAGCCCTTTCACACCAAAAGCCTTAGGCTTAAGGAAAAGTAAATTCACGTCTTAAATACATAAAGGATATTTGTATTATTTAACATATTTAATTATGCAGGTTTGCATAATTTTGAGGAATACTGAATCTGTTTTTTTTTTTTTTTTTTGTAAGTAAGATAAATTAATGCATGTTCACATTTATTCTAGAAATAAAGTGACATCTTACTCCTGATTTTTCTCAACATGGGAACAGGAGAGCTTTCAATCAATAAATGGGAAAAAAAGTAACTGCTGTTACTTATTTGAAAAAGTAACTCAGATATTTTCTTGTAAATTAAAAAGTAATGCATTACTAGTTACTTGAAAAAAGTAATCTGATTATGTAACTTGCGTTACTTGTAATGTGTCAACCCCAACACTGCTTGTGAATGCAAATTAAAGACTGACACAGAAGAGAAGAAATTGTAGAATAAAGTCATTATTTTTGTTTTCTTTGCGTACAAATAGTATTCTCGTAGCTTTATAAAATTAAGGTTGAACCACTGATGTCACATGGACTATTTTGCCGATGTCCTTACTACCTTTCTGGGCCTTGAACACGTCAGTTGCTTTGCTGTCTATTCAGGGTCAGAAAGCTCTTGGATTTCATCAAAAATATCTTAATTTGTGTTTCAAAGATGAACAAACTTCTGACGAGTTTGGAACGACATGAAGGTGAGTAATTAATGACAGAATTTTCATTTTGGGGGGAACTATCCTTTTAAAGTTACAAAATAAAACTATATCACTTATTCCTCCTTTGTGGAGAAGGCAGTCTAAAAGTACGCTGCGGCTAATTTGAGAAAAAAATATGTTATTCAGTGCTAATAAATATCAATAAAAATAATTTAGTGTAGCCCAAATAAGAAATGTATTATTTCTGCCAATATTTGTGTTCACAATTTATTTTTATTCTTATTCGAGTTGGTTTTTGTGACAGTGGTACAGGGTTTTCTGGCATTTTAAGAACACAAAGGCACAGATATAAATATTAATTTTTATTCGTAGTGCAAATCTGAATTTTTGAATTGTGAAAAACAACTGAATATTTTCTCCTCAGCCCTAAAATTCTGTTGCAGGCCAAGAATTTCTGCCAGCAACATTAGTAATGCTGCCCATGTTTACAAAAAGTACCAGAGGACATTGGATCTTAGCTATTGCAAATTGTACCTATAAGCGGCTCCAGGGAGCCAAATTACACACCTTTGCAGCTAATGAAAATGCATGGAAGAGCACACAGTGAGCCTGAACAAGGAAAACAAAACATGTTTTGGATATTTAATAGATATCATCCTCACAATTTTTTCTGTGCATCTTTGACTTGAAAGTCGCATATTAACATATACGTGTGCTCTCGTAGCTTAGCACTTAAACTAGTGAGTGGATGAAATGGACAAGAGGGTGAAAACGAGCCAGAGGACAAGAGTGTATTCGCATTTAGCCTGCTATATAGCCTTCAATCTGTGGAGAAAACTTGGAACAGTTGGTAATGCGATTGGATGACTCACCTAATGGTTTGTCGTATTAAGCTGATCTCTCAGTTGGAGACATTAAATAGCAAGATTACGACAAATGCTGTATTATGTGCTCACTGACCTGACATTTAAGAATTTTACAAGTGGGCCTCATGTAGGCAGTATAGAACTGACAGGAAACATTTCCTGTTGCTCTTTGTCCTTCAAATAAATGTGTTCCCATGATGGAGTTCATTTGTGTGATGGCACTGTGTATAGTTCATGATGTGACAGTGAGATCAAACAGACTTGTGTCATACAATTGCCTTCATATTCAAATACAGTAATTTAAAGTAACACTCCATTTTTTTTGAAAATAGGCTAATTTTCCAACTCCCCTAGAGTTAAACAGTTGAGTTTTACCATTCTCGAATCCATTCAGCCAGTCTAAGCATAGCTTAGCATAGATCATTGAATCCAATTAGACCGTTAGCATCTCGCTCAAAAATGACCAAAGAGTTTCGATATTTTTCCTATTTAAAACTTGACTCTTCTGTAGTTACATCATGTACAAAGACGGACGAAAAATGAAAAGTTGCGATTTTCTAGGTCGATATAGCTAGGAACTATACTCTCATTTCGGCGTAACAATCAAGGAACTTTGCTGCCGTACCATGGGTGCAGCAGGCGCAATGATATTACGCAGCCGTCAACTCTGCCGGCTGCAACTCTGTATCTACACAAACTTAGTGCCGGTCACTTTCAGGCGCTGCGTAATATCATTGCGCCTGCTGCACCCATGGTACGGCAGCAAAGTTCCTTGATTATTACGCTGGAATGAGAGTATAGTTCCTAGTCATATCAGCCTAGAAAATCCCAACTTTTCATTTTCCGTCAGTCTTAGTACATGATGTAACTACAGAAGAGTCAAGTTGCGAGATGCTATTGGTCTAATCAGATTCAATGATCTATGCTAAACTATGCTAAAAGTGCTACCGCCAGACCCGGAGATCGGCTGAATGGATTCAAAAACGGTAAAACTCAACTGTTTAGCTCTAGGGGAGTTGGACAATGAACCTATTTTCAAAAAAAGTGGAGTGTTCCTTTAAAGCTTTCGCTTGAATAATGTAGTCATTTTATAACTGACTGTGTGCTTCGGTAGCTGAACGTACTAGATTCAGTCTTGGACTTAAAGGAGTAGTTCACTTCCAGAACAAAGATTTACAGATAATATACTCACCCCCATGTCATCCAAGATGTTCATGTCTTTCTTTCTTCAGTCATAAAGAAATTTTGTTTTTTGAGGGATTTCTCTCCATATAGTGGACTTCAATGGTGCCCCTGAGTTTGAACTTCCAAAATGCAGTTTAAATGCAGCTTCAAAGGGCTCTAAATGATCCCAGCCGAGGAAGAAGGGTCTTATCTAGCGAAACAATTGGTTGTTTTCTAAAAAAAATGTACAGTTTATATACTTTTTAACGTCAAACACTTCAAAATCACTGTTTTACCTTTTTCTAAAGGGTGTTTGACCTTCTTTGCATGTTCACTTTGTAAGCACTGGGTTGGTGCTTCTGCAGTGATGTCGGGCGATTTTGAAGTTAAACTAGAAAATAAGATGGGAGTTTTTCGACACAGCCTAAATGTCATGAACCGGAATATACAGAGTTCATGCAGAGCTAGACAAGATGAGCATCTGAGGTACAAAAAGTATATAAATTGTAAATTGTTTTAGAAAATAACTGATCGTTTTGCTAGATAAGACCCTTCTTCCCTGACTGGGATCATTTAGAGCCCTTTGAAGCTGCATTTAAACTGCATTTTGGAAGTTCAAACTCGGGGGCACCATAGAAATCCATTATATGGAGAGAAATTCTAAAATGTTTTCCTCAAAAAACATAATTTCTTTACGACTGAAGAAAAAAAGACGCGAACATCATGGATGACAAGGGAGTGAGTACATTATCTGTAAATTTTTGTTCTGGAAGTGAGCTAATCCTTTAAGTTGTTGATGACGTATAAATATACAAGGGAAATTCTGGGTTGAAACCACTTATACCACTGTTGTTTTCTTCCTTACAAATACATCTCTGACAACCTTTATTGCTTTTTAAGAATACTAATGAGTTCCTACCGGATTAATGACTCTATTATTCTACAATTAGTTGAAATGAATGTGGGGGTAAGGTTAAGCAATAGTTTAATTGCTCACTTAACGTCCAATTGCATACTTAAAAGACTGTGTCTTAGAGGTTAAGAGCTTGTGCAAAAGCCAGAGATGACTTTGTTTTCTGAATGGATAAAAAAAGAGCTACAGAACAGTAAAGGCCGAACCATCTTCCACAAACATTTATGATTCTTGCTATTGCATTCTAAAGAAATGCTGAGAAGTCTAATTCACATTCTTCCCAGCATGCATTAGGGCATGAAAATGTTATATTATTAGATCATTTTCTAGTTTTATTTCTATTGTTTTTGTTCTTATGATTACCACCCTGACCCTTTTTGTATTTCATGCCAGAAATCTATAATATGTGGAGAAAGCAATCTGTTAACTTTTCCATTCATCTCAATGCATTTCGTTGCTTGAAATCTGCCATCTTTGGTCATAAATGTGCTGTGACTAAGCTGGAGCCGTAGGTAAATTACGTGATATTTTAAATTCACTAACAAATTTATTATTATACTTATTTTTTTTCCCATATTTGGCAGTAAACAGCTTTATTATTTCTGTTGTCTGTAATATGGTTCCTGTGTAGTTAGCAATACTTTAGTTTGATGCATATTTTGCATCTGAATGCTACAGGGCACCTAAAAGCGGGTGTAGGTAAATGTTCACATTTCATAAGTTTCCCAGATCTGACAAAATGTCTGAGAGCTGCTTTTATAAAATCTCCTCACATCCTCATATCTGTAGATTTGAATTCTGAACAGTTTCAGGGAGAAGATATTTATATGTAAATGCTTATGCAGAAGGGGATATTGTTTTTGATTGTTCATTGCAAATGTTCTCAGCTGGTGGGTCGTGACCCAAAAAATGTATCGTGGTCACAGGTCTATTCTGACAGCAGGGAAACAATGCTACACTAACATATCCAAATAGCAGAATGCAACCTAGAAAATAAGTGTAAATAGTTGGGGTAGAAAAACACATACAGTATGCTTAATCAACTTTTTAAAGGGAGGTAAAATGCTTCCCACACCTTTTGTTGTTGCAATCAAGGCCGTGTTTCCAATCAAGCAACATTCTGGCGCAAATTCAATCACTTGCTAGAAGCCAAATTGGACAGATGGTAATATGGCATGATGCTTGACATCTCTTCATTCTCAAAAACTAATAAAACTTTGCAAGGTAAAAGAAAGTATGACAAAGACTATTAAATCCGGTTTAGATCCAGCGAGGATAAATATGGAAAATGTAAAATCAGGGTTCTGAAGCAAAATCATTTGAAAACCACTAGTGATAAAAGTGTTATGCATTCAAATTATTGTGTTTCCATTGGATTATGTGACAAATTGAACACCCTTATCACTGTTCTGCTATAATGCAATATAATTTATCACCTGAGATGTGCTGCTTTTTTTTTTTTTTTTTTAAGCAAAGTAATGATTTTTCTGATACCATATACAATGCTTGGCATGATTTGCATTAATAGAATCAAACTTCTAAAAAAAATTGCATTATAGAGAGCCAGAGTCTGTTTAGCAAAATATATGATCTTATCTGGATTTAGGTAATTTTTCATTCTAGTAGGCAGCGCTTTGCTGTAACAGAATATTTGGCTGCCTTTTTGATTGAAACCCAAGCTACAGCAGCCGCACAGTGAGGACAAGATTGCTGTGTGACGGCGTGTTTAGTAATTGAACGTCATCCTGTTCCAAACTCGATTGCTGCTTGGAGTGGAACAGCTCTGAATAGTTTAATATCACCTTCTGAGCCCAAGGCAATGAATGTCTGGTTGACAAAGAATCTGGTTACTTTCAGCATTAAGCGTTTCTGTATGTGAGAGAGAAAGCATTTTTGTATGCAAATAATTGCTTTTGCAGGTAAGAACCTGCATTTGCTATGTAACATCTTTCAAAAACCTGAGAAATTGCATTTGTTTACGCCCATCTGTCTCTGTCGATGTTTATGAGCTTTCTTGTTCATTTCAGCTATTGCTGATCTGGAACCAAAAGTATAGCTAATAAACAAAACCCAGGTGTTTCTCAGGTTTCTAATTCTTCTAGGACAAGGAAAACAAATGAAAACTCGCACAGAAACAGAAACTAATTGAGCAAAGAATTATCTTGCCTTCTAAATCCTTTCTTTTCTAAAAGCAGGTCTCTCACTGTTCCAGAGTTAAAGAGATTGAGCGCTGAAGATGTATTGGCTTATCCTCAGGTATTTAATCAGTCAGGCTAATGAAATGAATTGAGCCAGAGAGAACTGATTGCCTGTGACATTTACAAGTCCCCCGAGAGCATGTGCATGTGTTTGTGGATTGACCTCCATAATTATTCTTCAACAATCAGAGGAAAAGAAATAAAACTGGGATGTTGCATCATCAGTGTGATTCAAGAATTGTGACATCTATTGTCTTCACTTGAAAAGCTAGTTTGCTCAAAAATGATAATTATGCCTGCGTTTGCTTTAAACCTGTATGATTTTCTTTCTCCATGGACAGCAAAATAGATGTTATGAAGGAGGCTTATTTCAATATGCTGAAAATGAATGGTAATTAGAGACTATCAAGCTCTAAAAAAGTATTGTTTCCTTTCCATTTTGGGTGAACGGTTTAAAAACATACAATTAAAATGTGTTAAAACTGCACTTTTGATGTACAGGACAATGTAAAGTTTTGAGGTAAAAGTAATATATCATTTACCTCAAAAAATCCCTTTGAGTGATTAGTTTTATTGTCATTTTTATTGATTGGTTGATTGATTTTCATTTTATGTTAAAGCAGGGGTGCTCAACCCTGTTCCTGGAGATCAATTTTCCCGCAGAGTTCAGCTTCAACCCTGACCAAACACACCTGAACCAGCTAATTAGGATCTGAAGGAACACTTGATAATTACAGACAGGTGTTTGATTAGGGTTGGAACTAAACTCTGCAGGAAGGTAGATCTCCAGGAACAGGGTTGGGCACCCCTGTGTTAAAGGGGTCATCGGATGCAAACTTCATTTTTTCATGTTGTTTGAACATTAATGTGTGTTGGCAGTGTATGTACACATCTGCCCTATAATGATAAAAAATCCATGCAGTGGTTTTTAGTTAATCTGTAAAAATAATATTCCCTTTTTCAAATCGAGCCATTCTCAGATGCCTGTCATTGTGGCGTCACACAGACAGAGGCCGCTCCCACGATAGTTGATTGACATGAGCTCTTACCTTAGACCAGCTGTCACAGTCCAGTAACTTTCCTTATTTCGATGCCAAAGCAGGGATGTAAGTTAGACAAGAATATCTCAGATTGAGCGATTGAGGTGTTGTGTTGCTGGATGTAATAATGAACATGGTCGTCATTTACTCCCGACATCTGAGCCGCTGAAGATGCAGTGGATTACGTTTGTTTGTGAATGGAATGCACCTCCCAATCTACATATATCCGTCTATGTTCGCGTGAATCATTCGTGATCCAGCTTCACTTACAGCAGAAGTGTGTATAAGCGTTTTTTTATGAATCTTTGCGATCGCTTTTCCTTATAACGTGGTAGTTAGGAAGTTTAGCGGCTAAACGCGGCTAAATGTGGCTAAAGTAAACAAGCTCGTCATTCCACAGAGAGAAGAGAGGGGCGGGGTGAGCAGAGCTCATTTGCATTTAAAGGAACAACCGCTTAGAATGAGATGATTTTTGCAGAGCTCATTTTGACAAGGTAAAAAGGGTGTTGTTTTACAAACCCATTGAGAATTTTTAATCAAAGTATATTAGAGACTTTTCATTAAGACCCTAAAGAATCATATCAACTTGTGGAAAATGGGCATATGATGACCCCTTTAAAGGAATAGCTCACCCAAAAATGAAAATTTGCTAATGATGTACTCACCCTCAGGCCATTTGTTTCTCCATGAGAACAGATTTGGAGAAATGTAGCATTACATCACTTGCTCACCAATTGATCCTCTGCAGTGAATGGGTGCCATCAGAATGAGAATCCAAACATCTGATAAAAACATCACAATAATCCACAATTAATCCACACGACTCCACTGCATCAATGAATGTCTTGTGAATTGAAAATCTGCATGTTTGCAAGAAACAAATCCATACTAAACTTCTCCAAATCTGTTCTCATGAAGAAACAGGACATTTTTAGGACGTTTTCATTTTTGGGTGAACTATTCCTTTAATATGTTGTCACTTCTCTGTCCTCACTTCAGGTGAAGGAAGACATGAGGGTCATGTTGTCATTGGCAGGGGTTTTGCTGTCCTCCAGGTGCCTAAAAACCAAAATTGCCAATAAATTATATATGTAACTTAAAGAAGCATAGTTAAAAGTCTCTACTTGCATACTGTATATATGCCTTCATATTTAATAAACCAGAGCCATAGTGTTAAGGGCTTTCCACACTGAGCGCGAAAAAGCGAAACGAATATTGCACGCAATAACGTGCTGGAATAAAACAACAGATTCCTATCGGTGCTTCCACATAGACCACGAACATTCGTGCGCCGAAAAAGCGAATGCTTTCTTTTTACCAACCTGTCTGACGAATCTTTTCAATTTCGGAATGCGAAAACACGGGCTGTCCAATAAGATTTGAGCACTACATCACGTGGCCACAGCAACTGCTGTTGCACAAAAAGGATAGAGTGGTGGCGCTGGAGGATGCGTTCTTGTTCAGAACAGGTGGTTATTCTCACATGTTCTTAATATAATTTCTATTAATTCTCCACTGAATTATGTGATCTGGAGGAGAGCACTTTCACTGGTGTGAAAGCACCATTCGTCCGCGATTCACCTTGCTTTTTTCGCATCGCCCTCATTGTGGAAAGGCCTTTAGAAATGGCACCTCAGTAAAATGCATTAACATGTTCTCTAAATACAGCACTTGGATTGCTGAAATTATAGCAATCATTATTTATTCCAAGATACCAGTGTTAGATACCAAGCAAACTTATTTTGTCCAAGATACCAGTATTAGATACCAAAACTGCTGCAGTGAGAGAACAAATGCATGGTGCAGCTGTCAAAGACTAATGGTAGCGGAAATAGTTCATCAGATAAAATAATATTTTTCAGTTTTGTATTAATCGTTGTGTGTGTGCTCGACATTTTGATTTGTGTGTTCTTTTGCAGCTGGCTCTTAATCCAGCAGGACTTTAATTGTTATCCTGTCAGGTTTGATGAGACCAGTGAAAGCAATCAAAACTGACAGGGTACAAGCCCTATGTTTAGAAAGGGAAATCCTTTGGAGAATGCAGTGGAAAGCAAAGTTCCCCAAAGGTTCTGTCTCACTAACCGTTTTCCATGTTAAAATCTGAATAAGAGAGTGAAATTAAGCATGCATATACTGTATATAATTAGAAACTAATCTGTGCATTAGCGACACTACAACCATTGATGAAGGAAAACAGATATGCTGAAAAACTGTCTTCCTCCTTATTGAAATGTAATTCTATATAACAATTTATATAACAGTATTTTAAAATATTTACCTCCCAAATTCAATGCAATTACTACATTAATATTTTAATATTAAATATATCTTTAACTGTACAAAATTGCACCAATATTTTCTTAAAATTGCAATTTAGATACTTCATAGTTGGACTGAAATCTGAAGTCTGTCTGAAGCCTGTTATTCCAGAATATTTCATTTCTTTTTTTTGCAGGCCAATTATACAGTACTTACTTTTTGCTTAAGGTCATTGTCCTTCTGGAAAATTGATCTTAAGTGCTATCTCTGGCTGAGTGAAACAGATTCTCCTCAAGGATTTGGATTTGGCCCGAGCCAGATTCCCCTATAATTTCCATCAAATTTTCCAGTTTCTTAAAGCAACACTAAGGCACCGGCGTAATGCTGCCACGGGCGTCCGTGATTGATGATAGGGGAGGTGTTACTAGGTCAACAGTGCTTAGCATTCAGGGTAAAGAGCACAAATTTCATTTCATCACTTTCAAATGCTTCACATGGCTTCACTGCAGTACTGACTTAATGTTGGCATTTCTCAGAATTGGCTTTCTTTCGGCCACTTTCCCAGAGAGGCCAAGCAAATGAAGTGTGGTGAAAAGATTGTTGATGGACAGTTTTTGCCATTTCATCCAAGAAGCGTTTTGCTGGCTTTTGGTCACCATTCCTACAAAATGCCCTGCCTGTTTGGTTGTCCAATTTGATGGGACAGCCTGACTGAAGGCTGGGTTGTATCATAAATTTCCATTTTATTACGTGGACTTCACAATGCTCCAAGAAATACATGGCGGTTTTTTGAACAGTGTCCAACTTCATCTGGAAGCTCCAAGGACAGCTGCCTAGTCTCACTGGCAGCAGGACTGATCTGATCTGATGTTTTAATTATTTAGGAGACCTCACAAAGACATTTTGTTAGGTAGATTGATGACAAATCATGACGTTGATATTTGTTGTATAATTGAGCAATCAAATGTGTACCCTTCTACCTTCATAAATAAATCAAATAATGTTCTCCATATCCCATTTATTTTAATGATGCTTTTTATTTTTTACAAGATAATTTTATTAAATAAAACCATGGAATTAATAGATGCCAAAAAGGACATATATTTTTTTCTCAAGGTCTCTTGCATATAGAAATGATGTTTACTGTACACTGTTAAAAAAACTGCAAAAATAATTTGCAATGTACTGTATTAAAATGAAAACAATTTCTGCGTAGATTTTTAAAATGTGTTTTACCTGTATTTTGAATTTTGCATTTCATTGGATGGATAATGGATAATATCCTGGCAGAAAATTACCAGTATATTATTTTTTTACAGTGTTACAGTGTTAATTTAATTTTTTTTCATAGCCATTGCAGCAAGTTTAAATTAGGTAGTCAATAAGTGGCTGCTACTTGCACTTGAAAGAAGGTTTTTTTTTCATTCAGATAAATGAAGCAAGCTTAGTCAAATGCCCATTGTGGATATTGAATTACTGTCTGACACGTTTTATAGTCCAACCATAGTTCTGGCAAGACATACAGCGCTGAAAGCAAAGATCTTTGCCCTCACAGCTTTCTACAGTTGTGCTCATCAATGTATGTCACACATCCAAATCTAAAGTATACCCTGGTGGACATGCTCTGATGACCTGAGAACCCCATGATTTAATGATATCCACCTTGAGGGCAAAATGGGTTTAAGGTTTTCATGTATCTTGGCAGTTAAGACTGTAGTCACACTTTGCTATCCATTACATTTCGTCCGTGCTCTGCTACCCACAAAGACAGACGCCAGTAGACGTCAGAGAATATTCCCTTTCATGTGTAAGTAATTTGGAACGTGTACCTGTATACTTACAATTGTCAGTCAGCCTCGTTTGTAATCATATTCATGTAAAATAAGCAGCTAAATAGTGCAACTGAACCTCAAGGTAGCGTCAGCGTCTGCTTTCATTTTCCATACTTGTGTGTCCTGGTAGTTGCACCTAGATTAGATGAGACTATCCAAGTCGAGCTAAGGAAATCAGACACATATGGGTGTGAATTTACTCAGTGTCTAACAAAATATGTATTTGTTACTCCAGTACTGTATGAAAACTTCTTAATTTGGGGGTATTTTGGATATTAAGCAATGAACAATACTCAGTTTAATAGAGCAATGGGCTCTTGTCCTATTCATAAGTCTAAATATCACTCTGTTGTGTGTTTTGTACACAAATATACAGTTGACGTCAAAAGTCTACATCCCCCTTTCAGAATCTCCAAATTGTAATTATTTTAAGAGGGTAAGAAGTAAGTAAGTAAGAGGGATCATACAAAATGCATGCTATTATTTATTTATTACTGACCTGAATAAGATATTTCACAGAAAAGATGTTTACATATAGTCCACAAGAGAAAATAAAAGTTGAATTTATAAAAATGACCCCGTTCAAGAATTTACATCCCCTTGATTCTTAATACTGTGTTCTTAACCTGAATGATCTACAGGATTAAGAGCCGGGGGTGAAAACTTTTGAACAGAATGGAGATGTGTACATTTTTCTTATTTTGCCTAAATAACATATTTAGTACTGCCCTTCAGAGGCTACAGAATATACTTACATGTTTCCCAGAAGACAAAATTTAACCTAATCTTCAAATTCCAAAAGTTTTCACCCCTCTGACTTTTAATGCATCATTTTTCCTTCTGGAGCGTCAGTGAGTGTTTAAACCTTCTGTAATAGTTGCATATGAGTCTTTCGGCTGTCCTCAGTATTAAAAATGGATCTCAAAACCATACAGTAATTGCTGAAAAGGGTTCAAATACACAAAAATGCTGGAAAACCAAAGAATTTGTGGGACCTGAAGGATTTTTCTGAAGAACAGCGGGCAGTTTAACTATTCAGGACAAACAAGGGACCCATGAACAACTATCACCAAACAAAAAAAAAACACAGCTGTGGATCATTCAGGTAACAACACAGTATTAAGAATCAAGGGGATGTAAACTTTTGAATAGGGTCATTTTTATAAATTCATGTAAACTTTTGACCTCAACTGTAGGTTTATACTTGAAAGAAGTATAAACGGTTATGGCCCCATTACTTCTTTTCTTTGCAATATTACTCTGCAAGTTACCAAATGCACTGAATGCAAAATATACACAGATTTACTTTAATAACCCTAGATTGTATTTACAGGAACTTTTATTTTCCTTAGTCTTGACATTCAGAAAAACAAGATAGAAGGACTTTGCGTGTTATTCCAGAGTGCTTGAGGTGCATGGCTATGGAATGGACTTATTCATTCAGTCTCACACCTGGCTATGATCACTGATTTGGCTTAGTGACACTCTGTGTGCTGTGGAGCATCATATGGAAAAATATTTACAGTAGTGCAGTGTCTTAATAAGTAAACACAGCATTATTAATAATCAATTATAAGGAATAATATTAGGATTAGAGTTTGTCCTTTTAACCCCATCCAATATTCCATAACATTAAGACGCTATAGTGATAATTTATTCTCCACTATTCTGTGGAATAAATCCACTTATTAAAAGATCACAATCAGGCCAGCATGACTAAACAACATCGAACATCTAAAATTAGTTAGTTTAATTATGACAATATTTCGCTGAGACTGTTTAAATAAAATTAATTAATTAATTAATTAATTAATTAATTACATTTGATTTGAAAAAAAAAAAAAAACTGTATGTATAAAATATATATGAATTATTTGTTGTAAAGTGTATCATACTATAATTTAATTGAAGAATTCTACACTTTTTTTTTTTTTGCCAGTATGCCTTCCTTGGTCATTTATCATGGAAAACAAAGTTTCTGTTAAAATACCATAATCATTAACTTTATGGTTTCTACAATATTCTGGTAACTTTAATATGATGCTTTTCAGATAGATAGATAGAATGTCAAATTCTGTAAAAGGTTCTTACAGTTTTTTAAAGTTTCCGTATTAATTTATTTTTTATTTACAAAAGAAACAATTGCGGTGTCACTCAGAAACTATGGTCACCATAGTATTTTCGTAAACGTCATATCATTTGTTACGTGTTTCAACCGGAAGTGACGCTATTGTAGGAAGTGTTTAGCGATGCGCGGGAGTTTATTGTTGCTATCTAGAGAGCTAAAGTTCACACCAATTTTGGTAGTTGTCATTTAAATAAAGCTAATAACAGCACAGCGATTTGCATAGCATGGCTCAGCTGCATGAAGTGGACTTACCGCCGAACCTGTCATGTCTCAAAGTACGTTTTGTTATTCAACTTTGTTAAGTCTGCAGTTCACACAAGTTTGTTCTATACCATTGTGTTAATTGGCGCTCATATGTGTTTTGATATGATTTTATAATCTCGGTCTCTAACGCATATCATTTCACAACAATTTAACGTCATTACAGTCTATTTCAGTTGCTGTTTTATTGATAAGACACATCAGATCTATTTACATATGTTCTATGTCATATGTTCTTGTTTTATGCCCACTGCTTTTCTGATATTGATCAGAATGAACCTCATTGCATGGTTTTATACATCAATAGCAAGTGTCACAGTGTTATAGATATCCAGTAGTCATAAATCTGGACATTCCCAGGTTCGTTGACATCCGATCTTGTTTATTTTTGTCTGTATCAGAGCATAGACACTCTCCTCCGTTGTCCTATCTGCTTTGAGTTTCTCAACATCACCATGATGACCCAGTGTTCTCACAACTGTACGTATACTTTTTACAGTTTAACTTAAGCATTTGACATGTATAATATTTGAATGGCCATAATTGCTTTCAGCAAGATAAAAAGTCATTGCCTTTTTTTATTTTTGATTTTCCAACAGTTTGCTCTCTGTGTATCCGGAAGTTTCTCTCCTATAAGTTGTTGTGTCCTGTCTGTAACTTGGTGAGTCTCATGTCAAAATAATATAAATGTGACTGTCAAACCTTCCTGTCAGATCCAGTCCAGTAATCCTCCACTGGATTATCCACAGGATTTTACAAGTTGATAAATCTCTCTCTCACACGCAAATGCATATATATATATATATATATATATAATATATATATATATATATATATATATATATATATATATAAATATTATTGCTATTTAAAATTTTTATATATATTTAATATATATTTTAATATACCATATTTTAATATACCTAAAAACATGATTTATTCCTGTGATACAAAGCTGAATTTTCAGCATCATTACTCCAGTCTTCAGTGTCACACGATCCTTAAGAAATCATCCTAATACGCTTTTTATTCATCAAAAAAGTATCACGGGTTCCTAAAAACAACATTGAAAAATAAACCAGCATATTGTTAATAAATCAGAATGATTTCTGAAGGATCATGTAACAGTGGAGTAAGGGATGATAAAAAATTCTGTATTGCATCACATGAAGAAATTATATTTTACAGTATATTAAAATAGAAAAACATTATTATAAGTTGTGATATTTCACCATATTACTTTTTTCTGTATTTTGATCAAATAAATGCATCCTTGATGAGCAGAAGAAATGTCTTAAAAAAAAAAAAACATTTCAAATCTTACTGATCCCAAACTTTTGAACAGCAATGTATTTGAGCAGAAAATACTGTTAAATCAGTAATGTTGTGAAATATTATTGCAATTTAAAATAACCATTTTCTTTTTGAATATAATTTAAGATGAATTTTCAACTTCAGCGTCATCCTTCAGAAATCATTTTAATATGCTGATAGTGCTCAATAAACACTTTTTATTTATTTATTTTATCAATGTGCAATCAGTTTTTGCTGCTTAATATTTTTATGAAAAATAAAAAATAAGTCAAATTATAATACAGTGAGCATGTACTGAATTTATCAAACGTGACAGCATATTTACAAAAGACAGAAGATATTTAAAAATTGAGTAAATGCTGTTTAATGAACTTTGTTCTCAAAATTAATAATAATTATTAACATTGTTAATTTTTAAGCACCAGTAATAGAGCAACATATCAGCATATTAGAATCAATTTCTGAAGGATCATGTGACTCTGAAGACTAAAGTAATGGCTTTTGAAAATTCAGCTTTGCTATCACAGGATTAAATCACATTTTAAAATATATTTAAATAGCAAACAATTCTTTTAACTTGTATTAATGTTTTACAAGATTACTGCCTACTCTTTCAAAAACATTTAAAAACCGTATTCGTATTAACTTCTGGCCGCCACATATAATCATTGGTGTTATTACAGTTTAATGAAGTTATTAGATTTAGAGTTTAGTAAACACTTTCTATTAACCTTAGTTTAACTTTCCTTGCAGCCATCAACAGAACAAGACCTGAGGAACAACAGATTATTAGATGACTTGGTTCAGAGCTTTCAAGCAGCAAGGTAAAGTTTATATCTGTCTAAAATGTGAGCATTTAGTTTTTATGTTATTTATAAGTATGCTGTTTTTTTTTTTTCCAGTGGACCTATACAGTATGTATTCTGCAGACATTTTTTTTTTTTGCATATTGCATTGTTTTTGGGGGGAAATATTATCTGCAAAAGGGATTTAAATACAGTAATGTATACTATTCATTTTTATACTATTCAAAATTTTTGTTTTTCACTAACCACACATAAATGTTGCTTTCTCAAAAACACAAACATGCTTCTCACATATTATTGTAGCCTAGTTTGTGAATACAGTGTTTTCAGACTTTAGCCTTTTATATGTTATTAAGCAACTGAAAAAAGCAAAAATGTCAGGGCATGTCAAAACTTTTTCAGGCCCCCAAAACACCCTCAGACCCCAGAGGGTTAAAGGCTCAATCACTTTATGAATGAATCGGAATTTATTTCTGCAGAATTCTAAAGAGCTTATCTGAGGAGTTATATGACTGCAAATTATGTGTGGGTCTGAATAGCAGTCTTATAGAAAGTCAATGGGGGTTAATTAATGGGTAGTGATAAGATTAAACAGGAAAAATTAATTAATTCGAATTCAATGGAAAATACAGGTGAAGTTAGCTAGTTTTTGATAATGGTCAGAGTGAGGGGTCAAGTCATATTCAGTCGTTATTTGCCCAAGGATTTAATCTCAAAAGGTAAAGCTTGAATATGGTGCTTCTGTCGTTCTGCCTGAATGGAAAACCTTCTGTTATTAGAATATGTTGGTGGATTTGACTATGAACCCAATGGGTTATTTTTATAAAAGTCACATAAATGTTGATTATCTAATAAACACCATTCTCGTTTTTTTTATGCAAAGTCTTTTCTTTGTAACATTCATTAAGATTCAGCTACAAAGTCCCAGACTTGCTGATTGTCACTATGTTTTATCACAGGGGTTTGTGGGAGTTGGCACCAAACATGTTTTTCTTATGAATGATGCATCAACTTGTGCTTCAGTTCTGCCATGTGCACATGTTTTTTTTTTTTTTTTTTGGTTGGAATCAGCCTCTTTCAATGCTTGATTTGTTCTTGTTCAGGGAGTGTGAAACAGTCATCAAAAAAGCATCTAGACAATAAACAACAAACAACAAACCATCCGATTGCACAATGTTACTCTAAATCCATTAACTGGAAAGAGACTTTCAAATGTAAGATTGATCTGACTTGCCTGAAGGTATCAGAAAATCAACTAATTTATTAGAAATTTTATTGAATGCAGTTGTTTCTTATGTTGTATATATCTCGTGCCAACCTTGAATGTGCAACGTTTTAGCCTGCTGTGAGATTCTGGATTTCCTTTAACAATCAAGTGGGATTTTATTTTCAATATTCAGGTCTATATCTTTGGCATACTTCACCTGTTGCAGGAGGAGCTGCTTGGCTGTGTTCTCTTCAGACAGTCTTAAGTTCTCAGACTGTGCACATACAGTATCATAAAGTCTTCAGATTACCTAAAGTAATCTTCAAGGAATGTTTTTTTTTTTTAAAAAAAAAAAAAACAAGACCTTTTCACCTACTATCTTATATTAAGACTTTTCCCACAAGAGTACCTCACATTGAATGTAAACTGGAGTGCACAGTAGATTTTATTTGCGATATTATTTTTTAATTCAGTGTCTCTTGGTGCCATCAATCTCTGTGAGTGTGCCTAATATAGTTGGTTGGTGGAGTTTCAGATGGCCATCGGGATGAAGAGAGGTGTCTTATGGGACAGTGTTTTAATTTCCTGTTTTCTACCAGTGGTGATGTCAAAGGCATGTGTCATTTTTAGGACAGGACATTGGGGACAGTTATTAAGGCCTTCGATATAGATATAGCGCTGCTTTTATTTTTGTTTGCATTTCTTTGGCTAGTGTATCTTGGGTAGAATATTTGTTTGTGATTTATTACATTCATATGTGTATATAGTATCATTTTCTTTGAAGAATAAGTGAAATAATCATGGCTCAGGTGAGCCAAGCACCCATTAGCAAAGCTGGCAGATTTGAAATGTCTTATTGTCTTGGACCAGCTTGGAAACTGTCATTGAGTTGAATGGGAATGCTAATGAATGGCCTTCTCCCGATATTATAGACCTCCTTGGTCTCAGTGAGTGCAATTAGCCTCGTTTTTCCAGGTCTGTTTATCGACTCCTCAGAGCTACTGCTGTTGCAAGCTCACTGTCTCCTACTCTTCTTTCTCTTGCTGTTGGAAGATCAAAGAGCTTCCAAAGTTATCAAAGTTTTCTAAAATTTCTCTTCCATACAAACTGGGAAGGCCTGTTTTTTTTTCTACCTTTATAGGCTTTATTAAAGAGACAGTTCTCTCAAAAATGAAAATTCTGTTATTAATTACACACTCTCATGTTATTCCAAACCCTTCGGGATAGGGGTGTGCGATATATATCGTCTGCAATAATATCGTAATTGTTGTTTTGACAATGTTCAATTCGACATTAGTTTTTTGGAAAAACCATTTAAAACACCTGCAGAGTGCAGTCTAGACTTCTTTCATTAAATGATGCAGTCTATTAAAATATATTTGGATTTATCACAAATTCAAGACATGGGGACATAAAATGTATGGATTTATTCTACTTCACATAGTTAATCAGTATCACACGAAGCATGCCGCTTTCTTCTCCAAAAATTACCATGATTGCAAATGTGATATTGATTTTTACAACAGTTCAGGAGACAAGAATTAAGATACTTACATTTGACAGCATATTGCCTGTTTTTGCTCTATTTCGCCAACAAAAATCATTCCAAACACAGCCGCAGCACTGTTTTGCATCTGTGAGCAACACGACGGTGTATCTTTCTTGAATGATTCAACTGTTTAAAAGATTCAGATCAATCACAATGACTCACTTATTAACTGTCACTGACACCTGTTTTAATTACACATTTAAAGTAGATTTTTTATTATTTA
Organism: Cirrhinus mrigala; assembly: GCA_036247105.1. Taxonomy (NCBI): domain Eukaryota; kingdom Metazoa; phylum Chordata; class Actinopteri; order Cypriniformes; family Cyprinidae; genus Cirrhinus; species Cirrhinus mrigala. Next base: position 26,209,876 of record CM070012.1, read on the forward strand.
AATAATTTTAAATATCAGTATTGACCGTTTTGTTTAAAATATCAAAACATTATTTATGAATTTGTAACTGCAGGTTAAATGCATTAATGACCTGCATTAAAGAGTGTGTAAATACATCTAAATGCCACTTCAGACTCAAAAGATCATGCACACTTTTTGAAAAAATGGCTTTTTTAAAAGATAAAATGCCCATAAAAGGTAAAAACACCCCTGCTTGGGGACACAGATTAGGATATTTTTGATGAAATCCGAGAGCTTTCTGACCCTGCATAAACAGCAACACAACTGACACGTTTAAGGTCCTTAAAGGTAGTAAGGACTTCATTAAAATAGTCCATGTGACATCAGTGGTTCAACCTTAATTTTATGAAGCTATGAGAATATATATTTTTTTTTTTTGTGCGCAAAGAAAACAAAAATAACAACTTAATTCTACAATTTCTTCTCTTCCGTGTCAGTCTTTGTTGCGTGTTCACAAGAGTACCACGATGCATGCGACACAAGTCGTTATTTTTGTTTTCTTCGCACGCAAAAAGTATTCTTGTAGCTATAACACGCTTGAAAGCTACAGAAATTTAAAAGAAACAAAAAAATCATATGTATTTGGTTTTAAACTCAAAATGATGTACTCTTCAGTCACGTCTATTCTTTATAAACCCTTCCAAAACTGTGGTTCCACCACTTTGCCCTGTTTTCACAGCTGGAACCTGCTGGTGCTTATGTAACGTATTTGGTTCTCTACAGCAATAAATTTTCTCAGTGTGTTCGGTTTGCCTTAGTTGATTCACAGCAGCATTTTGGGGGACTGAAAGTAGACAGCATTTTTCTGTGGTCTGTAAGGGGGGTCCATTTACATTTATTCATTTGGCAGAGCGACGTACAGTCGAGGAATAAAACAAGCGGTTTATCATAAGATGGCAATAAACATGAAAAGTGCCTGTTGTACATGGTCCATGAGGGGTTTTTTTTTCCACGGTCTTGGTTGGGTGGGTAGTTATGCCTGCCTGTAGTTACAAGTCTGCAGTTGATTTTTAAAAGCATTACTGAAGAAAGGCCAAAAAATTAGGAGAGTTTGTTATTCATTAGTTAAAAGGATCATGTAATTCTTCCTAATAATGTTTTTATTGTTTTATTTTTGGCATGAGGTCTGCTTAATGTTAGTCAAGATTTTTTGCTCCAAATAGTCATGATTTAGTTAGCATAATCATGACTATTCCACCCTGTCGGAGCCTTTAAAAAGCATGCTTTTTTTCTTTTTTTTTTTTTTTTTTTTTTTGCTTTGCTTTGCTTTGTCTTTAAGACTTCTACATAAACACCCTTCATACGTGCTTGTGATATTTCAAGTAGGTTTTGGAAAATGTACATCCTGAATCCTTTTATGTAGGCTGTTCTGCTTTGTTTCACAATCTTTCTTGACATTTTCATTTACGCACATTTGTTTATTCATCCAGACTCCAGCGGTATTATGTCGAGATAAGAGATCTACCTAGTAAGTTTTTAATAGCCTTAGTCATGCTGCCATCCTGTAAATAGAGATTTCAGAGCATGTATTAAATGTTATTTTTAGCTTATCAGGAACATTTGGATTGAGGCTTTATCTCTTCGTTTTTTAGGGTAATGAGTGAAGATGCTATTGTATTTCCATTTTTAGCTTTGGTCTGTTTGCCAATTGTTTTCTGATAAGATGTTAGATCTTTTCTAATAGCATTGACATAAGCAAGAAAACTGACATCACACTTTCAGATAGTAATGTAGACCCAAAATGGTCACAACCACTTTAATACAGATTGAGATACCTTGTTTCTTGCTCCTTTTTTTATTAAAGTGGCTAATTTGGTGTGCGTATATGTGGACTAACAGTCAGACAAAGAGAAATAATAGGTTTCAAAATGGAAAGTAGCTTTTGCACACCTCATTGACTCCACTTTATGGCTCTGTAATGGCCTCACAGCCACTCTGCGTTTGTTGGCTTTCCACATTTCCACTGGAATTGCGAAACCGACAGGTGCTTGCCTTTCTCTCTCTCACTTCCTTTTATGTACTCCTTTCTCTCTCTCACTAGCTTCTGCCCTCCTGTCCTCCCCTCAAATTATTTTTCACGATTTTGTCTCTCACTCTCCCTCAGTAGGGAAGCGGAGGTATTCGAAGGCTTGTGCGTTGTATAGAGAAGCACAGTTTTGCAGACAAATTGTCACCTTAGTGGCTCAAACAGATACTCAAAACACCTTTCTTTTTTGTCCTTGGCCCAGTTTTTGTTCTTTAAGAATTTTTTTTGTGTCTTTAAAATTACATACTGTATATCCCTCACATACACCACATGGCCCAGATGTATATGGAAGCACCTTTTATCCCTGCAAGCCTGCTGCCACAAAAACTAATTGATAATAAAAAAAAATGTGTTTCTTGCACCAAATTAGCATATTAAAACCATTTCCGGAAGTACATGTGATACTGAACACTGGACTAATGGCTGCTGAAAATTCAGCTTTGCCATCACAAGAATAAACACATTTTTAAAATATATTAAAATAGAAAATAGTTATTATAAATTGTAATAATAGTTAACAATGTTAATGTTTTTACTGTGTTTGTTAACAAATAAATGCAAATCAAATAAATGAACTCTACATATCTCTCTCATCTCACCAGGCAAAAATTGTGCCACTCAAATTTGGAATCACCCCCTATTTCACCTGAAACCCCTGCTATGATGGTCAAAGGCAAAGCAGCAAGACAGAAGGGCCTCAAAAAGGAAGCAAACACCCTCAGTAATTTTTTCCAGAAGAAGACCCCTGTGACTCCTTCGTCAGAGGCCCAGAAAAGTATGGAGCGTCGCGTGCCAGTCAAATCGGAACCTATGGAGGTGTATGTTCAACCTCTAGGTGACGTCAAGCAAGAAAATGTGGAGGTTACAGTGGGAATGGTGAAAGACGAAAAGATGGATGTAACTGCTTTTCCTTCCACGTCACAAAATAAGCTGCTGGTTAAAGGTGATGTGCACAATTTATGCTATTTTGTTGAATTAGGGCCCAAGCACTGAGATGCGAGGACCCTATTGGAATTGCTCCGTTTATTATTATTATTCCGTTTCAAAATGAATTGCGTTTTTGAGGGCCTAAACGTGCTTGAAAACTCATGAAACTTTGCACGTGCATCAGCACTGGTGAAAATGTACGTCTGATATAGGTTTTAGAATTGGGTGTGGCAAAATGGCTCGATATCGCCACCTATACACTTTCAGTGGAGTGCGCCTCGAGCTACGCTTCACGTACATGTATGAAAATCGGTACACACATGTAACACACCAGTACCTACAAAAAAATCTTAGGTATGAAATCCAAATCAGGAAGTAAGTTATTTTGTTTTTTCCCGACAAATTTTGTGCTGATTTTGCCACTTTCAGGTGTCGTATTTTAACTCCTCCTAGACATTTATTCAGATAAGTACCAAACTTGGTCAGTCTAATCTAAAGCCCTTTGTGGCGTTAAATTGCGACGATCTTGAGTTTTCGTTGGAGGGCGTGTCCATGGCACCCTGTCAAATTTCGATGTTTCGCCATGAAAAGGAAGTTGTTATAACTCAGCCATTCAATGTCTGATCTGCCCCAAACTTCATGTTTGATAAGAGTCCTGGCCTGAAAACATTCCCATGCTCATATTCAGTTATAGTCATAGCGCCACCTGCTGGCAACAGGAAGTGACATGTTTTACGATGTAAGAAACTCCTCCTAGAGATTTCATGACATCAACATTATATTTGGTCAGTCTAATCTAAAGGCGTTTGTGACGTTAAATTGTGAAGATCTTGAGTTTTCGTTGAAGGGCGTGTCCGTGCTGGCCTGATGAATTTCGATGTTTCGCCATGGGAATAGAAGTTGTAACTCGGCCATACAGTGTCCAGTCTGCCCCAAACTTCACATGTTCGATAAGAGTCCTGGCCTGAACACATCTGAAGGCCAATATTGTATTATAATCATAGCACCACCTGTTGGCAACAGGAAATTACTTGTTTTACACTAACTTAAACATGAAAAATAATTTTCTTTTAAATATGTCTGTGCATGTTTTCTAGACATTTTAATAGGAATGACTTTGTATTGTTATAATAAGCAATAATTTTAATAATGTGTGTTGCAGTGGAATGCCCTGTCTGTGGAGTAGGTGTGCCCAAACAGAACATTAATAAACACCTGGATATGTGCTTGAGCAGAGACGATAAGAAGGAGGGATTGAGAAGGTATGGAGAATATTTGTCCTGTAAAACAATCTACCATGTGAAGCTTAACAGTACAACTGTCTTATCTGATTGTCTAGAGGAAGGATGCTGTTAATGCTGTTATTCAAAATCAGTTTTTTAAGGATTTATTAAAGCATTAGTTCACTTCCAAAATAAACATGTCCTGATAATTTACTCATCCCTATGTCATCAAAGATGTTCATGTCTTTCTTTCTTTAGCTGAAAAGAAATTAGGGTTTTTGAGGAAAATATTTCAGGATTTTTTTTTCCACAATGGGGATCAATGGGTTGAAGGTTTCAATGCAGTTTCAGTGGACGCTACACAATCCAAGTCAAGGAATAAGCAAACCAATCAGCCATTTTCTACAAAATAAATTAAGTTTATATACTTTCTAACAACAAGTGCTGGTCTTGCACTAGCTCGACCTCACACATTATGTAATCATGCACACATGACATAAGCGTAAGTACCGACCCAGTGTTGACAAAGCGAATGTGCAATGAAAGTCAAATGCCCTTTACAAAAAAAGGTAAAACAGTGAAGATGGATGATTTTGCCCTACTTGAAGAGGTGAAGAACTGCAGTTTGGACCTTTGACCCGTTGAAGTTTACTATATGAAGAAAAATCCTGGAATGTTTTCCTTAACCTTAAATTCTTTTCGACAGAAGAAAGAAATGCATTAACATCTTGGATGACATGGGGGTGAGTAAATTAGCAGGAAATTATTCTGGAAGTGAACTAATCCTTTAAGTTATTACTTGGTGATATTACTTAAATGCAGTAGTTCAGTAAAAAAATAAATTAATACTGAATAACTGACATTTCAGACACAATGTGGCTAGATATTGTTTATTTTCACAAATGAAAGTAGTTTCAAAAGAATCTAAACCAGGATCACATGTTCAGTGTTGCAAATGCAGACAAGGGGAGTGATGCAAACGGCAAAACATTTTAAATATTTTGAAAGATTTGTCCAATCAAATAAGTGGAGCAGAACTAATTGCTGTATTATATAAAATTCATTTTTCTTAAAAGATTGTCAGACATCTGTGCAAACAATCTGCACAGTCTCAGCTTTCTAGACTTATTTATTTTTCTACCTAATCAGAGACCCTTTATAACCATGTATTTGTGTTTTTTTTTTTTTTTTTTTTTTTTTTTTTTTTCCCCAATTCGTGTCTGAGTTAGTTGGATGGAGTTTAAGAAATGAACTGATTGCTGCTAAAACAACTTTTCTTGAATAGATAGTTTAAAAAAGTGTTCTGTGGTGAATAATTATGGGCACTTGAAAAGTAGTTGAAGAGTACTTGTGGTTAAAAAATGGATTAGATCTTTATTAAATAACGTTCCCTATAGATTATAGCTTGTCTTCATCCCTCTTCCCTTTTCACCTGAGGGACATTCTGAAGGGCCGACATTTTGGTGTGTGTCTGATTGACAGAACGAGTGATTTCATTTACTGGACACCTTGAGGGTAACGTGATTAATGAGGGCATGCATCAGCATTCCTGTGGCCTTAAGCCCATCCTGACATACTACCGCTACAGAGATGAATGAAGTTCTCACCTTTGAATGCTTTTTTGTGTAATAGTGTTGGGTCAGATACTTAGGTCTAAGTAATAATTCACCCTCATATCAAACCTTTATCATTTTCTTTCTTCTGTCGAACACAAAAGAAGAGATTTTGAAGAATATTGGGGGCTAAACTACAATGGACAAAAAACACGTCAGACTTTCTTCTTTTGTAACCCACAGAAAAAAGGAAGTTATACAGGTTAGGAATGACATGAATGAACGTCTGAAGGTATATTAAAAGAGAGTGCAATTTACCGAAATCAGTATCCTGTCTCATTTAATCGCTCAATCAGTGTTTCAAATGCGGAAGGATGTCGATATAACAGCTTGTAAATAATGTGTCACGGAACATAACATTTACCTTAGGAAAAAAAAACATTCTGTGATTATAAACTCGTTAGTCAGCTAGAAAAAAATAACTCTAGAGAGCAGCGTTTTGCATAAATATATGGACCATATAACATATTCATTATAATTTTTACTGTTATTCAGTATTTAATTCATGTTTGAATAAATTTGTCAAGTTTTTATGACAGCCACCATTTAAATATTTATATGTAAAAAAAAAAAAAAAAAAGAAAAAAAAATTGAGTAGACATATAATTACGTAATTGTAAATTAGTATTATGACTTTATTATTATAAAAACATCATTGAGAGTAATTCAAGTGCTTGTATACAAATCAGTTAATTATATCATTAAATATTATATTAGGCCTAATGTAGTACCAACTGACTCTTGTGTATATTTTACAGCATTAGTTGAAAGATTTTTTTTTTTCCTTGAAAATTTGCACTGTTCCTGATAAATCGAATCGGAATCAAATCGAGTGGCAAGCTTGTGAATCATAATTTAATTGAATCATAAAATTTGTGTCAAAACACAGCCCTAACGGCTGTTGTATCCATTATAATTGAAAATGAAGAAATATTGCTGCGTTAGTCATATTCAGATTTATGAGTAATACTATCTTGTAACTCACCCTATCAGGAAATAATCAGAAAGTGTAGGAAGTATACAAAAAGCAGTTTGATAAAAAGAAAGTTGCACATCATGCCTAATAAGATACAGAATGTTTTTCAGGCCAGTTTTTGGCTTGTTTAACAGATATGCCATTTCATTCTTTAATGTGACACATTCATGAAGAATGTCAGGGAAAGATAAAATAATGTGTGATGTGATTCCCACATGATCACAGAAGTAAATGGCAATATGGCATGCCATCCTAACAAACAGGGCAAACGGACAAGGACATCTCCTAAATAATTGACCAAAAAAAAAGATGCAGAGCTATTTGGCTCACGTCAGAGAAATCCTGGTAACAACAGTCTCTTCACCACTTGAGATTCACCGTTGGGACTGGGTCTATGAGAAAGCCTTTTCTGAGAAAGGCTGGCATTAAATCATGTAAAAGCCATGGGACAAAACCTGAAACATTTTGGTAGTCAATTTTGTTGGTCTGACAAGATTTAAGTTCTTTGGCCTGAAAGCAAAGCACTATGTTTGGCGAAAAATACAACCCAGTAGCAGGTAACACTCACTCTGCCGCGGTGGCAGTGTTATGTTTTGGGGGATTTCTTTTTCAGATGGTGGAACTGGAAAGTTTATTGGCATAAAGGCCAAAATGGATTAAGCCAATGCATGCAAATCCTTCAGGAGAACCTGTTTCAGTCAGACAGAGATATGAGTTACTTTCCAGCATAACAGCTACCCAAACTACACAGCAAAACTATGAAGTTATTATTTTATAGTTAGTATTTTAGGCACAGACTTGAATGAAATTGAAAATTTCTACTATGACCTGAACAGTCACTCTCCATCTAACTTTCTAGATGTACTGCACATTTGTATTTAAAAATGGGCCAAATCTGCACATTTAAGTTAATGGATTGTAATGCTTGTTGGACGAATTTTGATAGTGAATATTATTAAAGGTACACTGTGTAACTTTGGCCCTCCAGCTATTAATAATTAAAACTGTATGCGTCTTGCGGAAGAACTTTGTTTTGGTTGTACTTGTTTTGCGTGCATTCATTCGTGAAATGTGGTTTGTGCAATCAGTGTACACATTAAAATCTAAAAAAAGATGTTATCTGAAAGGGTAAGTCTTAATCTTTGTTATGAGTTATTTGGAAACATTGATATTTTATAGGAATGATGTTACAAATGTTAAAAAGTTAGAAATTTGTCAGCTCGGAGCTATTGTGGATGCAACATAGGCTCAAGAGATAACCAGTTAACATGGAAAGGGTCACAAGTTGATTATTTAGACACCTGAAGACATTGTTAAAGAGAGAGTTCACCCAAAAATGAAAATTACCCCATGATTTACTCACCCTCAAGCCATCCTAGGTGCATCTGACTTTCTTCTTTCAGATAAATACAGTCTGAGTTATATAAAAATGTCCTTGCTCTTCCAAGCTTTATAATGGCAGTAAATGGCTGTTGAGATTTTCAAGTCCAATAAAGTAAATTTATCCATCATAAAATATGGGGGGTTATTAAATACCTTCTGAAGCGAATCAATCTGTTTGTGGTAAGAAAAATATCCATATCTACAATTTTATATACGGTAATCTTTTGCTTCCGTTAACTGTTGTATGCCTGTTCACTAGAGAGTGGCTTTCCAGTGGATGACGTAGAACGTAGGTGAACGCGATGACGAACGTGGAAGCTGAGTGGAAAGAGTAAAACAAAATACCGGTCACAAATTAGAAGTAGAAAGCGAGGATTTGTTAAAAAAAAAAAAAATAAATAAATTTCAGAGGATTTGGATATAAGTCAAGAGGAGACTTGTTTACAGTAAAGGAAAACCAAACTTGGTTCTCATAGCTCCACAATGCGGAAAAACAGGCAGAATCGCAGAATCCAGTCATAAAAACGGAATTTACTGTATAACGCGGAATAATCAAACAATATTTAATTTTAATGGTGACTTTGTTTGCCAAAATATAAAGTTTAATTTTTATTTTGTTTAAAAGATAAATTAAATTGATATTTTATGCCTTCATTTAATAACCAGATTTTTTTTTTGTTCAAAACATGGAATTTCTTAGAGGGGGGGAGCTATTGTAAAAATAAACTTTAAAAAATTAAGTTGATTTTATGCATTAAAACAGAAGGTGAGAAAAAAATAAAACATTTCATAGGGCCTTAAACATGTAATTTTTGTTTAACTTTTAATAAATTGATGTTAAATTGTATAAGTTTCATAATTTTAATTAATTAAATTTGCTTTTTGATTAATAAAATGTAATTTAACCACTAAAAAAAACAGTTAAAATTTAAAATGGAAAAATGGAATTTGGAAAAAAAATAAAATGGAATTTGGTGAAAAATAAAACCGATTTCTTTGAGGCCTACATAGCATATTTTATGCTATTATATTCTTATCTAAATGCATTCGCTTCAGAAGAGCCATGTGGAGTACTTTTTATGATGGATGGATGCACTTTATTGGACTTCATTGGATGCACTTTATTGGACTTCAAAATCTCAACACCCATTCACTTCCATTATAAAGCTTGAAAAAGCCAGGCCGTTTTTTTAATATAACTCCAGTTGTATTTGTCTGAAAGAAAAAAAGTTATATGCACCTAGGATGGCTTGAGGGTGAGTAAATTATGATGTAATTTTCATTTTTGGGTGAACAATTCCTTTAATTTTGGAGCCTATTTGGTTTATAATTTGCACAGGCCATCCTTGAATCAACCATTAATGGACTCTTTACAATAGCTAATACAATATTGTGAACACTCAATACTTATTAGATAGCTACATGGCTTTCTATTGATTTAAAATATCTTTCCTGTTGAAAAAGAAAGAAACCATCTCTGGGTTGGTTTTAAATTTTTTCAAACCTCTAAAGAAACCGCACTGATGTTGATTTATCTTTTATTGTATTTTTTTTTTTTTTTTTACAACCACTGGTTTGCTCTTTTCCATGTTTCATGGTCAGTATTTCTTGCTCATTTTGTCAACTAGCTTTTAGCTTCAGGCCATTGTCAACACCATACATGCGCCTGAGTAGCTGCTGGATGTACATTTCTCTGTTTATGTCGAGACACACACGGGCAAATGACAATTGTACGCAATTGCCCGCAAAATCCATCTGGACAGGTCTAAAATATAAACTCTTGCAAGCTTACTGTAGTGGTTCAGGTAAAGACAAAAGATAGTTTAAACGATGGATGCACAACGTACTTAGTCATAATTGAATTTTTGTTGAAGTAACATAATATACCTTTAATAATAAATGTAATTCCAAAACATTTTTGTGGAGAATAATGAACACCCTCTTGTAGCTTGTAGATTTGGTTGCGAATTTACCATAGAATCCAAATCTAAAATTGCTGCTAATTATTAATTATTTTAAGGATTTTAGGATTTTTTTTTTTCAAATGACAGTGATTTGTATTTATTCTGAATGATCATTGTATTTAACACATTTTTTTCTATAAATGACTCTGGGACTTGTGTATGTGTTTGTGTTTCAGCGGTGGAAGGCGAAAGGCGATGCCTAAGCTCTTGTACACTTTGATTACTGTTCCAAAGCTCAAGAAGATGCTTAAAGAATGCCACCTGTCTGCTCAAGGCAGTAGAGATCAGCTTGTGCGACGCCACCAGGAATTCACCCACATCTATAATGCACAGTGTGATGCACTCAACCCCAAATCAGGTATGCAGTCAAAGATCAATAACTGAATGAATAAATAGATGGTGAATTGGAAAACATTGCTTTATAGGCATTGAAAAACATGGTTGGGTGAATAAATTCTAGCCTATGTTTTAGCCCAGTCTGTATTGCTGGTGAAAGAGTTCGCTGAACACAGTTTCACACTTTCCAGAGACTGTAGGTGGTGGAATGCAATTTATGTGCGGGAGTTAGTCACCCTGTGGGGACCCTGGCACGGTGATGACAGGGCTGGTGGAAAAATACAGTAGTTTCATCCTTCAAGTTTTGTTTGAGTTACTGCTTCCCTTCTCACTGACCCTTTCAGAGCTGAATTTATCTCTTTTCATTGAGCCGTCAAAGGTTGCACAGGAAACCCTCTATTTTTCTTTCATTCGCCTGACGTTACCATGGTTTCTGTTTAAAAGCTGGAGTTGAGTGTGAATTGTGGATTTTTTTTCCACACTACCTGTGAGGTTCTGTTTTGTCAGATACAATGGTAGTTTGAATTGATAAAATACAATACTCAAACTGACTTCTGTGCAAGAAATTTGTGTAAAACCTGATGGTTATGTTGTTCAGAATAATATGAGAATAAGCACCCTTTTGTGTGCTGTAATAGATGTAAGAAAACCTAAAAGTAGATTCTGTATGTTTTGGGGTGGGATGTTTATGCTTTTGGATATATTTATACATTGGTCATTAAGTCTTCAGAATTTATTTTTGTATGTTGTATTTTATAATTAATGTTTTTACTTTTACTCTTCCTAACAGCTGAAGAAATTGCCAAAGAAGTTGAAAACAATGAGAGGCTGAAAAATCAATTGGACAGTAAACGAAAACCTGTATGTACTACTGTGAATTGCCATTTCTAAACTATAAATGTATATATAAATCTGAATATTATTTAACAGCTGTGCAGTTGAGATCAAAAGCTTACATCCCCCCTTTTAGAATCTGCAAAATGTTAATTATTTTACCAAAATGAGAGAGATCGTACAAAATGCATGTTATTGTTTTAGTACTGACTTGAATAAGAAATTTCACATAAAAGATGTTTACATATAGTCCACAAGAGAAAATAATAGTTGAATTTATAAAAATGACCCTGTTCAAAAGTTTACATCCCTTGATTCTTAATATTGTGTTCTTTACCTGAATGATCCACAGCTGTTTTTTTTTTGCTTTTTTTGGAAGATAGTTGTTTTTGAGTCCCTTGTTTGTCCTGAATAGTTAAACTGCCCACAGCTCTTTAGAAAAATCCTTCAGGTCCCACAAATTCTTTGGTTTTCCAGCATTTTTGTGTGTTTAAACCCTTTCCAGTAATGACTGTATGATTTTGAGATCCATCTTTTCACATCGAGGACAACTGAGGGACTCATATGCAACTATTACAGAACCTTCTATTTTAGTAGAATAACATTTTGCAGATTCTGAAAGGGGGATGTAAACTTTTGACCTCAACTGTATGTGTCTAAATATGTCTATAATGTGTGAATTTTTTAATTTATAAAAATAATCATTGTGATGTTTCAGCTTTTTTAAAGTGCATTCATGTTGAAACAACTATAGTTTTTAGATTTATTCTTTATTCTTTTTTTCATAATGTTATGACAGGTAATTGTCACTACGAAGAATCAGACAGCTGAAGAAATTGAGGAGTTACACTCAGTGTACCGTAAGTCCTAGCTTTATAAAAACTGTCACTGAATAAAGAATGAGACTGTTGCTCTTGTCAGTTTAGAGGATGCGCTGTCCTTGCGCTGTTGGAAAGTGATGTTTTGAGTAATGTCACAACAGGGTCAGCTTAGTTCTCCTTGCTTGTCTTGTGCATTATAAAATAAAAATGTCTGTTTGATTCATGTACTGAACAACATTATTATCGCCCACCTCAAGGTTGACTGAGCATATGTAATCTGTGAATATTTTTGCAAAATATTCGGCAAAGATATTACCAAGTTGTGTTTTTTTTTTTTTTTTTTTTTTTTGACTGTCTGTCATGGTTTTTTTTTTTTTACCTTGTCTGTGCCTTTATATGAATTAGAATTCATAAAACAGTTGCAAAACCACTGCATTTTAATCACGATCTGAACAAACATGCTACATGTAGCATGAAGCAGTTTTTGATATAAATTAGCAACAGAGTCGTCTGATCTTTACTTTGTGAAATTATGCTACATAAAACATAACTGCACAAAACAAAAACAGCAGATTGGCTAAATGAGAATTGAAATTCACTCTCTGACAGCAGGTGGCGTTTATGGAACAGCAGCGATGCAGCATTTGTTTGGTTAGTGATTTAAAACAAAGCAGAGCTGCGCTTTTAAAAACTACATTAATATGCGTTACATGAAGGTAAGATGAAAAGAAAATACCATCTAAATTTTTCTGAAGACAGTCAGTTCCCCTCAGAGATACATTTATGTAAGCCCCACCCCCAATTTAGTATTTTCTTATAATATTTCATGCGTTTGCTTTGCCGGCTATGATATTTTCTCCTTTTTAGTTGATAAACCATTAGTCAGAAGTGTATGCAGTTAACAGGGATCCCCTCTCAATTCACTGTCTACATGGCTTAGCCACTGTACCAGTATGCAGTGTTTTTTTTTTTTTTTTTTTTAAATTCATACCGGTTTTAAATAATTCAAGCCGGTTTACATTTTGAACCGGAATATTGCCAAACACTAGTACACTAAGTCTTTAAGATGAGAAGGCATTCTATGTCTATCCATTAGTCTATCGGTAGTCCATTTCTGAGTCTCAAAATCTTGCTTATTTTGTGAATTCAGAACTCACAATGTGTCTACTATCCATTTATTTTGGTCTGGGAATTATTATTATTATTATTTTTTTTTTCTTCTAGTTCTAATGCAAAAAAAGAATCAAGGGTTTGCATTTGAGCACTCATATGACTTACGTAAGCAGTGGTTAGATCATTTTTATTCTTTAAATGACCTAGAAAGTCAGGACTGAAAGTATATCCTGCTATTAATGTCTCAGGCTACGTTAAATATTATTTGGAATATTCATCTACTGAACAGGCTCTCTTCAAAAGATGCACCATGTGAGCTGCTGTTGTATGTTATTGTAAGTTGTAGTGAAAAATATTGTTTAATTACATTAAAGAAGTGTTTTAGCTACAAAAAAAAATTTCCTTACAGAAAATGCCTGTAAGGTTGAAGGTGCAGCTATGATCGTAATCATCAAAAATTCTTTTTCTGATTTGCTGCTTTAATGTAATGCCCATGTATCATCCGTGTGCTCTACAAGGGCATTGCAATTTCCGTTTCCACCTCATATATCAGATCTTCTTGTTCAGCTGCGGTTCGGACTCTATGCAGAACTGTGGTGCAGAGATTTCTAAACTGAATACAGATTTAGCTACGCCTTGAGTGAGGCTGTGTGCTTTCGTTTTGAAGTTTCTCTCCTGACGATTTCGATATGCATAATCTCTCTTCGGTTGCGTACGGTAGTTCTCAGCCAAAATGTTTTCCAGAAACCTTTGCCTTTTGTGACTCCAAGTTCACTAAGCAGCCAAGAGCGTGTGTGTGAGGGAGTGAGAGAGGGAGGGAGAAAAATCCCTCAAGGGGCTGGAGGGGAAGGTGGTGATCAATACAACAATACCAACAGGGTCTCAAGATCGATCCCACCTCATTAAATGTTCCAATCTGCCTTAGTGACCCGGCTCAGATCGCTTAGACCAAAAAATCAGACAATAGGCTCCAAGCTTTAAAGATACTGTCCACTGTTTGATGGGCTGCCGAGAGGGCTTATTTTTATGTCATCTTTAGGGCACAAATGAACAAGGTTCTAAGTTGTGTTTTGTGGTGTTTTAATGGAATGAAATGAAATTTTGATTCCATTAAACTCAAAACTCAGTTTTGGAAATAAAATAAATTGGAAGACATTCACCAAGTAAACTTTCTGGATATTTATCCTTGCAGGTCCAAATGTTGTGCCCTGTTAACTTCAACTCTAAAGGTTTTGTCCCTTGTGCTCGAACCATTTCGATTTGACGTGAACAGGTTACAGCTGCTAGCCCTAGTGGCGTCTCTGCTATAATAAAACCCACTTACCCTAACAACCTCCTCCCAGAGGCCAACATTAGAAACAAAGCCATTTAAGGTGGATTGGTGTAATTTTCGCCAAGTGAGAAAACGTGGTCCATATTTGTCATGTAAAATTGACCTAGCAGCAAAAGATGAAAGGCACTGTGCGATTAGAGCAGCCAGACTGTGATGTCGGAGACAGGATGTTGAAATATTGATGCACAGCACGGAGGGGATCTATAAATAGCTGCATGCCGAGATAAATTCTTGATTAATCATCAAAAGGGCTTGATGATTCACCAGCTTCATGGAGTGTCCGATGAATGGGGAAATGACACGGGGTGAATAAGACGCACCCCAGAAATCGAGCTTTTCTATACAACAGGTTTATCCTAACTAATAATACAGAAAGGTCACTGTTAGGCCATAGCGCAATTCTCTAAACAGAACGTTATTGAAAATATTTCTTTAATTACTTATTTATTTTATATTATTATATCTTTTGTGGCTGTTTGAAAAGGTTGTCGATCATTTGGTTAATGAATATTCAGTATCTAGCTTAGTTTGTTTAGAAATAATTTTGGTATAAGTTAACTCTTTTCTTCACTTATTTATTTATTTACCTATTTTTAAACAATTTAACCACTAATTAACCATAGTTAAAATGTCCATAGCTAATATTTTAGTCATTAAAATCTTGGTTGACGATGATTTCCGGAATTGTGGAATCCAATCTTAAAAATGGAATTTATCATATAATGTCACAGAATTTTGTCAAAAATTGGATGAATTAATCAAAAGTAGGTTAGTACACTTCAATTAAATCGCGATATGGCCTAGTATCTGTACATATTAAGCCACAAAAAGACAGTTTTGAATCCTGCATGTTCTGTGTGTCTCTATGTGAATGAACTGCGCAGACGGGCGGTTTCGTTTACTACACACATTCTGAAGCACGTATGACGGCTGCTGACTTTTAGCCTCTGCCGTCTCACCAAATGACAACATAAATACATGAACAATGTAATAATAAATAAAAAAAAAAACAAAATAAAATGCACAACACTTTGCATTTTATATATTCAAATAATTAGGTACAAAATTTGGTAACAACAAAACAAAATGTGAGAAAAATACTAAGACTTCATAGGGTCTTAAAAGTGTTTTTTTTTTTTTTTTTTTTTTTTTTAATTGATCTTAAATGGTGTAATTTTCATGATTTTAATTAATTAGGCATGCTTTTTGATTTAATAACATTTAATATAACCATTAAAACAATTTAAAATGGAAAAAACTGAATTTGGAAAAAATAAAACTAAGTTTGAGAAATAATAAAATAGATTTAATAGGGGCCCTAGTTGCGGTTGGTCTTTTCCCTTGCATTTATTTTCATTCTTTATTTCAATAAGCCCCATGAAGCTGTGGTTTACAGTGTATTTATAACAGCCAAGGGGGTTTTCGCGTCATGCCTAACAATGCCCCTTAGCTGTTATAAATTCACTGTAAACCATGGCTTCTTGGGGCTTATTCCTTTATTTTACCTTTCATTTACCCATTTCAACCCAACCATCTCTATGCCTGTCAGAAACTAAAATTGACAGTGAACAGAGCACTGATCTGTTTTTCTTGTACACGCATTTATAATTTTGGTACATGTTGCGTGAAGATGTTTATTTTGTTGGTTAATTTTGTTTCAGAGTCTTGTTTGTGCACTATTATGTTGTTTAACTGTGTTCTGCAAGTTTTTTTTTTTTTTTTTTTTTTGTTGTTGTTAGTTTTGTTTTTTATATATACACAAGGATGCTAAACTCAAGAGCCTGTCAGGTAACTGGCCATTATCAGATTTGATCCTGTTTTTGTTCCCAGTAAGTAACTGAAGAAGCCTCCGATTTCTATCCCAAATGTCCAGAGTATGACACAATATGACTTCAGAAAGAAAGGAAAGTTTAGACATTGAAATCTTGTAACACTTTACCACCCATTTCTTGGTAACAGTTTCAATATTCCGGTAATGTTTTGTTTTGTTCATATTTTAATGTAGACTGTAACCAAACAATAAAATCTGTTAAATACAAGATCTGCTGTGGGCAAAGAAAAAAAAAAACTTGATATTTTTGTTTGTTGCATCCCCAGAGATCTAAAATATCAGGAGAAACCTATCTGTAAGCATTCCTAATCATCCCAGTGTTTTTCTGGTTGAAAACATTATAACGTTATGAGATTAAGCTGTGTTAGCTATTTGTAAATCACTACTTCAGGGCTTTTTAGTTGTTATCCTAGCAGCTTCACAGCTTCTTTTACTTATAGCAAGAATAAAAACATTTGATATGACTGTGTTTTCACAGTTTATAATGGTGCTGGCTCTGGAAGAAGGGTCTGATTTTATTGTTTACTGAGTGTCTTAAGCGTGAGAATGAATTGTTCAAGAACAGACGAAGATCAGATACAGCTGGTGGGTGGCATGGCTTGGGTTAGCTTAAAACTGTTTTTATTGAGATTTGCAGTTTAGATGGTTAGATGTCAGTTCCTCGAAGGAAATTGCAGTGCAACAGTGAAACAGAAGTTAATCGACACAGCATGGTACAGTGTGTTTCAAAGCTGTGCATGTGCATCAGATATATTAAAAATACAGCGTACTCAAACAATTTGAAACCATAATTGTAAAAATGACAAATTACAAGACGGCAAAATTAAGTTAATCATTCCACTCAATGATTCTGCTTCCTAAATTATTAAGATTTTTTTAGGAATAAACAATGGAGCTGATGATCCCAAAAGACTAATTCACCATGGGTGTTCTTTTCTTTTCTTTTCTTTTCTTTTCTTTTCTTTTCTTTTCTTTTCTTTTCTTTTCTTTTCTCTCCCCCTTTTTTTTGCAGTGTTTTTTTTTTGTTTGTTTGTTTTCCTGAAGCTTTGCCCACATAAGAAGGCAGAATTTGAAAAAAAAAAAAAAAAAACTAAATTTGAGAAATAATAAAACGGATTTAAAAGGCCCCTAGTTGCAGCTTTTTCCTTGCATTTATTTTCATTCTTTATTTTCTTTATTAAAGCACTAGGGGAACTTTATTTCAGTTATTGAGAATTTTTTCATGCCCTAGGATCTGTGTCTGCGGAAAATGTATTTTTTTCTTTTTTGTATGTGTGTATATATAACATTTTAGCTTTCATTTACCCTTTTCAGCCCAGCCATGTCTGTCAGAAACAAAAAATGAAAATGAACAGAGCAGTGATCAGTGAAAAAATGGAGCTGATGATCCCAAATGACTAATTCACCATTTTTTTTTTTTTGTTTGTTTTTTCCTTTTTTCCTAATAATTTGTGAAAAATGATGCTAAATAGCCTTTCTAATAGAATTGCCAAAATGGACTTTCAGCTGTTGTAGTATGAAGTATAAGAAGAGATATCAGGCTACCTTGCCACGAAGCCCATGGCTAATGCATACCATGTACAACTGAGATTAGAAGCCCTTCTTTCTAGTGTTTTCAGTGAGTAACAACAGTGTGGTTGAGTTAAGATAACACTAAATGACTAATGTTGCTCAGTGTACCTTTTTAATGGCTAAAAATGAAGCCTTAAGGCTTACCGGCCCCTGCTGGACAAATTAAAATACAAAAGATGAATGTTGTGTGAAAATTGTGGGTCTGTTTTCTTGTAAGCATTACATTCATTAATTTCTTGGTTTACCTGCTTACTAGGCTGAAAACAAAGATGACATAATAGGATTTTCTACACGTATATGGTATTCAACCTCCACTTAATTTTACAAATGGGAACCATATATATGTGTTCCACGAATAAAATGAAAATATGATAAATTCTATTTAGTTGTGCCAGATGTGGGAACAGAAACAGGATTCACGTGCTGTATCGCAAACAGATACAGATGCCTGTCGGGTCTGCGGATGTTTAAAAGCAGTGCGCTTGTGTGATAGTGAGCTGTGCTGGATATCTTTGTTTTTTCTTCTGCAGTTCTTCAGTTGTCATCATTTCAGCTGATCTCTTCTTGGGCCTTTGGCTGATGTGATTTTAAAAGCAGGCCGTATGACCTTTCAGTTGCTTTTGTTGGTTTTCGCCACTACATTTATCATGGTCTGCCTTGTTACGCCAGTGCTTTCAGAGTCGCTGTTATTTTCCAGTGCAGGATTCATTCTCTCTTTGAAGAAAAAGCTAAGATTGAAATATAATCCTCTATCATTTTTGGTACAAGATACATTCATATTTTCCTTTTATGGCTTTGTTTTTTGCTTTATTCATTTATTTTGATATTATGTAATAATTCATTATCCAGGCACGACTGTTGTATAATGCAATTTTTGGAATTTTTGTAAAGGAATATTCCTGGTTAAAAAGGATAAATAATGAATCATTGTGTCAAATTTGTCATGAAATTATAATTTACCTAACAATGCACGTTCTTGATTCATCAGTGCACATTATTGAAAAGGTAGTGGGGGGAAAAATCTAATTAATCTTTCATCAAAATCTAATAATATGCTCCGCCTCCTAAAACTTTCCCTTGAGGCATTCTGGTCTGCTATCCACTTTATTCTTCATATGGGCGAGACTACTGGTTCATTAGCTGCTATAGGAAATAACGAGAAGAATAACAACGTGCGGTAAATGGTAAAACTGTTTGAACTAAAAACCAGTGTGTTCATAATTAAGATAATACATTCAAATAATATGCTAAGACACACCAATTTGCAATATCAAGCAGGTAAACCAGCTGTTTTGTACAACTAAAAACAGCGGGATGCGGATAGAACCGGAAGTCAGACCCATCAAATTTACAAAATGGCCACGCCCACTCTTACAGTAAAAATAAGGTGGATAGAATGCCCATTTTTCAAGATTCAGTATGTATTTCTTAATTTTTATAGTTGAAATTAGTACTAAACAATTAACTTTTTTTGCCTTTTGATTCTTTTTTTTCTTCTTTTTTTTTTTTTTTTTTTTTTTTAGGGAAGCAACACAGCAGCGAATTTTCCCGTTTGATTGCCCAGGTCAGAGGTCGTCTGGAGACATCCAAGAGAGCACAGATCAAACAAGAAGAGAAGTCTACAGAAGAGACAGACTCCAAAGGTCCCTTTGTCTTCAGTTTCTCTTCAGATTGCATCTAAAGGAACACTTCACTTTTTTTGAAAAAAACTTTATTTGAAAGCAGTTGAGTTTTACTGTTTTCAAATCCATTCAGCTGATCTCCAGGTCTGGAGGTAGCACTTTTAGCATAGCTTAGCGTAGATCATTGAATCTGATTAGACCGTTAGCATCTCACAAATGACCAAAGAGTTTTGATATTTTTTTTTTTCTATTTAAAACCTGACTCTGGAAAATGAGCCTATTTTCAAAAAATGTGGACTGTTCCTTTAAAGATGTTACACATTTCCCCAAGTATGCTTGTTTGAACACTAGTTAATATTGATTGTTTAATGCAATGAATTAATTAGAAATTCAGACATTTGTGACCCTGGACCACAAAACCAGTCATAAGTGTAAATTTCTCATTTGAGATTTATACATAATCTAAAATCTGAATAAATAAGCTTTCCGTTGTTGTATGGTTTGTTAGGAAATGACAATATTTGGCCGAGATACAACTATTTGAAAATCTGGAATCTGATGGTGCAAATCAAGGATGGTGCAAATCAAAAATTCTGAGAAAATCGTCTTTAAAGTTGCCCAAATGAAGTTCTTAGCAATGCATATTACTAATCAAAAATTAAGTTCTGATATATTTACGGTAGGAAATTTACAAAATCTTCATGGAACATGATCTTTACTTAACATCCTAATGATTTTTGGCATAAAAGAAGAATCAATAAATTTGACCCATGCAATGTATTTTTGGCTATTGCTACAAATATACCTGTGCAACATAAGACATAAGTCGACATAAGTAGTCCAGGGTCACATTTGCTAAATTTAGGCAGGTTGTATAGGTCATTTTAGCTTGATTTGTTGTTAATTGGATTTTTAATTTTAGAAAACCGGTTAATAAAATTAATATAATCCCAAATCTGAATAGTGAATAGTGTACAAAAATTTGAAGTGTCTTCATAATTAATTGCATTAATGTTGACACTGTCGGAAATGATTGCTACTGCAATGGTGCTAGAAAGGTTGTGACCCCTTAAGAATTTTCTGTAAATTTAATCTACATTCAGAATCCAACTGACAAGAAATTTGAAAATAAAATATTTTTTTTTCCCCCTATATTTATTCACCAAAATGATCCAAAAGTAATTATCTTTGTTTAGTGAGAATATGTGAACCTCTAAAATTATCAGCTAGTTTAAAGTAGTCGGAATAGGCTGTTAAAATGACAAAAATCAGGTGTGAATTTATGAAGCTGTGAGTCCGTCATCAGCTAAACAAACAGAATGGTGTGCATGGCAGGATAACAAGAAGAAAGCCACTGCTCTCCAAGAAGACAGGGCTGCCCGTCTAAAGATTTCCAAACACTCTGTGGATGCGCCAGAAGACTGTTGGCTAAATGATTTGTGGACTGCAAACAGACCGTTTTGGTTTAAATGAGAAGTGTTACATTTGTCAATGAGGAATTTGGATTCAATAAGGAATTTTATCTCAACTGTGAATCATGGTGGTGACAGTATAATTATTACAGGCTGCTTTGCGGCTTTTGAATCACAATTACTTGCCATCATTGATGGAACTATAAATTCTGCATTGTACCATAAAGTTTTACAGGGAAATGTCAAGACGTTAGTCTGTGGACCTTGTGTTAAAGGAGTAGTTAACTTCCAGGACAAAAAAAAAAAGATAATGTGCTCGCCCCTTTGTCATCTAAGATGTTCATGTCTTTCTTTCTTCAGTCTTTGAGCAAAACATTTCAGGATTTCTCTCCATATACTAGACTTCTATGGTGCCCCTGAGTTTGAACTTCCAAAATGCAGTTTAAATGCAGCTTCAAAGGGCTCTAGGTGAGGAAGAAGGATCTTATCTAGTGAAACGATCTGTTATTTTTAAAAAAAATTACAATTTATATACTTTAACCTCAAACATTTTGCTACATTATTGCTTTTCTGAAAGCAAAGGTACACATACTTTTTCATCTGAGAGGTTCACTCTTGGTAAACAAGTGAAAATATGCCACTTTTTGTGTTATTTGTTTTGATTGGACTCTCTTTAACAAGTTTTAGGTTTTGAATGTTGAGCTAATGTATGCAGAAATAAAGAAACATCACAAATCTACCACCACTTTAGTGACAGTTTTACTATATACAGCACATTTCATTCACACACACAAACACAGTTTAAAACTTAAGTACTTTTTTGCGGCACCTTGACGATTGCAGTAAACAAGTGCCTGCAGACCCCATCACCTGCTCTGATGATAAGGCACTGGTCTCATGCTGTTATCAACAAAGTCAATAAGCATTTTGCAGTGTAAAAATATTCAACTTGGCTGTCTGGATTGGTTATCTCTTTATCAGTCAGTGCTGTCACAATTGGTTTGCTTGCAATTGATTTTGGAATTGTCAGTTCTCTAGTAGTGGTTATGTGCAAACAAAGATTTCGGCGGTGTGGTGATCAATACAAAAACAATACCCTTTTCATCACTCTGTAAATGCTTACCTTTTATATATAGCGTATAAATCCACAGTGTTAAATTAAGTATTTGCTGCACATATTAAAAAAAAAAAAAACTGTTGGCTGTAAAACTGTTTTCTTTTTTTAAGTTTCCTGACTACATCTAAAATATACAAGATTGTCCCAATAACCAGTATCAAGGGGTCTTATTTAATAAGGTTTTTCCATAAGATTGTCTACTTGTGGTGTATTCATAGATATTTTTTCTTCTGTGTTTTGCATGTACTGTAACAGGTGCACCAAACAGCGTTCAGAGCACTCCCCAGCCTCTCGTTTCTGCGGTGCTGAAAGTAAAGAGCGAAGAGATGGACGGGGTAATTGAGCTTCCATCAAGATCATCAAGCCCCACAATCAGTGAAGTGTCAATCAGCAGGTACTTTTGCGTAAAAGCAAACCATTTCCATCCTTGTATTTGTAATCATTTTAGGTGTGCGATACTTAGAGATAGTTCTGTCTACATTCTCTTATGTCATTACAAACATGTATGACATTCTTTCTCCTGTAGAACACACAAAAAAACATATATTTTGAAGAATATTAATTACTGTAAATATTAGACCATTGGCATTTGTATAGGCAAAAGAGACATTTTTCAAAATATATTTGTGATATTTTTATTTTTTAAAATGAAATGTGGTAAGTAAATAATGACAGAATTTTCATTTTGAGTGAACAATACTTAAGCACAAGCATAAGGCGTGTAAGACCATACTAAATTGCTGAGCTTGTCTATCAATGTCTTTTAGTTGAATACAGCATGGCATCCTTGCACACAATGTTTTATAAGCAAAATTATTTAACAAGATCCAGTTGTCCTTGACATGTAAATCTGCATCTAGGACCAGCACCAGCAGTTTTATTCAAATAATATATACAATGCCAATCAAAAGTTTTTGAACGGTAAGAAATGTAATGTTTGTTTGTTTTTTTTTAAAGAAGTCTCTTCTGCTCACCAGGCCTGCATTTATTTGCTCCAAAATACAGCAAAAGCAGTAATATTGTGAAATATGTTTACTATTTAAAATAACTTCTTTCTATTTGAATATATTTTAAATGTAAGTTATTCCTGTGATTGTCAGCATCATTTCTCCAGTCTTCAGTGTCCTTCAGAAATCATATCATTCTAATGTGCTGACTTGCTGTTCAAGAAACAATTTTTGTGATTATTATTACCAATATTTAAAATAGTTGAGTACTTTTTTTTTTTTTCAGGATTTTTTTGATGAATAGAAATATCCAAAGATAAATTATAGAAATTAATACTTTTATTTAGCAATTGATCAAAAGTGATGATGAAGACATTTATAATGTTACAAAAGATTTCTGTTTCAGACAAATGCTGTCCTTATGAACTTTCTATTAATCAAAGAAACCTGAACAATTCTACCACTCTATTGTTTTCAACAATAATGATAATAAATGTTTTTTGAGCAGCAAATCAGAATATTAGAATGATTTCTGAAGGATCATGTGACTGGAGTAATCATGCTAAAATTTCAGCTTTGAAATCACAGGAATAAATTACATTTTAAAATATATTCAAATAGAAAAAACAGCTATTTTAAATAGTAAAAATATTTCAGAATTTTGCTATTTTTGCTGTACTTTGGATCAAATAAATACAGGCTTGGTAAGAAGGAGAGATTAAAAATCTTACTGTTCAAAAACTTCTGACTGGTAGTGTTTATGTATATATATATATATGTATATGTATATATATTATGCACTGACAAACATTCACTCTTCCCTGACTTTGAAACTGCATAGTTTCAACCACTCAACCACAGACGCTCTAGTCCACTTCAAATACTGCATACATCCATCTCTAGTATTAAATATCACTATTATTGGAATCCTGGATTGAGAACATGTTCAGGTGTGGAAACATTGTAAATCATTTCCAGTGCCCTCTCCATGCTCTGTTCCTGACAGTCTTGTACACTTTTTCATTGGCTCACTTCCTCTCTCGGAGCAGATGAGCCAATTTCCTGCTGTTTTTAAAGCAATATTGACAGGTCTTTTGCTCTGCAATCATCCTGTGAGCCGTTTAGGTCAAGGTGTGGGATGTTAACTTTGGCCGAAAGGAACCTGTCAGTCACTAAGGAAACAGATTCTGAGAATTTTTCATTATCTCGCAGGCTTTCACATACTTTGATATTTAGGTGATTGAAAGCTCCTTGTTGCTTTTCTCATTAGGACCTTTTCAGAGTCATTTTGTTTCTATTGGGATTCATTGCATTAGCTTTGCTTTTTGAAAACAGCTTCGTGTATAGATTTTTTTTGTCTTTTACAACAAGGGCAGAA
The DNA here is from genome assembly GCA_036247105.1 of Cirrhinus mrigala. NCBI lineage: Eukaryota > Metazoa > Chordata > Actinopteri > Cypriniformes > Cyprinidae > Cirrhinus > Cirrhinus mrigala. The sequence continues at coordinate 26,234,325 of CM070012.1, forward strand.
ACAAAAATGTCATTTGAGCGGAATAAAGGGCTATGCCATCAAATGCAAATACTGCGTGTATCAAATGCATCGAGGATGAAATCATAAAATATTGAAAATAAGTATCCTATGAGAGCTTTAATGTAATCAGTGGCTGTTGTCCAGTTATAAATTGGTTGTGATGATGCATTTTCGAGCTGAGCTGTGGCACATTTCAGAATTTAAAAAGGCTTTTTTGAGGCAAATCATTACCTTGAAAATGTTTTTTAGATGCTATCAAGGCTGTCGGTAACACCCTTTTTTGTTGCAAAGTACTTCTGATTCTGAAATGTACCATTTCTGAGTCCACTACCGATAAATGGAAACATGGCCATGAGGAAATATCAACCATTAGAGACAGTTTTACATAATTTTTCCCTTAACGTTTTTGGTGCCCCACTTTTTTACAAACTGTTTACTTGAAAAGCCAAGTTACCTCAGTGTTTTCAATGGCCATTAAAGATGCATTTTGGGCAGCTGTTTTTGTGGCCTTTAGAATTCTTTTTACACTTTGTTTGTGAGCAGCTGCTGCACGTTGCAAAACAACGCCCTGGCCGTAATATTCATTTTACACATCCATTTTTAATGGCGTTATATTTTGGTGCAGTCTATTTTGTTTTGATGCCAGTATTAAATTCTCCCGAGAGCTGTCATCAAGAATCATGCTATTAATCATAATGCAAAGCTGTGGAATTTAGTTTGAGGCGAAAATGATGTGTAGAATGTGTGATGAAGTACATCAGATGGGGTCTTTTCATTATCACTCTGGTTTTGTTGACTGAAAATGTAGTCGATGTGCCAATAACGTTTAACCAGATTTCATAAGAATATTCATGCCAGGTCACGCTCATCTTAAGTCTGAAGAAAGTCATTGAGGGAATTACAAAAATGTAACCTTTGTAAGAGTTTACAAATGAACTTGAATAATCTTTGCCATTGTTAAACCGAAAAATGAATCACGTACTCACCCTATTTGCTTGGCTCTGCATGGCGCCCTTTGTAAGGACATGGCGTTTATATGTAGATTAATGTAATAAGATGTTATGTGCTCACAGTCCTGCTTGGCCCAGGGGCACTGTAATTTGATGTATCGGTTTTATTAATTTGTAGAAGGCCTCCAGTAACAGATGCTCCTCATTGTCACTAGAAAGTGGGTGGACCGTTTTAACAAGGTGAATGATAATGTGAAAAGCATTCTCATTTGCGGTGTATTCGTTAGCTTGCCAGACAAATCTATACATTTATGTATATACAGTTGAGGTCAAAAGTTTACATCCCCCCTTTCAGAATCATTAAAAATGTTAATTTTTTTACCAAAATAAGAGGGATCATACAAATTGCATGTTATTGTTTATTTAGTACTGACCTGAATAAGATATTTCAGATAAAAGATGTTCACATATAGTCAACAGGAGGCAAAAAGTTGAATTTATAAAATGACCTGGTTCAAAAGTTTACATCCCCTTGATTTTTAATACTGTGTTCTTACCTGAATGATCCACAGCTGTCCTTCAGGTCCCACAAATTCTTTGGTTTTCCATCATTTTTGTGTATTTGAACCCTTTCCAACCATGACTATGATTTTGAGATCCATCTTTTCACACTGAGAACAACTGAGGGACTTGTATGCAACTACTACAGAAAGCACTCACTGATGCTTCAGAAAGAAACACAAAGCATTACGAGCAGGGGGTGAAAACTTTTGAACAGAATGGAGATGTGTACATTTTCTTATTTTGCCTAAATATCATATATTTCAAAAAACAAAACAATGCTGGAAAACCAAACAAATTTGTGGGACCTGAAAGATTTTTTTTAGTGTAAGGACACAAATCAGAGGTGATAAGATCTATTACAGGCTCACAACTACAGCTCATACTGGAGTCTCAGGATGGGATGGTATTCTGCTTTGGTACTCTGGGTAATAAGCTGATAGCTTTTTCGCATGAATGATTCTTGTATTCTAGGGATTAGTTTGTATATGCTTTAGGGATTCATTTGTATATGCATATTAAAATATTGCAGACCATGAACTGCATATTTTAAGATACTGTACTTGTCATTAGCACTTTGCATGCTGACATTTTGAGTTAATGCTGTAAAAAATTGTTATAGTTTAAATTATTTGTTTATGCCTCGAGCTCTAATCTAGAGTTTGTCCTCCGTTTTGTACTGCATTTAATCTTCCTTCCCAGTTTGTTGAGTCTTACAGTTGAAGTCTTAATCATAAATAATTTAGGATATGATAAGAGTGTATATTTCTTTTTTGTTTAAAAAAGTTTTTGGTTTCGTTTTTGATTGTCAAAGAAAGTCTGAAACCCCAGCTTCATAGGTTGATTTGATCTGCTTTGTGGCAGTTATTCACCCTGAAGTTATGTATTTGAGTGCTTTTGTTGAACCGTGACATTGAGGTGATTCACAGGTGTAGAACCAATCAAAATGCTGGAGGTAGGAAGAGGTTTTGAAGTTCTTCTCCCTTGAAGTTTCAGTGGTAACATGACCTCCGTGTGTCCTGTGAATCAACAGGAAAATGGCACTTTACCATTTCTGTGGTCTTTATATGGGGGGGGGGCATTGTTGGTATTTGATTTGGTCCCTTTTCTTGCTTTAATAACAGCAGTAGATCTGTGGAAGCAAGAAATTGTAATTTTTTTGTATAAAGGCGTTTGTGATCAGTGGAAGTGGTGTTAAATCTGAAATATTTCTGTCCTATCTTTTCCCCTCTTGTAAATTTGGTGAACGTTAATCTTAGCTCTTTCTGCTCTGTTTGATCCCTAAATCTTAAACAAACTTTAGTTTTAACAGTGACAGAACACATTACATCCCATTCTTCTTATTCAGGGCAGAAACGGCTGCGTATAGCTGCCTGGTTTTGTTTTATGTGCCTTTGATGCATGTGGCTGCTTCTATTTTTCTTGTTTTCTATTTTCCACTAAATCATCTCTGTCTTTCTGTGCTACTAATTTCAGCTTAATTCAGATCTTAAATGTTCACAGCTTTAATATTCAAGCTGCTAGAGGTTGTAGTTAAACTCATCTTAATAAAGATTGCAATTAATAACCGTTATGTATAATGATGGTTAATAGCAGGCAGCTATTAGATGTTCCTAAAAGCTGCTGCTGCTACTACTACTATGATGGCTTTGTACAATCCATGTACAAAGTATGAATTTGAATTACTACTCGTGTGTGCAGATGGTGTTTTAATAAGAGCCAGGTTTAATATGCTGTCAGTAATTGAACATTAGTACATGGTGAAATGGCAAAAATATTATTGACATTAGTTACTGGTATCATTAGTAACTCTGCCAGCTTTCTGAGCTCCTAAAATTAAAAGAAATGATTGTGGAGGTAAATTGCATACATTATTATTATGTGTCTACAACTAATTTCAATCCTTTATGCATGTATGTTTTGTTAATAATATATTTAAGAATAAACTTTAGTATGCAGCAAAACAAAAGTTCTTGTATGCTTGCCTACCTGCTCTTCCTATAAGTATAAAATTGAAGTGAATTGAACACAAAATTGAATGTGACCCCATAGGTTAATCCTAATTAGTACTTACCAATTCTTATTACTTTCAGTCCCTACTATGTTTTTGTGTATTGTTTTTTTGCATCCTCAAAATTAAAGTCTGGGGGTTCGATTACTGTTTTTATAATAATGTTTGTTTTTTTCCCTCTTCATTTCCAACTTCTTCCTGTGCAACCAATCCCCCCCCATTTCACCACTCTCCCCTTTCCATCACTCCCTCCAGCTTCACAATTTCCGCACTTCCTACATGGCAGATGGCTGGCTTATTGTGTCCCCCGTGCTTTTCATCAGTAGAGACCAGTTCTGTAATCATTTCTCAAGCAGAGTTGGGACCAAAGCACCAGTGTGGCAGTGACAGGCTTTGTGTCATGACTTGAGTTATCGTCCCTAGTGTCTCACAATTCTGCGTAGGTCTGCAGAATCACAGTATTGCTGCTCTATGGGCATGTGCGAAGTGTCGTAAAATGGCATACTATTATGTGGTGCAGAGATCATGTAACATTATGCTTGTGCTTGTTGGAAATTTTTCTCCTGATAACTTTTTGTATTCAAGTTGGCTGTGTAGAATAATAAAATATGGATGTTGTCCAATTAGTCAAACGGTAAAAATTCAATCATATGATGAATGAATCTTAATGTATATATCCTCCTTTTGAGAGGAAGCTGTAGATTATTTAATAATTATTCCTAACTGGTTTCTCAGATTTCCTGCAACATCTACAATACAATATAACCTCTGAGATGACTTGGGCATCTCCTGAGTGTGAACAGACTGCAGAATAACAAAGTATTTTAAGCCCATTATGCCTTGGAAAGCTTTTTATCATAATCACAAAAATATGTTTCTCACCAAGCAGGTGAGTCTATATTAATATATCAGAGTGTCAGAAGTAATTTCTTATGCTGTTTATAATGACATTCCTCAATTCCAAAGTGTTTTGTAAGAGACCTGTAATAGACTGGCCCATGCTGAATCTTTGCAAATATTTTCAATATTACATATTAAATATTAACAGCTTTCTCTCTTTGTCTTTTACTTCAGCTCCGTCTCAGATATTTTTTGTTGAAGACCTGGCAGCAGCTACTCAAGTAAGTAGCTCTTCACATGCAACAAAATGTATGTGACACACACATTTCACATTCACATACACAATTACAAAATAAAGCAATAAGCCCCAAGAAGCCGTGGTTTACAGTGAATTTATGACAGCTAAGGTGCGTTGTTAGGCAGGACGCGAAGCAGACCCCCTTAACTGTTATAAATTTACTTTCATGTGGCTTATTGCTTTTATAAAATGGTTATTTCACATATGTAGTGAGGTTTCACAAAATAAAACGAAAAATAAAGTGTAATGATATTAATAAAAACAGTATTCTTCTACCAAATAATGTAGTTCCTCAGCTGCAACCAAAGACTATAGAATACACAAGACTTGTCACTCGTATAGTTTTGAATGGGGAAAGATGCAGCGCTCATTATGGCAGCAACGCCCCGCCTTCTTAATGAAAGAGCCAATCAGCGCATCACTGCAGCTGCCATTAGAAGTCCCAGTTGCTATAGAAACAGTCAGCGTTCTGAAACGTGCGCTCAGTCCTATGCAGTCCTATCCGTTTTATAATGCTAAATCATATTATCTGACACACGTCAACAGTTATTTTGAATTTTCTGATTTTGCTTTTACTTAATGTTGATGTTTTTCCTTTGATTCATTTTGTTTGAATGATTCATGACTATTAATTTAAAGGGAAACCCAGGTATTAAGACTTTTATTGCTTAATATAACGTAAATGATGTCTCTTACCGAAATATGTAGTAGAAAACCAATGAAAGACTTGCGTTATTTTAAAAATCCACGTAGTTGTATACATATTTTGGATCATGGGGGGCATTATTATTTTGATGACATGACATGGCTGCACTCGGTAAGCTACTGGTGCTACCTGTTGCTAATTTCACCGAACACAACTCGGAAAATAAAATACTGATCCGATGCCACATTGTGTGGCTTTTGGTTGTAATGTTCAGTCGAAAGGCAACAAAAGAAACAGTTTAAGTCTTCACTGCTTTTCTTAGTGATGAGAAGAGGAGAAAAGAATGGGAGGATGCCTGTGGGCAAATAAAACTTCCTAAAGACCCATGTCTTTGCTCTCTCCACTTTAGCCTTGATGCCTTTGCAGCTTTTAGTAGACTGCGGCTACTGAAAGAGCTTACTAACGGCAGAGACAAGAAATGCTAGATGCCATCCTGGCAGGATATAAACATGCTGACACTTGTCATGACACTGCAGCTACTGAGTTTCTCAGTGCGGATTTCAGTCGATATCCATGTGTGTTTAGACTCCTTGTGGGGAAAATCAATGTTACGGCATTTGGTTTAAGCCTATGTTTATATCCATCGCCACCTGTAAGCTCTTTCAGTAGCTGTGGCATTGTATCAGTATTTTATTTTTCAAGTTGTGTTGCAGTAAAAATAGCAACAGGTAATGTCAGTAGCTCACTGAGTATAACCATTTTACATCATAATGGCTCCCCCCATAGTCCAAAATATGTATAAAACGATGTGGATTTTTTAAAATAATGTAAATCTTTAATGGGTTTTCTACTACATATTTCAGTAAGAGACATCATTTACATTATATTAAGCCATACAAGTCTTAATACCCTGGGTTCCCTTTAAGTGGTCAACACAACTCAACACAAGATATTTCCATTAATTTCTCTTCAAAATGTCATAAAAAATGTTAATTAGGTTTTATTTTGTTTTTTGACTAATTTATTAATTTTACTAATTTTCCTTTTGTAGATAGCGTGACACATGCAACTGTTCAGACGTAAATCCTGGGGGAAAACAGCACATTATTATGATTTCTGATGGATCATATGAAATTAAAAACTGAAGTAATGGCTGCTGTAAATTTAGCTTTGCCATCACAGAAGTTAATAATCCTCCTGATCCCGTCCAACTCATTCTCTCTCACTTTGCTTCCCTTCTAATTGCTTCCCTATCATAATAAAGACAAAAACGTGAAAAATAAATCTTAAACAAAAAAAGAAGAAAAAAAGGGGCAATATCATGTCTCATGTTCTTGATGAATATTCCACATTGACTGTTACTTCATTTCAGTTATCCAGTGCTGATTCTCCCATGTTATTTTTTTGCTACTTTCAGCAATAAACATGCGGTCTATTCTTTGACAGGATGTTATCCCACAAAAATGCCCGCATCCACAGTCATCTACTGAAGGCTTAGAGTCTACCTAGTTGTTGTTGGCTCGGGTTGTATCCCTATAGTTCCAGCACATCTGGAGAGCGTAAGGCCTTCTTTCAGCGAGGGATTGCTCTTCTTTGAAGGAGCAGTACCCCCCACTTTGAGTCACTCAGTGGGGGATAAGACTCTCAGGCAGTAGCTGTAGCTGCTTTCTTTCCAATTCGGTTTTTGACGAGAATCCACATACGCCAACCATTGCCCTAGATGTGGTATGGAAACTTGTACTTGTGGGATAGTGTTATGTCAGAAATTATATTGTGACTCTGTTTTCATGATGAGATAAAGTATCTGTTGCTTTTCAGTGTTTATAGAAATTCTATAGCCTAATTATTGAAGCCAGTGCCCTTGGATTTAAGGTATTTCTGTTAGCATTAATCCATGTAGACGTCACCTAATGGAAGGTCAATAAATCGTAGTTTGTCTTTAAATCCAGTTTTCTTATAACTATCATTTACAAGGGCTTATAGGAGACTTTTGTTCTGGAATTTAACCAACATCTGACCACATGCAGTGGCTATAGTGAGAGATGCTTCAGAGCTTTGTACTGTAGTAGTTTTTATATTAATGGAATGGATGAAATATAAAAGCCAGGCTTTCTATTTAAAATCCATTTATGCATAATGGTTAAGGTTGATTCATATTAAATTGGTACTGCAGATCATACTGGTTGTGAAGCTTATCTACATGAAACATTTTAGAAAAAGCTTAGAAAACAGGGAACAAGAACATTTGAAAGGCTTTTATCTAATGTCCTCATTCATAATCATGAGGTTTACCCTATTTTGGTTGAGTTTAGGTAGTTTATAAAAGCTAAATGTGTGCAGTAGGTCCATTTTAAATATCTTGTCTTTGTACTGCTTGTGGACAAATAATGTACAGCTACTCTAGCAGGGCTCTACACTTACTTTAGGAGCACTTGTGCTCCTAACTTAAAAAATTTAGGAGCACGGTCAAAATTTCAGGAGCACCATCTAATCAATAATAAAAAAATCTGATAAAAAATTAGCCTTCCTGTTACAAGGTAATATTTGACTCCTAAAAGTGATTTACAGGGGAATTTTGTGTTTACCTTTGTAATGGCATTTTTCTAACTTTATTAAAAGTATGTCATCTTTTATGTCAAATTTTTTTAAAAATTATATTTTTTAAGCTTTTTACAATTTCTGATTAAAACAACAGAATACGAACAAGTAGAATAAGAATCAGTTACCAATCAAATGAAATTAGTATTAATAAAGTTAATTTGTACTACAGAGGTGGCACAGAAGAACACAAAAGTGGCTTGTAGGTGTATTTTCATATGTTTAATGAGGCTCAGAGGTGGCATGAGTGCAGTCAAATTCATAAACTCACCTTAAGATTAATGTTTTAATAATATAGAAATAGTAAATGATTTAAATAACTGAAAATATACTTTAAAAATTAAACTAAAACTGCCAGTAGGTGGCAGCAAGTTACTGATTTAATTACTGAATCATTAATTTGATTCATTCGAATGGCTTATTCATTCAGTAATAAAGCAAGTGACTCTCTTTATGAATGGGAAATTGAATCATTGACTGGCTAGATTTGTTTAAAAATGCACGTTCATTCATTAACGAAACACTGCTGTGTTTAAATGGATTTTTTTTCTATTTTTGATGATGAAATAGAGCAAAATCTGGCAATAGTGTTATAGTCAGATAATGTTAGTCACTTAATATTAACTTGTTTATTTAACTGTTGTATTAAATCAATATCTCATTTACAAGCTCCCTTAAAAATCATTAAAAGCTGTCACTCATCTTAGTTCATCTCGATCTCATAAAGTTCCATTATAATCAACAAAGCTCTCTACACTGCACAATGAATCTCTTATTTATCTCTTATTTACACTATCTCTACACTTTGTTTATAAAAGGATTTGTGAGCTATGTCTGTAAAGCCTTACTCGATGTTGCAAAAACGCATAGAAACCTTTTAAGCTCCCCTCAGCGCAAACACAAATATGCTGATCGGTTCACTCGCACATGGTGCCCCAATTATTTTTTCATAGTCGCATGCAGTAGTTTTCAGTCGCAAATGCGACTAAAATGGTCGCATTGTTGAGCCCTGTCTAGTAAGGTTAAAAAAGCAGTCACATTTCAAACATGCATGTCACAGACTTTTGAACTGCCATCTATCTGATCTATTCCTGACATAGTAGGAGAAATGGAATTTGATTAATATCGCAGAGTTTCTTTCAGAAACTTTTCTGTCTTAGCCAGAACAGAGAACTGTCATCTTACTGGTGAAATGAATTCTCACCACTCTGTCATCTTACTGAGGTAGACCAGGGCTGAATCCCAATTCACATACTTCTTCTAAGTACCAAAAATATGTGTTGTACTGGCGACAATAAAATACTTCATAAAACGGCATCTGAGAATGACACAAACCAGTACCATTTAATTTTTTTTAAGGGATTTTGGCCAGGATTACCCCAAAATGCATGCTCACTGTAAATATTTTAGTAGAAAATATGCTACGTAATGTGTGAGGTCGAGCTAGTGCAAGATGAGCATGTGTGGTTATAAATTTTTATAGATTTTTTCAAAATGATAGATTGTTATTCCTCGATTGGGATCGCGTAGAGCCCTTTCAAGCTGCACTGAAACTGTAATTTGGACCTTCAACCCATTGATTCCCTTTTAAGTCCAATATATAGAGAAAAATCTTGGAATGTTTTCCTCAAAAACCTATATTAGCTAATATGTCACGATATAACTTGATGATCCTTAGTTAGAATTTATAAACTATAACCTCTAGCCTATTCTTACTATAAACAACCTATTTTTCTTCCAGCAAAATTTAAGAATCCATCTTAAACTTTGAAGCTAATATGAAAGACTTGCGCATCATTTTCTCTCAGAAGTGAAATGTTATCTCATAGCTGTTTCTTACAGGCTGTTCCCAAACACAGGAATGTTCAAAGATTTTCTGCATTTCTAGAATAGATCAGCCTTTTAGCGCTCTCCTCATTGTTTACGAAACGCAAAAATCCCTCCACTCAATCTCTGTTTGGTTAAACCTTCATCAAGACATACGGCTGCCTTTGTGTCCCAGGTGATGTCATTCGTTCTCCTTTTGAACTGGCTGCTTTGGGAGCCATAAGCAAGCGCTCAGTGTCACTCACTGTTTCTCGAGCGCTTTGTGTGATTTATGAACCAGGGGACTGAAAGGGCTGATTTGTTTGTGTTTTTCTCATTAAGCATATGGATCAAATATTTCTTATGAATAAAATATTTCTTCTATGGCTCTTAGAAGGCTTATCTGCAGGCCTTCAGCTCCTGCTTAATTGTTATACAATAAATCTCTTTTCAAAGCCATAAAAAAGGAAGCAAGCATGTGGAAGGAAAACAGTACTGGTTTATTTGAGTAGCTCCGAATCCCACACACATTCTCCTCTCAATGTACAACTAAGCCAGTTTCCATTGCTCAGGGATCCAAGACCTTTTTACAGGACAAGGACCCCCCTTGATGGGTAGAGAAATTGGAGCAGGAACCTATTACATGTTGTTTGTACTTTAATAAGCCATAATATGCATTTAGTATCATAATCATGCACCATCACTCTAAATTTTGGGGGGGCAGAGTTTTTTTTTTTTATTTTTTATTTTTTATTTTTTTTATCAGAGATGCAATAAATTGAGAAGCTGCAGTAAAGTCTTTGCCATCAAAGGAATAAATTACATTTTTAATTTACATTAACTTGCCTGCACTTCAGATCTCAACACGTAAAGCACACCTCAATGATCTTGTTCAACATTTAAACTTGTACAATCAATTTTTACATTATTCTCTTACAACCAACATTGCACTGTTTTGTGTGGACATTCAGCATTCACCCTCATTTTTTTAATGGACTATTTCTGTCCCTTATCACTCACCTAAAAAACAGGGACTGTGATATTTCTATACAGTTGAGATCAAAAGTACCTACACCTTGCAGAATCTGCAAAATGTTAGTTATTTTATCAAAATAAGAGGGATAATACAAAATGCATGTTATTTTTTTTTATTTAGTACTGACCTGAATAAGATATTTCACACAAAAGACCTATACATATAGTCCACAAGAAAAAATAATAGTTGAATTTATAAAAATGGCTCCGTTCAAAAGTTTACATACGCTTGATTCTTAATACTGTGTTGTTACCTGAATGATTCAGAATGGTTCATGGTTCATACCTGAATGGGTTTTTTTTTTTTTTTTTTTTTTTTTTTTTGTGATAGTTATTCATGAGTCCCTTGTTTGTCCTGAACAGTTAAACTACCTGCTGTTCTTCAGAAAAATCCTTCAGGTCCCACAAATTATTTTTTTTCAGTGTTTGTGTATTTGAACCCTTTCCAACAGTGACTGTATGATTTTAAGATCCATCTTTCCACACTGACATGCAACTATTACAAAAGGTTCAAACTCTCACTGATGCTTTAGAAGGAAAAACGATGCTTTAAGAGCCGGGGGTGAAAACTTCTGAACAGAATGAAGATGTGTAAATTTTTCTTATTTTGCCTAAATATCATCTTTTTCATTTAGTACTGCCCTTCAGAAGCCACAAAAGATACTTACATGTTTCCCAGAAGACAGAATAAGTTAAGTTTACCCTGATCTTCAAATAAAAAAAAAAATGCATTGTTTTTCCTTCTGGAGCATCAGTGAGTGTTTGAACCTGCTGTAATAGTTGCATATGAGTCCCTCAGTCGTCCTCAGGGTCAGACGATGCATCTCAAAATCATAGTCATTGTTGGAAAGGGTTGAAATACACAAAAATGCTGAAAAACCAACAAATTTGTGGAACCTGAAGGATTTTTCTGAATAACAGTGGCCAGTTCAACTGTTCAGGACGAACAAGGGATTCATGAATGTTTAATATCTAAACAAAAAAAACAACAACAAAGCTGTGGTTAACATTTTATTATAATTAACATTTTGCAATTCTGCAAGGTGTATGTAAACTTTTGACCTCAACTGTATGTACACTGAGATGAAAACTCCATATTTGCAGTTTCTTTTAACAGTGAAGGTCTTTGTCACGCATTGGCTTGTATTCAAGCTATGAAGCCATCTTTAAAGCTCCTCCATTTCAGATGAGGCGAATCAATTAGTTCTGTTTGTTAGTAGCTGATCTGGAAGATATTAGGATCATTGGATTTTGGATAAGCCGTTGCAAATGTCATGCTAATAACACTGATTCATAAGCAAGAATCTGCAAAGGAACCATTGCATTTTTAGCGTTCTCTGCTGATTTGTTAAGCTTATTTTGAGGGTTGCCTTTTGGCGTCTTTAGCTAGTATGACGAAAACATCTGCTTCAGCCCTCTTGGTCCCTTACAGCAGCCCTTGGCTGTGAGATTTTTGGTGCATCTGTCATTAAAAACTGGATGATCTGCCAGAAAAGACATCTCTTTCACAGTTTGAATTCATCGGTAGTCATCATCTCTGGATGATTGCCTCACCTTTGCACCCATTCCAATTTATCATTCAGATTTTATATTTGAGTATGTTGAGTAGTAGGAGAATTGGATCGGAAGGGGCCTCAAGCTGGGATTCAAATTCGGATCAGGTGGCCACATAGCTATCAGATCTTACATTTGACTGCCTTTTTAAATGCAGCATGCATAAGTCTTCATAAGGCCATAATGCCAATAACACATTGATTAATTGTTTTAATTACATCCTTTGGTTAAATATCGCAGCCATTAAAATGAGAATTTGAATATATAGTTATACTCCTCTGTATATGTAACTGTGTATTCTTTTTTAATTTTAATATTGGAGTGGCAAGAAAATGTTTAATGGGAAAGTTCACTTAAAAATGTCAGTTCTCTCATTAATTACTCCCCCTCATGTCGTTCCAAACCCGTAAGACCTTCGTTTATCTTTGGAACACAAATTAAGGTATTTTTGATTAAATCCTAGAGCTTTCTGACCCTACATAGACAGCAACGTTCAAGGCAAAGAACGGTAGTAAGGACGTCGTTATAAAAAAAAAGTCCATGTTACATCAGTGGTTCAACCGTATATTTTATGAAGCTGCAAGAATACTTTTTGTGTTCAAAGAAAAGTCGTTATTTATATTTGCGTGCCTTTCTGGGCCTTGAACCGTGTCAGTTGCATTGCTGTCTGCAGGTTCAGAAAGCTCAAGTAAAGCAATGATTGATGCCCCCACTTGCAATATCACTGCAGATCCCTGTTGATGATTTTTTGGATTTTGTGATAGCATTTGTTACACATGGTTTGTATTTCACTTTGAACTAGTTTCAGATTTAAATAGTTTCTGGCTAAAAGAGAAAATTCTTGTTGGATAACAAAATGTAGATTTCTACTATTTTTGGTTTTGCTTCTTCTCCACATTTGGATTTAACTTCTTAAGTGCCCCTTTGAAATTCCTTTGTTCTGTTGTCGGAACACCGAAAAAGAACATCAGTGTTTCTGAGTTTTTAAAGAATGTGTTATCTAAGATGATTTGACCGTATGGAAAGGAATATGATATTGTGCAGACAAGACATGATACTAGCCAGAAAGGACAAAGAAAAATGGGCAAAGAAACGTAATTTCCAATAACCGAGGCGCTGCACATACCAACTTGAAAACTAATGCAGACGAGTCCTTCTAAATGATGAAAGCATGTCCTTGAAAAGCAGAGGAGAGCAGAGAAATGCTAGGACTTCATCTATGATTTTGTTTGTGAAAGGGCATTTTTTTTTTTTCTTTTTTTTTTTTCCAGACACAGAAGGAGCTTCTGATTATTAGGCCCTACAGCAACAGCAGACAGTGGTGTGCCTTAATGCTCACCGAGCACCAATGCATGCAAAACCAAAAGAAAAAGTTTTTTTTTTTTTTTAACTTGAGTGACAGGGTTGAACTTAAAGGGACAGTTCACCCAAAAATTCTGTCATTAATTACTCGCCCTCATGTTGTTCCAAACCCGTAAGACCTTCGTTCATCTTTGGAACACAAATTAAGATATTTTTGAATACATTAATAAAGAATGTATTCTAAAACTAATTTATTTAAATCAATTGAACTGCAAACAGCTTACTCATTGAGTTAATTTTCTTAGCAGAATAATGTAATTTTCTCTGTTTCAGCACCCTGTGAATAAAGCAGTCAAGCAGACAAAGAAATGGAGAGACACGTCTGACTGATCTTAGAAAGAAATAAAAAAAAAGTTGTAGTGTTGGTGTTGTATATTGGTGTGTATTACGAGGACACGCTTCACAGCAAAACAAGACAGACCTAAACACAAATTGAAGACAAACTGACTAAATTAACAAGGGCCTCAGTGAATGATTGTCTGAATGTGAGCTCCGGAGAGGAAATGGCTTTAGTCTGTTGCGGTTTTTGCAGACTCTGGCATCTCTGTGGACACCATGCTGCGGCTCCAATAATAAATGTAGTTACTCAATCATCATTAGTCTTAGTGCTGTTGTTTTTCCCTACATGTGTTGTTTTAAAAATGAGAATAAAAAGGCTTCCATAAAGGAAAAAAATGGATGCTGTTTGTGTAATGTGTCGTGACATGCAAGTGTAAAAGAGTTTTTACGATCTACATTATTCTTCATAATGATTATGCAATAAAAGTCCATTCAGCAGAGAGATTAGTACCTCAGCTGTTTTGTACCGCTCGTTTTTGTTCGATTATCTCTTCATGCTCGATTTAACCTGCAGACCCATTTCAACCATGTGAAATTCTCTCTCTAGACACGGCGAGCGAGTTCTCCTCTCCAGAAGCCCAGAGCAGCCAGTATCAAAGAGAGGTCTCCACTCCCATAGGGAAGATATTTGAAGACCCTGTGAAGAGACATCCCAAGTACATTATGTAACAAGAGTATCAGTTTCGAGTTTTTTCTAAGCTGAATGCGTGGTCTAAATTCCAATGTTCTATGTACAATAGTTTTTTTTTTTTTTTTTTAAACATTTCGGTATTATGTTTTCTCCAATAAAACAGAAAACACAACTTTTTATGGAATGTATGTTATTCATTCATAATTTCACATGGAACTTTCTGTTAGAATTCCCAATCTCAGCTGTAGTTGCTCAACTGATGCAGGAATCTACTGAAGCATGCAGTTTGAAATATGCCATCTTTGCTCCTGAGTGACTAATTACATTAGAGTTGGAAGAAAAGGACATCAGGAGACTACTGTCCCAGACCCCTCACTGGCAAATATCCCATGGCATGAAAGGAAGCAGATAGGTCTATTTCACATTTTTAATATAGCAGCTGTTAAAATATATGCATATATTTTCATATTTAGTCTTGTTTTCAAGATATACAGTCACTTCTTAGATGTCAATGGAAAAATATGTTTGTGATAGATTTGTATCTACTAGCAGGGATTAACAGGGCCTTGACCCCCCCTGTTATTATGTGAACAGAGACTTATGAAATGCTTCTTACCTCCTGCTTTTGAACTTGTTCCCAATTGTGCTGTCAAGGGTAATAAATACTGAGGGTTTCCTGTGCTCAGGATTTTTGATGCTCATCCAAGCAGATAAACAAACTCAACGATGCACATGCACTGTAAATGGTCTTTGCATGCAAGTCCTGTCGCATGTATCTTGTATCAGAGCTTCCCTGCAGACAATTCTCTTAATGACTACATGACTACAAACATTCTTTGGGAAGGATTACTCTTGTTTACGGTGGAAAAGCCAAAGCTGCATTTCAAGTCAGCTATAAGCCTGAAGCTAGATTACAGTACAGTTAAAGGAGAAGTCCACTTCCAAAACAAAGATTCACATATAATGTACTCACCCCCTTGTCATCCAAGATATTCATGTCTTTCTTTGTTCAGTTGTAAAAATTGTTTTTTGAGGAAAACGTTTCAGGATTTTTTTCCATATAATGGACTGATATGGTGCCCCGATTTTGAACTCCCAAAATGCAGATTAAATGCAGCTTCAAACGATCCCAAATGTAGTTGTAAACGATCCCAGCCGAGAAGGAACGGTCTTATCTAGCGTAACGATTGGTTATTTTCATAAAAATAAGAGAGTTTATATACTTTTTAATGTCAAACGCTCATCTTCTCTCACTCTGCCTGGACTTTTTTTTCTGGTTCATGACAGTTAGGGTATGTCAAAACTCCCATGTTCTCCCTCAACTTCAAAATCGTCCTATATCGCTGTTTTACCTTTTTGATCTTCTTTGCATGTTCACTTTGCAAAGACTGGGTTGGTACTTCTGCAGCGATATAGGATGGTTTTGAAATGATTTTTGAAGTTGAGGGAAAAAATATGATTGTTTTTCGACATACCCTAACTGTCTTGAGTCAGAATACACAAAGTTCAGGGAGAGAAACGCAAGACGAGCTTAAAAAGTGTGAGATTAAAAAGTATTTAAATTGTATTTTTTTTAATGAAAATAACCAATCGTTTCGTGAGATAAGACCCTTTCTTCCTCGGCTGGGATGGTTTGAAGCCACATTTAAACTGCATTTTGGAAGTTCAAAATCGGGGCTCCATATCAGTCCATTATATTTTCCTCAAAAAACATCATTTCTTTACGCCTAAAGAAAGACATGAACATCTTGGATGACAAGGGGGTGAGTACATTATATGTGAATCTTTGTTTTGGAAGTGAACTTCTCCTTTAAAGATATGAAAATTAACATTGTGGAAAAATGTATTTACTTAAACAGTAAAAAGTTGTTAAAATATAATGATTTGAGTTGAAAACTAGTATGTACAGTTGAGGTCAAAAGTTTACATGCACCTTGCAGAATCTGCAAAATGTTAATTATTTTACCAAAAAAGAGGGATCATACAAAATGCATGTTATTTTTTTTTAGTTAGTACTGACCTGAATAAGATATTTGCATGTGAGTCACTCAGTTGTCCTCAGTGTGAAAAGATGGATCTTAAAATCATACTGTCATTGTTGGAAAGGGTTCAAGAAAAACCCTTTTGATTTGATTTTGTGGGACCTGAAGGATTTTTCTGAAGAAGAGCGACAAACAGGGGACTCATGAACAATTATCACAAAAACAAACAAACACAAAAAAGAAAGAAAAAAAAAAACAGCTGTGGATCAACAACACAGTTCTAAGAATCAGTTCTAAGAATCAAATGTATATAAACTTTTAAACGGGGTCATTTTTAGAAATTCAATTACCATTTCTCTTGTGGACTAAATGATCTTTTATGTGAAATATCTTATTCAGGTCAGTACTAAATAAAACATAACATACATTTTGTATGATCCCTCTTATTTTGGTCAAATAATTAACATTTTGCAGATTCTGCGAGGTGTATGTAAACTTTGACCTCAACTGTATGGGTTATTTTAGATTAATAGAAAATTGAAGGCCTGAGAAAAGCAAATTGACTGAAAAGTTGCTAAAATTTGTAAAGATGCAAGTTTAAGTGCTGTGCAGGATTTATAGTGTTTTTCGAGTTTTAGAATAACGAATAAAATTTACATGTTAATGTTGCGTATACACAAACAGCAATTTAAATAATGCTGTGTTCACATCCTTGAAGAAGTGCTGTAATTACAAGATTGCAACTGAGCTTCTTAAAGCTGTCCACATTTTTTGTCTCAAATTATTTTTCTATGGCAACGCTCAATGCCTAAGGCTGTTTATGTACAGCTTTGTTACCGATGACCACAAAATACATAATCACTACATTATTTCACCTCTATATGCTCTTGCAAAAAATTTAAGAACAAAGAAAGCCCACCGCTGCCTATAATAACATTTAAGTAAATGTCAGTAAATGACATTTCAAGCTGTGTACAAGTGAGAGGCTTAGAAAACTAAAACAAAATATTCTGCACCATTTGCGACCCTTTAATGGAATTGGCAAAAAACAAAAACAAAAAAAACTTTGTATTGGACACACATTTATGTCAATGGAAAGTACAGTAACAGACTCACTGCATTTAGATGTAGCAGTGATGGTTCAAGGTCCTATTCATTTATTCTGCTGGTTCAAGGTTCCTGTTCATTCCCTCTAGCCCTTGAAGGTTTTTTTTTCCACATTTCTTAGAGTGAGTCTCCGCCTGCATAATATACAGTATTGCAACCCCTGTCCTCTTCTAGGAGAGGGCAGCTGTGATGCTGAATTTGCCTGTCATTTGTAATCATTGGTCAAGTGTTCACCATAAGCTGCTTTTAAATTGATTTTGGCTTTGTTTGAATGTGCACTGTAGGGGCAAGATAATTCAATCTACTCAAGGTCTAAGGAAAAACAACATGGAGGAGAAGGGAACACAGGTAGAAAAAAGAGAGGGTGTGTGTGCAATCAATACGGTAATTGAAAACAGAATGCAAATACAGCTCAAAAAGTGACAGTAAGTGACATATGACAGGCTTACTGCCTCTTCACAATTGCTTGATTATTGTTCACGTATGTATATGTATGTGCATAAAAGATGTTTACATATTGTAAACAAGACAAAATAATAGCTGAAATTATAAAAATTACCCCATTCAAAATTTAGATATGCTTGATTCTTAATACTGTTTCATTACCTAGATGCTCATATATATATATATATAGAGAGAGAGAGAGAGATAGATATTTACCTACACCTTGCAAAATCTGCAAAATGTTAATTTTACCAAAATAAGAGTGATCATACAAAATGCATGTTTTTTTTATTTAGTGCTGACCTGAATAAGATATTTCACATCAAAGACATATACATATAATCCACAAGACGTTTATATGATATAGTCCAAACAATAGTTGCATTTATAAAAATGACCCTGTTCAAAAGTTTACATACACTTGATTGTTAATACTGTGTTGTTACCTGAATGATCCACAGCTGTGTTTTTTTGTTTAGTGATAGTTGTTGATGAGACCTTGTTTGTCCTGAACAGTTAAACTGCCTGCTGTTCTTCAGAAAAATCCTTCAGGGCACCCAATTTCTTTGGTTTTTCAGCATTTTTGTGTATTTTTGTTCAAACGCTCACTGATGCTTCAGAAGGAAACACAATGCATTAAGAGCCAGGGGGTGAAAACGTCTCAACAGAATGAAGATATCTAAGATACCTAAATACCTTTTTTTTTTTTTTTTCCCCCCATTTAGTACTGCCCTTCAGTTTTCACCCCCGGCACTTAATGCATTGTTTTTACTTCTGGAGCATCAGTGAGCTTTTGAACCTTCTGTAATAGTTGCAAATGAGTCCCTCAGTTGTCCTTAGTGTGTGAATTTGGATCTCAAAATCATACAGTCGTTGCTGGAAAGAGTTAAAATACACAAACATGCTAAAAAACTAAACAATTTGTGGGACATGAGGGATTTTACTGAAGAACAGTGGGCAGTTCCACTGTTCAGGACAAACAAGGGACTCATGAACAACTATCATTAAACAAAAAACACAGCTGTGGATCATTAGTTTTCCAGCATCTTTTGCATATTTGAACCCTTTCCAGCAGTGACTGTATGACTTTGAGATCCATCTTTTCACACTGACAACAATTGAGGGACTCATATGCAGCTATTACAAATGGTTCAGCCTTTCACTGATGCTCAAGAAGGAAAATTAAGACATCTTCATCTTTTTCAAAAGTTTACACCCCCCTTAATGCATCATCATTAAGGGGAGTGAAACAGGATGAAGATGTCTTAATTTTCTTATTTTGTTTAAATCTCATATTTTTTCATTTAGTACTGCCCTCCAAAAGCTACTTACTTCAAGAAGATATTTACTTGTTTCCCAGATAAGAAAATACATTCATGGACAGTGGACATTTACTTATTTTTCCACCAATAACATGCATGCACTTATTGACCTGGCATATTCCTGCAAAAATGTCTCCATTCTCTGCTGCTTGTTTATTCTTTTCTTTCATATCTCTAATATTATTCCTTTGCTGTTTTTTTCCTTTTAAATGCTATTCTCCCAGCTATTCCCCTCCTGCATCGCTTTATATCTTTGCTTTCTCTGACTACCACCATCTTTCACTTTCCCACGTGTCTTGTATCTCTTTACCCTCTATTATCTATGTCTCCCTGCTCTTCTGTCTCAGGCTGGAAGCTCCTGTGCTTGTCATCCATAGTCATAACACCTCGGTCTCTGGGTTTGGAAAGGCACTCAAGCAAGCAGGGGGCTTATCATCAGAGCCAAGAACCAAGAGGGATGTGCACACGCAGACCCTCCCACAAATCCTTCTGAAAACACTGCTCTCTCTATCATACACACACAGAGAGCTTTCCATAGCAACAGAATGCACATACAGCATTGCATATGGGCTTGTTTTTTTTTCTCCCCAAAAATCATAAAGAAATCTGTTGATTATCCTGTCATTTAGTTTTACACAACTTTAAAATGTATGTGCTTTAGTTTGCTGTTGATGCACTGTGCAGAAAAAAAAACTGTTCCACAAATCATAGTTTCACATTTTTTGACATTCCTGGTTTTATTTGAGTGCTGAAAATGTTCATCTGATTCAGAAAAGTGCTCTCATGGTAAATGCTTTTTTTTTCTCTCTTCAGAGAAACCTTAAGGCCCATTTAGCATTTTTAAAAAATTTAAGATACTTAAGGAAGACCGATTATAAAGAGAAACTTTAAAGGGATAGTTCACCCAAAAATGAAAATTCTGTCATTAATTACTCACCTTCATGTTGTTCCAAACCCATTAGACCTTTGTTTATCTTAGAAACACAAATTAAGGTATTTTTGATTAAATCAAAGAGCTTTCTGACACTGCATAGCAACAGAAAACAGAAATGATGTGTTTAATTAACAATTTCTTCTTTTCGAGAGTACCACGACACATGCATATGCGGTTTTAATATTATTATTTTTACATATTCATTATTGGAGCCTCCAAATATAAAGAGAAGTAAGAAATATAAAGACTGATGTTTAGAATGATATGAGCTCAACCCATGAATGCAAATGCACAAATCTTGCGATACAGAGTGATTTAGGCAATACTGCAGTGTTCATCGCATATTTATGATACATTCTGTGCCATGCTAGCCTCTCCAGTGCAGGTTGATATTTAGGGAGCATGAGCAACATGACCAATCGATAACAAAACAAAGCTGACCAATTTGCTGTGATCCCCGAGGTGCACGGCTCTCTCCATTGCAGTACATTGCTTAGTGTTCCTCTGGACCAGGGCCAGAGCTTGTCCTCCACAGAATTTTGCACGAACGCCCATCCCCTTCCCTATTTACCCCGTGTTCTTGCGCTTTCCTCACCCACGCAAACGTGAAAGCTCTCTGATCTCGGCCCCACCGGAATCAAAACCCTTAAGCCTGAGCACGGCACTATGACCGGGCAGTTTGTTGCGCAAAGATGCTGCCAGACATTCCGCTGTGAGCACGGAAACACGTCCCAGGACAACTCTGCTCCACTAACAATGTGTCTTGTCCATTCTCAGTTCACTTCTGCTTCCAATTCATTACCACCGAGGGACACAAACAAACCATGTCATGACCTCTTCGTCATTCCATGTAACCCTGCCAAGAAGATTCGGATTTAGAAACGTCCTTATTTTCAGAGAACAGCATAGCATAGAAAATGAGATGTGAAATGGAACGAGAGATAGGATAATTAAGTTGCACTCTACATCGCAATAGCGCTTACCAGCTGTGGTGAATAACATTTATTCCATGACTCACATGGTTACATCTGTTGCACGCTGCGAGTGTCTGCGCACGCATATGTGTGTTTTCTTTCTGGCCGCCAAGAACCTGTTCACGATGGTAAGTAATCATTCGAAATGGAAACTAATTTTCAGTGTTGATATTAAATACTGTACGGTTGTCACATAACGTGACTGCATTGATTAAAGTCAACATGAAAGGCATTTGCTATCTCGTTTTACTTCCATAATGTGATGTATTTCTATCAGGAATTGACTGGACTAAATGAAGCCAGACCTGAAGTGGACACATTACTCACTTGTCCACTCACACAGGATGACAAACGGGTATCAGTAGTTTAAATGTCATCTTAAAAATTACAAAAAATAAAAAAATACTGTAACACTATAATAAAAGTATGTTAGTCTTGTGGTTAACAGGGAAAATCTTGGGCAGAAAATACTGCTGCATTTATGAGTACCTTTTGATGAAGGTCTAACCCACGACACTACTCCAAACCAGAGGTCGCGTTAACTGAAAATTGTCCGTCATTGACGGAATTTTTTTTTTAATCAGTGACGGAAAAATTTGAAGGCCGTCCGTCATTTTGACAGATTACACTGAAGGTCATCTATTGCAAATTGTAGCTTTAATCCCACCCCTGTCCAGTTGGTGGCGAGTGCGCTCCAGTGTGGCAGCAGAGCAGGGGATGCAGAACAAAAACGAAACTGTTACGAATGTTTTCCTATGCATTTGCTTAAGTACAGGCGAGTACACAGAAGCTACTGTACAACGATCTATCACGCCACATTAAAGAGCGCCAAAACGGTATTTATTGCTTGAATTTCCTTATGAAATGGACAGAATTTGAAATCTGAGACTTTGTTTCATATCAGAAGTAACACAAAGCTTAGCCTATTGCGATTTATTGGAAGGAAAACGCACTATGTACTGTTCATTCATCAACTGAAAACAGCACAGACCATAAGATCCATTGTGATTTAACAATCGATATTGGTTCATTAAAATGAGAATCTATTAAAATCGATTTTTTTTTTGTTTGTTTGTTTATTTTGTTTTTAAACATTGCTCTGTCGTCCTGTAGGTTCATGATTAAAAATGAAAATGTGAACAAAAATAAAAGCAATAAAATGTGTTATTCTAATTAAAATATGAAAATTAAAATGACAGGATTTTTACGACCCTGTCAATGTTAAAGTCTAGCGCAACCTCTGCTCCAAACCCTAACTCTCTTTGACAAACATTTGGAGGCTTACAGTCAAGCTAATCATTGAATGCATCTTGATGTATCTCAATGGTACTGCCACTTTCGTCAAATCTATTGGTTATTTTTTTGTTTAGTTTTAGCTCGCCTTGTTTGCAGAGGCTATATACACAAATTCTGCCAACCAAGGTATGGTGGGGTCAGCATTGTTGCAAAAGACGCTTCTTATGCAAGAGCTATGGTTGTGTAGACAGTAAAACGCATGGCAATTATTGTTTTGATGCGATCGACCCGAGTTCGAATCCACCTTTTGCCAAGCTCATTCTTTTCCCTTTTCACATCACATATCAAATCAGAAAGGCATTTATTTTCAATAAAAATGACAGAAATAATCTAGAAGTGGAAAATAACATGCCTCACAGGTGTTTATAGGTTAGGGTTAGGTGTAGGATATCCATTTAATAATTTTAATAAAAGTTTATCATGTACACTCAATACGTATTGCATAGTTTCATAGTGTACTACAGTACTGAGGTGAAGATATCTGCCACTACTTGCGCTAAGAAGTATAAACAGTATGTGACTACTATTATTGCAAAGAAAATACTCTTATTTCTACATAGTGTAAATAGAATCTAACACTATTTGCGCTTGTATAAATACATATACCAGTCAAAAGTTTTTGAACAGTAAGATTTTTAATGTTTTTTTAAAAAAGTATTCTCTGCTCACCAAGCCTGCATTTATTTGATCCAAAATACAGCAAAAGCAGTAATATTGTGAAATATTTTTACTATTTAAAATAACTGCTTTCTATTTGAATGTATTTTAAAATGTAATTTATTCCTGTGGTCAAAAATAAATTTTCAGCATCATTACTCCAGTCACATGATCCTTCAGAAATCATTCTAATATGATCAAATAAATGCAGTCTTGGTGAGCATAAAGGAAAATCTTACTGTCCCCCACTTTTTGAAAGTATTGTTTATCACTATCATGATATCTAATATTAACAAATTAAATCTTATTAAAGTGGTCATCATAGAAAAAGCCTAAAGAAAAGTTGTTTCATAGTCTAAACAAATTATCACATTTTGAAAGTTTTTTTGTCTTTGTAATAATGTGCATTGATCAACGATACACAAAAACACCAGGCACGTGTGTAAATTTTGATCTCATACCGGCTTAAACGTTTTTTTCACATTGTACCATCCAAATTAGGATCCATGTGACCTTTTGATCAAACGACCAACGCATTTTCGAATCACTCCCTCCTGCGAGTGACCACATCAAACTATTGAAAATGTTAGATCTGAAGATGGTCTAATCATTTCAAAGCAGCATCTGACTGAGTTCTGTGCTTAATTAATAATAAGTGTCGCTATGGTGCTGGGGATAATACTGCTGTATTTGTTGTGACTCTAAGTCCTGTTTTGTCTGCCAGACCTTGATAGGGAAAGGTCACAGTCATTAGATGAGGCTGACTCCTGTCCTGTGTGTAGAGAAGGACTGCAGAGTCTTTCCAGCTTACGCAAGTCTCTATCCCCTGTGTGTGCTTAAGAAGAGAGATGGAGGGTGAGTATACTGCAGATTCATTACACTGTTGAAGAGTATCAGTGGGGATGTGTGGGAATAGGATCTAACGTATGGTTTAGTGTTAGGCACAGGCTCTGCACAGGAAGCAATTTTCAAAGTTAAACCGCTTTTAAATTGATATTGTGTCCTAAAAATGTAGCAGTGGTGAGGTGAGGCAGATTGACAAACTCAATTGTACAACGCATTTGCTGTGAATTGTAGGTCATTGATAGAGGCTTATGATATGTTATACATCAATATATGTAAATATATGTAAGTAAACTTTCAAAAACATAAAAAAAATCATAATTTCAAAAGTTTTGAAATATATATTTTAAAATGTCTATTGCCACCAAGAGTGCATTAATGTGAAGAGTGCAAAATTTTAGAATTTAAAAGAACTCTTTACTATTTGAAAATATTTTAAAATGTAATTTTTTTCCTGTGATGGCAAAGCTGAATTTTCCACAGCCAGTATTCCAGGCTTTAGTGTAACATGATCTTTCAGGAATCATACTAATATGCTGATTTGTCAGTTATTATTGATGCACAATTAACATGTTGAGAACAGTTTTTGCTGTATAATATTTGTATATGTCTGGCCAACAGTTAACTACGGAAGCCTGTTTTTGTCACTGAATAAAAAAAAAAAGGTAATTGCAACTTTTTATCTTACAATTCTGACTTTTTTTTCTCACAATTTTGAGTTAACATCGCAATTTATACTTGCAATTGCGAGAAAAAAGTCAGAATTGCAAGATTTAAACTCGCAATTGTGAGAAAAAAGTCAGAACTGTGAGTTCTGTAATTCTGAGAAATAAAGTCGCAATTCTTGCAGTTCTGACTTTTTATAACATGCAATTGTGAGTTATTAAGATAGAATTGTAAGCTATAAACTTGCAATTCTGAGAACATATCACTTTTTTCCCCTCAGAACTGGACTCACAATTGCGAGTTTATATCTCACAATGCTGAGAAAGTCAGAATTACACAAGAAAAAAGTCGCAATTACAAGATAGGGGGAAAAAAATCAGAATTGTGAGTTTACATCCCACTATTCTGACTTTATGACTCACATCTGTAAGTTTGCATCACACAATCCTGAGAAAAAAGCCATAATTACAAGTTTGTACTGTATTATGCAGTTCATTATATTATGCAATTGCTAAAAAAAAGTCAGAATTGCAAGATATAAACTCGCATCTATGAGAAAAAAAAGTCAGAATTGTAAGTTTATATCCTGCCATTCTGACTTTGACTCACAATTGTAAGTTTGTATCAAGCAATTCAGAATTCAGAATTGTGACTTTGTATAATGCAACTCATTGTATTATGCAGATGTAAACTTCCAATTGCAAGATTTAAATTTGCAATTGCAAAAAAGTTATAAAGTCAGAATAGCAGGATATAAACTCGCAATTGTATCACGCAGTGCTGAGGAAAAAGTCAGAATTGCGAGCTTGTATCATTCAATTAATTGTATTACTTGCAATTGCGAGAAAAAAGTCAGAATTGCGAAATTTAAACTTGCAATTGCAAGAAAAAAGTCAGAATTGCGCGATATAAACTCACATTTGCGACAAAAAATTAACAATTACGTGTTTTATCTTATAAATCTGACTATTTCTTGCAATTGCGAGTTGTACTGTTAGAATAAACTCGCAATTGTTTCACGCAATTCTGAGAAAAAAGTCAGAATTGTGAGTTTGTGTTATGTAATTAATTGTATTACGCAGATGTAAACTCGCAGTTGCGAGAAAAAAGTCAGAATTGCCAGTTTATCATCTGATAATTCTGACTTTATTTCTTGCAACTGCAAGCTATAAAGTCAGAATAGCAGGATATAAACTTGCTAAAAAGAACGTTGTGTATTTGGTGTAATGCAATGTGTTTGAGGCTCAAAAAACATTATTTTCCACATACTGTACATTATTGTTGCTCCTCTCTGCCCTGCTTTTCTGAAACATGGCAATTTTTACAAAGCTCATCATTCTGAAAAGCGTGGTGTGCTCTGATTAGCCAGCTATCCAGTGTGTTGTGATTGGCCGAATACCTCAAGCGTGTGACAAAAATGTTACGCCCCTTACCATGTTGTGATGCCGTGTCCTATTCGCGACGAGCCAAAAACAATAAAACCCATTATAAAAGAGACATTTGTTGCATCCAGTGAGGACATAATTACTGATTATAATGACTCATACGGTCTTTTTGCACGCTGTGTTGTGTCACGCAGTGTAAACATAACACCATGTCTGCATTTGTGATCGTACAAATGACAAACAACAAGCACTACTCTACACTGTTCAAAACTTGTGTTTGAATAGCCAGTAGCAAATTCTTTAAATATGAAAACGTATTTACAGGCTGTGAGTCAGAAGTGCCAAACTGTCCTTGCAAAGTTGGAATTGCCCCACTTTATAGTGTGCACAGCCAGCATTGTAGGCTCTGTAAAATGTGCTACACACACTCGAATATTTGCGTTGTACTGTTCTGGAACAGTGTTGTAAATATAACTTAACCACTGATTTCTAGTTGTGTACTCATTTTGAACACCGAAGTACTTGCGCTTTCGCAACGAAGCACAGCGTCTCCACAACTTTTAAGGAAGGCATGGCTGAGTCTTAACTTTCATAAAGAATATCTTTGGGTTTGAGGCTTTAATCTTTGCAGCTTTACAGATCTTATATGTGCACAAACAGCTTGTAACACTCCAAAGAAAAACATGAAATCACATCAGATGACCCCTTTAATAAATGGTTGTTATTAAGTAAAATGTGTTCATTGAGAAAAATAGAGAAGTATAAAAAAGTATAAATGTCAGCAACATATAAAGCACAGTACTACTGACTGAAACACTTCTGACATCTGTGCATGGAAGCTATTACAAGTGAAGCAAGGGATTTTCTAAGTGGACTCAAGTGTGGACAAAACATAATAGGTTCTTTAATTAGCTTGTCAGGATCATAATCACATGGAGAGTTGAATAATGAGTATAAATTAAAGGATTTGAATCGGTCAGTATGAGCATGTTGAAGGAATGCGAGTGGGAATGGACTGGAATGATGAGTAGCAGAGGGTTTGTGAATGCTTCCTACTTTGGCGACTGATGAATAATGGATTGCGGGTGAAGGAGAATGTCAGGTATAAATATAGTCTTTTGTATTGTGTAGTTTGATTATAAAGCAAGCGCTTCCTCTAAAATGCTAGTGTGTATTCATGTTTTGCTGTTTATTCAAGTAACCTTAATTTTATGTTGTTATCAAAGAAGATAAATTGGATGATGTAAATAATTATTCACAATTAATTTACCACATGAATTGTTCCAGTTCCAGGCAAAATAATAGGCTTATGTGAGTTTGGCAGATCAAGGTATCAGAATTCAAAATGGAGCTTCCACAGTGTCAGTTTCATTCGAGAAATATGATAATGCTCAAGCTGAAATTAGAATATTAGTTGATAAAGTTGTTTTTGTGATATTTTCTGACTAAATTTCTCCTCAAATCAGTTTTAACCCTCAAGGAACAATAACAAACAACTAGTAGCATTGAGAGTGCAGCTGTACGTGGGACAGGTTAAAATTGAGGTCAGTGAGTTTTTTTTTTTCTCAGTTTTCTCACCCTGAGGAGGTGAAAGAGTGGAATCGATGTAAATAGGGATATTAGCAGCAATCATGGGTGCAGAGGAGGAATAGAATCATGAGTTAATTAGCCCATAAAATAATAAGCTCATTATCCGTAAGACATTCTCACATCTTATTACGCTTTATCGTGGGCTTTTGTGAATAGAGCTTAAATAGGAAATAGGGTTATTTAATGATTTAATGATGACATAATTAGCAATGGTCACCAAAGTTTGAAACAAAACTAAAGCTGGGCATTTTTTATATTGTCATGTTCACTTCAGCTTTTCAACAGTCTATCTTTAACCAGAATGTCTTTTATAAGCTCTAGTTTGGATCCAAGAAAAAAGTCACAATTGCAAGATATAAACTCGCAATTCTGAGAAATAAACTCAATTCTGAGAAATAAAGTAAGAACTGTGACTTTTTTTTTTCTCAGAACTGTGACTTTATAACTTGCAATTGTGACGTTATAACATACAATTGAGTTTATATCTTGCAATTTTAAGAAAAAAGTCACAATTGCAAGATATAAACTCACAATTCTGAGAAATAAAGTAAGAATTGTGACTTTTTTCTCAGAACTGCGACTTTATAACTTGCAATTGTGACTTTGTAACATGCAATTGAGTTTATATCTCACGATTTTAAAAAAAAGTCACAATTGCAAGATATAAACTCACAATTCTGAGAAATAAAGTAAGAATTGCAACTTTTTTCCTCAGAACTGCAACTTTATAACTTGCAATTGTGACTTTTTTCTTAAAATTGTGAGATATAAACTCAATTGCATGTTATGAAGTCAATTGCAAGATATAAACTCGCAATTTTGAGAATAAACTCAAAATTCTGAGAAATGAAGTAAGAATTGCAACTTTTTTTCCTCAGAACTACAACTTTATAACTTGCAATTGTGACTTTATAACATGCAATTGAGTTTATATCTTGCAATTTTAAGAAAAAGTCACAATTGCAAGATATAAACTATTCTGAGAAATAAATTCAAAATTCTGAGAAATAAAGTAAGAATTTAGCTTCTTAGCTTTAGCAGAAAT
Source organism: Cirrhinus mrigala (assembly GCA_036247105.1). Lineage (NCBI taxonomy): Eukaryota > Metazoa > Chordata > Actinopteri > Cypriniformes > Cyprinidae > Cirrhinus > Cirrhinus mrigala. The sequence continues at coordinate 26,263,201 of CM070012.1, forward strand.
ACTTAATATTGTGTCCTTGTTTTGTTTTTTGGTTTGTTTGTTTTTTCAAAAGGTTGAAGACTCCTGTACTGTAATAAAAGAATAAAATAAAGAAGATATGAGGTCCTATTGTATCTAAATGTAGATGTACATACGCTTCACTTAGTAAGAGTTTTGAACTGCTCAATATCTTTTAGGGATTTTTGATCAAGCACTGAACAACAATCCTGAAATAAAACCTTCCCTGTGTTGTTTCATCCTTCATTTTCAAGGTTTTAAAAGTGGAATGTATGTATAAATTCAGCGGGAATTGGGCTTCCCTTTCCAGCTATGATGATTGCACATTTGTCTGGCTTGTGCTTTGGCCAGTTTCACTTAAAAGCAACTCAGAAATGACTTTTTCACTATTGCTCTTAGATATTGTCCAGCCATGCAGTGGACCATGTTTAGTGAAGGGCCTGAACCAGAAAAGAAGCAGATTGATTGCTCTGATTTTTTCCCACTGCAATCTCATGGGCGGAAAGGTGAGTCTGCTCCCATGATGCATTGCCTCTCATGCATATGTAACTCCCACAGAGCTCTGCTCTTTCTCATGTATCTTTCAGTTTCTTTGAAGGGGTGGAATTTTCATATAAAAAGTAAACACTGAACTGCACAAACCGTGTAGCCAAGCATATGTGTTGAGAAAGATTAATATTGCTTCAATGATGCATATAATTATGATTTTATGAACATTATCATATGATAATGATTAATACCTGATAAATACTGAAGTAACAGTATCTCCCTGTTGCTGACCTGAAAGTAAACAAATGATATTGTTAAGAGCTACAGCCAACATCCTTGTCTTCCTATAGACTAGTGTCAATAACTGGTGGCGATAATACTCCCACCTTGTTTTTACAGCTGATTCCTTATTGAAGAGCCGTCTATCATCAAATTTGCTTTTCATTTTTACACCTGAATGCTGCTGATAAGTGGAACATTGGAGCTTTGTAACAGCAGATGGCTATACGTCTGAAGCTCTTGATTAGCTCATAAACGCATAAATTGACGCAAACAGCAGCTGCTGATGAGCAAGAGGTCCAGGATGAGCCATGTAACTGATGTGATTCGCTCATTCACAACAACATCACACACAGCTGCTGAAAATACTAGAATCAGCAGACATGAAATGAGGTATCAAGGTTTTAAAACTATTTGGAACCTTTATTTTAGAGAGTGTAGTTAGGGGCCAAGCACCGAAGGTTGCGTTCTTCTTCTTCTGCTCTGGAAGCCTATGGCAGCCCAAAGAACCGTTTGCGGGAAAGTTGTGTCATTTCGCACACTCTCAACATTAACCATAGCTAGTTTGGAGTCTCTAACTCAAACTCTCTAGCGCCACCACTTGTGCAAATTTTCATTTCATTTTTGCTAATAACTTTTGAACCGTAAGGTTCCTGACTCCTTGGCTCATGCCGAGTTGAATGAACACCAAAATTTAAAAATGGCAAAGTTTCATTTTTTCGCTGTTTTAATTGTTCGAAAAACCTACTTTTTCAAACTCATCGTAGACAGTTTGTCTGATTTTCACCAAAATGGGTTCAGATCATCTTCAGACCATGCTGGCAAAAAGTTATGGAATTCAAGTTAATTAGTCAAACCGTTTTGGAATAACATGCGAACGAATTCTACGAAAAGCACGCAAAAATGGATGAGGCTGTATCTCCGCAATGGTTTGGCGTATTGAGACCAAACTTGGTGTGTGATATAACAAGCATGACCTGAGGCTACCTGCAGTGTTTTGGCACAGTGCCACCAAGTGGTCAGAAGATATGAAAAATGGCTCTTTACTTCTGAATGATTTGGCCAAAAATCACAATACCAATTTTCCCAATTCCCAATTATCAGACATTTTGGGCATCAGCCATTTTGAATTTTGCTAAAAGTTATGAAGAAATTTTTAAAAATGCTAATAACATTTATTTAAATTGGCCTATTGTAATGAAACTGGTCTTGATATATGTCTTGGGTCATGCTGAGAACATCGATACCAATTATCCCATAATTGGATAAACTTCCTGTCCGCCATTTTGATTAATGTTGAAAGCCTACTTTTTTGAACTCCTCCTAGACCATTAGTCCATTAGTTTTACCAAATTTGACTCGGATCATCTTCAGACCATGCTGACAAAAAGTTATGGATTTTGTGTTGATATACAAAATGGTTTTCATTTAACACATCAGCGATTTTGTTGAAAAAATTCCAAACGGCATCTGACATATTTACACCAAACTTTGTATGTGCCATTGTCACCTCACACTGACCACGCCATATCAATTTGGTAATAGCGCCTCCTATTGTTCAGAACTAATACAGCATTTATTAAACATTAATAATGAAATTTCCAAAAATGCTAACTTTTGTTTGCATTAGCCTATTGTAATAAAACTGGCCTCAAAATATTCCTTGGATAATGCCAACAACATACATACCAACTATGCCATAGCTGGCCGAACTATGTTTAAAACCTACTTTTTCGAAATTCCCCCAGGACTGTTGGTCCGATTTTCACCAAAATCGAATCGGATCATCTTCAGACTGTGCTGACACAAAGTTATGGATTTTGTGTCGATAGACGAAACCGTTTTTGTTTAGCAATGCAATAAATTTGAGCCATGATACCAAAATGACTCTGAGGCTTTATCTCTGCAAAGCTTTGACATATTTAAAGCAAACTTTGTGTGTTATTGGCACCTCACACTGACCACACCACATCAATTTGATAACAGCGCCACCAGTTGGTCGAAAGTGATAACCCGTTAAATCAGTGGTTGTTTTTGATTTTTCACCCATTTTGACTAAAATCATCTTAAAATTGCTTCAGTTACTCATTGCTTTAGTTGCTCTGATGTTTGCCGCCTTGCTTGCCTAGTGCTTGGCTTCGTAATTGCTGCTTGCAGCTATATTTCTAATAACACTATTTCTAAGTGGTCAAACCTACAATTTTCACCTGGTGGTTGATAAAATGGGTAAAAATGCATTTAACCTACATTGAAGGAAGGATTTGAGCCACATTTAGGACCTGGACTTTAGGTCCTGGTCTTAGGACTTGAACTTTTTTGACCAACCACATATTAATAGCATCCTAGTGTAGCATTTTGCTCAGGCACACCATTTACATTTTCTTCAAAAATGGAAAAATGTAGTTTGATTTTACCTTATTATTAAAAAGAATTACTTTTGCTTCCACTGTTGTAAGTCATTTTGGATAAAAGCATCTGCTAAATGAAATGTAAATGTTATTTCGTTGCGAGAGTGCAAAAATGTAGAAACCCAATTATTATAATTGACATTTTTTGTCAGGTTCTAGATATTGCGAAAAATACTTTACTGATTCCCCAAACGACCGGTAACATCAAACACAGAGTGCACAAATAGGCAGTAATACGTCCACTCTGTGGCTCCACAGTTGTATTTCCCCTTATTTGTCTACTGGAAGACAAGCCAACTCTGATAACCCTGATGTGCCAACAATCACATCTAATTTGTGTTCAGTATGGGTTCTATCATCTCTTTTGTGATGCTATGGGAGATATCTCCCATCCCACAAGTCACATTAAGGTAGAGAAGATGTGGAGTACAGCAGAAACTGTAACATCCAACTTGATCCCAATCTCTTGTGCTGCCTCCAGATGGCCTTGAGAAATTGAAAACAAACCATCCTGTTGAGGATTCACAACGTGTGATGAGCCGATGAAGCAAAACCATTTCAGGTTATCTTGTCTTGTTTCTTCTTCTTTCAGGTCCATTTGTGTATGTGTGAAAGTGGCTGTGCTTTCGAGAGTGATATGTTTTTGTGCAAATCTAGCTAGCGCTGTTATTCATGTTAAATGAGATTTTTATTTTTTTCTGAAGAAAACCATGTGGTTATTTCTGCCCTGGTGGCTCTGCAGTTGGGTGTTATAAATTACTTTTATGTATTGCTATGTAGTTCATGAAAGATCTGGATAGTTGTTAGTGCTTTGCAAGGTGGTTGCTTATTGGCCAAAACTCAAACTTTAGATATGGCTTATAAACAATACAGTAAAATAGTAATAATCTGAAATATTAATACAATTGAAGATAAATGTTTTCTATTTTAATGTTTTAAAATGTAAGTTATTCCTGTAATGGCAAAGGTAAATTACCAGCAGCCATTATTCCACTCTTCAGTGTCACATGATGCTTTAGAAATCATTCTAATATTTCTTATTTTTAGCTATAATAAGAAATACATTAAAACTAAATAATAAATAGATATTTCTGTGATACATTTTTTGGGATTCTTTTCTTCAGAAGTCTTTGTAACATTATAAATGTTTTTACTGTCACTATTGATCAGTTTAATGCATCCTTGTTGAATTAAAGTATACAATTTTTATATAAATATAATTTATTTTTAATTTATTATTTAACTGATTTTAATTTCTGATAAAATATGTTTTCTGTTTGTAGTTTCTGTTTGTTTTTACTGTCACTTTTGATCAATTGAATGCATCCTTGTTGAATTAAAGTGTGCAATTTCATATAAATTAAATTTAAATGTAATTTAATTTAGTTTATTTCTGTTACATTTTTTCTTTTTGGTTTTACTGTCAGTTTTGATCAGTTTAATGCATCCTTGTTGAAGTATACAATTTAATATGAATTTAATTTTATATAAATGTTTATTTCTGTTAAAAATTTCTGTTTTATTTCTATTAAAATTTCTGTTCGTAATTTCCGTTTGTTTTTACTCTCACTTTTGATCAATTTAATCCATCCTTGATGAATCAAAGTATACAATTTCACATAAATATAATTTAATTTTTGCTAATTTTTGCTAAAATTTGTTTCCTGTTTGTAATTTCTGTTTATTTTTACTGTCACTTTTAATCAATTTAATGCATCCTTGTTGAATTAAAGTATACAATTTCACATGAAATTAATTTAATTTTGTTAATTTCTGTTTAAAGGGCCAGATATCAGGCAAGGAATGCAGGGGAGCTTACAAGGGGCAATACATTTTTTTTTTATTAGCCTTTTATTAGCCTTCTCTAAAAACACACATGACATGGTCTTAAATTTAGTTTTATAAAGTGCACAATTTTAGAGATGTTGTCCTCAAATTTGACATGAAGCTCGAGTGGACTTGTGGCTTTAGCTTCATTATGTTTCTAAAAGCATTTACCACAGCAACATCATTTTTTTTATACTTTTTTTTTAATTCTTAATATTTTTATTTTTATGTTTGAGCTTATATATCTCTATATTCATAACAGTCTGAGTAATTCTGATTCTTGGAATTTGGGGGTGTATGAGAATTATTACTTTAATTTAAATGTAATTTAATTTCTGTTAAAAAAAAAAAAACCCTACTGGCCCTAAAATTTTGAACATTTATTCATTATTATTTTTTCAGGTTTCATCCTCCAAATGATGTAGCCATAATCTGTGACCTTCATGCAGTTCAAGTGATTTATGACAGTGGACTGTTTCTCAGGTACCCCTCTGTTCATCTTTATGATCAATATATAAAGACTCCAGAATAGCCTGAATTGCTTTTCACAGGATGATGGGTGAACTTCAGACTACCTCAGCTATTCTAACCGCTTCGTCAAACCGACAGAGTTCCCGGGCAAATTAGATGTGATTTTCTGTAGCGCAACATACTGAGTGCTAGTGCGGAAATGCACACACATTTACACTGCTTAATACCACGGGGGCAGTGGGGTGCGACTTCTATTTAACACATGGGGGAAAAAAAACCCTGATTTAATTTAGAGGGAGAGCAGGGAAAGAGTGCTGGAAAAATTGAAAGCGAGAGAGAAAGCACGTCTTACATACAGAGAAATCCTTCAAAGCGTAATGGATAAACCTCTTCTTCTACCTCCCCACTGTATGACAGTCTCTGAACATACTGTGTTCCAAGTTGTTTACCTTTAGTCTGTGTAATTTCAAATCCATTCGGGAGGAGAGGTGCGCAGCTGGCTTTCACTGATCTTGATTCTGTCTTGTACTCTACGTGCTTTACAATCCCATGGGGGAATTTCAGGGAGCTGTTAAATTTGTAAGAGCCCTTTGATCCACAAGATTTTATTCAGCATTTAAATTTTTACATTCATTTTTGATTAGTACTGTGCTATGTAATTATAAAGAACACAAATATTCCAAGTGAGCAGTTGCAGTAGAGTTGACTGATTACATTTTTAACACGCCTGTGGAGAATTTATTGCCTTGTGAATAAGTTAATTTAGTTTTTAATGCATCATTGCTTTTTTATTTCTATTGAGACTTTTGATTCTTTAGCTAAGAAGTATGTTGAACATGAAGGATTGTATCAGTGTGAATGGCAGATTCTGCGCGTGTAATCGTTTGGTTTAGAGTCTATTCATTCAGATGAGCAGATGTGAGCCATGCTTTCTCAATCTGCGGCTTGATTTCAGGATCTCTTAGAAGACTTTCAGCTCATGCTGGTTATGATTTGTCAGTGCATTCAGGCCAAGGACAGACTCAGTGCAAAGCTAATCAGGCAATCGAGTGAAGAATCCAGGCATGAGGCTAATTTATAAATCAACTAATTTTTATCACTTCAATAGGATTTCCACAAACATATGCTGGACGTTGATTTATCAAGCTGAGCGTGAAGCCTTGATAATGCTTTCTGATTAATCACGCTTGTCTGGAGAAGCTCCATGGCTCCATGAGAGTGTAATTACAGGCAATTGTGTCTAATTGACAAGTCTTTTTCAAAACTGAATGTATTATTTTATGGCCTAATGTTTGTTTATTTGCATTTGAAAATATTTAGATGCAAAAACAAAGAAAACTGTTGGAACTGATTTCAAAAAGGCTTGCCGATTGTTCAAACTTGTACCAACTTCAGAAACTTTTCTTCATTTATTCCTTGGAGCTTTGGAGCAGGGGTAAGTTGTGCCACTTCTTACCTTTCCCTCTAGGCCAAGATATCTAGAGCCTGGTCTAATGATAAAAACGTACCTGTGGGAACATTTTCACAAGACGCAAAATATGTCTAACCGTGTACGTTTTGTGACACATTCGATGTGAAGTGGCGCTAAAAGTGTGTTCGTTTTTTTTGTGACGTTGGTTTTGTACGTGTCACTGCAGTTCTGACTTGAAATGTCCGTTGAGTGGCGCTATAACTGTATATAATGCTCCGTGACGTAAAATAACGTACCATCTGCACTAAACATACCCGATAGTATGAAAAAAAGTAAACACAATCGCAAGCATGCCATTTTAGCTTGTTTTTTGATCTCTCATCTTTCAGCTCTTTTTTAACGAGTCATGTTTTCCGCGGGATTCGTACACAAGGATTCCGCATCCTAAGTCCACTTTTGCAGCGGCTGAGCTATCGAGCAAGCTTATGTCTGAACAGTGAAACATATGGAGCTGTAATCATAACTGTGTACGAAAACGATTACAAATGCTCACCATTTTACCGTCTCTAGTGTTCATTTCTGTTGGAAACTGCATTGATGTGTACTTTTGCGTCTTGCGAAAAAGTTCCCACAGGTACGTTTTCCTTATGAGATCAGGTTGGAGCCCTAATATACCAAATTGTATGTACATAAAGTTGAGATTTTTATATCTGAATAAATGAGCTTTGACATAGAATGTATTTTATTTGCCAGTTTAGTACAATTACTGTTTTTAGCATCAGAAAGGGTTAATGTGCATGTTTCCATCAAAGGCCCTTTCTACAGTTGAAGTCAAAAGTTTACATACACCTTGCGGAATCTGCAAAATGTTAGTTATTTGACCAAAATAAGAGGGATCATACAAATTGCATGTTGTTTTTTTATTTAGTACTGACCTGAATACGATATTTCACATAAAAGATGTTTACATATAGTCCACAAAAGAAAATAATAATTGAATTTATAAAAATGACCCCGTTCAAAAGTTTACATACACCTGATTCTTCCCTTGTTTGTCACGAACAGTTAAACTGCCAACTGTTCTTCAAAAAATTCAGGTCCTACAAATTCTTAGTTTTTTTTTGTTTGTTTGTTTGTTTTTTTTAGCATTTTTGTGTATTTGAACCCTTTCCAACAATGACTGTATGATTTTGAGATCCGTCTTTTCACACTGAGGACAACCGAGGGACTCAAATGCAACTATTACGGAAGGTACAAACGCTCACTGATGCTCCAGAAGGAAACACGATGCATTAAGAGCCGGGGGAGGGTGAAAACATTTTGAATTTGACGATCAGGGTAAATTTAACTTATTTCGTCTTCTGGGAAACATGTAAGTATCTTCTGTAGCTTCTGAAGGGCAGTACTAAATGAAAAAATATAATATTTAGGCAAAATAAGAAAAATGTACACATCTATATTCTGTTCAAAAGTTTTCACCCCCAGGCTCTTAATGAATTGTTTTTCCTTCTGAAGCATCAGTGAGTGTTTGAACCTTCTGTAATAGTTGCATATGGGTCCCTCAGTTGTCCTCAGTGTGAAAAGATGGATCTCAAAATCATATAGTCATTGTTGGAAAGGGTTCAAATACACAAAAAAGCTGGAAAACCAAAGAATTTGTGGGACCTGAAGGATTTTTCTGAAGACCAGCAGGGCACTTTAACTGTTCAGGACAAACAAGGGACTCATGAACAACTATCACTAAACAAAAAAACACAGTTGTGGATCATTCAGGTAACGACAGTAAGAATCAAGCATATGTAAACTTTTGAACAGGATCATTTTTATAAATTCAAGAATTATTTTCTCTTGTGGAATATATGTCAACGTCTTTTATGTGAAATATCTTATTCAGGTCAGTAGTAAATAAAAAATACCATGCATTTTATATGATCCTTCTTATTTTGATAAAATAATTAACATTTTGCAGATTCTGCAAGGTGTATGTAAACTTTTGACTTCAACTGTAAATATGTCCGTTTTTTTTCTCTCATGATTATGTAAGCTTATGATGTAAAAGGACTTTATTTAATCACGCATTGTAGCTCATTCGCTTGCAGAGAGCAAATACTGTGGTGCAGGATCTATAGATTCTTGTTCTATTTATACATTTAAATGAGCTCCAACGGATCGGGCTGGATGTCTCTGAACAAGCTGAATTAAAATCAATGTGAATGCATAAAGTATGCAGCGATTCTCCTTCCTCAGCACGCGTCCTTCGACCTGTCTGGGAGACAAAACGCCAGCAAACAGCATAACAGCTGAATGTGCTGCATCTGGCCAAAACCACGTCTGCCAAATGTCACCATGATTTACAGTAATATTACGTCTCTTTGAGTATTTATAGAGTACAGAGAATCATTATGTCTGTGTGTGTGTGGTTGTGGTGCAATAGAAGGTTGAGAGTGCCGAATCCCAAGATGAAAATGACTAATTAGTGTCGGGGCGAATGAGGGAAGCCAATTTGATGGCTTTAAATTTGTCCTCTGAATGCTGCTGTCCTGCGTCACCACGACACCATTATCAGGTCGACATTTGAACAGCTTTAATAAGCATCATTTGCATTCACTGCCTTCCCTAGCCATAATTCCACCATGTGATACTTCTCAGAAACTCAAATTGAGAGTCTTGCTTCATGTTGATGAAAGCCACACTTTAGTTAAAAACGTCACTGGAGATCAGGACAAGGAATTAGCCAAGGCTCGGGACCAAATATTTATGATTTTCCTATAATTTAACATTTGATATATTATGTTCCAGTTCCACTTATTATCTAGTCAGGTTTAGTGATTCTCCAGACGCAGATCTGCTTGAATTCGAAGTAAACACTTCTAACTATGGAAAGTCAGGGAATTTTTAGTTGCAGTTGCAGTAATTTACTTCATGAAAATGACTAGCTCTGAAATGTGACGTGTCAATATTTATTTTACGGTGTATAAAATTCCAACATTTCATCAAAGGATAACCCCATATGCATCCACAGAGGTCTGAGGCCTGAATATTCACTCACCTTATAATCACCCCTGTTCCCAACAACTCAAGACTTGAAACAGAAATCCAGAGACATCAAAAGTGTGATGGTAGACCGTATGATGTAACAAAGGAACTGGCCAATTATTATAAATCAATTCTAGTAGAGAGTCTGTTGTTGATACCTGAACAATATTTACAGCTGCTTTTGTGTTTGATTTAATAGGCAACAGCCATAATTGTGCAGATTTGGAGGATTCAGTTCAAACATTTGAGGTAAGTAAATGTGTTTTCAATTGGCTGGAAAATAATAGGCTCAAGCTGTTAAAATATAAAAAATACAAGGGACTATTCTTCTTATTATTATTAATGATAATGAGATTAAAATTATATTTATTTTAATATTAATGTTATATAAGCCATTCTACGGAATTGGTGCAAAGTCAGAGTTGGAAACATCTTGAAAAAAAATGTCTTTTTTATATGTGTACAACTGTTCAGAACTGTGCTAGCTAATCATGTGCTGATTAGCATCTTTGAGCTAGGTTCAAAAGTATCTAAAATTGTCACTACTGTAACAGTCACAACCTGTAACAGTTTCGGTAGTGAGAAAAGGGAACACATAATTCTTTATTTGGGGGAAGTAAACTAAATTTTAGTAGAGCTACGCAAATTTTTAGTATGTTTTAGTAGTGTTTTAGTATGCGAGTTGAAATTCTGTACTGTGATGCGGTCGCTACCAAAACATTACTGTCATTACCGAAAATGTCCAGTCACGACTGAAACATGGTATGTTTTGTCAAACATAAAGTAACTTGAATTATCAACTAAGATGTTATGATAGTGTTTGGTTCAATGTATATTCAAACTAATGAATCTTTAACTTTGAAATCAGTATGATGAACTTTTAGGCTTTTACAAAGAAAAACTGGATTCAAAATACAACAAATCTCATAAATCACATTTGAAATATCGTTAAAATTATTGATTTACCTCTGAAAAAATGTTAATAAAATAGAAAAAAAAGCCAAATCTTAATAGGTCAATATAACCCTTCTAATTAAATTATATATTACAGTGTTTCATACAAATTTGGGAAGAGGACAAATATTCCAAAACTTTCTGAAAATACAACATTAGAATTAACTCCACAGTTACTAGAAATGTGTACCTTAGATATTATACAATTTGCATATATACAAAATTTGTGAAAACTAAATATTATGGAGTAACTCCCAAAAAGTGTTTAATTATAGAAAATGGTGTTTGGTAGTGACATTCTTTAAAGTTACACACAGATTTTTCATACTTTTGAACACATTTCCCCTTAAACTGATAGGATCTTCTCACCATATAGCTATGAGAGAGAGTGACACACAAATACTTCCTGATCATAAAAGTAGAGGTGTAAGTAACCCTTTAACTGTCACTCCCATTTTTGAATACAGACATAAAAATGCACTATCCAGACTTAAATTTTTATCATTCATGAATGAAAACATTTTGTAATATGATTTTGATGTACATTTTCCGTGGTGATGCAATGTCTGATTTTAAAATGCCTTTCAAAGGATGAATTTTGAGATTTTAAGTTTTGAACTGATATATAATTTCTAATGATTTCTAAAGTGTGATAAGGAAAAAGGAAATTAAGAAAGTCTTTTGTGACAAAGGTCAGAACTCCTGTTATGATGTAGATTTTTTAAGTTGCACTCTTGACATATATTAATCTATTACTTTTCCTACATAATTTGTAACACAAATATATGGTAAAATATGTATTTAGGAGTCTTAGACCTTTCCAACGATGTATAGTTTGTCATGATTAGATTAAAATTTATTTGTAATATGGTGAAGTAAACTTAGCCGGGACACTTTTTTTTTAACATAAAGTTTCATAATTTATGAAGAAAATATAAAATAAATATTTTGAACTTCACTTAAAAAAAAAAAAAAAAGCAAAAATGAAAGTCATATTTATAAATGACAACAAAATAAAATGCAAAAATTATTTTAACATCATTTTCATAAGTTGAAATTTAGGGGTAGGGTTCGAGACAGCCACCTCCTGATTGAAAATGATGATTTTATATATATTAAGCTTACTGATATTTTAAATATTATTGTGGGTTTAAACAGATAATAAAATGATCTTAGTAAATATCTAAGATTTAAATAGTTAAATGCTTTTTAAATGTGCTTTTTGGTTATGGAACAGCAGGTTGCACCAATTCTGTAGAATGGCCCATATAGTTAAAAGATTTTTAAAATTAGAAAAAGGGAAAGAGAGTTTTTGTTGTTGCTTCTGACACTACCTGATTTCTTGTCAAACTTATCTCAACAACAAAAAAAAAAGTTCCTCTTGAATGATTAAAAGGTTAGTTCACCCAAGTGTCGTGGTACTCTTGTGAATGCACAGTGAAGACTGACCTGGAATAGAAGAAATTGTTAAATAAACCCATTATTTTTATTTTCTTAATGCACGAAAGGTATTTTCATAGCTTCATAAAATGAAGGCTGAATTATTGATCACATGGACTATTTTAGCAATGTCCTTACTACCTTTCTAGGCCTTGAATGTGGTGGTTGCATTGCTGTCTATGCAGGGTCAGAAAGCTCTCAGATTTCATCAAAAATATCTTAAAGATTTGTTTAATTCATATTAAATTAATGAAATACTTTTGCAGCTCATGTATTTTAATTTTATGTTGGTCTCCTGAGTTTATAAGGTTTTCAGCACTCAAAAAATAACTTTATAAAATTAAAGTAAACTTTTCCATGCAATTAGTTCAAGTTCATACAACAAAAATAAAACAAGTTCAATTAGTATCTGAACTAATTGCGTGGAAAAGTGTTTAATTACGTTCACTGGACAAGCTTTTTTTTAAATAATTAGAAAGAACACATGTGGCATGTTAAAGATGTTCCATTAATAGTTGTAATATACCATAAGAGTTGAACAAAGAACACTGATCTCAGAACTGGCATTAGCATAGTTATTGCTCATTGCATGAATCATGAAATCAATGAAGCTGCCAGCACCCTAAGCATAAGCACTACTCTTCTGCACAGTGGTAACCTCAAAACTTTTTCCCTAATCTCCAAACCTCTTCTAAATCTCAAAAATAACTCACCATTACACATGTAAGAGCTCTAACATGTAATTTTCTTTCATTAAAAACACTTAAAATGACCATTTTTGTCAACATATTTCCCTCTTAATGCAACCCCATGCAAAGCATGCTGGGAACTACACATCCACTTTTTAGTTAGTTGTGTCAACAAAAATGATTCTTGTAGTCCCAACACAAAATGATTAAGCTCAATTAATTTTTACTAATTTAAGTCGACTGAACATAACGGAAATAAGTTGGGTAAGAAACTTTCAAGAATTTAGTTGTTTCTGCTCATTTTAACCAAGTAATTTAAACAAGCATTTAAAATCCTTTTTTTGAATGAGCTTTGAGAGAACTGAGAGACTGTAAATACTTAAGGAAGAGGTGAAAAGAGATGGTAGTGCTGAATGGTTACCTCAGGGAGAGGTGAAATTTATAACCTGAGGGAGGTATTTTTAGACTAATAGTTTCTTAATGGCAGGTTTTATTAGCTTCCTTCTCACAGGCAGAAGGCTTTAGGAACTGGACCAAAATGCTTTATTGTGGACAGAACAGAGTGACACAATTAACCCACAGAAATAACCGCATTAGATCACAAATAGCCTTAACACTGCTACACTCCTGGTTATGTAGACAGAAAGCAGAGTCAAAATATGTAGATTCAGATATAAAAGCTTAAAGCAATAAATCTAAGGGACTATCACAGAAATAGAACTTTTATAACATCAATATCTCAGTAAAGAAAAAACTAAATTTGGCAATTTGTTGACCAGATTGTGGCCATTTAGCATTCTAGAATCAGTGTACTTTATACTATGTTGCTCATTTCACAGACCTGATGATTTGTGGTTTTATATGACCTCTGCTTTTCCTGACTGGCGGTGCAGTTTAAATTGAAGAGCTGCACTGGTTTACTTGTGGTTGTGCTTGTTTAGCTTCCTCCAGGGATGTTTTACTGTTATGATGCCATAATTTTACCCTCTGCTCGAAGATTGAATTTATGTATAGCTTTGAGAATATGGGACCTACTGTCTTGACAGTGACCTACACCATATTTACCTGCAAATCATAGATCACATTTTACATTTTCTGTTTTCTGCCGATAGCTCAGACAGGCTTATTTGCATGAGGTTCTCTTCCATCCACATAATGAATTACCATGTAACACTATAGGCTCAGAAGAGAGAATTTTTCATGTCAGTTGCAAAATATGTTTTGGAATGGACTCCACTGATTAAAACAAATTTCGCTGTCATAGCGAATCTATTAAGTCGTCAATGGGAAGAAGGAAAAAAAGAGCCGCCTTTTTGGGACATATCTTGGAAAATTACACCTGTCTTAATGCCCAGGCTTACTTTAAATGAGTCCATAGAGCCAATATGCTTAGTGCAACTTAAATTTGCTGTCTGTATGCTTTCCAGAAGCATAAAATCCTTTTTTGCCACAGAAGTTAAGGCTCATTTGTGTGCTACATATATTCTCTCAGCACTTTATCATCTTTAAAAGGTTGTTTTAGAATAGGAAATGATTCAAAGGCCAGTGTTCTGTCTGTTGACAGATGCCGTATGATCAGGGTCTCATTATCAGTTTGCACCAGACAGATTAGTCACTTCTTCCAAGAATATGCAGCTTGCAGTCATCTCACGATTCATGTTATAGGTCATTGAACATTGAAGCGATGTCACCGAGAGATTTCTGTGACCGCAACATTATTTAAATGATTATTTTCACATTGTGGTTTAATCTATTGCAGATGAACTTGTCTTTAAATCACAATGGAAGACTAGTGGAACCATGTGTATGCATATCTATAGTGTTGCTTCATCTTTTCACATACCTTACAGTCTAACAGACTGTCTTTTTCGCAGTTGTTTTAGTTCAGTCAGGGTATGATTGAAGATATATAAAGCGAGGTGAGAAGCACGTTCACTCTCTTTCAGAGAATCCAATGCTGTTGTTGTTTACTGCATCTTTTTCTCTCTGTGCCTCTCAAACGCACATGCTCACCAGACATGCATAATCTCAACATTTTCTCTGGTCTGTGTAGCATTCTTGTAAGGTGGAAAGAACTGAAGAGATTCGGTGGTGGATGAGATTTCAGTCTAATGCAGTACTTATTTACTTTTCAGAGTGAAACAATCTGAGCGGAGTCAGACTTAACATTTGAGGTGAGGTTAGCCAGAGTCTTTTGAGCTGCTCTTGTTACCCCTTAAATGGAAACAAATTACATGAAATGAAACAAAAGATAATTTAAAAGAATTGTTTACCCAAAAGAGAAAATTCTGTCATTAATTACATCATCTTCGTTCATCTTCAGAACACAAATTAAGATATTTTTGATGAAATCCGAGTTTTCTGACCCTGCATACTCTGTAAAAAACTATTTGTTCAGCCGATTTAAAATAATTTGTTACCCGGCTGCCTTAAAATTTTAAATTCAGTCAACTCAAAAAGTTTAACCCTAACATGAAATGTTACATTGTACTAAGTGACACTTAAATATTTGAGTTCATTCAACTTAAAATTTTTAAGGCAGTTGGGTAACAAGCACAGCTTTAAAGTTTAACAAACCAAATTTTTTGTTTAGTAAACTCGAATATCTAATTTCTCACTTACTACAACTTAACATTTCAAGTTGACTAAACTTATTTGAGTTGACTGAACTTAAAATTTTAAGGCAGCAGGATAACAAGTTATTTTAAATTGACTCAACAAATAGTGTTTTTTGTTTTTCTACAGTGTAGACAGCAATGCAAATGACACATTTAAGGCCCAGAAAGGTAGTAAGGACTTTGTTAAAATAGTCCATTTGACATTAGTAGTTCAACCGTAATGTTATGAAGCTATGAGCATATTTTTAGTGTGCAAAGAAAGCGAAAATAAGCAAGGGGAAGCACTGCTGCCACTGATTTTTCTTTTTCCAAGCACTGAGTGCTCAGGTTTTTAACTTTACAACAAACCTGAAAATAGAACTATTGAAAAGGCCAATCCAAACACATTTTAGTTTGAACTTGTTTTCCCTTCATGTCTCTGTATCATTTAATCAGTCAAGTGCTCACACGATGGGACACTGTGCAGTTGGTTTGAATGGTTTATATTCTCACCATACCCCTATACTCTCTGGGATTAATTACTGTTACACCTGAATTGAGATTCATTGAAGTCCTGTTTTCTTTTCTCTCTGTGTCTTTTACCATCATTGTTGGCACCAGGCACCCAGTGAATAATTTTTGCCTGGTCTATATATAATGTTCTAGCAAGGATGGGGGAACTCAAGAGATTCAGTGGTGAATGGAGGTGAATTTTAAGAAGTGCCCTTCACTTTTCCACACACTCATTATAGCATTGCTGCTTTCAATGCTATGATAGCCAAACATAGTCTCTCCCAGAAGGTCACCACCCTCCTAGGCCTATTTGTTTGCTACTCTCCACTTGTGGCTGCTGTCTCTCACTCTCTCTCTCTCTCTCTGTCTCTATCATGCATGTTTGACTCTGTCAGCTATGCAGCAGCATGTGTCAGTGGGTGCATACCAAATGTGAACGTGTCAATCCTCGTGTCTGAATGCCACACACACATTTCGTCATGCTGAGCATTCATAAAATAGGGCCGATGACGAGGTCAGACGAGGATAGAACACGTTTCTCGTGTTTAAGTGAGGATACACACAATATCCTAGTGTTTCCTACATGATTTTGTTTTTGCAGCCTGAGGGAGACATACTGTAGGATAATTAAATTAATAGTTCAACTAAAAATTAACATTTGCTTAAAATGTACTCACCTTGAGGCCATCCAACAGATTTGGATAAATTTATCATTTCATCACTTACTCACCAGTGGATCCTTTGCAGGGAATGGGTGCCGTCAGAACGAGAGTCAAAACAGCTGAAAAATAAAAACGTACATCTTCATTTTCATGTTTCATCTGTTCCTTTAAAGGTGACATTATCGTGAAAATCTGACTTTTCCATGTAATAAGTGCTATAATCGTAGGGTTGGGTACCATTCACATTTTAACAGGTAAGGTACTGGTATCAGTACCTGAAATTCGGTGCTGGTACCCAACGGTACCTTTTTCCGGTATTTTATTCTCTGTGTAATAACAAAAACAATTATTTCATTGAAAAAAATAAGCCTGAAACAGGTTAGTTTGTTTGAGTTTTCCCTCTTTTCTTGGACTTGCTTCATTTTTAAATAGCTTGTAAAAGCGCCATGCGCATTTTACTTTCACTTTCAAATTAGCGGCAATTCACTGTGGATTCAACTTAAGCAACAACAAAATACAACGTCATAGAACTTTTGTTAACAAAACTATTAAAAATACACCACATTATATACCTAATATAAAATATGAAAAAATTATTTTGCTACACAAAGTTTAAATAGCCTAGGTAGGCTATACAAAACATAAAATCAGCGAACACTGTGCAACCAAATAAACAAGAAACATAGAATATTAGCCAAATGAATAAGAAAGCTCGGAGGTTTATGTAAAATAAAATAAATAAAATACACAATGTTTAAATTAAGTAAAAAGCAGCAAACACTGTGGAGCCAAGTAAATAAAAACGCCTTAGATAAACAGCAAAAGACAACAATTTCAAAATCCAAAATATTGGCAAACATTTTTGCATTTCGTTTCTTCTGCCATCCTCTTGTCTTTGTCACCTCACTCTTCTTGTCAGTCAACTCGACTTACTCTCCTCACTTCACTTGATAAATTAAGTTGGACTCCTGCTGCTGCTCTGTGATGTAAACAAAAACGCGTCTCTGCCATTCAGATATACAGAGGCAAGCGGAACATGTAGGATTCATATTTAAAACGTCTTTTTGCATTTTAATATTCACAGACACTAGTCTGTATCGCAATTAGAATTTCTTTTGATTTATTCATCCAAAAATTGACAAATTCTGTGCATTCCGCATTACAGAGTAATTCCGTTTTTTATGAATGATTCCGTACTTATAATATAATGTCAATTCGCAATTCGGTCGGTACCCTTAAAAGTAGAGTTCGGTGCCCAACCCTATATAATCGGGTCCATGGTACATCTACCAACCCAGAAAATAAGAAAAAAAAAGCAAACTTGTGAAAAAAATGTGTCACTCAGATTTCACTCCTCCCATGATGTACAAAGGGAATTTTATAATATTACCGCCCCTTAATCTGCAAGTTTCCACCCACGGCACCACCACTGTGTTTTTGCAAGCAACAATGATGTACTACTTTTAACCCTATGGTAAAAGTTCAAGCAAAGCATGCTAACTGTTCTATCTTCGGCTGCATGATGAGCACAGAGCACTATTTAGAGTCTCAGCCTCAGAGGAGACAAGAAAGGAGTCAATTCTAACAAGTTAATTCTAACAAGTTAGACATGATAATCAAAACCAAACAGATGTTTTTTTGGCAGAGTATCTGAGGTACGAGCTGTAAAGGCACAGCTCTATTCTGGAATAGAGGGTGGGGAGCAGCAGCTCATTTGCATTTAAAGAGACATGCATGAAAACAGTGTGTTTCTGCTTCCACTTAAAAAGGCATTTTCAAAAGTATATAAAATAGGGTATTTTGAGCTGAAACGTCACAAACATATTCTGGGGACACCTGAGACTTATATTATGTACTGTAAGAAGGGGCATACATGTCTCTTTTAATACAATTATTTATTGGTGTTAAAAAATTATAATAAAACTGATTCGCTAATCATCCAAATTTGCATTTTAACATTGTTTTTCAAAATGAACACATAATGGTGCTCAGCTCATTTCAGGTTATGCTAACCTGCGGTTCAGTGAACGAGTAAGTGATCTGAGCTGATTGAATTCAGACTGATTCGCCAACCCAGCTTACGTTGCATGCCAGTCTGACGCAAAAATGGCTGTTTCTATTTCTGTGTGATCCTCAGGACATTTCTAACAGATTTGCTGCTGTCTAGCCCTGAGCACACTGACTGGCCATAATACTGCAGCTATCAGGACCAGAAAATGGAGGGATATTCAGTGAGGCTGAAAGCATTGAATGACCAAGACAAAAAATGTAAGATGCCAAATATATCATGTTTTTCCACTCACACTGCCCCCAAAGGGTTGTAAATCATGTTGTACATGTTGGCAAACAACACGTTTTTATTTATCACATATGTTGGGTGTTCATGCAACATATCAGGTGCTTGAAAATAACTTTAACAGTAATGTATACATTATAAGAATATTAAAGGAATATTTCACCCAAAATTGGTCATCTCTATCCATATTGCTTTCTCCAGTAAAAAAGTCATCTTGTCTTAATCAGGAGAGAAATATAAACAAATCGGGATTTAACAATATTATCAATATTGTGATATCGCGATAGCAAAACTGACGATATGAAACGATAGGTCTTCCGGGCAAAAACTGTAGTTTTTAAAATATATTTAAACTTCTTATTCTGACATAAAAGATCTTTAAGCTGTTTTGGGCCATTATGCTTCGACACAGTATCTGTCAAACAATGTAAAATGTGGATTTCAAAGCGAAGCGCAAGCTTCATTCAGGCGATCAGCTCGTGATTCGATGTTTCCTGCGCCTCAGAATTTCTCTGTTCACAGTAAATAAATGCAGTGAACTTGTTTATTGCATGCGCCGTGAGTGTAGCAGGCGTTTGGGAACAACATTTCACTTGGTTTGTAGTGAGACGCATTTTTGTAAGCCTGTTTTCAATGAAGCTGGAGTTTTCCTTTAAAATAAAAGCTGTGCTGCCGTTTCCATCAAATTAAAAGCTTAAAAGTGCAGTATGAATTGCTGACAGCGAACGGTTTAAATGGACAGGCCTAACGTTACTGCAGTCCAAATTCAAAGTATCTCTTTCAAGTGTAGAAATTAGGAAAGAAGTATTGTAATTTCCCTACTGTAGCGTAAAAAAAAATATACCTATTAATTTTCATTTATTTTGCAGTGCAATTGCTTTACAATATATGGCTATTACTGTCATTGTTGTTATTATTATTATTATATTTGAATTTGTTTGGCTTCCTAAAACAACAGTGTGAATGTAAGTAAAGACATCACAAATAAACAGTAAATCACAAATAAAAAGAGGGCTGAGTCTGCTTTAAAGTTCAGGTACAAGTCATTCACTGACTTTTTTCTAACTTATGTTTTTTTTAGTTAAGTACATGGGTTGGAGTTCTAAATTTTGAACTCTCAAGGAGCATTAGATAGAATAATTTGACTTTAAATGTAGAAAATGTAAACTTTTTTCCAATGCATTTGTCTTTTTTTTCTTCTAAATATCGCAATAAATATCATATCGTGGACTTCATTTCGCGATATTATTGTATCGTGAGATTTTGATATCATTACATCCCTATAAAAACAAATCAACCACCGTTTACAAGCAAAAACAGTCCAAAACCATTCTAAACAAGCAAACTGGTGAATTTTGATGTGAGAACAAGGGATTTCACTGGAGGAAGAGTTATTGTAGATTATGGACTGGTGTTGTAGCCGTAAGCAACGGTTTAAAGTTAAAATGCCTTAAAGATGGATTTTTTTTCTTACAAACATGCAGCTTTTCACTTCACAGGATGTTAACTGATCATTTTGAGTTGTGTGGATTACTTGTGTATCATTATGTTTTTATCAGCTGTTTAGAATCTCATGAAGAATCAAACTCATCTACATCTTAGACAGCCTGAGGGTGAGTACATTTTCAGCAAATTTGAATCTTGGCTGGACTATTCCTTTAATACATTTGCACAAATTTAACTGGAATAATCTACTGAAAGCTTTTCAGATCTTATTCTAAAACTTCTGTAAAATGTCCCTCACTTAGTTGCTTTTGCACTAAAATCAGACATTGCCTGGCTTTAAATTGATTTTTTTATTAGAAACGAAGATATATATACGGCCCTCAAAGACTGTAGTTATGCTAAGCAGAAAGTTACTTTCTAAGAAACATAGAATTGCTTTGTTATGAAGATAAAGGTAGACTCCAGGATTCCTCTGTATCAATATAGATCTGAAGTCTCTTTCTCAGTCTCTCCCTCTTTTTCTCTGACAGGCTAATAAGCTAATTTCGTTCACTAAGAAGATTAAATTTGTTTCAAGTAAATGGGGTGTCGTAGGCTGGAATTTGCTCTTCTTTGAATGAGGTTTGTACGTTAATTCCCACACGTCCAACGTACACTTCATTACACACTCTGGAGTTTTTAAGTTTATTAACTTTTCTGTAGGCGTATACCATTACTAATCTCTTGTTTTTTGTTCATAAATTAATTTATTGTTGAAACATTCCTTTTATATTATAAATTAAAGATCTGTATGAATAACAGAATGTGCATGAAAATCATGTATGCCCTCTTTGCTTGGATTTTTTTAATGAAATGTGATGCAGAGGTATTTTACATCTCATTACAAATACAGTTGTTTCTTTCTGCCTCATCTTGCAGGAAAGCGCCCTGTAAGACATATCAGAATTCAATGGTTTTGCCAATTTCGAAGTCCAATTTTCAGAGAGTCCACATTGATCTGAACATCTCTCTCTAGATGAGTCGTCTTCACTCACTTTATGCTGTTTCTTGTAGAAATCCCAAAATATGACCATATCCAATTTCATTTAAGAATAAGCCCTCACATCTTAAATTTATGAACCACCTTCGTGTTTTCATCTTATCTCCGTGCTGTCAGAACAAAAAGAAAAATAACCCTTGAGAGAGGTGAGATACTGGAAAGTGATGCTATCTCACTCCATATACAGCTCTGTAGCAGCACGGTTTAGAAATACTTAGCAGAGCTTGAACTATACCCTGTGTTCATTTCATTTACTGCTGATTTGAAAGGAATCTCAACACTGGCCTCCAAATATGTTTCGTTTTGATGTTTGGGGCCTGTCTTGAATTTATATCTCAATATTTGATCCAGGGATATCTTGTCATGCTTGTCCATGTTAATAAAGAGTGAACTTGTTTTCTCTGACACCCTTCAAGTGTGCAACAGTACTGCCAAATACCACAGAATGCATCAATTCATGCATGGCAAGATTTCGGTCTACTTATCATGACAGTTTTCATTAGCATTTACATGTACACTTGTCGTTTATCAAGCGACAAGTGGATAGAAAACAATTAATAATGCACTAATTATTTTTTTTGTTTTAGCCCTCTGCACAACGTCAAGTGCTCCTGTTTTTGTTCAACAAATTATTTAATCCTTAAACGTACCTTTAGGGTAAACAATCATGAGGCCTCAAATAATTTATTAGAGCAAACTTAGATGAATTAGATGCAGGATTCAAATTCAAATAGGTCTGTATTATTAAAAATATTTTTATTATTTATATTTTAATTTTATTTTTTGAATATTATTATTATTACAATAATATTTTACATGGTTAATCATGCATTTAATTATATTTTATTAATACTTGTATATATATATAAAAAACTTTTTCTTTGTTCTTCATTTTGTTTTTTCTGTTTATTTATGTATTTAGGCTTTCTTGGACGTCATAGAGATATTTTTCTAATCATCCTCATCTCAATTCTTAGAAATCTTTTGCATTCTCTAATGGATGAGTTTGTCAGATACCATCCAAAACATCTTTAGTGTGGAGAAAACTGCATATTTTCAGTTCACAGATAAGTCATTTCTATCACCAGTGTTTTTAATGCAGGGTTTGTTATTTTCCTTTTTAGATTTTGTCAACAGTCCTAAATATCCTATAACATATGTGAATCATTTACCATTCAAGTCTGGATCTGCACTGTTCAAATGTGTCTGCCAAATAGCAATCTTTCTGGCCAAGTGGAAATGGAAATGTTTCCTCTATGGCTGTGATTCTACAACCACATTGCTCATCTCCTTTTTCAAGCGCATTATAATACTGCTTAAAAAAATCACATGTGCATAGGCATGTCTGTGTATGCATGTGTGAGGATTTTTTACGCATTATTATAATACAATTATGCTAACTCTGTTATTGTGATTCTGAATCCACTATGTAAGTCTAAATATAGGATCAACACAAAGACAATCTGAGGCACTTCTTCCATTAGAAAAAAAGGAAATCCCATCTGTATCTACATGAGCTTTGATTTCAAGGGCAGTTCTGCATTTTCACTGTACATTAGCTTGAGCGGCAATGTGTTTTCTCTGTCCTGTTTTGTGTCTTTGTCCTCTATCTTTCTCTCTCTCTCTCAGCGTGTGTACACATCTGTCTGTGTGAAGGTAAATACAAAGTCAGGCTAACCTTCACTGACTTGATTTAATTTTATACTGTGCATTCAGTTTATTATCAGATAAACAATGTATCCATATAGATATATTGATATTCAATGTATGTAATATCATAACCTTAAATATTTTGTCTGTTAATAGTGAATGGTTCACTTAGTAGCCCTTAGACTTAGTAGTAGATACATGCTCTGTATATTATTATGATTATGTTAAGAGAAAACAGACACACTCACACCCACAAATGGCTATCGACTGTGTAGCAATGATCAGTGAAAGGCCAACCACTCATCAGCTGTAACTTGGTTTCCAGTGGCTGTAAGGTTGACTTTGTACCAGTTTTATGTAAAACAATATTTACCTTTCTTTTGACATCTGTGTCATTTAGTGGTTGACTACCAAAACACCATTAGACCATCACTCTTTCTTTCACATGGGATGGCTGCTGAAAAGGAAAAAAGTAAATATTACTGTTTCTGTGGTGTTTTTATTAAACAAATGCAGTCTTGGTGAGTGTAAGACTTCAAAAACATAAACCACAAAAACATGGCCACAAACATTTTAACATTAGTTTATACTCAGTCTTGAATTAACAGTGATTGTGACAAATCAGCTCATTATAAACTAATGGTATATGGATAATTAACATATGCATTAAATTATTGTAGCGATACCTTCTTGTGCCACTATGTGAGTTCATTGTATAGTTTAAGTGGTGTGTCGTAATGTTTTTTTTTTTTTTTTAATTCAAATATAAATTCATGTCCCAGTTACATTTTCTGTCAGAAAAAATGAAACACAATTTTATTTTAGATTTTTGAATTAACAGTGTAATCAATATTCTATTTATTTAAACCCAGGTATGAATCTCATGTTAGTGTTTTTAAGTATTTTACATCTATTCCAAAATAATAACTCAAGGCATTGACAATTTAATTTATTTTATGTGAACTCACGTTCAGCTATTCCTTTTAATAGTTAACTTTTAACTGTTTTGTTTCTGCATCAAAGCTTGGTAACGTTAAACAGGTTACTTACCACAGCCACACAGATTTACTTCAAATTTCACCAAGCTGATTATTCACCAAAAACTCCCACAGATTCGTTTTCATGTCATTTTAAGTCTTATTTTGACGTAACAAAGTGGTTATATGTAAGTGCGTGAGTTATTTACTTACTTTAAAATTAGTCTTCCCATTAACGCCAT
Source organism: Cirrhinus mrigala (assembly GCA_036247105.1). Lineage (NCBI taxonomy): Eukaryota > Metazoa > Chordata > Actinopteri > Cypriniformes > Cyprinidae > Cirrhinus > Cirrhinus mrigala. The sequence continues at coordinate 26,287,624 of CM070012.1, forward strand.
TATATTGTCCATTCAGACTGATTCGCGAACGCGGACGAACACAAGAGGCGGGATTTATCGCATGAACCAATCACAGCCGAACACAAGCCGTCATATCCAATCATATCCAAGATGAACAGACTCCCGATGTGACTTTACCTGGAGGTGTCGCTTTTGGGCAATGTTTGTTTAGAAAAACCAGTGATTTGTACAGGTTTATTTTTATTTTGTAATATTGGCGTTGTTTTATTTTTGTACTATGATTTTTTTTTTACTCATCCAATATTTGAGGACGCACTGTCTCCCTTGCCTCCTCGGAGGAAAGACATCCTCATTAAACTTGTGTTATGTAGGCCTATAGTCATTTAAAGAATATCTCTCTCACTTAGTTTTGTATTTCACACAGCACGAACCACAGATTTTTACAAACAAACATACCCCCTGGCCTATGCAACTTCATTTCTTTAAATATGATTAATTTTCACATTTATTTATTTATTATTGGATACTTTCTTAGCATCATTTTTGTTTTAACCAATTACTCTTGCCAGAGGGAATGAAATTTGAAAATCAAATTATGGTGGAGTTGTGCCAGGGATGATAATGAAAACCAGGCTTACTGTTCAATGATAATGGGCCAAAACAAATCATAATTCTGATAGAGGAGACGTGCTGAAAAATAATGTTTTTTTTCTTTTAGTATCATACGTATGAAAACGTTTTTCACAGTTTTAAGGTCATTTAGAACATCTTTAATAAGCAGAAATGATGCCTTTTACCTTCTCTAATGCAACTCAATGTTGTTTGAACACTAAACAAGTTGTTTAAAGTTTCTAGAAGAAATCCAGACCTGTTCCCTTTTGCTGTCGCTGAGAATAACGAGTGAGCTTTGCTGTAAATAAACAGCGCCGTTAGAAGAATACATCTCCTATAGGGTCAGCCAGGTCCCGCTATTTTCTGTAGAAGTAGCCAGACTGTTTTTGAACCTCAAAACAGTGATTATCTAAGATGACTGAAGTCATATTCTGAACCCCTCTTTGGTGGCCAAATGAGATTTTAGGATGCTGCTGTGGTAGTGATGGTCTTATTATGCCAATTATGAGTCTTACTGCATGCCAGGAAGACAGACTTGCACATATGTTTAGCTTTGATTCACCATGAGCATGTTATAGACTTGTTAGCAGAATTTTGTCAAGCTTGGTAATCTGTGCATGTCATTCCACAAAAGTTGTTTGGGTAAATTTGTTTTAAAATTGAAGGTGACGTGTGAACCCCATTCAGAGGCTACCTGGCTTTGGCAATGTGCTGCAGGAAGCATTTTGAGATTTAACTAGAGATGCTACTGACAGTTGTAATTTACAGCTCTTTGTGGTCTCAGCAGGATTTTTTCTCAGCACTGTGACAGGGATTCTTTGAACCTACTTGCTATATGAGACAACTGAACAAAATTCTTATGCATATTTTCCTCAAGGGTACTGTAGGCAAAAGTTGTTTGGAACACAATAAGCGATTTAATGCAAATGAACATGCAATAGAACTCCATTTACTTTCTTTCAGCATTTTAGATTTAGGTCTATTGGCCATGATAGCACAAGGTAAGTTAGATTATCAGAATCGAACAAACCATTTTCTTGCAGTAGCCCCCTGGGATATCTGAGGTTCTGTGCCATCCAACTAAATGAGTGATGGTGAGATACCAGTTCACCAGTGGGGCTGGAAAACATTAAGGTGGTAGTAACACAGAGTGATTTATTCCTCTTGAAGCTGACCTGTTTGACACATTGAGGACGATCCACTGTTGGGTGTAAAAGTGAAAGCAAAGTTTTACAGGGATAGTTCTAGGGCTGCAACGATTCCTAGATTCTATTCAAGTATTAAATAAAAAAAAAAACATTGTATTTTGCCCATGTCTAATAATCCTGGAAATGGCGCATTCCACATATTAAACCTATTTGAAAATCATAATAAAGCACAGTGCTATTAAGAATTAACAAACACTATGATTTAATTAAATAAATATATGCAATGCCGGTTTAATATATATGCGCTTTAATTATTCACATGTGTGTAGGTTATGTACTGCTCTCAGAGCCGCTTCTTTCACAGTAAATGCTGCTACAGAAACTGTTATCATTTATACGTGTGGCGCTAGAGCTGGGAATCGATTCCAAAAAGAATCGATTCCGAGGCGTTGGGAATCGAGAGTCGATTCCAAAGCTTGGAATCGATTCCGTCAGGGGGAATCGACTCCCCATTCAGAGCAGTTTTCAGTTCAACAAATCTTAAATATGGGCGCCTCTCAAACGAACGGCTGCATCATACGAAGGCTGCATATCCCGGCTGCTGTCATCAAAGGTCGCTGAACGTCGATTCACGAAAATAAACTGAATGAAAAGAGTCGGTACTGAGCACGTTTGAGTTTGAGGATGCAGCCTTCCGTTAAGCACTTATTAATTTGCCTCTTCTTGCTCGCTAATAGTGATTAGAAGTCTGATTCGTTGCCACGAAAAGGTTCTTTCCGATAGATCCCCTGGTGAAAAAAACAGCATATGCTGGTAGGTATGTTTTGATGCTGGTTAGGTAGGTTTTGATGCTGGATTAAGCTGGTCCTTTGCTGGTTTATGCTGGTCCTTAGCTGGTTTATGCTGGTCCTTTGCCGGTTCATGCTGGTCCTTGACCAGCAATATGACCAGCAAAAACCAGCAAAGGACCATCTTAAACCAGCATCAAAACCTACCTAACCAGCATTCCAGCATCAAAACATACCTACCAGCATATGCTGGTTTTTTCACCAGGGTCGTTTTAATGAACCAGTTCGAAAATCCAGTTCGAAAATTAATGAACCAGTTCGAAGTTATTTTACGGTGGAACTGGCTTATACTGTCCACCTGAGCGCTGCACAACAGATTAGTTCATGACGTGATCAATGGTCTTGATCCTATTTCCATTTTAAATAAAATGCTATTTTTATCTTTTCTATCAGCTTGTGATAATTCTGAAAGAAAGCGCCGAGAGCACATATAAGTGTCGGAGAGTGCGCGTCTGACTGACAGTTAAACCACAAGCTCTTATATCAGCTCTTATATCAGTGTTGTTGTTAATGTTCTGGTTATTTTATTTCAATGTCCAGTTTGTTAATTTTGTGCAAAGCATAAGGTTGAAGTAAACATCATTCAGCTGAACCATACACGTCTTGTTTCATTCATGCAATAAAGGCATGTCCACAGCTGAGCTGTGGGCTATGACTAATTTCATGGGCAATGCAGACAAAATTATAATTTAAATACAAAAATGTATCATAATTTTTAAAAGCAAAGCTTCATACTATGATAATGTTACTTTCTGAGACCTTTATCCTACAGTCAATGCGAAATTATGCTCCTCCATTCTAAAAAAAACAAAAAAAAAAAAACAAAACAGTGAGGAATCGATTCCAAAATTTTTCGGAAACAAACAGCCCTATGTGGAGCGTCTCAAACTCCACCTCTGCATATGTTGTTGTGAGTTTGGGTTTATTATAACGTTCATCTGGGAAGGCAACATTCCCTATTTAATCAGATTTATAAGGTAAATCATTTATAAACCTACACGAACACAGAAGAATACATCGTCTTTCTGGATACGCTAACTGTTCCTCGCGATTTCAAAATAAAAGTTTAAACCCTTACTCTGAGTTTACACGTTTTGATGTCCAAATATTCAAGAAAGTACAGTGTTTGTAGCGTTTCTATTATAAAGGAATGGCCAAATATTAAAGATTAAGTGGACATTTGAATTAAATAATGTTTAGTCTATATTAAACAAGGATTAGATCGCACAGTAAAGTGTAAATCGTCAATCGTTATGCTCTTGGCGCCATCTGCAGGCATGTGTTTTAATGCGTAATCAAAGAGTATACTCTTTGGCGTAATGCATATTAGCTCTATTGTTTATAATTCATTGTGTTTGATACTTTAATTGAATTATTTATTATCGCCTCATTGCTATTATATGTTTTTTAAAGACTATTGTTCACTTAGGTCTATTTTTATTACTACAAAAAAAATAATAATAAATAAATAAATAATAATAATTATAATTATCTGATTACTCAAATAAGTGTCAGAATAATGGACAGATTACTCAATTACCAAAATAATCGTTAGCCCTAGATAGTTCAACAAAAAACCGATTTTGAATTGATTTAAGTTGTTCCAAACCTGCAGGAATTTCTTTCTTCTGTTGAACATAAAATACATTTTTTGAAGAATGTTGGTAAACAAACTGCTGAACCTCAATGACTTCCATTTGACTTCCATAGTATTTGTTTCCCCTGTGCAAATCAGCAACTGTTTGGTTACCCACATTGTTTAAAATATCTTCTTTTAGGTTCAACAGAAGAAAGAAGTTTGGAACAACTGGAGGGTGAGTAAATGATGACAGAATTAATATTTTAATAGCCACAGAACAGTTTTATTGCACAAAATGTTCTTTGCAGTGGAAAAGCTTCAGAATATTGAAATAATTCTCTCTAAAAGGTTTAGAGGAAAACCTTGGGTTCTTCTTTTGAAACACTGCAAAAAAAAAGAAAAAGAAAAAAAAAAAAGATGATTTGGTAATATTATTGCATGAATTTTTTTTTGTTGTGTCCTCTATGTGACCTATAACCCCCCTTAACTTTGAATTATTATTGTCCATTCAAATTCACATATTCTAATCCTCTCCATTGTGACACAGACCGATTAAAAACATGTTTTAAGGGCAATGTGATCTGCATGTATAAAACACACACAAACACACACAGACACATTTTTTTTTTTTCATGGTAAAAATGTAAAAACAAAACTTGTCAATGCATTACTTTCCATTCTAAATTCTGAAAACATGTTATCTTCAAATTATTTGTATAATTTCCGTAACTGATTGTTCATGTCTTTCCCTGACCGGCACTATTTTACAAGCGTGTTGACTTTGAGAATGTCTTCTGACCCTGGTTATCAGCGTGAGCGTCCGCTGAGAGACGCTGACGCAGATCAGGACTCGGGCATTCAATTGATGGAGTGTGATAAGGCCTTTTGGGGCATACTAATAAGTCATCTTGTGGTGGATATTCAAAATGTAAGCTGCAACCTCTCTGCTAGCAAAGATAGATGTGATTCCCTGATAACAGTGCTGGCTGATATTTCGCATGAATTAGTCAAATATTTTTGCGCTAATGTATTAGAGAACGACGTCTGCTGTGCAATATTATTAGTATTGCAGGAATAATTTTCTTCTACAAAAAAGGATTTTCTCCACCTGATTCTGTTCTATATCAGCATTATAAATCTTTTTTTATTTGATTGCTCTAAAAATAGCCTAGTTTTAATCATAAATGGGTGAAAAAAAAAAAAAGATTCTAAGCAGTCAACGTGCAGGAAAGCACACTGAAAACATTTGATGTCATTCAGGCTGTTTCAGAGGAACGTACTGATTTAAAATAGTGCATAAGGACCCCTAGTGGAAGTTGTGGGTAAGTTCGGGTAGGGAGAACCATTGAGAAGATGTATAAGTGGTGATATCGTGACGCGCTCCATTCAGTCTGAGCCGAGTGAGAGCAAAGGAGGTTCTCCACCTCTAGGACTCTCCTTTACACCTACTCTACCAGCAGCTGGACAGCCTGATAAAATGGATAACAATTGTAAGTACTTGCACGTTTATAATTTAAAAAATACTGAAAAATATTATTAATAAGTTATATTGTTAGAATTACTGGTCAACTGCATCTATTTTATGTTTTATGTAAAAAGCATGATTCATTTCTATTTGTAAAATGAAGGGCTAAATGTGATGCACTCAAAAAGAAATCCACGCTTATTGTGTTTGTAGTTCACAGTGAAGGCTGAAAACAGCTGAGGGATCACCTCCAAGCAGCAAAGTACTTTCCCTAGTCCTGGAGATCCTTGTCGTGCCACCCGTTAAGTTAAAGGGTTGCCTATGTACTGGCTAATTATGCCTGAGGAAAACTAATCAGTCCTCTAGCATCTGTGGAGAATTAGGCGTGCGCTTTGGGCACCATGGAGGACATCTTCAAGGATCAAGACTTGTGGTCCTTCAATGAGTCATCTAGAAACTCCAGCATCACCAATGAAACTTACGGCGTGAACCAGACGGTGAACCCGCTGAAGCGTAACGAAGAGGTGGCAAAAGTGGAAGTTACTGTATTGGCCTTGGTGCTCTTCTTGGCACTCGCTGGTAACATTTGCGTCCTTGTTGCGATCCACACGGCCAAGCACAGTCAATCTCGCATGTATTACTTCATGAAGCACCTCAGCATTGCAGATCTGGTCGTGGCTGTCTTCCAGGTACTTCCTCAACTCATCTGGGACATCACGTTTCGCTTTTATGGACCAGACATCCTGTGCAGGTTGGTGAAATATCTTCAGACGGTTGGGATGTTCGCCTCCACGTACATGCTGGTGCTGATGTCCATAGACAGATGTATGGCTATCTGCCAGCCCCTTCGTTCTTTACACAAGCGAAAGGACCGCTGTTACGTGATTTGTTCTTGGGCACTAAGCTTACTTTTAAGCATCCCACAGGTTTATATATTCTCCTTGCGGGAGGTGGGTTCAGGAGTATATGATTGCTGGGGAGATTTCGTGCAGCCTTGGGGAGCGAAAGCCTACATTACGTGGATTAGTCTGACAATATACATCATTCCTGTGGCCATTCTGAGTGTCTGCTATGGACTGATAAGTTTTAAAATATGGCAAAACTTTAAAAGGAAGACGAAGAGGGACCAGTGTATCACTCTCACACCCAAGACATCGAAAGGCAACGCGCTCGCACGGGTCAGCAGCGTCAAACTCATTTCCAAGGCCAAAATCACCACCGTTAAAATGACATTTGTTATCGTACTGGCTTATATAGTGTGCTGGACTCCGTTTTTCTCCGTACAGATGTGGTCAGCATGGGATCCTGAAGCACCAAGGGAAGGTGAGTGTCTTTTAACAGTTTGATTAACGTTTTACTGAAGTGCAGTGCGAAATGGATTCTAAACACGAGGCTGGTTGTTAACTTTAAACCAATGTAGTTTGTGGCATCCATGAGGCAAGTTCGATTAGTAATCGGTTAGTCTGGGGATTTTTTGATTCCAATAATATTTTGGTGCCTTACGAAAAATGTGCTTTTCACTACTCTCATATACCTTCATAGCGTATGATTATTGCGTAAAAAATAAATAATAATAATAATAAAGAAAGAAAAAATCTGTTTTTATTGAACATCGATAAAGAAACAGATTTTCTGTTAAAATAAATGATAAAGTGGTTTGTTTTGTTTAAAAAACGTATAAATGTATGAGATTACCAGGTGAGGCACAAGTGGTAAAGCTAAAGTATTATGTTTTGAATAATATCTAAGTTAATACTTGTTCAAAATCACTTTAGCAAGGTTTGTAGTATTTCCTGATTTTTTTTAGAAATAAAATTATTTTAAAAAGTATTAAAAAATTAAATTATGAAAGCACTGAAGGAGATCTCCACTCCTAGTTTAATATAGCTTTACAGGAGTAACAATAAATGACATTTTCATATATTAATCATATCATATGATTAATATCATATTTATATGATATATGATGGTTTTATTAATATGGTGATTATCTTTAAAGTAGACAGCAAACTTAATATATTTAATATATATACTTAATATAATGATATTTACCATCTGAATCTAATGTCAGCAAATGGAAAAGTCAACCAGCCAATGTTTTAAATAAAATAACAAATACATTTTAAAAAATAATAATAAAAAAGAAAGAAATAGGTTATAGAAAAAGAATAGAAATAGGTACCTTTTAAGGGTTAGCTAAATTATTAAATGGCAGGTGCTAACAAAAATTATTACAGGCACACTAAACTAACTAGTAATTTCAAAACACATACTGGTCAACCAATAATCTGAATATTGGTGATATTGTTTTATAGTTTATTAAACTTTTTAATAAAAGGAGCATTAATAATAATAATAAAAAAAAAAATTAAAAACCTTTTTTTAAATTTTCGTAAAATCATGACAGTAATGTTTCTGTGTAAACAGTCCTACCTCATTTTTTTTTTTTTTTAAATAAAAAAGACTATTTTATAGCCTTGTTGTTCTGAAACTTATATTAAAGTACCTCTTTTATTAAAATGTAGGTATCCTATATAGTAGGCTCAGATATTATGTCAATTTGTAGACCATCTCAGATGGCTGTTTGCAATAAATTCACTCAGAAGTTCCCTTGAGGACTGCGGTTTTCAATGAATTAGTAAAATAAGTTGTAACTTTACTTAAAGAGACTTTATTTGTATCAGTCATACCTCAAACATGAAATCTGAAGCCTGTGTATTATAAAAACATAGGGTACTGTCACCTCAGTAAGATGGTGTTCATATATGACAATGATTTTTGCCCTGAAATGTTCCCTGTCTGACTTTTTTCTAGAATGATAAATGTGTTTTCAGCGAACATGTCATGTTCATCAGTTTATATCAGTTTGGTCATATACACATAAGATTTAAACAGATTTAAAAAGCCTAATGAGTTTTCACAATCGTGTGGGGTTTCTGACCATGACATTGTGTTCTTTGAAAGACTCAAGAAAAGAAGCTGGTTTTGATTTACTGTAATTCTTTAGATAAGAATGTTCTGCACGTAAAGAACTAGGATTGCTGTGATGGGCATCTTACTTTTAAATCACTACAGATGTAGTCCGCTAAAATCAGAAGAGCCATAAAGACCAGCCTCAGGGAAGCATTAATATTCAACAGAGCTCCAACACTCATATCATGACCGTCTGCAGTATGAGAAATCATCAACCGGGAAAACTGATAATAAATAATTGTTGTTTTAAATATATAAAAGAATGATATAACTGTGACATAAATATATTACGTATGATGAAATTATGTGCTCGACAAATTGTCATACAAAAAGTCATTTCGTTTTTACATACTCACAAAAATGTGTTTTGGTAGACGAGACGTTCAGACACCCTAAAACTTAAACATTTTCTGCATGGCTTCTCTTGTGTGTTCGAAAGAAAATGTCAGTGAACAATGTTCTTGCCTTGAGTTTTACCATGTTTGTCTTGCAGCAATAAAGAGATTAAGGTAAGGTCACATGTCGCACACTTTAGAGACGAAGAATAAATATTATCAGACCCAGAGGAAAGAGAGTGCGAGATACTCGATGGTATCATACAAAATATCCACACATCATGGCAAGTTCAGCAAAACATTCACACAGTCTAAATATTAAGACAACACTGAACAGATTTATGCATCAACAGTGGCTGACACAGCCATAGTGGAATGCAGTTACTAATGACATTTCCCTGAATGTGTGAAATAAGAGCTGTTTCTTTTGGCGAGACCAAGGGATGAGTTAAAAACACTGATGATCTGATGCGCTCCAACCTCAGCTGCAGCTCTAATAAGATTAAATGACAGTTAAAACGGCGTCTCCCAGTTGAACTTACGCACGGTTGCTTTACTTTGAGACGAATGGTGGGTTTGGCAATGTCATTGCAGGTTTGGCCAATAGTTTTGTTCTCATCTCCATAACACTTACTTGAATTACAAGAGAAAAACAGCCTTCCACTGAGCATTTCACCCTTTTGAACAGTAAAAATCAGATGAACATTTGGACAAATGAACTTACTGACTTGTAAGGCTCAAGCACATTTTATCTTTAATTTAGTAAATATACTGTACATTTCTAAAGTTTGGGGTCAGTATGATTTAAAAAAAAAAAAAAAAAAAAAAAAAGAAATTAATACTTTTATTCAGCAAGCATTCAAAAAATCAATCAAAAATAACTGTAAAGACTTGTACAGAGTCAAATATATATTTCAAATAAATTCTGTCTTTTAACCTTTGTATGAAATGTTCCATCAAAGAATCATGAAAGAAAAACAAAATATTAAAAAAGCACAAGTTGCAACATTAATAAAAATAATAATAAGAAGAAATGTGTCTTGAGCACCAAATCTGTATATTAAAATGATTTCTGAAAGATCATGTGACACTGAAGAGTGGAGTAATGACTTTAGAAAATTCAGCTTTGGCATCACGGGAATAAATTAAATGTTATAATTTATTAAAATGAAAAACAGTTATTTTAAATTGCAATAATAGTTCACAATATTACTATTTTTGTTTAAATAAGTGCAGCCTTGGTAAGCACAAGAAACTTTTTAGCCTGATCTGCTAAAGTAGGTAATCTTCAATCTCTGCATCCATCTAAAATGTTCTGTGAATCTTGCTTGAAGTGTGCTGGATATCTAAAGCACTTGTTTTTTAATCTGTTGCAGCCTGAACTTCGTATTAAAGAATATTCTCTTTCATTCTCTTTCTCTGTTCATTGATCCAACTGCCGATGGTTCAGAGATGTGCTTGCCTAGTTTTCTCTGATGCCTGTGAGCTCAGCACAAATAGGAGGTAGCAAACAGAAAAGCAATACACTTGACTGAAACCCATCTGGGTTTGTTGCTTACTCCATTTCTAAATTCAATTTCCTTTTTTCTGAGAGACTAAAGGATCAAATGCAGAAGATTTATGTCTGGAGGTTTGATGTGGATGACCACACAAGTGTACAGAAAAGTTCTTGTCAACCTGTTTGGGTCTTGAACTTTTTTTTATTATTATTCATAATTGCCATTTTGTCTTTTTTACTGGTTGGTCTTGTTTAAATCTGTGATGGGTATGATTGTTTGTTGTTCCAAACAATCTCCATATTCAGACCTCTGTTGGCATATGCAAGAACATGTTGTTTTGTAGTTTAGAAACTATATTTTGGGATATTCTCAGTTTCTCATCTTTTTCTGTTTGCTCCAGTTGGGGGGAAAAAAAAGCATTGACCTTCAAGATATTCCTCCCTTTGGATGCTTTTGCGTTTCCCCCCCAATGTAGCCCAACCAGCACGACTTGTTTGTTTCTCTATTCCTGACACAGTCTGGTCTTTTTAAAATGCACCACACTGTACTTTCAGAAAGACTTTGTGGAAAGTGTTCAGAAGGGTTCATGGTTCATGCATCAAATTCTGCTTTTTTTTACCCTCATGCATCATGCTTTTGTCAGAGTGAGGTCCTCCAGAAAGAAGAATTTCTCAAGGAGATATTTTTTAATAGCCCATATATGTTAGACTGCAATAGCCATGTCACATTTAATCGCTGTACACAGGCAGCTCACCACCAGAATAATAATGAGACTTGTGATTACCATCACCTGGTTCTCATTTCCTCTTTGCACAGTAACAATAGTATTTAAAGGACTACCCAAGTTGCCATGCATTGCAAAGTCATGTAAATATTCTAGTGTTGATTTAAGCCATGTTAGCGCTCAGATGTTTGGCCTGGTTTTCTATGCGTTTGAGTTGCAGGATTTAAATGTTTTTTTTTCTCAAGTGTAAATCCCTGAAAATGGATTGTCAATTTTTGTCTTAGTTGAGTTTATTACAAGGCATAACTGAGACATTTTTTGTAAAAGGAATAAAAAATATTTCAACAGTTTCGCTATTAAAGGGATAGGTTACTCAAAAATGAAAATTCTCTTATGAATTACTCACCCTCCTGTCGTTCCAGACCTGTAAGACAAATTAAGATATTTTTGATGAAATCCGAGAGTTTTTTGACCCTACATAGACAGCAACGCAACTGACACGTTCAAGGCCCAGAAAGGTAGTAAGGACATTGTTAAAATAGTCCATGTGACATTTAACCTTAATTTTATGAAGCTACAAGAATAATTTTTGTGCACAGAGAAAACAAAAATAACAACCTTATTTAACAATTTCTTCTCTTCCTTGTCAGTCATAGACACACATTTCTCTGCTTGCAAACAAGCTGAGAAATGCACTATTTTTGTTTTTTTTCTGCACAAAAAGTATTCTTATAGCTTCATAAAATTAAGGTTGAACCACTGATGTCACATGGACTATTTTAACAATGTCCTTACTACCTTTCTGGACCTTGAACATGTCAGTTGCGTTGCTGCCTATGCAGGGTCAGAAAGCACTGAGATTTCTCAAAAATATCTTAATCTGTGTTCTGAAGATGAACGACGGCCTTACAGGTTTGAAACAACATGAGAGTGAGTAATTAATGACAGAATTTTCATTTTTGGGTGAACTATCCCTTTAATATGCGGGACGTATTTTGAATTTTGAAAGCGATGTCCCTTTTTACTTTCACTTTCGAGATTTGCGATCACACATACTCTGTATACTACGGAGTGGCAGTACTTACCATGCATTTTACAAGATAAGATGTCAGTGGTGCTCAGAATCTGCAAATCATTCACTATTGTCCTATCAGTCATCTCTCCTTACTCTGTTTATGTGGTAAGTTAAACTGAATGTATTGTAATGTAACAGGCTACCTAGCAAGCGGCTAGCCATGTTCCTTTAGTGGCTCCGTAGAATGAGTTATTCGTTTTCCGTGCCTTTCCGAATACGGATTCACTATTTGGGCTCTTCCCTACCCTTTATTTATATGGAATGCACTTTATATATTAGTTTAGGTTTTAGTTTCAATTTTATACTACTAAAAAAACAGCACTGATGTCATGTACAGTACACCACTGTTTGAATGTTTGGAGTGTCTTGTGCTCACCAAGTCTGCATTAATTTGATCAAAAATACAATAAGAAAACAGTAATATTGTAAAATAGTACTACAGCTTAAAAGAACTGTAATACGTCCATTTCAGTATTTTTTTTTTTAAATATGATTTATTCTAAAGCTGAATTTTAATTTTAAGCAACCATTACTTCAGTCTGCAATGTCACATGATCAGCTTTGCTGCTTTTATTTTTATGGGAACTATGATAAAAATCTTCATAATGTTATAAATGTCTTTACCGTCGCTTTTGATAAACTTAATGTGTCCTTACTGAAGAAAAGTATTCATCTTTTTCAAAAAAATACATACATTTTATGACTCCACATTTTTGAACATTCATGCCTGAAAACCTCTTTCCCATGATTCCCAATCAACGTGTTTACCTCAGTCAATCATCTCCTACTTTCTGGCTTAGCAGATCTTTCAGCATTGTTATGAGCTACGTGTTGTTTATCCTGTCTAAACTTGTCTTGTTTGTAAAAGATCTTAAAGAAGGTCAGTGACAGATTGTACTGATTACACCATGGTCCACCAACACTGTTTTTATGATAAAGAAGTTGTCTCAAGTCATGCTTCTCATACCAATTTATTTTTAATGCCACATTGTGTATGCATGGACTGTAGGGAGTGATAAAGCATGTCAGAGCTTGGGACACTGAGCTAAATGAAGCTTTTCCTTTTCCTTTTTTTTTTCCTCCGTTTCTAGACTTCTGAAGATAAACAGCACAGTGGTGCAGACCCTTATCAAGATACTGTAGCCAAAATAAATCACTTTATTTACAAATGACTGTTGAATTAGTGTGTAATGTCTGCCCAGTAATATGTTTTCATCTTCCAAAATTGCAGATGTTTATTCAAATTTGAACTGCACTGTAATATCACATACAGTAAGAGGAAATGCTCAGTCTGAGGTTAAATACAGGACACTAGCTTATACTAAAGAAAAAAAAGTGTAGGATTTACTTTGAAATAATTTTCACTCAGAAACTGGTAATAAACTTAATAATTATATAATATAATTACAAAGAAACAGCAAGTAACATGTTAAATTAAACTAAGACTGAAATAGTATTTTCTTGTAAATTGTACTCTAATAATTATTGTCAGTAACACTTTACAATTAGGTTCTTTAGTTAACATTAGTTAACTACATTAGTTAACATGGACTAAGAGTGAACAATCCTTCTACAGCATTTATTAATCTTAATGTTATTTTCAGCATTTAATAATGCTTTATTTAAACACAAGTTGTGTTTGTTAACATTGGTTAATGTCATGAACTAACAAGAATAAACAATGAACGACTGTATTTTTATTAACTAACATTAACAAAGATGAATAAAAATAGTGTAGTATTGTTCATTGTTCATTCATGTTAGTTAATACATTAACTTATGTTAACAAATGACACCTTATTGTAAAGTTTTATTTAGAACCTTGAAAAAAAACACGATAAGTTTACAAGTTGTTATTTGTTAACATTAGTTAATGCATTAACGAACATGAACGAACAATGAACATTACACTGTTTATTCATCTTTGTTAATGTTAGTTAATAAAAATACAGTCGTTCATTGTTTTTCCATGTTAGTTCACAGTGCATTAACTAATGTTAACAAACACAACTTGTGAATTTTGATAATGCATCAGTAAATGTTGAAATTAACATTAACTAAGATTAATAAATGCTGTAGAAGTATTGTTCATTCTTAGTTCATGTTAATTAATGAAGTTAACTAATGTTAACTAATGACCCTTATTGTGAAGTGTTACCAAAAACAAATATCAGATATCAGTTTTAAGTAAATATCACTCTTATGGAATCGAAAACACATGCTCATATTAAATATTTAGTTGTACTTTTGTACTTGTGTAGAAAACAAATTAAGAAATATTTTTAATATAAATGAACCATATTCATACACTGTAAAAATGTTTTTTTTTTTTTTTTTTTTTTTTTTTTCTTATTTAAATTTTAAAAGGAAATATCGTTTGCATTTTTTCTACTGTAGAATGACACATTTAATTCAATATGTGACTCTGGACCACAAAACAAAAAAAAAAATCCTCTGAAAGTTGAATAAACAAGCTTTCCATTGATGCATGGTTTGTTAGGATAGGACAATATTTGGTCGAGATACAACTATTTAAAAATCTGGAATCTGAGGGTGCAAAATATTGAGAAAATCGCCTTTAAAGTTGTCCAAATGAAGTTCTTAGCAATGCATACTACTAATCAAAAATTAAGTTTTGATATATTTACGGTAGGAAATTTACAAAATATCTTCATGGAACATGATTTTTACTTAATATCCTAATGATTTTTGGCATAAAAGAAAAAAATATCATTTTGACCCATACAGTGCATTGTTGGCTATTGCTACAAATACAGAAGTCAACATTTGAAGTGGATCAAATAAAAGAGTGCTGATCCTGGACAGCTTTCATCAAAGTTGTCCTAAAATGAAAACAATACCCGGTCTTGTCTTAGAAAAACTTTGATGAACTTTTTTGATCCACTTCAAATGTTGACTACTCTATACCCGTGCTACTTAAGGCTGGTTTTGTGGTCCAGGGTCACATATGTTACTTGCTCTTTGTAATTGTTTGTGAAATTTACTAGGAATTTGAGTAAGAGTGAAAATTGTTTCTACAGCATTTTTTTTTTTTTTTGTATCATTTAATGTTTTCAGAAATGTTGACTTGGTTTTTTAAATGTGTAATTTCTTTGTAACATTAGACACAAGATAATGAAAGCATTGACAGTGATGACGATGAATGTTGAACAGGTTAAGACAAGACCACACAGTTGAAATGTTCTGCTCTTGTCATTTAAATCTGTTTTCTTCTCCGCAGCAATGCCCTTCATCATTTCCATGTTGCTGGCCAGTCTGAACAGCTGCTGTAACCCCTGGATCTACATGTTTTTTGCTGGGCATCTCTTCCACGACCTGAAGCAGAACCTGCTGTGCTGCTCCACGCTCTATCTGAAATCCTCTCAGTGCCGCTGTGATCCGGAGCAAGATTCCCGTAAGAGCAACTCCTCCACCTACGTCATCAAAAGCACCAGCAGCCAGCGGAGTATCACCCAGACCTCCGTCACATAAACCAGACGTACCTCAAAGCCAGTTTTTCACATTTTTGAAAGCCAGACAGGAAAGCTCAAATATAAACCCACACATGACTGCAAATGTCACAGTCAGTTTGCTTCTGCGGTGTTTTGGTTTGGGAATTATTCCGAATGTCGTTTTCATTACTCCACTTCGTTTCCTTATCTCTGAGGACATTGAGCTGCAGTAATCTATTCCTTACCTTCATGTATTGTGTTTCTACACATTACAGAAGGAACGCCGTTCGAATCCAGACCATGTTTATGGGTCTATTTACATTTAGTCACGTCCTCTAAATTGCAATCTGATTGTGCATGCGCGTTAGGTTTGCCCTAAAACTGGCTGCACTTGATGGGGCTTATAAAAACATGACGTGGCTGAATTGGCTTTGACGATTGCGGTACAAAAGTTGCGGACGTAATGTGCCGCATTGTGTTTGGGACTGACGAAAACGCCATACGCTGACATAGATATGTTTAGAAGGAGTAAACTTTGCATATGTGGCCTGAACAGCCAGATGGATCTACACTTGGCCGAGTCTCAAACCATCAGATTGGATTTCTGTCCCTTTTAAAAGCGTCTTAGAGTGTCCAAGTGTAAATAGCCCTGATCTGATGTAAACATGCAAAACCACCAAATCTTAAAGAGACAGATCATCCAAAAATAAAAATTCGTACTTATTCTCATGTCTCCCTTTGAAAACGAAGCAATGAAAAGTAATGAATTTTCACTACTTAATTTCAGAAATTAAGTTTGAATTAAAGGCGACAGTGGGGTTATACGATTTTATGGGTTATAAAGAAGCAACTGTCGCTCACCACACAAAACAGTTCACATATGGTTTGAAACGAGGAGGTTAACAAAACAAATGAAAACAAGATGTTGATGACACATCAAGTGTTTCTTCTGAAACTTAATGAGAAACATGGCCAGATGCTCTTTTTAATGAACTTGACCTGTCAAAAGAGAACACTTTTGTTTGTTTTAAAAACACAAGCACTTTTCAATTTTGGCACATACATGTTCTTGTTGTTATCACTGTTCTGTATCATTTTACATGTAAACTTTACTGTCATGCCCAAAGGACCACGTCTCTTGTTTCTGCAATGCATCATGGTAATCAGACATGACAAACACCCAATTTGTTTTCAGAAAGTGACGGATTGATTGTTTACTCCTTCACTTTTATGGTTGTTTGTCTTGAGAGAGTGTTTGTAATCAATAAGATTAAAGTGTTTATTCCAGTTACATATTTTGCTTAATACTGCTCTAAAAAGCTGATTTCAGTTTACGTTTGTTGCTTCATCTTTATAAAATATTCTAAAGAAAGCACGTTTACAAGATGACAAGTGGATTTCACATGATTGTTTATGAATGCTGCAAGACAAAGAAAACGATAAAGGCAGTATTAACAGCAGAAAATATTTATTTTATAAGGTTTAAATACACTATTCAATGATATGCTTGTTATGTTCCCATTTAAAAAGCTACTGATTTTTTTCCTCATGGAAAATATACTGCCTATTTACATTCACTATGTGTAGCTGTAGCTTTTATTTATTGAAATAAATTGTGTTGATATGTCTAACTGTGACGAACTGTGTTGAAAAGTGGAATATAATAAGCCAACTAAAGTGAGGAGTTGAAAGCAAACAGATCAAATTGCTAAGTCATAATATTATTTTTTTTGACAGCTGAACCATTTGGTATTTATTAAGGAAAAGGTGGGTTCTGGAAAAATGTAAAATTAAAGAAATAATGAAATATATTTAAATCATGACTTCATGGCATCAGTTTAAAGGAAAAAAAAATGTATTCGTATTATTGAGTGACGGGGGGAAAAAAAGGGGGAAAAAAGAAACATTTTTGAAACCGCACACTTCTCTGTCAGTTATATGTTTATATATGAGCAATATCACACAAGTAGCCATGCCAGAAAATACAACATAATTTTACGAGATTTTGACATTTTCAGATTGAAGTTATCTTTATTAACAATCCGCATATCTGAAGTCTAAGCAAGTACAGTTAAGGTCAAAAGTTTGCAGAATCTGCAAAATGTTAATTTTACCAAAATAAGAGGGATCATTCAAAATGCATGTTATTTTTTATTTAGTGTTGACCTGAATAAAATATTTCACATAAAAGACGTTTACATATAGTCAACAAGGGAAAATAGCAATTAAATTTATAATAAAGACCCCAAAAGTTTACATACGCTTGATTCTTAATAATGTGTTGTTACCTGAATGATCCACAGCTGTGTTTTTATTTGTTTGTTTGTTTGTTTAGTGATAGTTGTTCCTTGTTTGTCCTGAACAGTTAAACTGCCTAGCATTTTTGTGTATTTGAACCCTTTCCAACAATGACTATGAATTGAGATCCATCTTTTTACACCGAGACCAACTGAGGGACTCATATGTAACTATTAAAGAAGGTTCAAATGCTTACTGGTGCTCCAGAAGGAAAAAACAATGCATTAAGAGCTGGGGGTGAAAACTTTTGAACAAAATGAAGATGAGTACTTTTTTCTTATTTCGCCTAAATATCATATTTTTTTTTCATTTAGTACTACCCTTCAGAAGCTACAGAACATACTTACGTTTCCCAGAAGACAAAATAAGTAAAATTTACCCTGATCTTCAAACTAAATTTTTTTTAACCCCGGGTTCTTAATGCATCGTGTTTCTTTCTGAAGCATCAGTAAGTGTTTGAACCTTCTGTAATAGTTGCATACGAGTCCCTCAGTTGTCCTCAGTGTAAAAAGATGCATCTCAAAATCATAGTTATTGTTAGAAAGGGTTCAAATACACAAAAATGCTGAAAAAATAGAATATGCATTTTGTATGGTCCCTCTTATTTTGGTAAAATAATTAACATTTTGCAGATTCTGCAAGGTGTATGTAACCTTTTGACCTCAACTGTACATTATTGCCTAAAAAAACTCTTAAAACTACATTCTGTGATAAAAAAAACAGTATTATTTATAAAATTATTGTCGATTTGGGCATCTGCCATGACACTCGCTGTGAAAAATACCACAAGAGGTGTGATGCAAACGGTGAAACGTTTGGAGTTCTGTTATCACTAGAATATTGCACTCCTCTCAGCCAATCAGATTCGAGGACCAGTAAGAACTGTTAAATATATATATATAATAACAACAATAAAACACAATTCAAATCATTATTACATTTAAATTTTTAATTAGTAGTTGTACAGAATGCATCTGACATTGTCATGATAAAAATACCACACTCAGCAACATCCCATTTTAAATCTGTCAAACCTAAAGAAAGAAACCTCATGATATCGGATAAGACTTTTTCTCCATTGTCAGTCAGAGAGGCTTTTCATCATATGTCTCTCTGAAAAAGCAGGTGGCCTAATCCTGAATTGCTCCCAAAGCCTCTAAAATAAGCTGAGAAAATAAAAAACACTGCATAGGATTAACCATCCAGGGGAAGTATGCATTCATGTAGTCTTTTCAATTTTAGGGACCTCAAAATCCACACTCCAAAATTAGAAATTTGTAAAATAAAACATTTTCCTCCAAGGACCGAACATGTAAACCTCGACTCCGTCTAAGAAACCTAAACCTCTTTGCGTAATGCCACCCGTACACTGCTGAAAATTTTCCCTAGCGCTTCGAACAGTGGGTCACAGAAGGTATGGATGCAGAGAGAGTAGATTCGACTCAGGCACTGGGTCTCGATCAGATAGCTCTTAATGCAGGGCATGACTGCCCAGATGTGACAGAAGGAGATGCAGGCGAAACAGAAGCCCCACAGCAGCGCCACCGGGATGCCGAAGATGGCCGACAGCACACGGTAGCACCAGTACTTGGAGACGGTGAAGGTGGTGTAGCTGGCCTTCCACACGCCGTCCATGCTGTGGGTGCCGTCGGGCTCGGCTATCACATCTTCAAAATCCACCTTGAATTATTGAAGGGAAAAAAATACATGGTGACATTTGCCAGTTAGTACAAATTTCCAAGAACCAGAGATTGGCTGCCAAAACCTGCTTAATATATTGTGGAATCAAAAGACACTGTCGGTGATTTGGCAGGCGTGGGCTCTCTTCTGCTCGTGCTCCTAAAATGGATGATGATTAATTCTCCAAACAGTGACATTTGATATCAAAATCCCCCATCAGTAGAAGGCAGTCTGGCACCTTGTTTATTTTTGCTTCAATCTCATAACAACCGGAGAATTTTAGGAGGGAGTATTTCAGAAAGTCATTTCAAATCTTTACGTAACGTCTATTTCAGAGCCGACACAGAAAAATCTGATCTTCGGTAAATATGCAAAATGCAGTTGAGCAAGGTAATTATGTAGTGATGACAACATTTGAAAAAAAACCCAGTTTCTTGAATAAGAAGGAAATTTGTGAAATTACATTAAATTTATCAAAAGTGACAGTAAATACTTATACATTGCTACAAAAAAAATTCTAAACTATGTATTCTGGAAAAAAGTAGCATGGTTTCCAAAAATAGATAAAAATCCCCCATCGGTAAAGAAGGCAGTCTGGCACCTTGTTTATTTTGTTTAAAAAAAAAAAAAATCTGAACTATGTATTCTGGGGGAAAAAAGTACCATGATTTCCAAAATATATAAAATGTCTATAAAAATCACCCATCAGTCTGGCAGTCTGGCACCTTGTTTATTTTGTTTACTTGTTTATCTCATAACAACTAGAGAATATTTAGGAGGAAGTATTTCAGAAAGTCATTTCAAATCTTTATGTAACATCTATTTAAGAGCTGACACTGATAAATCAGATTTTTGGTAAATATGCAAAATGCAGTTGACATTTTAAAACGATGAAAATATTTGGAAATAAACCCAATTTCTTGAATAAGAGAGAAATTTGTGAAATTATAAATTTAAAAAAATACTCAAATAAAATAAAATAAATAAATAAATAAAATAAAATACTTTTATTTAGCAAGGATGCATTAAATTAATCAAAAGTGACAGTAAATACTTTTACATTGTTACCAAAAAAAAAAAAAATTCGGAACTATGTATTCTGGGGGAAAAAAGTACCATGATTTTCAAAATATATATAATGTCTATAAAAATTCCCCATCAGTCTGGCAGTCTGGCACCTTGTTTATTTTGTTTACTTGTTTATCTCATAACGACTAGAGAATATTTAGGAGGAAGTATTTCAGAAAGTCATTTCAAACCTTTATGTAACATCTATTTAAGAGCTTACACAATATGCAAAATGCCATTGACATTATGTAGCGACGACAACATTTGGAAATAAACCCAGTTTCTTGAATAAGAGAGAAATCTATGAAATTCTAAATCTCAACAATAAATAAATACATACATACATAAATAATTTTATTCAGCAATGATGTATTAAATTAATCAAAAGTGACAGTAGATACTTTTGCATTTTTACAAAAAATCTGAACTTTGTTTTCTGCAAAAAAAGTATCATGGTTTTCAAAAATATATAAATAAAATATAAAGGAGCACAATTTTTTAACACTGATAATAATAATTATTTTGAGCACCATATTAGCATATTAGAATGATTTCTGAAGGATCATGTGACTGAAGACTGGAGTAATGACTGCAGAAAATTTAGCTTTACAATCACAGGAATAAACTACATTTTAAAATATATTACAATAGAAAAGAGATATCTTTTTAAATTCTTAAAATTCTTTAAATTTTAATAATATGTCTCAATATTACTATTTATACCCTACTAATGTAGTGAATTATTAAAACACATTTTGCTGTCTGACACGCCCTTTTACCTCCTTCTATAAATACTGATAGTATGGCCTGTCCTGCCAGATGAAGTAGGTTTAGTGCTATTTTTGGGTCATGCCTTGTAGCTACAGCATGAAGTGTTGTGCAGCTCGCACTCAACCAAGTCTGTCTCTAAGGACCCGATCGCCAATCCATTAGTATCGATTCCACCATTTAGGAAGTTAGTGAATAGTTTGCATGCTTTATCAGTTTCTCAAAATCTATTTATAGTTATATGTACATAAGTTTGTCAAATATATGCTTACTGGGCTTAACAAAAAGGTAATGTAGTTTTATTTTTGTGCAAGCTATTAGCTTCTGCAAACACTTTCCAAAACCTTTTTTATTTTTGTTTAACTGGTATTTTAATTAAAATTAGCAAGCAGGTTTCAATGCAAATTTTTGCAAAACAGCAAAATTCAAGCATGGTACTGTAAAACCAAAAGTGACACATACCTTCACAACATCTTCATTGATCTGCTTAGGGTCCCTGTTGATCAAATCAATCTCCTTGGTGTGACTATCTTTCAGGATTTTCTCCTCGTTGGTGTTATACTGGTCCGCCATATTGGGGGCCTCTGGCCCAAGACTGGTCAGAGTGGGATAGATGTAATGCAGAAGTGTCCGAAAGAAGAAGAGTACAGCAAACTAAGCCAGCGACCGAAGGAAAGTGTCAGAATGGCCCCACAGTCCCTAGTCCCTTTTAATTCTCCAATCTGTGGACTGACGACACGCCTGGAATGCTAGGGACAGCTGCGTCGACCGGGGCTCCTGTCTAAAGAAGGGTCCTGTCTCTCTCTCTCTCCCACACTCACACTGACTGACTCACCCTACTGTAGGTTACCCCTCCTCTACCCCACCAATTACATATTCTGCCCCACACAGGCCATACTCCCCAGTCCATAACTCACACACTTGGTAAAAGCACCTCTTGAAGGGAAACCAGGGGCCGTGTCACATTTCACACACGGCTGCGGGGTCAGCCAGGCAGGAGTTGCACAGTGGCATGAATTTCCACTGTGAAGTGTTGCTCTGAAAACTGATGCCCAGAGGCTTAAGTCAAGTCAGAAGTATAATACTTTATACAATGCAAAGTGATATTGTCAAAGCATTTAAGTTAGGTGCAATAACTATTCTGTTTTAGTGTTGTTTTAGTATTGAAATACTGTTCTGATAAGTTTAACATTTTGAATTAGTTATCATTTTTATATTTTCCATTTTCATTTTAATTCCAGTTTTAAATTTAATTCCAATTTAGTTAAAGTTGTATTTTTCTTGTTTTTCATTTTTATTATTATTATTTTAAAAATATGACTATTTCATTTTTACTCATTTCAGTTTTAGTTTTAGTTATTTTAGCACAATACACTACCAGTCAAAAGCTTTTTAACAGTAAGATTTGTAATATTTTTTAAAGAAGTCTCTTTTGCTAGCTAAGCCTGCCTTTATGTGAGAAAAACAGCAAAAAAGGAAAAAAATTGAAATATTTTTACTATTTAAAATAACTGTTTTCTATTTGAATATATTTTAAAATGTAATTTATTCCTGTGATTTCAAAGCTGAATTTTTAGTATTGTTACTTCAGTCACATGATCCTTCAGAAATCAATATTCTGATTTGCTGCTAAAAAAAAAAAAACAAATACACACAAAAAAAAAAAAACATTTATTATTATTATCTTGAAACAGCTGAGTAGATTTTTTTTTTCAGGTTTCTTTGATGGATAGACAGTTCAGAAGAACAGCTTTTATTTGAAATAGAAATCTTTTGTAACATTATAAATGTCTTTATCATTATTACAAGTATTAATACAAGTATTAATTTCTATAATTTCCGAAGGATCATGTGACACTGAAGACTGGAGTAATGATGCTGAAAATTTAACTATGATCACTGGAATAAATTACATTTTAAAATATATTAAAATAGAAAACAGTTATTTTAAACAGTAAAAATATTTCAAAATGTTACCGTTTTTGCTGTATTTTGGATCAAATAAATGCAGGCTTGGTGAGCAGAAGAGACTTCTTTAAAAAACACACACACACACACATATATATATATATATATATTAATTTCTGTTAACTATAAATACCCTGTTCTATTCAAATAATGTCCAACACATACTTCAAATTTCATAGTTCAAAGAAATCGTATAATTTTAACCTTTTACAGCTTATATTTTTCCAAAATCTCCAGGTCCCTCTTTCTCATTCATTAGTAACAACACTACATTTTAAAATAAAATAAAATAATGAACAAGTAAAACTGATATGTTTTTCTTATTTCTGTTAAAAATGAGACAGAAAGACACATTATGTTCTGGGATTTAGATAGAAAAAAACTATTTAGTATTTTTTGTGCAATTTTCATAGTTTCATTGACTACATTTCATTAATTATGTAACAGTTTCACCATTTCTGTAATTCTGCAATTACTATGCATCACTTTTCATTGTTATGCCTACTCTTTATAACGAATGACACTACTAGAAGATAATAAAAAGAGGGGTTGAACATTCTTTACTCAGATGTGGCAAAAATAGGAACGGGGGCTGTAAATGTGCCGGAGGAGTGAGTGGTATGTCTTTCTTCTAATTAGAGAAATATTCTCAGTGTTCTGTGAGATGGGATGGGTTCAGGTCCTGAGAGAGAGAGAGACACAGAAATACCCCACCCAGACATGCCTGTCTACTGTTTATATCAGTGGGACCGTTTATAACAGTGGGGAGTGAACCATCCTTGTCTTTACTTAGCATAGATCCACAGGCGGCTCTTCTCTTGACTACATTAACAAGCGCTCATTTAAATCCAGAGTGAAATTTGAAGCGGAAGAATATTTAAACGCGAGCCAAAATTAGAAGCTGGCTGCTGTACTGATATGCAAACCTCATGCTTGAAAAGATCTAGTTAAAAGTATTTGTTTTCAGCAGCCAACGCTGAGAAATCACCACTGTTTTCAAAGCAGGTGATCAGATGAAAGCATGAGGATGAGATTATACACCAATTCTCATATGAGCAGCTTTTTCTTTATGAGATATACTGCTTTTATTTTATTCATTCTTAAATGCTTGGAGGAATGTCGGCAATGCTCATTTATTACCTTTCCAGCAATTTTGGTGTCTCAAGTGTGTACCAAGGAATTGCACCGGCTCATCTTTATACATAATATCTCATAAAGTGTATGGTACAAATGAAGTCTGGTATTAAAAGGTGACAAAGAACGTCGATGGAACGGATGCAAGCAAGCATCATTGGTATGCAAATGTGCCTTTTTGAGATGTGATCGTGTATCTGTTTAAAAAGGGCAGCATAGAAAATGACAGTCTTCCTTTAGCCATGTAACTGTCAGTCAGAGCGCGCACACTCACGGTATCATTCATCCCATTTTCACCCCTGGTCTAAATTGGTCAACTATGAATGTGTATATTTACATGCTGTACAACTCTTGCTATCTTTAAGCGTTTATTTTGTGCCTAGCCATTAGTCTACTTTAAGAGATAGTTCACATAATGAAAATTCTGTCATTAATTACTCACCCTCATGTCGTTCCAAAGCCCGTTTTTTCCTCTTCTCCCAAAACGGCTTATACTACTGCTTCAGCTATTAGTTCAGTTTTGTATGTAATGAAGTTTCGTTTTTTTTTTTTTTAAGTTAATTTAGAAAAAGTTTGAAGCATTTTTTTTTTTGTTCGTTAAATGTTTTTTTTTTTTTTTTTTTTGCCTAAAATAAAACAGTTCAAGTATAAAACAATGTTAGTTTAAATGTTAAACCTAGACAAATGTGTGCTATTAGGCGTATATTCAATCATTTGTGCAGAGAGTGGAAGCTAAAGCCGCTTTGCAGGACTTGGAGACGCCAGTACGATCACATGCATTTAAAATATTCCGTCATTTTTGCTCACAAAGGTAAGAGTAATACATCATTCGGAACTGTAAAGGGTCATTTGTGTGCACTCACAATATCAACAAAACGTTGCAAACGGTGCTTTTTTAAAATAAAGAACGAATGAACCGAAACTCAGCCAATACATACCTCACAGACATGATAAATATATCTATAGAAATTTTTAAATGATCACTTAACGAAATAAAACAAAAACTCTTTCATTATGTAATCTGATTTATAATGATTCATAATTTGTTTTAGAACCATTAATTGATGATACTGAATACTTGCCATGTATTTGCTAAAAATAACAATACATTTATGAAATGGATTACAATAACTACTTGAAAAACATCATATGACTTCTGTGGCATTTAATTTAATTTTATAAAAATAAAAAGAGAAAAACATATAAAGCTGAAAAATGTTATCTTACATTACAAGTCATCAGTACTTCTATGATTAGTAACTATTTAGGTCCCACTTTATATTAGGTGGCCTTAACTACTATAATTACATAAAAAATAAGTACAATGTACTTACTGTGTTCATATTGTATTGCATATCACATTTGCTGCTGTTGAGGTGGGATACTGGTAAGTTTAGGGACAGGTTTGATGGTATGGGTAGGTTTAAGGGTGGATTCATGTGTAAGGGATAGTAATCAAAAGTGTTATTACAAAGGTAATTACGGATGTAATTACATGCATTTTTTAAAAAATAAAAGTACAATGTGAAAACACGTATATCCACAATAATCGCATTGTATCAAATTATTAATTTAAGTGTAAGTATAGTAGTTAAGGCCCACTATGTATATCAAATTTATATTCAATTCTATTCTACTCAGTTATTATTGATAAAAATAAAAATCCTCAATTTAAAGCAGTAGGTTTCAAATATGATGCAATTGCATGCCCAAAATCATTTGAAACTGAAGTGACGTTTACATGTATATGATGTACATGATGTCATTTTCAGAATTCCCTTGCCTTTCAAAGCTGATTTTTTTTAGTTCTAAAATGCAGTTAATATCTGTCCAAACTGATTCTGATGAATCCACAGCACTTTCCAAAACTTCTGAAGAAGGGGGAGATTACAATATGCAGCACATTATGCCAGACCACCTTTATCCAGTGCAGGTTTATGACCAAGAGCTGCATGCTGGGAACTATCATCCTGAAAATGAGAGAAGGCAGATAAGTCATCATTAGCACTGTGGTCTTCTTATAGACTTCAGTCCAGATTTTTACACAGCTGACTACATTTCCTTGGCTGTGCTTTGGTGTCAGATAAGCCTCTATGGCAAACGTATTGATTTACTTGACAAACCATGCAATTTTAAGTGCACTTGGCAATTACTACTCCTGGAAAAATGACATCATATGTCATGTTCCAAAGGGCTCTAAAACCAAACCCACATGTTTCAAATTAAAATTAACAGAGAATGTACCAGCTTTGTCTATGTGAAAACACAGCGGGAGGTATAGCAGTCACCTCAAATGATCTAAGCTTGACGAATCTTCCATCTGCTCTGTCACTGGTGTAAGTGTGCTAATGGCCTTAAACTTTTTAAACAAAACAGTGACATGTGTAATTAGAACAGGTTCCAAAAAGGGAAAAGCATAATGCACTCTGAAAGCTGTTATTGATGAGGTTTAATTTTTGACAGGCTTAAAAGACAATTACGGAAATGTTACTATAGTAACTATTGATTAAAATATTGTGTTATTTTCTTGTGCACAGGCAACACTTAACAATGAGGTTTTACATTAACATGAACTCAGGAACCATTACAAATATTTTTTGCACAATATTAAGATTTATTTACATAAAAATATTTAATGTTGACACTTTCAAGTTCATGTTATCGATTGTTACATTAACATTAACGAATGTAATATACACTACCAGTCAAAAGTTTTTGAACTGTACGATTTTTAATGTTTTTTAAACAAAGTCTCTTCTGTTTACCAAGCCTGCATTCATTTGAACCAAAGTACAGCCAAAACAGTACAATTTTGAAATATTTTTACTATTTAAAATAACTGTTTTCTATTTGAATATATTTTAAAATGTAATTTATTCCTGTGATTTCAAAGCTGAGTTTTAGCATCATTACTCTAGTCACATGATCCTTCTAATATTTTGATTTGCTGCTCAAAAAACATTTATTATTATGTTGAAAAGTAGAATTTTTTCAGGTTTGTTTGATGAATAAAAAAATCAGAAGAACAGCATTTATCTGAAATAGAAATCTTTTGTAATGTTATACGTATCTTTAACATCACTTTTGATCAATTTAAAGCATCCTTGCTAAATAAAAGTATTAATTTCTATAATTTCTTTCTCCTCCAAAAATTATACTGACTCTAAGCTTTTGAATGGTATAGCGTATAATGTTACAAAAGCTTTTTATTTCAGATAAATGTTGATCTTTGGATCTTTCTATTCATCAAGGTATCCTGAAAAAAAAATGTACTTGACTGTTTTAAATATTGATAATAATAATAATAAAAAATGTTTCTTGCACAGAAAATCAGCATATTAGAGTGATTTTTGAAGGATCATGTGACTCTGAAGACTGGAGTAATGATGCTGAAAATTTAGCTTTGATCACAGGAATAAACTACATTTTAAAATATATTCAAATAGAAAGCAGTTATTTTAAATAGTAAAAATATTTCACAATATTATGGTTTTTGATGTATTTTGGATCAAATAAATGTAAGCTTGGTTGAGCAGAAGAGAATTCTTTAAAATCATTAAAAATCTTAGTATATATGGTAGTATATAGTGTTTTAACTATGATGCAGGTTGATTTTGTCACATTGTTGACTTACTGGGATTTACTGTTCATTCACACATGACTCACCAAATATGTAGACAGCTGAGGACAGCAAAGAGAAGGCCGGCAGCCAGAGCCACTGGCACCGCGAGCAGCAGGGAAACGATGCGGTAAAACCACAGTCGGGACACCTCAAACAGAGCATGACTCCACAGCCACACCTTATCTAAGCTCCTCACTGAAGCCGGCTCTGCTATCACATCCTCAAAGGTCACCTGAGGAGACACATCATCAAGAAAGCTATTTTTAGGCCGCCACAGCTTTGGACCTATTACTCATCTCAACAACTTCTTGGTAACTGATTACTCTAAGGGAATTAAAATGTTTTTGTCTTTGCTAGTCTTGCAGTACTAATATTTAACATAAGAGGGCAGTGTAGCATTGCTAACGTAGTAGCGCCCGCTAGGCTATTTGTTTACGGTCGATTCAGATGTAAGACTGTGCAACAGCAGCTCACCACAGGCTGTTTTAAGAAAGAGCAATATTTAAGTACATTTAGGTAAGGGTCAAATATGTTAATAGATAGATTTTACCGGAAACATTTCACCGTTCTAGGATATACTAGAATAATACTAGTATAGTACTTTTTTTTATTATTTTTTATAAATGTGACCCAGGACAGCAAAACCAGTCATAAGGCTTCATTTTTTGAAATTGAGATTTATACATCATCTGAAGGCTGAATAAATAATTTTTTATATTGATGTATGGTTTGTTAGGCTATGACAATAATATAATGGCTGAGGTACAATTATTTGAAAATCTGAAATCTGAGGGTGCAAAAAACAAACAAACAAAACAAAACAAAAAAAAAATCTAAATATTGAGAAAATCACCTTTAAAGCTGTCCAAATGAAGTTATTAACAACGCATATTACTAATCAAAAATTACGTTTTGATATAGTTAAGGTAGGAAATTTACAAAACATCTTCATGGAACATGATCCTTACTTAATATCCTAATGATTTTTGGCAATACATTGTCTTTTTGGCTATTGCTACAAATATATCTGTGCTACTTATGACTGGTTTTGTGGTCCTGGGCCACGAGTTGTCCCATTTATACCGGGGCAAGTTGTCACATTCCTGTTTAAAAAAAACAAAACAAAACAAAACAAAAAAACAATAGAAACCATTACAGAATTTGTAATGGTTTTACTGGTTATAATGAGAATTGTATTGGTTTTGATGGAAACTGTAATGGTCCCTGTGGGTCTCTACTGGTAATTTGTCACCTTTTATGGGTGGCTTGTTAAAAACACAAAATTCTAATGGAATATGTCCCAAAACACACTACATGTAAACATTTTTTAATGGTTTGCAATAGTATAACTAGTGGTAACCATTACAATTTCTATGGTTTCTATAGTTTTTTTTTTTTTTTTTTTTTTTTTTTCAGCAGGGTTGTGTTTTATTCATGCACCTTATTGTTCCCGTAAGAGTGGGTGTGGCCATTTGTACATTTTATGTGTCTGTCTCTATCCGGATCCAGCTATTTTTAGCTGTACAAAACAGCTTGTTTTTCTACTTGATATTGCAGATTGGTGTGTCTTACCATATTATTTGAATGCATTATCTAAATTACGAACACACTGGTTTGTAGTGCAAACAGTTTTAC
Organism: Cirrhinus mrigala; assembly: GCA_036247105.1. NCBI lineage: Eukaryota > Metazoa > Chordata > Actinopteri > Cypriniformes > Cyprinidae > Cirrhinus > Cirrhinus mrigala. The sequence continues at coordinate 26,317,468 of CM070012.1, forward strand.
CGTTTACTGCATGTTGTTTTTCTTCTCGTTATTTCCCTATAGCGGCTAATGAACCAAAAGTCTCGATCCTAGGGTTACTTCCCCTTTAAAGAATAATGTATCCACCTACTGCAGTTTTATTCAAATATAAATGTTCAATAACTTTAAGTCAAGTTTCCATACTGTATACGTTACCACAAACTGAGGTACAAACTTATTTTCAAAAACCCCATTGTGTGTATATACAAAGAAAAAAGTCTAAATGGGACCACCATCAGTCTGGAGAAACCTCTCATTTAGTATACATATAAATGTCTGTAAGCCTGAAAAGAGCAGCAGGCCATTAGTCTGCACTGTGTTGATTGTATGACTCACCTTAAGACACTTGTTGATTCCCTTTGGGTCCCTGTCCTTGATGAGAGCCTTTGTGATACTGTGAGCAGCCAATGAATCCTGTCCTTTTGTTTGCGCCTCTCTAACACCAGGAGTATCATTTGGATAAATTTCACGCTGCTCTAAGAGAGAAGACACCTCCTCCTCCTCCTCCTCCTCACTTATCTCTATGTCTATTGAGATGTCCTTCAGAGGTGCTCCCTGGTCCATTGTGTGCAGTAGTTTGTGTGTGTATTTGTGTGATTGTCCTAAAGGCTTCCTGTGGACACACTGATAACAAGATTGCAAAGCATCTTCCCAATAAGAGATGAAATCACTTGCACCAAGATGAGACATAGCAGAAATATTTGAGCAGCCTCATCACGGCCTGAATTAACTTTCTAAGGGACAACTGACATAAAATACCAAACGATTTACTAGATTTAGCCCATGGCAGAGGTTAGTTCATTGACTTTGGAAGAAATGGTGGAATGGCTGAGAAAGGAGAGTTGGATGGGTAAAGATTTTCCATTAAGTATGTTGACTTTATTATACTGTACAATGGCTTTGGAAAAGTATTTAGACACTTAATTCACATGTAATAAAATGTATGAATTTTATTGCATGGATAAAATATTACTAGATCAGTAAATGTAATAAATCCATTGGTGAGCAAGTGGCATAATGCTAAATTTCTCCAATCTGTTTAGATGGAGAAACAAACTCATCCACATCTTGTATGACCTAAGGGTGAGTACATTTTCATTTTTGGGTGTATAAATATTTTTGCAGCCACTGTATGTTGATTACTGTGGCATTGACTGGAGACAGACATATTAAGATTAAAGGAGAACTCCACTTCCAGAACAACAATTTACAGATAATTTACTCACTCCCTTGTCATCCAAGATGTTCATGTCTTTCTTTCTTCAGTCGTAAAGAAATTATGTTTTTTGAGGAAAACATTTCAGCATTTTTCTCCATATAATGGACTGATATGGTGCCCCGATTTTGAACTTCCAAAATGCAGTTTAAATGCAGCTTCAAACGATCCCAGCCGAGAAAGAAAGGTCTTATCTAGCGAAACGATCGGTTATTTTAATAAAAATAATGCAATTTTTATACTTTTTAACCAAACGCTCCTGTTGTCTCACTCTGCCTGGACTGTTTTTGTTCCGTATCATGACAGTTAGGGTATGTCAAAAAACTACCATCTCATGTTCTCCCTCAACTTCAAAATCGTCCTATATCGCAGTTTTACCTTTTTTGTTAAGGGTGTTTGATCTTCTTTGCATGTCCACTTTGAAAAGACTAGGTCTGTACTTCTGCAACGATGTAGGATGATTTTGAAATTATTTTTTAAGGTTAAGGGAGTTTTTCGACATACCCTAACTTTCTTGAGTCAGAATACACAGAGTTCAAGGAGAGAAAGGCAAGACGGGCATTTGAGATTAAAAAGTATTTAAACTGTATTTGTTTCATGAAAATAACTTATCGTTTCGCTAGATAAGACCCTTCTTCCTCGGCTGGGATCATTTACAACCGCATTTGGGATCGTTTGAAGCCGCATTTAAACTGCATTTTGGAAGTTTAAACTCGGGCCACCATACCAGTCTATTATCTGGAGAAAAATGCAGAAATGTTTTCCTCAAAAAACATAATTTCTTTACGACTGAAGAAAGAAAAACATGAACATCTTGGATGACAAGGGGGTGAGTACGTTATCTGTGAATCTTTGTTTCAGAAGTGGACTTCTCCTTTAACAGTGACACCAAAAACAAATAAAGAAAGGTGCATAGAAGGAAAGTGTGAAGGAAAGGGGAAATGAAAGGTCACTGCCTGCAAAGTAAGGAGTGTGGTGACCTTGTTTTGCTGGGCCTGGGAGTGAAGGAAGCATCTATGCTGAGGAGTAAAGGTCAGTCCACTGGAGGAGCCCTGAAGGTCATTCTCACAAACCTTGAGGAAAATCTGCATCTGCAAAGTGTTAGTGAAAACAGTGAAAACACAGCTGAACTGTATTATTCATGTATGTTAATTCTACTGTTATACTCACCTCTGTTGTTTTTTCAAACAGCAAAAACTGGGTGGAGATTGTGAAGAAAAACATGGAGCTCTTCATCAGGGTTGATGGGCATCTGATGACTGATTGCTCCGCTACACTAAATGACAGCCTGTGCAATATGTGCCATTGTCCTTTTTGACCTCAAGAAGAGATTTTACTTATTGTGCAATTATGCATTATATAGTTATATAGCAATGTTTTCATTTACATTATTCAAAGAATAACTCAACTTGAGTGATAATATTAAAAATACAATAATACATCCCAGAAAGATTGTGATTCTAAGTGTCAAGGTAATGTAGATTGATAGGATATTTGAGAAAAAAAGGCAATTTTTCCTATATTTTGTTTGCTATTAAATATTGTCAACAAATGATTTATAGCCTAATTGAAACTATTTTGCTGATTTCTAAGAAAAATCCTCATCCTTATGGTGAAAGCAGCCACTGTGGATTTTAGGAACATCTGCATTCTCCAACCTTTGCAGCCATTAAGAGATCATTTTCCAGAGCCTCCTATTAATAACCACTGTCAGCCTTGACTGTCTGCGAGAGGACATTTTTCATCTGAGAGCTGGAACATTGTTAATCTCCTGACTGTCCTTCTAGAGACTCATATGTGCAAGGATAGAAGATGATGAACTTACTTCCAAAAAAATCCTGAATTCTATGATGCTTGTCAACCTTGGTCTCAGAGATTCAATTTCTTCTACTTCAGTTTTCACCTTCATGCTCTTCAGATAATCACACTGATTAGGTTTAAAATGGTTGCGTAACAGGACTAATTCCCCACACGGTTCAGCCTGAAAACATCTGGCTCCTGCAAATGAAGGATTAAAGTCTATTCTGCCATTGATGCAGACTGTGTGTGATTTAGAATTATATTTAGACTGCCTTTTCAATACTAAGTAAATTCATGAATGCAAAAGTAGGTAGCAAACACAGTTCTTATAATAACATATTATTTTTTTTTTTATGTTAGCTTAAAAAAAAAACCTGATTGGTTGTGATCTCAACACATAAAACGGCTCTATCAGCAATTATAAGCACTCTCTGCTTTACTTTTTTAAATTAATACAATGAAAAACACAAGGCAGCAGACAGATCATGGATTCCCTCAGTGTATTGGTGTCAAAGAAGCAGTCACTTTGAGCTCATGACATAGCCTTCTTGTGCCTCTAGATTGATGTAATAAACTCTCATCCCCCTAGCTTAAGTGGATTTCAGCAGCAGGATTCGGAGCACTGTGTTCGGACGCTCACACCTGCCCCTCCAGATGTTGCTGCAGTTATCATTCCATTCCAGATTTGCCCCACCCAAAACCTGGTTTGAATCAACAGCTTCAGACAAAATTGCATCCAAATGGCTCAGGGGTAACGTGGCACAAGCAGACATCTTAGTCCTCCGTCCTCATTGCATAACAACTGGAATGAATAAAATGTTTAACCCAAACTTCTGGGTAGTTTTAAGTCAACTATTGCCTAGAAATGACTAAATTTCTTGCTTAAAATGAACTCAAAATAGGTTGGAAATTAACATTTATTATTATGCTCAATAAATGAACATTTATGAATAAGTTGGATAAATGTGATAAATGTCTTAAGTAGCACGGGTATATTTGTAGCATTAGCCAAAAATACATTTGTATGGGTCAAAATTATTGATCATGTTTCATGAAGATATTTTGTAAATTTTTGATTAGTAATATGCATTGCTAGGAACTTTAAAGGCGATTTTCTCAGTATACTGATTTTTTTTTTGCACCCACAGATTTAAGATTTTCAAATAATTGTATCTCGACCAAATATTGTCCTATGATTGATGATGTATAAATTTCAATTTCAAAAAAATTGACCCTTATGAATGGACTTGTGGTCCAGGGTCACAAATAATAATTAAATAATAAACTTTTTTAAAATTGCTTATGAATAAATGTTCACCTTTTGATTATTGCTGAGGCCTCTAGTAATTATGTGTCTGATTTTTTTTATTTACAATCTATTTTGGGTTTATTTTAAGCCAGCCATATAGTAATTTTAAACAATAGTTGAGTTAAATAAAACTATTCACAAGGTTGGATTAAACATTTAACCCAAACACTTGTTTTTAACCCAGCATTTTTTAGAGTGCAATGTTTACATCATGTCTTTAGCTCCTTATTATTGTGTCCATTGTGGAGGGGTGGGGTTTGTTGCTGATCACCTGACCACGATTTCCCCCCTCTTTAATAATTTTCCTTTAATCTTCACCTCAACATGTCTAAATCCTTTCAGGTTCTATTTTTGCCTGGCCTTGTTTTGATCATGACAGGGACACTCAAGTTTATGAATCCCTAATCATGCCACATGTACCTGTCTCTCTCTTTCCCTCTCCCTCTCTCTCTCTCTGCCCCTCCCCCTCTGTTTCTGACTCTCTCATTGTTTGAAGTGACAGATCAGGTCACTCTCTATTGAATCACTGATGAGAAAGACCTGTTTTGAACCATAGACTAATCCGCTGGAAGACTACATCATGCTAGCTTTAGAAAATATGGCTTCATTCAGTCTTTTCCTTCACTTACAGTAGTACTTCCAGTGACTTGGGTCTTCATAATGAATCCAAGAGACTGAGCTGTCTCATTTCATGCATAATATCTGCCAAAATTGTTGCCAAAATGTCATATTTCACCCTAAACAAAAAAAAGAAATTCTATTTTGTTTAAAAGAAAGTGATGTTTTTTTTCTTCATTTTTACATTATAATGATTACACACGGTCCTATTCAAATCTTTGTGAAAAATGTGAAATGTGAAAAAATAATTCTAAAAATATTAACATTGTAAAGTATTTAAAATCATTGTGGTATTTGTTGTACTGGCTTTAATTTAAATTATTTCAAATTAATTTTAAATTATTATATAATTAAATTAATTTAAATTAATTTAATTATAATGTACTGCATACAGCACAGAAAATCAACACTGAGAAAAAAAGGAGTTATATATATATATTTAGGAAATATATATATATTTATATGAAGCTCTTTTATCTGAATACACACACACCAGCAAACGGACCTGCTATGTTTACTAAACTAAAGCATTGAATACACTGTACAGTGTATCCAAATTACATAATTAAAACAAGTTCAACATCTATTCTGCAATATGAACCGGCAAAAAGGTCATTGTCACTGTTTGCTAAGAGCAAGCAAGCTGGCTTCTGATTTTATCCCTCTGTTTGTTGAAGTTGTACACTAAAAGGCAAAAGACCATAAAATTGCATCACGTTATCTCATTCTGCACACTGCACACTCATTCTGGATTGCATGGTAATGATTGCTAGAATATTGCTTTCAAAGGTTACATTAAAAGCCTACACCTAAAACTATAGGTAATTTCTTCCTACATACTGCAATAGTCATTTAAAACAGGCGTCACCACATATAGTGCAGCTTATAAAAAGAACTAGCCTGAAACCCTTTATTTCGGCCAATCTGCTAGGACGATTCTCAAAGCTGCCCTGTTGCTATGCAAGTCCCCGTCTCATCAAATTTCCATGGTTACAGGGCAACATGGAATTAGTAACGAACATCAGAGCTCCCTCAGATACACGAAGAAGGTTTTTCTCCTCAGAGCATACTGAATGTAACTGGTAATGTAACTTGTGGAGTCAGAAACTTCTTAAAGTGAGGCATTAAAGAACATTTCAAATGCTAGAAATAGGTTTTATTATTTTCACTGAAATGATGTACATAATTTTATTAATAATTGACATTTGTGTCATGATAGTATCAATATACTGTAGGCACGATTATAAGTCAAGACTTAAATAATAGTAATTATTGAGTATGAGTATTGATATTATGAAACGAATAAATAACAACTGACAGTGATTCTGCAACAAAAGTTGTGAAAATTTTCCACTGATCTATAGGAACAAATTATAGCTACATTTATTACACTGGTTCAAAGAAAATTTAGATCTGATTTTGCATGGATTTAACAGAATTGAATGATTAGTTCACTTCCAGAATAAAAATTTCCTGATAATTTACTCACTCCCATAACATCCAAGATGTTCATGCTTCTCTTTTTTCAGTCAAAAAGAAATTAAGGTTTTTGAGGAAAACATTCCAGGATTTTTTGTTGAAGGTCCAAATGTGTGTTTTAATGCAGCTTCAAAGGGCTCTCCGAGGAATAAGTGTCTTGTCTAGCAAACCGTTTGGTCATTTTCTTAAAAAAATAAAAATGTATATACTTTCTAACCACAAATTCTCATCTCGCACTAGTGATGTGCAGGCGTGACTTTATGCATTACATAGTCATGTTGAAAGGTTAGCTCTGTCCGTGTACTTCGGTTCAAAAAGAGTAGGTTAGGGTGAAAAACTCCAGCTCATTTTCTCCTACCTCTTTAAAATTGTCTGACGTCATTGTTTAACCATTTAATCACACATGTGTGATTACGTAATGTGTGAGGTTGAGCTAGTGCAAGACAAGCATTTGTGGTTAAAAAGTATAGAAATTTTAATTGTTTTAAGAAAATGACCGATTGTTTTGCTATATAAGACCCTTATTCCTTGCCTGGGATCGTGTAGAGAACTTTGAAGCTGCATTGAAATTGCAGTTTGGACCTTCAACCCAATTGGTCCCCACTGAAGTCCACTATATGGAGAAAAAGTCCTGGAATGTTTTCCTTAAAAACCTTAATTTCTTGACATGAACATCTTGGATGACACAGAGGTGAGTAAATTATCAGAAGATAATGGAAGTAAACTAATCCTTTAATGCTCTTCTTATGAAAAACAAAACTTCATAAGGCCTGATTTGGCTAGTCATTCCTCAGGGATCTGGCCAGGTAACCTGGCACCCTGGTCCACAGTATTCCTCGGACTGGAATTGCCACAACTGGGCCTGGTGGTCTCAGCCGTGCTGCTGGTCCTCTGCAGAAACTGAAGAAAGTTTTCCTGGATGGAGCCTTCGTGACTGGAAGCTCTTAGTTCAACGGGTCTACTGGCGCAACATTTTCTCAGTTTTATCAGTTCCTCGCGGATCTGTCGGTTCAGAAGGCCGTAGAAGAACGGATTCACGGCAAACGAGGCGTACGCTAGCCACGTGACGGCTTCTTCGATGTCCCCTGGGCTCTGAAGTGGAGTGGTGATGGACATGTGAAGGTGGAAACTGAAGTACGGGAGCCAGCAGATAAGAAACTGGCCTACAATGACAACCAGGGTGATAGCAGCCTTTCCGCCCCCAAAAACTCTCTCAGGAGACAATCTCTGGGGGAGGCTGCGGGTGGTGGTGATGATAGTGGTCTGACTGTTAATGGAATCCGAGCGACGCTTAGCCTGGTTGGCCGTCCAGGTGGGCATCGGCGCGTGCTGGCGGGCTGCCGTTCGTGCGACTTTGTATACATTGCAATATACGGCAAAAATCACAACGGCGGGAACCAAGAAGCAAAGCACGCTGAAGAGAATAGCAAAAACCTTCCTGAGACGGCTGTGGCTCCAGTGTAAAGAGCAATGGGCTGCTGCAATGGAGCTTTGATTTCCATACGCTGGCCAACCGAGAAGTGTCACCAAAGCCAGCAGGATGGATTTGACCCAGATGAAGACCATAACACCAAGCGCCAGGTTTAGAGTCATCTTTACCTCATATCGCATAGGATGGACAATGTAGTAGTAGCGTTCGATACTGATCGCGGTCACAGTAAGAATAGAGGCACAGATGAGGAACACGTTTAGAAAGATGTACACTTGGCACTCCAGAACAGTAAACGCTACAGTGCTGAAAAACGGAGAACTGGATACTATCCCGAGAGGCATCAGCAGTATAGCACAAAGCAGGTCAACTGCACAAAGGTGACACACAAACACGTATTTTTTCATGTGAGGAGCTCGGGCAATGGCCACCATGACTCCGCTGTTGCCCAGTAGGGCTGCCAGGTTAAGGGTCACCATGCAAAACAGCCCAACGAGATCCTTAATCTGGGATTCGGAGTGGATGACCTCCTCCATGCTGGGAGGGGTAGGCTTGGTTGTGCTCCGCTGGCCGGACGTGTCATTTGGAATTGTGTGATTGGTCAGGAGACCCAGCATCAGACCTGGCATGGCTTTCTCCATGCTTCACGGGTTTGAGGTGGAACCAAGCTTCTCCATGCTTAAATGTTGTGTTCTTTTCTGTGTGTCAAGCACTTGTGTTGAAACCATCTCTGAGAAGAAATGAAAAGATCTATTAAAACTGTATTTCATGTGATGTCATGTCACACCTCAAAGGTACAGTATCTATCTATCTAGATAGATAGGTAGAAATACATGCATACATTACATTTATAATTTAACAAAAAATGTGAATTACAAATATAATTATATATGCTTATATGTCAATACAACATTTCATTAATACATACAAAACCAAACATAAATTTCACAGTGACACACACACACACTCACACACTATGAAGCACCAAACAGGAAATAATTACATAAACTCTAAATATACAAATGACCTGCCTAACAATAAATATATTTATATTGAGATGTAGACTATATATTTAGATTTGCATTTATATACTCAAGATTTATTAATATACATTCTGATTTACAATTATGTAGTCCGAATAATAACTATATATTTACAGTGTACATTTATTTATTCAAACTCAGAACTATATTTTCCGATTTAATTCTGTTTATTTAGACTTTTAACTATATATTCAAATTAACTTCTACACATTCATGATATATATATATATATATATATATATATATATATATATATATATATATATATATATGTATATATATATTGCTACTTTCATGTTTATATTCGGAATTAGAAGTATATTCACAATTTACATTTATATATGCAGACTTAAAACTATATATTCATGTTTTACATTTATATAGTCAGATTTATAACTATATATTCTGATTTACTTTTATTCAGATTTCTAAATATATATCCTGCTTTACTCTTATATATTCAGATTTATAACCAAATATTCTGATTTACATGTATATATTCAGATTTATAACTACATATATTTAGATTTATAATTATATATTATCGTTTACTTCCGTATATTCAGATTTTTTATAATTATTTCCTGTTCAGCACTTTATACCACACACACATGTTTGTTTTTGTGATTGGGGACTTTCCATAGACTTCTATAGTTTTTATACTGACCAAACGATATTGTCTATCCCCTAACCCAACCCTAACACCTAACCTACCCCTTACAGAAAACCTGTTTGCATCATTACATTTTCAGATAAACATCATTTACTATTTTTAATAATGTTTTAACATTGTGGGGGCCGCAGGCCGGTTTCAGGTTTTAAAATTTCAGGTTTTACTATCCTTGTGGGGACATTTGGTCCCCACAATGTAGCAAAAACAAGTATACACACACACACACACACACACACATCTATAGATAGACAGAATCATATTTATACATTACATTTATATTTTAACAAACATGTGACTTACAAATATACTTTTGTTATTATTATTGTTATATTTTTATTATTATTTTATAATTATTATATTATATTATATTATATTATATTATATTATATGCTTATAGGTCAATAATACATAATTACATTATTTGTTTTTACAATTTTTCACATTTTTTATATTTCATACATTTTTTATATTTTCAAGTCATTTTTTCTAAACGAAATAAACATTTTTCTAAACTAAAATAGCGTAGAAAATGTACAATAAAGTAAGCTGTAAATTGTTATAAAATTAAAAATATCAACAAACTGTTGTGCAATATTTGTGTAATAAAAAAAGTAAATTAATAAATACGAGAACTTTAACAGAATTACTCCATAATTCATTGTGCGAAGGGTCATTAAGAAGAATGGTGACTGTTACATAGCTGTAATGATTAGTTATATAAATTTGTAACGCCTCCATCACTCATCATTCAGTGAGAGAGAGAAAAAGAGGGAGAGAGAGAGAGAGAAATCCCCCTTCATGTCAAACTAAACATGCATTTATTATCGGAACACAGAGTCTGTTATTACATACACACACTAAACACTCAAGTGCAAATGAAAAGGAAATTCCCTCATACAAAGTTAATGAACAAGTCCTGAATGCATATGGGAAATCATCTCTCTAGTTTCTTTAAATTGTCGACCACCTCAGCAAGGTTCCAGATCATTCCCAGAACCACAGTGTCAATTTCCTTTTACTTAAGCCTTTATAGCAAATCACCCTTATTTTTTGTTTCAACCCACTCACCAAGTCTCTCTATATGCTAATGAGGGCAGAACAACATCCTGCCTTTCCTTGTTGGCAACAGACAGATTGCTTTCACCCAACAGGAGCATAAATGTTTTGCGCACAAATGGGTTGTTGACCTTCAGAGATCAATGAAGTCATACCTGATTGTGTGGTGCAGCCTCCCCGCAAAACACCCACCCTATGCACTGACCCGTCCCCTCCCCCAGACCCTCACATGAACTTTTTCTCACATCACTGGAAATTCAAAAACACATTTTCCACTGAATTAAAATGAATGACCTGCTGTCATGTCAGGTTGTGCTCCGCTGTTCTGAATTATCCTCACATGATGCCTCAACACCAGGACATTCATAACTGGCCGTGGAAGAACACAATGTGATTTTTCTTACCTGTCAACTTCAGGGACTTTTTTGCTTTGTTTGATAAATCTCCAATCAGATTTGAGATACGAACATCTGGACATTTTTCACACGTGTGGAAACTTTCCTCCTGCAGACATTAAAACGAGTGTGGTGCAATCCCACAGGAGGCCAGTGTTTCAACACTCAACATCTCAGGTGATTTCAGTGGAGAACAACCAAAGTGCATCAAGATCCCTCAAAAGTAATATCATCCAGGAAAGCCCCGGCTCCAAGGAGTGAAGTTCACACAGGTGTCCTTAGGCTGCCCTTTCCATCTAACTAAACCCAGGTGAAGCAGAAAGGATATGGTCCCACCTGCTCTTCCTGTTTCCAGTGGTGTTGATCAGTATTCACACCACTTAGGCCGGTGTCCGTCAGGATGCTCTTCCACACTGTGTCCGGTGCTGTGAAGGGCTGTGACTGTCACACATTGTGTCTCTGTGATTTTTTTCTTCCTCTTTCAAACAGACACATACTCCTCTGTCCTCCAAAGTGGCAGTCTTCCCCTGGGTCCTACTGCACACCATTAAGCAAGAAGATATTTAATGGTCCATTGTAGCTTGACCAAACCATTCATTCAGTCATTCATTCATTCATTTAGAACTTGTGAGGATGTGATACATGCTCTTAGATTGGCATTTTTCAAATATATAGCATTCACTCAAAAATAAACATGTATCAACATATGTGAGCATTAAGGTACATAAATACCAAGTACTGAGTATTGAATTATATATATTATATTATGTATAAAATAAAACCAAAAATGTATGTATTGCGTTACCTTACTTTTTTTAATTCACTATGTCCTTCGACTAAAAAATAGTTGCTGACATAAATATTAAATGGCAAGAGAAGTAACGGGCCTCATCTTATGGAACTCAAATAAAAACAGAGAACATGAACTCTTCTCATCTGCTGTGTCATTTATTTTTTTAATACCATAGACAATATTTTCTCACACATGCATCGGCTTATCTCTCGGCATGAGAAAATGTACGTTTTCCTTTTTTTTTTTTACTTAAAAACGGACCGATTCGTGGCACAGCGCGAGTTTGCGAGCATCATTACCAGTGTTGGGGGTAACGCATTACAAGTAACGCAAGTTACGTAATCATATTACTTTTTTCAAGTAACGCATTACTTTTTAATTTCTGAGAAAATATCCGAGTTACTTTTTCCCCATTTATTGATCGACAAGTCTCCTGTCGGGAAATTGGGAGTAAACATGATGTTACTGTATTCTAGACTAAATGTGAACATGCATTAATTCATCTCACTCACAAGAAACAGATTCAGTATTCCTCAAAATGAATAAAAACAGTGAACTGCAATCTCAAAATATGACGCAACCCTGCAATAATTAAATATGGTAAATAAAACAAATATCCTTTATGTATTTAATCCCATTTTATTAACCAGTGTCTTTGCTGCTGACCTTTGATGATGCAGTTCAGCCATACTAATAAGCAAAAATTACTTTAGATAAACTAACATTTGTGCTTAATTTTTTTAACTGAAGAGTGATCTCCTGCATAAATGTACTTTTCTTTCAGCCTGAGGTGAATTCATTTCACTTCTGGTGTAAAAGGGCTTTTACACTAGAATTGTTTATATTAAAACAAAGAAGCAAGCCCTGCCCAGATTTAAGAAGTAATGCGAAAGTAACGTAACATTACTTTCCATAAAAAGTAACTAAGTAATGTAATTAGTTACTTTTTCAGGGGGTAACTCAAAATTGTTATGCATTACTTTTAAAAGTAACTTTCCCCAACACTGATCATTACAGTGTAAACTGATGGCCATACAGAATCATGCCTGAAACAGAAAACTAATAAATACAGTGATATTCCCTCCTCACTTCGTGTCCTGCCTAACAACGCCCTTCAGCCGTGATTTATTCGCAATACAGCACAACCTCGATTATCCTATTGCTTTTATAAAACGGTTACCACACAATAAAAAAAAATATTAAAACCAAAAATGTATGTATTGATATGGTACTTTTTAAAGCAAGTTCGTTAAATGCTGTCCTTCCGCTAAAAAATAGTTCCTGACAGCAACAGAATATTCCGATGTAACAGGCCTCATCTTATGAAGCTCAAATAAAAACAAATAGGATCTCTTCTCATCCACTGTATCATTTTTTCAACACTATATATGATATTTTCTCACACGCATACATCTGTTTATCTCTCAGCCTGAGAAATAGATTTTTTCATCTTTTAGTTTTAAAAGGACCGATTCGCCGCAGAGTGAGAGTTTGCAAGCGTCATTACATAGACTGACATACGGTCATACAGAATCATACCTGAAACAGAAAGCTAACAAATACAGTAATATTCCCCTCACTTCGGAAACTTTGTGCTTCCACACAGACATTAACACACACCATCATACCTCTGCATGAGAAGAGTTTATTTGACTGGGAAGGGCGTGGTCTCAAAATTAAAGATGAAACATAACGGCAGCAGGGGTCACTCATACTTAATTAAATAAATTACACGCAGTTAATTCTGCCGAAATACATAATACAATCAACAGTTTTGATGCTATATAATTGATGTTGCTAAGGGTTTTGCGCAGAGATACTCAGAACCATTGGGTTAAGCGGTCATAGCCGCGCTTTATCGTGAATAAAACACAGCTGCTGACCAGTCAGAATCAAGGACTGGACCTAACTGTTTTATAATATTAAATATTACCTCAAAGATGCAACATAACGACAGCAGGGGTCACTCATACTTTATTCAATAAATAATTCTGCCGAAATACATTATACATGGAACAATTTTGATGCTATATTATTATGTTGCTAAGGGTGGTTGCTAATGGTTTTGCGCAATGATACACAGAACGTTGGGTGAAGCGGCCATAGCCCAACAGCTCCCAATCAATCAGAATCGAGGACTGAAACTAACTGCTTTATATTAAACATGCCCTCATGGAACATAATTACTTTATTTATTTTTATTCATTCATTTAGTGAATTCTGTGACTCTACATGTCTGCTATATCTTATAGAAAATATCCTGGACCATTCAAAACTTTACTTACAAAAAGAACAAATGAACATATTTTTCAGTTCAATTCTTACACATAAATGTCAGTTTCAGCAAATGTTCAAAGCAGAGTGATTTTCTTTTAAAGAGAAGACAATTTGATTTCTTCTGTGATCTCTATGCGTCTGCGTGTTATTCAGTATGCTGGGAAGACAAATTGCCTCAAAAACGCAATAATGCAAAAACCAAATAGGTCGGAAACGTACATATTTACAAAGTAAACACAATGTAAACAATTAGTTTTCTAAATTCTACAGCATAGTTAACAAAAGTTTGGTGCATGTATGCTTATAAGAAATTGGGATCTCTGCGTCAAAAGCTTGAATTAAGTAAGCATGAAGAATGTGGGCTAAGACTGTCATTGTACTGCTGTCTATTTAATCTCAGAACAATACACTGAGTGATTATATACACATTTCTAGTCTAGTAAAGGATTCATTCCTATTATAAAAATCTAACTAAAACCACTGTAAACAGTTTTACTGATTGCACAGACACAGGGCTGTGGATCTCAAGTGATAGATAGATGTATAAAAAATGTTTGTAGTTTAAAAAAAAAAAGTGACATCTACTGGTCATGAAGAGGACACAACACGCAAGTGTATAATTACTTATATATAATTATTTATTAATTATTTATTATTTATTCAGATTAACAAATTACAATACAACTTTTCTTCACAGCTCACCATAACATATCAGAGAGAAAAAAAATATATAACAATGGACATATATCTTTTGCCTTTGTAGTGCAGCATAATTGTATTAAGAGCTTTAAACAAACGTTTGATAAAGAAAGCATCTGACTAAACAAAAATGTCTATAAACGGCTCTATAGGCATTATATATCCTTCATAATACTTGTTTATCAGCCATGTTTGAGCAGCTTGCATGCACAGTTACGTGAATTAGTTGAGCTTTAGCTTGAATAAGGAACACAAAAAAACTTAGAATTTTAGAAATATCCTCTCAAAGATATTCATTTAGGCTTGGTTTCAATCATACTTTAGACATATTTTATGAAATAATCTCACTGTGTGTAAAATTTGGAAAAAAACAATTAAGCCTTCAAAATCAAATTTTTTATCCCACTTATTTTTTAATTTTGGCCTTTTGTTCTTTTTTATCAAACTGAATATTGGTTCAACATTTTTTTCTAATGTTTAAAAATAAACATGCTTTTATGAGAATACAGAATCCTGCAGCTATGTTTCTAATATGAATAACATGTCACTTACAGTAAAGAAATGATAGGAAGACATTCAAACCTCACTCAGATAGAAGGAAAATGAGCAAACATACTGTAAGGCAATATTGACCAAGTTTACAGTACATAATAAAGATGTTATGTAGTGATGAAATGATTATTAGATTTTCTGACTCAATAATTAGAGGTTTCGTCAAATTAACATGGCTGAACTGTATTACTGCCACACAAAAATCAGTTTAACATTCAACTTCAAAATAACAATAATGTTTTCCGACTCAATAATTAGAGGTTTCGTCAAATTAACATGGCTGAACTGTATTAGTGCCACACAAAAATCAGTTTAACATTCAACTTCAAAATAACAATAATGTTAATAATAACATTATAAAATAACGATTATAACTGAACATTCAATGCTTTATAAGTGAGAGTGAAACCTCGTAGCAGAAGTGACATACGTAAGTGGCTAAATATGTATAACTGTAACAGTATACAGTTCCAACTTTAAATCCAATTGAACTTCAATTCCAGAAGGTATCGAATGCGACACTGGCTTTCCTTATAGATGAGGTACTCACTGTTGTAAAAGCAACTTCTCTCATACTGCTGTTGTTTTATAGCTTTTCCCTGAGGAACTGCCACCTTCTTACCATCAAACTCAATGAAGACATTTTTTGAGGGATCTGAACAAGAAAAGAAAAAAACAAGAGACTTAAGACATTGTCAAGCTAATGTCTGAGCAGAATTTAACACTATACATATGTAATAAGAGAAATGAAGAATGATTTTTGATTGTATGTGGAAAAACCTGGCTCTATGCATCCACGTGCAACTACGCTGTCATAGCCAGCAGGAGGCTTCCTTAGGCTGGAATCATCCTGTGTGATGGTGTACTCTTTTCCCAAAGCAACTTCATTTAGAAACATGATGCCAATGTTATTGGACGGATACACTGAAAACACAAAAAAGACCATAAAAAACACCATTTTAGAGAGAAAAAGTGCCTATTAGTTATGTCTACCACACTTCAAGCAATCCTGGTTATTATGTTGCCATGTTGTATATAATTAAACTTTATATGTGAGCGCTTTTTCATTTGAAGTCTATACTGATGCAAACAAGGTCCCGTTTCTCACCATAGCCAGCAGATTTGATATTTTCAGAGGCAAAATAGATTCCCCTGCCCACACGTCCACCAGAATGGGGCATAATGCGAAGGCCGCTCTTCAGAATGGCTGCGACCACTGCCACATTTGTTCCATGCCAAAGCAGCTTCCGGTTCTCCAATGCATCATTTTCCCTGAAGCGCTCAGCCTACACAAGCAAATGCGCACATGCACGCACACACAAAGGATTTAATTAGGAGAAGAAGAACAGAATTCAAAACACCCACTGAGACTGCTGGTGTGAAATTAAATTAGGAATCTAATGGGCATCTAAAAAGAGTTCACGTAGAAAAACATTACCATGTATTTGAACAGTAAGATTTTTTGTACAGTTACAGGTTTAATGCTTACTTTAATAATGCTTACTACTACTGTTTACCTCTGTATCTCTGTCAACTTCCCAAACGTCCACCAAAGTTAGTCTACTTTCTCCAGTGGCAGTCAAGTACTTCTCAATAATCTTAAGAGAGAGAAAACATTTTGGCGATTACTGCATCGCATTTCAAACCACAACTCTAGATCCTTTACTTTCATAATGCTTAGTAAATGTCCGTAATTTAAATCCTAAACTTAAATATTTCAATAACTTAACATTTATATATATACACATATATACTAACAGTCAAAAGTTTTTGAACAGTAAGATTTTTAATGTTTTTTTTTTTCTCTTCTGCTCACCAAGCCTGCCATTTATTTGATCCTAATAAAAGCAAAAACAGTAAAATTTTAAAATATTTTTACCATTTAAAACAACTGTTATCTATTTAAATATATTTTAAAATGTCATTTATTCCTGTGATTTCAAAACTGAATTTTTAGCATCATTACTCCTGTCACATGATCCTTCAAAAATCATTCTAATATTCTGTAAAAGTATTAAGAATTAAGGTGAAAATATTACATTTACTTATAGCAGTTATTAAGATTGATGTTGTTTAGAATTGATAAAATGCGTTTGGAAAAAAAAATATGACCAGAAAATCAATTTGCATAATAATTATGCATGCCCTGTATATAACACACACATAAATATATATTTATATCTTCGATATGTGATTTTTCATTTAAATCTGGGAATTTACTGGGGAAAAAAAAGAAAAAAAAAAAGTTGACACAATTGAAAAAAATATATATAGTTTTACAATATTTCAAGGTCATATTTTGTAGTTAACACAGTCTAAAAATTTTGCTAATTAAACTTCTTTAAAATTTTCATGCATTATGCTAATATACAGTACACTGCATAATTTTAATTTGATCATAATTTAATTTTTAAATTTTTTTACTTTACAGATTTAAATTAGATTTTGAATCCCAGATTTCCAGTGTAGACTTTCTGTGTATGCAAACCTTAAATTCCTTTGCCTTCTTATTCATTAAGCTTAGCCTGCATTTCAGAGACTGGTAATTTTGGTCAACAGGATGAGGCACCACATCCTTCATCTCTTCTTTGGCTTTCTCGGATTCAGCTTTGAGACTCTGGGCTATCTCGATGTCTGCAAGAACCTACAAGATACAAGCATAATAGGGAAGTTTGGATTTTAGGAATTCTTATCCTGATGTTAAAGAACTACACTGGTCATTCATTTAACACACAAGATCAATGAGTTGTTTTGTAGCCAAGACTTTTTTGGCCTATGTACGATTTGACTAACAAATAACCCAGCCCTCTCTGAGAAATACAGTAGAAAGCGTGTTAACTAGCCACTATTTCATAAAACCTGTGAATCTCACCAAAAGCATCTCTTTCTTGGCCTGAAGGACAGAATCATCAGAGATGACTGGGGGTCTGCTGCGGCCAAAGTTATGAGGAATTATAGTGAAGAATTTGTTGGTGAGTTCTTCTAACTTGTTCCGTTCCCCCTTCATTATTGCAGCTTCAATCTCCTCCAAAGCCTCAAAGCCTTTGGCTATCTGCTGCTTGCTGAGTTTCCCCAAGGGCATCTTCTTAATATCTGACAGAGAAATATGCGACACATGAAACTCCTCCACAAAAACCGATCTTATTTAATGTTACAAATAGGGCTCAGAGAAGCGGTAGATAGGACTCAAAAAGGCAGCAAGAAGTTCCATCTTCAGTTCACAATCACACTGCCAAAACTCCCCTGTGGCCTTCAGAAATACATGTAAAATGGGAAATGAATCCCTGAGCGATCTGCAGTCTTTATAGAGTTTTAAAAGATATAACTTCTTTTTCTCAGCTATCACAAATAAAGAAAATGGGACTTTTAGTCCATTCAGTGATTCAAAGAAATATCAGGATAAACTAACCCAGGTTCATGCTGGTCATGGCTTCTTTGAACATGTCATTGTCGAAGATGAATCGGATGAGTCTTTCTGTTGCTTTATCCAGTGTACAAGGCCGAACATGCTGTTGTTCACTTTTCACCTTCACATCTCCACCGTCTACAGTGTCAACCTGCATGGACCACAAATTATTAGAAATGGTCAAACGTGTTATTCTTTTGCAAACTTCAAGGACTTCAAAGTTCAATCAAGGATGTAATAAATGAATAAAAAAAGGCTAAATACCTTTACTTCTGCATCCTGGTCCCCATCTACCTCTATCAATGTGTACTTCCCAAAATGCGAGACAAAGTTTTCTCGATCGCTCCAATTATTCTTGGTCTTGTCTTTGAATTTTTTTTCAAAATTCTTAATGGCTGCATCTGCGGAAGATGGACCAGCTAAATTGTTTTGGCCCGACTCTCCCTGAAAACAGTGAGAGACAGCAAAATACAGTTAAGGTCAAAAGTTTACATCCCCATTTCAGAATCATTAAAAATGTTAAGAGGGGTCATACAAAATGTATGTTATTGTTTAGTACTGACCTGAATAAGATATTTTACATAAAAGATGTTTACACACTCACTGATGCTCCAGAAGGAAAAACTATGCGTTAAGAGCCGGGGGGTAAAAACTTTTGGAAAGAATGGAGACGTGTACATTTTTCTTATTTTGCCTAAATATCATATAATTTTTTCATTTAGTAATGCCCTTCAGAGGCTACAGAAGATACTTACATGTTTCCCAGAAGACAAGTTAAGTTAAATTTACCCTGATCTTCAAATTCAAAAAGTTTTCACCCCCCCGGCTCTTAATGTGAGCATTTGAACCTTCTGTAATAGTTACATATGAGTCCCTCAGCCATCCTCAGTGTGAAAAGATGCATCTCAAAATCCTACAGTCATTACTGGAAAGGGTTCAAATACACAAAAATGCTGGAAAACCAAAGACAAAGACAAACAAGGGACTCATGAACAACTATAACTAAACAAACAAACAAAAAAAAAAACAGCTGTGGATCATTCAGGTAACAACACAGTATTAAGAATCAAGGGTATGTAAACTTTTGAACAGGGTCATTTTTATAAATTCAACTATTATTTTCTCTTGTGGACTATATGTAAACATCTTTTATGTG
Source organism: Cirrhinus mrigala (assembly GCA_036247105.1). Classification (NCBI taxonomy): domain Eukaryota; kingdom Metazoa; phylum Chordata; class Actinopteri; order Cypriniformes; family Cyprinidae; genus Cirrhinus; species Cirrhinus mrigala. Next base: position 26,337,387 of record CM070012.1, read on the forward strand.
AAATATCTTATTCAGGTCAGTACTAAATAAACAATAACATGCATTTTGTATGATCCCTCTTATTTTGGCAAAATAATTAACATTTTAATGATTCAGAAAGGGAGATGTAAACTTTTGACCTCAACTGTATTTGATTGACAAAAGAAAGAAACTTACCACTCTGCCCCATCTTGTCCAGCAGTAGTACTCTCCCCCGGACACTAAGACTTGGATTACATAGAATTTGTTGTTGTTGTTTCCAATGTTAGTTTGGTTTAGCATACAATCGTAATCTTCGTGAACCTGTATGTTTAGATCAAAACTTTTCTGTGATTCAGGGCAAGAAGTAATTTGAGCTTTTGCATTTGCTATTTAATTATTTGATCAGTCTGACCTCAACATTTGATAGATGACAGAAGCTGTCTGGGTTCCTTGTGCCTTTCACTTTAGGTCCTGTTGCCTTCAGAGCCTCTTTGGCAGAGGTGAACTTGTCTCTTGGGGGAGCTTCAGGCTCCTCCTTTACCTTCTTCCCTCCAGCTTTGCTTTTTGAAGCTGCCTTTCTCTTAGGTGCCATTCTGTTTCCTCTCTAATCATAATTAACCATAATGTTTATATTTAGTAAATTAAAAAGTGGTATAATGCCCTGTTCCAATCATATATAACATGTTTAAATTACATTTTACAAATGGAAATCTTAAATAGTTTTTCATTGCAATATCACAATTAAACATTTTACCTCAAATATTTCTTTTATTCCTGTTCCTAATCAACAACAACCATCCTTTATGAGTCGGATAAAATGGTATGATATCTAATTTCAAAAGCTTGGTAGCAATAAATCAGTACGGTACAGTTGAGACTTGTACAGACATGCTGGAGCTTACTGTAAGTGACGTAGATCTTCCTGGCAGCCTATCAGAGCTTGGCTGCGTTTAAAATATATTTATTGAAACCACGTGGGTGTGTCTCTGGGCAACACTGAAAATATTTGCTAACTAACAAATATGTTTACGAATAAACATATAATGTTATATGTGAAATGACAAGTGTCCATAATCGCTGCTAGTCAGGTGCTATGTCGTTAATGCAAAGCTTGTAGCTAAACTGAGTGTTCTTTATGCACACCTGCAGCTTAGCTTTACATACCTCTAGCAACGTACGTAGTCTACAGAGCAATATGACCCGTAAAAATGACTGGCGATTTTATTGTTAGTCACATGAAATGATACTAACCTGCTAGTGACCGTACTGTCAAAGTTTGCAGATTCACTCTCACTCTGTTCGGGACTGTTTGTAGCCTCACTTCCGTGTTTCTGAGCGACGTCAACGTCATCCCTCTTCAGCCGTTCAGGAAGCAAAAAATTAATAAAAAATCACCACAGTAACAACAGTTACTACCAACTACCATAGCTACTGCAGTACTGTAACGTTACATAAATAAACATAAATTAATTTGGTATAACTTTCTGTGTTTTCTTTGAATGACACCATGGTTAACACCATGTTACCGAAGTTGCATTCCAGACGTTGCAATTCATGACCAATCAATCAATCAGTAAATAAACTTCGTCCCCATTAGTAGGCCTTTTGTTTTTAGTGAATTTCTCTGATATCATGCATGCCAATGTTCAAGCAGTGCTTGAATTGAAGCGGTTAAAAACATTTTTTAAAAGTAACATAAACTGAACAGTCCTCCAGTATATGGACAGTTCAACAGCAGACCTAATATTTTCCCTTTTGTGAATATGTTTCATGTTATATGGTACTGTAGCTACTTAAATGACTTTATGAAGCAATGAAATTGGGGGCATAATTTATTGCATTTGACATCTGCATATCACCTATATTATAAAAAAAAGGTCATCCAGGCCATTGTTTTACACAGTGCAACAAGTTAGCATTTAACATGAATATTGCTTCAATAATAAAAGTTGACCTTACCCAATTTGATGTACTGAGCAACTATATCCTCTAGATGGGGACAATGTTCAAGTTTTTACTTTGTGCCTTGAACATTTGTATAAATATTTAATTCTTTAAAGCTCATGTGTAAGTAATCTTTCTCTAATGTACACTGATTAGAATTTATATATAATATAATGAACGACCACAATCAAAAATGAAGAGAGCTTGTATTCATATAAAACACATTTTATTTACATAAATTACAAGAAAGCACAAACCAGAATCACCATAAATCTACATTAAAAACATCTTGTATATAATACTTTAAACAGATTTACTATATTTTAACTCCATATCTCAAACAATACTTTATTATGGTTTCCATAAAAAGAACGGGTATACAGAGTTTAAACTGGCATCCCACTGATATTACCTAACTAGTCAGAGAGAGAAAGAGAGAGAGAAACAAAATGGGATATTGTACTCACAGCACGTTGAGAACAACATAACAGGCATTCTTTATTCCGAATAGCCTCCTCAACATTAGCAAACACTTGATTTCATGACTAGTGAAGATAAGATTTTTTCTGTATACCGCATTTGGCAAATAAACAGGAATCCTGTTTCTCAGAGTGAGGATGTTGTTGAGTCCACTACCTCTCTGCCATTACATACTGTAGGCACGATGTTTGAGGCCGAGGCTGTAAAGACGTTGTCAAAAGCAAAGATATTGTAAGTCGCAAATCACAGTGTATTACCATTACCATTCAGATGTTTTCAAGTATTTTGGTGATGCTCATTAAACCATGCATTTTACTTTAATTCAGACTCCTGTACATGTAATGCCAAAATAATAATAATAATAAAAATAATAATAATAATAATATGTAAAAAATAATAATAATAATAATTTATATTTATATTTAATTAATTCCTTCCCTCATTTTATTAATTAGTTCCCTAGTTTTACTTAATCATGGCCAGGAATTAAGAATTTGTTTCAACGACTTATCAATTCATTCCCTTGTTTTAGTAAATCATGTCAACTTTGTATTAATTTGTTCCTTGTTTTGATTTAATTAAAATGAGTAAACAAATTAGTACAAGTAGGCACGATTTATTAAAATGGATATTTTTGTCCCGCATGCCATATGCAGGGCTCCGTACTTTTACAGTTGGATAAATATAATTAACCATAATTAACACTTTTTCCCTCACTGTTTTGTTTTTATTATGGCTATACAGCAATAAATCACTGTGGTATACTTTTTAATGCAGAATTGATTTAAGCCTGCACTTCAAATACTCCCAAAATGAATATTAAGCATTTTACCATTTAAAAATATATACACTACCAGTCAAAAGTTTTTGAACAGTAAGATTTTTAATGTTTTTTTTTTTTTAAAGAAGTCTCTTCTACTCACTAAGCCTGCATTTATTTGATCCAAAGTACAGCAACACCAGTAAAATTTTGAAATATTTTTTACTATTTGAAATAACTGTTTTTTATTTGAATATATTTTAAAATGTAATTTATTCCTGTGATTTCAAAGCTGAATTTTTGCATCACTACTACAGTCACATGATCCTTCAGGGATCATTGTAATATTCCGATTTGATGGTCAAAAAACATGTATTAATATTATTATGTTGAAAATGAGTATATATATTTTTAGATTTCTTAGATGAATAGAAAGTTCAGAAGAACAACATTTATCTGAAATAAAAATCTTTTGTAACATTATAAATGTCATTGGTAAATAAACATATTAATTTCATCACCCCATCACTGTTTCTTGAACAGCAAATCAGCATATTAGAATGATTTCTGAAGGATCATGTGACACTGAAGACTGGAATAATGATGCTGAAAATTTAGCTTTGATCACAGGAATAAATTACATTTAAAAATATATTCATATAGAAAGCAGTTATTTTAAATAGTAAAATATTTCACAATATTACTGGTTTTGCTGTATTTTGGATCAAATAAATGCAGGCTTGGTGAGCAGAAGAGAATTTAAAAAAAACATTAAATTAAATTACATCTTACTGTTCAAAAACTTTTGACTGCTAGTGTAATTATTATTTTCACAGTACATTGAGAATAAGTATTTTGGCATTATGGTAATAAGAGTAATAGTATCATAATGGAAACAAAAATGTACATTATAAATACTAATTTATTTATTTGCCATTTTGAGGTGAAATATTATTGAACAATTTCATGAGTCTCACATACAGTATGTACTCATGTTTGCTACAGTAGTATCAGTGCAATGCAATAAAGCCAAATACCTGCATTCACAGAATCAATGATACTTTGTTTATTTTCCAATATTACTCCGCCATCTTACAGTACTGAATATTGCGATCAATATCTTTCATTTCTGATGGCAGTTCAGACCATATTTTTGAATATGGGTGACAGCAGTTAATCAATATGTTTGATTTAAACAGCTCCTGTTCATTATATTGATGATTCTGCTATATTGAAGCCAGAGATCATAACCAATACTATACCTTGAGAGAAGCTGGAGCCAGGGCCAGTGGTCACACTGAATCGAGTGGTGGCCACTCTGAGCGTGGTGACGTTCTTCTGCGGCTGAAAGAGGATGATGTGGATCTTGGGAGCGAAGAGACAGCCCAACACCACTGAACCGCTCAGACTCACAGAGATGCACATGGTAGTGGTCTGTACCTGAGAGAGTAGACACAAAATAGTGATTACACCACCTTTACATTTACACAGTGATTCCACCTGACTGGCTGATTCATATTCATCAGGGATGTTAACATGGCATTGAATTTATTTTTCCACTGAACTCAATTCCACAGTTGCCAAAACCTATGTGGCTGAAGGTGTATCTCAAGAGGATGAATCCATGTGCAAAACAGGTGTGTGTTTGCCGTGTATGAGCAATCTCATGCATACTAATACAGGTATTAGAGACATGCATTGGCAAATAACATGTTGATGAGAAAGAGGTTGAAGCAACAGGAACTGTTTCTAAGATTTTCATGGTTTTGGCTGAGATGTTTGCTTGTGTCGTTACATTTAATTTGTCAGATGCTTTTATCCAGATCAAAGTGCATTCAAGCTATACATTTTTATCAGTATGTGCATGCCCTGGGTTTCAGAACTCACGGCCTTGGCATGCACTTTGAGTTGGGCAACAGGAGGATTTTTATTATACAAAAGTTTCCTTTTTTATGTTGAGCATAAACAGCTAGCTACTGCTTGTTTTAATCTGAACTGGATCACAAAACATTATAGTTAACAGCCCTCTCAGGGTCACAGATTGGAGAAACTTCAGTATGACCTTGTTAAATATTTGCAAAGCATGGTTCAGCTACAATGAATTAGAGTTTTTTCTCAATGCCAAATGAACAAAGAGTTGTTCATTCTTTTTTCCAGGATTATAGATTTAAAAGTGTTTCTGTGAAAGCGGCAATGCGTCAGAATAAACCAAAGTGCTTGTAAATAATGCATCATTCAGAAGAGAGCTGTGCTAGGAAAGGTCTTGTATCCTTTCCCAGCAAGCCTTGCTCTTGTCTTTATAAACATGCAATTTTCATATAAAATATCACACTGAATGTTCTTTAACAAAATATCTCAAGAGTGAAAGACTGTTATCTGAAGTGACTACAGTAAATACACAAACAAACACACTGACAAGAATCCGACTGCATATAGAAATCTAGCTCTCAAAGAGCCTCAAATAACAGGAATCGTTTATTTATATGTGACTCTGGACCACAAAACCAGTCATAAGGGTCAATTGATTTTTTTTAAAACTGAGATCTGAATAAATAAGCTTTCCATTGATGTATGGTTTGTTAGGATAGGACAATATTTAGATGAGATTCAACTATTTGAAAATCTGAGGGTGCAAAAAAATCTAAATATTGAGAAAATCGCCTTTAAAATTGTCCAAACAAAGTTCTTTGCAATGCATATTACTAATCAAAAATTAAGTTTTTATATATTTACCATAGAACATTTACAAAATATTTTCATGGAACATCTTTACACAACATCCTAATGATTTTTGGAATAAAAGAAAAATTGATCATTTTGACCCATACAATGTATTGTTAGCTATTGCTACAAATATACCCATGCTACTTATGACTGGTTTTGTGGTCCAGGGTCACAAATATTTCTAGGATTTTGAATACAACATTTTTGGTCCCACTATTTTATTTTGGTTCCACTTTTTTATTCAAGCCTGGTTCTGAAGTTCAACATTTATTATTAATCTTACAAGCAGTGTGTGCTCTTTCTTCTGCATATCAGTGTTTTGTAGTTTGCAGGTGAGAAGCAAAATGATAGAACTAAAATGATATCTGCGGGATGAATGAGGCTGTAGCATTTCCTATGAGTGTGTGGGAGTGTGGTGAGGTCTCGGTCTCTAAGGCACACCTTGCTTTCTGAGCACAGGCCCCAGCTGGGAATCATCCTCCCATGCTCTAACACATCACCTCACACTCTCACACACACATTTATAAAACGCAGAGACCCTGAACAGAGAATGACATCCTGTCCAATCAGAACTCAGTGAGGTTCTCTTTTCTCTCCAGTTGCCTTTTTGCTAGTTCTAGTTTTGATAGATAATGTAGAACCGACCCTTGCAGAAGCCACCTACAACCATTAACATCTCCGAAACATGTTTCTATCCTTCTTTTTGTTCACTACAACATCCAGATACAATATACAGTAGCTGTTTTACTAGCAGTGCTCACAGTTTTTACCAGTACTGTGATGTCAGACTAGAGTGTTTTCAAAATGCATTTTCAAAATTGTCAATATTGCGACACTAAACGTAAGCAATGCCACTGAACTGAACTCGCAAATTTTGCTGATTATTGCTGCTGGAAATGGTTAATTATTTGGGTTGTACTAATCAGATGGACTGGGAAAATCATTTGGAGTACTATGAGACTGCCAAAAGTTATAAAAAATTCAAGGAGAAGAGTGCAAAACTGTCTGAGGAACAAAAGGCATTTGTGGTTGGCCAAACTGAACCAGGATTTCCAAGGCAAGAATCTTTACAAAATTTCTGTTTGTTCATATCATTTCCAGTCAGGTATGTGAAATATTAGGCTAATGTCTTAAATAATAATGCTAAATAATACTGCTTAACTAAATTCCATTTGGGTGCTCTCGTGTTCCACTCTCCACAGAAAACCATGTTAAAATGGTGTAAAAAAGATTGACTAAATTAATTAAACAAACTTTTTCAATATACAGATAAAAATGTGTGCAGGGTTAAGCTGTTTTGTTTTGGCTGCCACAGCAACAGTTATAAGCTTAAAGGAAAAGTTCACTTTTAGAACAAAAATGTACAGATAATGTACTCACCCCCTTGTCATCCAAGATGTTCATGTCTTTCTTTCTTCAGTCGCAAAGAAATTATATTTCTTGAGGAAAACATTTCAGGAATGTTCTCCATATAGTGGACTTCTATGGTGCCTGCAAGTTTGAACTTCCAAAATGCAGTTTATATGCAGCTTTAAAGGCCTTTTAATGATGAAGAAGGGTCTTATCTAGCGAAACGATCAGTTATTTTCTAAAAAAAATTACAATTTATGTACTTTTTAAGCTTAAATGCTTGTCTTGTCTAGCTCGGTAATCCGGGTTAATACCCTAACTGTATTGACCCAGATTACACAGAGTATGCATGCATATCGCAGAGCTAGACAAGACAAGCATTTGAGGTTAAAAAGTATATAAATTGTTTTTCTTTTTTAGAAAAAGTTTCACTAGAAGGCCCTTCTTCCTCGGCTGGGATCGTTTAGACCCCTTTGAAACTGCACTTTGGAAGTTCAGACTCGCGGGCACCATAGAAGTCCACTATATGGGTGAGAAATCCTGAAATGTTTTCCTCAAGAAACATAATTTCTTTATGACTGAAGAAAGACATGAACATTTTGGATGACAAGGGGGTGAGTAAATTATTTGTAAATTTTTGTTCTGGAAGTGAACTTCTCCTTTAAGGAATTCCTGTAAAGTACTTGTTTTGCACACCAACAAATCTGACCATCTGTCCAAAAGAAAACGAGCATGGCTTGCAGCGCTTAAGTTAAAATACTTTGTGCCATTGCTACACTAGATGAAACTATGGCGCCATGTGCTTTTTAAAACCATTTCATAGCTTTAACATTATTGGATCAGAAAATATATTAATTGGAGTAGAAACACTAGAGACTGGAAATGTAAAGCCTCGTTCCAGTTAAGCGAGACTTCAGCGTTCAGGAAAAAGGTGGATATATATAAAAATTATATATTGCAAAATTTGTGCCAAATTTTAACCAACCAAATATTAATAATAATATTAGATAATAATCAGAACTGAAAAAAAACATTAAGATATTTTTCTTTTGATTCCTTTGTAACGCATGCATCAAAGAGCTGTAAAACTGTAAAAATGTGCTTCAAAAAATGTAAAGGTGTTTATTTAATAGTACCTGTCCTGAAACACTTGAGTGAAGGATACTCAGACCAATTGAATAGCATGTTTTCATAGGCTAGTCATTTGCTGGGATGAAATATCCCCACTTTCTTTGTTCAACATTGAACAGCTTTTGAGCCACATGAAATGTGAGCTTTTCCTTTCATCAGTGCAAAAGACAGGTGATCAAAGAGATTTCTCTATCTGCCATCTGAATTGGCAGGTACGGTAACAAAAAAAAAAAATCAATCAGGCAAACTCTCCGATTCTCGCTCTCAGGGAAAATTGTATATATGCTAAAAATAAAGGATAAAGTCAGTGTCGGAAAGTGATTAAGGGTTATAAGAGAAGCTCATTATCTAAATGATGAAAAATATTCCATGCTGTCATTGTGTGTGCAGTGTGATTTGAAACAGCCCCTCTGATATCTATTTCCCAGAGGAGAGCCGGTAATATCCCCCTGGCACAAGATTTACTTCTCAAAGAAATCGCATTGTTATACAGAACACTCAGGCAAACATTCATTAACAACATTGAGGGAGACTAGTAGAGCCATCAAATTCATAATTACCTTATTTTTTCTTTAAAATGGTAGATTTTGCAAGTTTAAACATTTGTTTTCTATGTTCTATTGTGAATAAAATACAGGTTTATGAGATTTGCAAATCATTGCATTTTGTTTTTCTTTACATTTTACACAGCATCCCAATTTTTTATTATTATTATTATTTTTTTTTTTTTTGGAATTGGGGTTTTATCTACACTACTAGTCAAAAGTTTTTGAACAGTAAGATTTTTAATATTTTTTAAAGAAGTCTCTTCTGCTCACCAACCCTGGATTTATTTAATCCAAAGTACATCAAAAACAGTACAATTTTGAAATATTTTTACTATTTAAAATAAATGTTTTTCTATTTAAATAATACTAAAATGTAATTTATTCCTGTGATCAAATTAAAATTTTTTCAGCATAATTACTATATTATGTAATGTCACATGATCCTTCAGAAATCATACTAATATGCTCATTTGCTGTTCAAAAAACATTTATTATTATTATTATTACTATTATTAATAGAATTAATAATAATAAGCATTTATCTGAAATTTTTGGAAAGAAATTATAGAAATTTATACTTTTAACAAAATGAATACTATTTAGCAAGGATACTTTAAATTGAACAAAAGTGATAATAAAGACATTTATAATGTTATAAAAGATAAATGCTGTTCTTCTGAACTTTCTATTCATCAGAGAAACCTGAAAAAAGTCTACTCAGATGTTTTCAACATAATAATAATAATAATAATAATAATAACAATAAATAATGTTTTTTGAGAAGCAAATCAGAATGTTAGAATGATTTCTGAAGGTGACTGAAGTAATGACACTAAAAATTCAGCTTTAAAATCACAGGAATAAATTACATTTACAAAATATATTCAAATAGAAAATGGTTATTTTAAATATTAAAAATATTTCAGAATTTTACTGTTTTTGCTGTACTTTGGATCAAATAAATGCAGGCTTAGTGAGCAGAAGAGACTCCAAACCAAACTCCAAATCAGTTTTGTTCTACAACACTGTTGCCAAAAATAAATGAAACCATTTTTTTCTGCTGAATATTCTGTTGCACTCAGAAACAGTTCAGATTACGGAAGCAAAATAGGTTGCATATGACATTTCACTTTGACTCTAACATAAAGTTCTGATTTAGAGGCTATTAATTTAATTTAAAAAAAAAAATAAAAAAAACCTGTCAGGCTATTGAGTGTTGTTGGACCATGCATTGGACCTTGCATATTTACTTACCCTATAGTCACTGGCAGTAACATAGAAGATTGGCTGGAAAGCCAGCCAGATTATGCACGTGGTGTACATGGTGAAGCCGATGAACTTGGCTTCATTGAAGTTCTCTGGGCACTTTCGAGTCTTAAAGGCGTAAAAGGTACAGAGGATGATGAGGACACAGTTGTAGGTTAAAGACATCAGCATGCTAGAGTCCTTGCTGTTGCACTTCAATGTCACCACGTCTCTTCTTTCAGGACTGACCTCCTTTCTCACCCCAGGAGCCTCAACCAGAAGCCAGACCACCACTACCAGGAGCTGACAGGAAATAAGAGCAGCACAGATGGCCACCTGTGAAGCTGGACTGATGAACCTCGGCCTTTGGGCTCCATCTTTAACGCCGTTGAAAATCCGAGCGATGCGATTGGTCTTGGTCAGCAACGCAGAGTAGCAAACGGCGAAGGAAGTTCCCAGGCCGAGCCGCCGTAACGTGCACACTACGGCAGAAGGTTTGCTGATGTAGATGAAGGTTATGCAATAGCAAAGTAGGACACCTATGAGAAGAATATAGGAAAGTTCACGTCCACTAGCTTTCACCACCGGTGTCTCATTGTTCTTTAAGAAGAGGCCGATGACAAAGAGCGTGCAGAGCATGCCAAGGCAAGCAATGGTGACCGGCCCAATCGCCCAAGCGTCCTCCCAATGAATGTACTCCTCGGGTAAATTATAACACCCTGTGAGATTGTCCAAAGGCCACTGTCCGAAGCTACAATCCGCACAGGTGAATTCATCTAGAAGGTACTGGTAGGGCTGGCAGGGGATGCAAATCCAACAACAGACATCACCAGGCTGCATACTCTTTATTTCGTTTTTCCTACACGGGTCGCTGCACTGGGATGTGGGCACCACTTGGCTTTCCCAAGGAATCAGGCTTGTGTTCAGAGTTAAATCCTTAGACCAATATCCCACTTTCCTGTAGACATACTCGTCATTCTCTTTGTGATAATGGAAGATGTTGTAGCGGCCCAGACTGTCTCCGTAAGCATCGAAGTGAACGATGTTTTCTGTATCAGCTGGGCGAAATGGATCTGCGAACACAAAGTGCAAATGATAAACATAATTTATTTACATTCTTGGCAGCAGAGAATAGATATTTTACAGCAGCAAAGTGTTTTTCTTTGTAAGCAGAAAAAATTACAACCCAGGAAGACCTTCTTATGTAAGTCCTCCCGACTTCAGCATCCTGCCCTCTACATTTCTCATTAGGTTTGTAGATGCACTGGACTCAGGTGCGAATGGTACATTTACATAATTGAGGTCAGGAGGTTGATGCATTGCCTGGTTTCTATGATGTAATTTGGCATTCTTGGAAGAACATCACGAAAAAGCAGTCAGATGGCAAAAAGATTTAGAAATAGCTATAGGAAACTGACAGACTTCTGTTAGATCCCTAATACAAGCAATTGACCACTCAGCACAGATATTTAATATACATGCCTGCTTGTACTTGTTTAAATCATTTAGAAGTTAGCATGGGGCTAATGAGGCTAATGCATGTAATAAAACACTTAGACTGTATGCAGGTCATATGTTGCATTCGTGCATTAGTGTAATCTATTTTACAGCAGCAGTTTTCCCCTGGAGGGAAGCTTCCTAGATCCATTTATCTTTCAAATTGATTTCTTTGACTTAATAAAGAATAGACATTAATTTAGTAAGATATACTGCTCAACTGGTGTTTGCTTTGAGATTTAAACTACTGGATGAGTGCAAATATTAACTTTATTTCTTACGGGGGACATGAATAAATATGCCAGGATTCATGTTATTGAAAACTGCATAGGCATATAGCTAAAGATGTTCAAATATTAGGGCTTTTTTTATTTACAGGTACTATACATCCATACATATACAGTACATATACTGTTTACTATGATGTTTACTAGATCTGTTCACTATGATGAAAGATTTTGGTAAATAACATTACATTTTAGTCCATCTTTCACTAAAAGCTATAGTATTGCTTTAGAAAAATATAAATATAAAAATATAGCATATACATGTTTTATGGTGCTTTTTTAACCATATGGGTCACCTGCTTTTGTAAATGAATAATGTGAGCATTTCACAACATGAACCATCTTTTTAGGTCCCCATGACTACTGCGATGCAGAAAACGTTCATAAAAATGGAATTTACCGTATTTCAGCCTCTCCTGACTGAATATACGAGTACATGATCACATAAACAACCTCTAGAACTGCTCTGAGAGTCACTTCATGTGCATTTTACCGTTTCTTTTGAGAACAACTATTGTCATAACATATACAAACAGAAACTTAAAGGTCTTTACAGCAACCCGTCAAAATAAAAGTTTGGTTTAACTTGGAAAAAAAAAACAAGTTAAGAAATATATTACTTACTGCAATGATAGCACTACTACTAAAATTATTACAACTTTAATTTTAAGGAATATTTACCAGAAAAATATTATTTACCAGAAAAATGTAAATATACAACACAATAAATAAATAAATAAATAAATAAATAAATAAATAAATAAATAAATAAATAAATAAATATCTTTTTAAAATTAAATCAAATTATTAGACATGCTTTTGATGAAAATGTAATGAAACCATTAAAATGGAAAACACAGAATTGGAAAATGGAAAACACAGAAAAAAAAAAAAAATTCATAGGGCCTTAAAATTGTTAAACTTTTTGAAAAAAATTGTTAAAATTGCTGTTAAATTGTGTACGTTTCATGATTTTTAAGTTACATGCTTTTTGATTTTTTTTTTTTTTTTTTTTTTTTTAATTTATTATTATTTATTTAACCGTTAAAACAGAGTCTAGAAAAAGCAACCCAGCGCTGGGTGAAATATGGACAACCCAGTGACTGGGTTGTTTTCATTCAGCGGATGTGTTAAATGTTTAACCAAACCTTCTGGGTAGTTTTATTTAACTCATTGTTTAAAAATTACTATATGTCTGGCTTAAAATTGACCCAAAATAGATTGTAAATTAAAAATCGAAACATAATTACTAGAAGCATCAGCAATAATCAAAAGGTGAACCTTTAATAATAAGCAATTTAAAACAGTTGTATTATTTAATTATTATTTATTCAACTTATTAATAAATGTCCATTTATTAACATATAAATAAATGTTAATTTCCAAACTATTTTGGGTTCCTTTTAAGCAAGAAATATAGTCATTTTCAAGCAATAGTTGAGTTAAATAAAACTACCCAGAAGGCGGGGTTAAAACAATCTAGTCACTGGGTTTGTCCATATTTCACCCAGTGTGCTCTTAAAAATAAAGGTGCTTTAAAAGGTTCTTCACAGCGATGCCATAGAAGAACCATTTTTGGTTCCACAAAGAACCATTCAGTCATTCTTTAAAGAACCATCTCTTTCTTACCTTTTTATAATCTGAAGAACCTTCTTTTGCCACAAAGAACCTTTTGTGAAACAGGACATTTCTTTAGATGTTAAAGGTTCTTTATGGAACCATTTGGACAAAAAAGGTTCTTCTATGACATTGTGAAACACCTTTATTTTTAAGAGTGTTGTGGGTTGTTTAAATTTTTTTAATGAAGAATGTTCTATGGAATTGTAATGACACAAAGGTGATAAAATAATGACAGAATATATAAAAATAAAACTTTTAAAGATAAGACTGACCGTCAAATTTTGTCTTCAGGATGTAGTCCTTGTACAGCTTTTTTCCATTGACTGGTTTCATGGCACTGCAGGGTTTGGTGTTGTTTGAGCACACCGCTTGCCTCATGTTGTGAAGGGCATAGGCCATAGCATAGACAGCATTCACCACAAACATGATCTTGGACTCCTGCTCGAATTTGCCATCCCGGAGAGAATGTTTCCCACAGTTAATATCATGCAGGCTGCACTGAAAGCGATTTTCCCAGAACTCTCTGAACCAGGGGTTTCGTGTGTTGTTATAAGGATTGAGGTTTGTGAAGTATGTTGCGAAATCAGGAATTGGATAGGATGCAAGCTCAATAGTAAAAGCTCCATCGGCTACATTCTCGCTCCCTCTCACCACACTCTCCTGCGCTCCCCAACCGTCGCTGGCCACCCAGATGAAGGAGACGTTCATGCGTTTCGCCGCAACCAGGAGCTCCCTTGCGTCTTCGCTTCTGGTGAAGAGGATTACTACTTTAGCGTTGGATTTCTGCAACAGTGATCTGATTACTCCATCGTAACTGTAGCGGTCCATGGAGCGACTGACCTTGGCGGACGTAGCGATGCAGATTTGCAAGGCCCGGGCCTCTTGCTGAAAGGCGTCGATGCCCGTCTCGCCGTAATCGCCCTCTGAGGCAACGGTGGAGACGTAAGTCCAGTTGAAATAACGCAAGATCTCAGCCATGGCTTTGGCTTGGTAGAAGTCAGGGGGTACAGTCCGGGCAAAGTAATCATAACGGGATTTGTCGCTCAGTTTCGCACTGGTGGAGGCATAACTGATCTGAGGAATCTGGAAAAGACGCAGGAGATTGGCCACCTGCAAAAGGACAAATGAAAAACTGTGATGAAAAACTACTGAAGTGTGTAAATGTTCACACTATTTCACTGTGATTCACGGGTGTTGGCTGTCAGTACAATTCTCATAAACTGTGTGATCAAATTTATGTGTATTTTAGACCCTAGAACCCCTGGGTGCCTTCTTTTTCAGCACAGTACCCAAATATATTAATATTCATTCTTATACTTCCTTTTCCGCAAGGGATGAATACAAATTCAAAATTATTTGATGAATACAAAGTTAAAACTAACAGCATTTATTCAAAATAGAAATCTTAACAATATAAGTCTTTAATATCACTTTTTATCAATTTAACACATCCTTGCTGAAATATTAATTTCTTTCAAAGAAAGAAAGAAAGAAAAATGTACTGACCCCAAACATTGAATGGTAGTGTATATTGTTACAAAAGATTTCTATTTTTATGCTGTTCTTTTTAACGTTTTATTCATTAAAGAATCCTGAAAAAAGTATCACAGGTACAAAAAAATATATTAAGCATCACAACTGTTTCCAACGCTGATAATAAATCAGCATATTAGAATGATTTCTGAAAGATCACGTGACACTGAAGACTGTAGTAATGATGCTGAAAATTCAGCTTCGCATCATGGAAATAAATTATAATTTCAAGTATATTAAAATAGAAAACCATAATTTTAAATTGCAATAATATTTCACAATATAACTCTTTTTTTCTGTATTTTTGATCAAATAAATGTATGTAAGAATCCCTAACCTTATGAAGCCATTTTTATCTTTCGGTGTTGTCATAGTTAAGGCATTCTGCAGCAATGCATAGGACAGAATAATTGATCTATGATCATCTGCTATCATTTACAGAAAAAAGCTGAAAAGTGCCCACAAAAAAGCTGTAGTTACAGTAGGTCTGGCACATAGGTTTAAGCATGAGAATGCAATTCCTCTGATAAGACAAATTAGGACAGTTATCACTGGACGCTTAGCATACTGCAGCGATTAGTCCCACCCTTCTCACTTGTCTCATCTTTGAGAACCCTAATGGCAACACTTTGCATTTCCATTTTCACAAATAAAAGCAGTCCCAAGGAAATGACCTCAGGAAACTTGGGTGCAGCACTGTCAGCGGCAATTCATGAAACTATAATTCTCCATTCTTGCAGTTAGTAAACTTATAATGGTGGTTTATTTGTAAAATACACATATACTAAAACTGTAGCTCTATGAGAAAGTTCATTCTAGTAGCTAGGTGTTGAAGGATGCTTAAGCACTAGATCTACTATATGATATTGCACAGTGAGTCACGTCACGCAGTAAACCTGTGACACTTCTGCCAGCCGTATGTGAGAGTGTTTCAGGTTTGATCATGTGATATGCAATGGAATCCGACTGCAATGTGCCTCAGGCAGATACTCAGAAGCCTAAGGGAAAGTCAGCATGAAGACACCAGCAGCAGAAAAGAAAGCTTCCAGGATTTCTTTGTACTGCATATCAACATTGCATAACATGTGATTGTCATCTGACTTACAGCTTAAACATCACCTAAACCTCCAAAACCAGAACACAAAACAGTGAATATGCATGTGAATTCAAGTCTTATACAGAAAAGTCCTTATAAAAAGAAAAATACACTGAGAGTCTGTTCTGCATGTTTATTTTAATGCAGCCCTATTAGTAAAACTAAACCATAAATGTATTCCTTTTTGCGCAAATCATTTAAAAAATATATAAAAAAAAGAAAACCTTCTTAGAGAAAGCAATGATAATTCAACTCTAACAAATCTCCTAATAAGTGTCATTATATTTAGAATAACAAAGTATGTGTGCAAAGTGCATGATAAAATAAAGATCAGGCAAATAAAGAGATTACCAGCCAATGTTTTGTAAGCGAAAACGGAATAAAGCCAGAAGATATTAAACACCAAGGCCACGACCCGCTCTTCTAAATCCTCCAGACTCAAGCTTTCTTCTTCAAACAAAAGCAACAAATTATTAATGTACCTTCCTTACCTCATTTACTTTCACTTAAACAGCCATTTAGAAATACCATGGTACCTGTCTGTTATGATGGTAGTAGAATTTCTATTGCACACTGCCCTACTTACTGTAAGTGCTGTACCTCAAAAATGCATACAAGAGCAATTTTCATGTTATTCTGTGGTTACTAATGCATGACGTCAATATTAATGTCACTTTTGACTGTGTGTCACAGATGGGGCAAACATTGCTAATACTATCTACTAACAAGCTTGTGCTGGTCATTATTGTAAAATAAGCCACAAGTCAAGTTACTTTTATTTCTATAGCACGTTATACAATACATATTGTATTTTAAGATGCTTCATAGTAATAAACAGGAAAACAGCAGAAGAAGACAATTCAGATTCTGAGGTAAAGCAGCTTTAAAAAGACAATACTGTCAGTATTAGCTCAAGTTTGTTCAGTATTGGTTCAGTTCAATTTGCAATTATATTATATTATATTATATTATTATAATAATATAGCTGCAAGCAGCGAATAATGGGGTTCAAGCACTTAAGCATATAAGCTTTTATTTAGGTTTAATAGGATTTTGGGTAAATTTGGACAGGCCCCTTTTCTAACCGAACCTGTTATAGCTTCTCAAAGGGTAAATTTCAACTTTTTTTTTGGATGATTATTGGCCTAGAGAGTCCAGAGAATTGTTGTGCTGTGTTTTTTTCCAGATAAAGCGCAAAACCTAAGACTAGTTTGCAAAAGTATGTATATATATATATATATATATATATATATATATATTTTTTTTTTTTTTTTTTTTTTTTACATCTCAATTATTTAACAAACGATTCGATTGACAGTGGTTCTAGAGGCAAAGTTGTCCGGAATGAGGGGTTCTATTGTATAATTGGATTATCATGCATATTGTAACGTACAATCGTTTACGCTTTTAAAAATGCGACAGTGCCCATTTCTCTCAGACTTTTGGGGCTGTGAGTCGTTAACGGCCTCAGTTAACCTTGTCTAACAGGTGTTCAAAGTTCATTGGCCAGTGGCGGACGTGCTTTTTGAGAAACACAAATGTCCTCATAGACACTTGTGGCAGTTTGGACCAAGACCATGCACACCAATTTTTATGTTGATAGGACAAATGGTTGCACAGTTTTAGGCATTTTTTAGGAGGGGGGGGGTTGATACGTTATTATTCAGACAAGACAGTGGAGAGATCACAGAAAAGTATTAGGTAGAGAGAGAGGAGCGGTATCGACATAGGACCTTGAGACGGGAATTGAACTTGGATCACCGTGAGTGCAGTTGCACTGTATATGCCTGTATATGCACTGTAATGACTGTTATAGCCATTTTTATGTATTTTTTTTCCCTCTTATAGCACCACCACGTGGCCAAGATCCATGATTTTTTTTTCCTGTGACCTCAGATTGAGCGTTCATAAGTGTTCTGAGTTTGGCGGAGATATCTCATTCCGTTCAGGAGTTATAGGCATTTTACTAAAAGTGGCCCTGCCCCTTTCGAACGCTTTGGCGCCCGTTTGGGACGGTGAGTCGAAAGTGAAACTTTTTTTTGATAATTATTGATATTCACTCTACAGAGAATCATTCTGTACTGGTTTGGTTCCCATCGGATTTCAAAAAATGCGAAATACCCAAAAATGTCAAGATCAAATCAGAGGCATTTCAACAACATAAGACACCTCAGCCCATGACTGACAGTTTAGGAGTTATGAGCGATTTTGTACTTTTGATCACTGTAGTGCCCCCATTAGGCCAATTTGGGTGAGCCTTGGTCACGTTGTAGGTGGTGTGAGTACTACCATCTGTCTTTACGACTTACGATTTGGTCTGCACAATCAGTTTTACATGGAGATTGCTGATCTGTGACGATTCTAACAATTACAATAGGGTTTCAGCACTATGCACTTGAACCCCTAAATATTGATAGTTAAAGAGACAGTTCACCCAAAAATTATAATTCATGCAAGTTTGGAACAACATGAGGGTGGTATGAGATGAATTTTAATTGTTGGGTGAACTATCCCTTTAAGTCTTCTGAGGTAATTTTTTGAGAGATTAAATTGCCACATACTGCAATTGACCAATCATAATAAAATATTCTGTGTAATAAAACCGGATAAAAATTATTAACTTAGATCAGATGCACTTTTAACATTAGATAGAATTATTAACATTAAACCTAATTATTAACAACATATCTACTAATTATTAACATTAGATCAGATACAGTTTAATAATAACAGGTAACAGTAGAATTATGAAATGTTAGATATTTTAGATACAGCCTCTAGCATAAAACTCTTTTTCTCCATCTCTGTTATGCACAGACTCATCTCATATATAGAAATTTCCAGCGGCGTTTTTACAGTTCTCAGAGAGACGCAATATGAAAAGTTCAGCATACATTTTTCATATCTGTTGCTATAGAAACAAGTTGGGTTGAAAATAAGAAGGTGCCTTTGAGAAGCAGAGGTTAATGTTGTTACTTTGTTTCCCCAGAGTTTCCCCACCACAGCCCTTCTGACGATTCAATGTCATATAACATTAGCTTAAACAAAAACCCTCCTTTTGTGACAAGTCCAGACCATCTGTGTTTAAACATATTAGAAGACAGCTGCCAGATTTACTTTTTCTTCATGTCCTCTAGATTCAAAAACGCTTACTTTGATGCCAAACTGCAGGATCTGAGAAAGAAACAAGCAAGGTGAAATCAACAACATATTCATTTAATATTGAATTTGAATGGATAAAATGAAGCAATATAAAGTGTATCTAAGTAAGATTTCATGGGTGTTTCAGAAATATAACTGGAGACTATCAGTAATTATCTAAATTATAGTCTATGCTCTAATCACCACTTAATTATAGTCCATTTTCTAATTTGCTCTTAAATTAGATTTAATAGCAGTCTTGTATTCATTAGCCAGCTTTGTACTACAGTAGCCTCACATTCACTGCCATCAGTCTAAAGTGCATGCAGGTGCTCATGGATATTTATTGATTACGGTTCAGGATTTTTAATGCGAACGTCGCTTCTGTCTGATGACATTTCTTCTGCATTACAGCAGAAAGCTGCCAATCACAATCGGATGAAAGATTATTTTCACCAATCAAGTGTTTTAGCATACAGCTTGATAAATGGCACCATTGTGAATCATTCATGTGCGCAGCACAAATTATGTGGGATTGTATATTAAGGGTATATTAAGGGTAACCTTAAGTATGATCAAAAGTAGCAATATTGCTTGTGTTAGCAAGTACAGTTAATGAATGAATCAGATGAAATATTAAAAAACAGATGGCAGTGCCCAGATCATCGAAGGTTTCAAAATTCAAATTGGTCACAGTTACAGTAGCAGCATAATGTTCTCAACAGGAATTTCAATCATATTTTGAGGAGCATTTCAATCCAATTGATTAGCGTTGATTAGCCGTGGGTCGCTTTTCTATTATACCAAATGGCTTTGTGTGACTTAAACACATTAGATATGGAGCTAATGCCCTTTTTCATAATGTCATGATGCTGAGAGTCTGCCTTCAAGACACAGCCTAGGATTTAATTAAGAAAATCACCAGCCACATGGATTTGCAGACGGAAGAGTTGGCTGTTAAGTGGATTAATTATTCTAGAGGAAAGGATGGCTCTTGAATAGCGGGATTTGTGTTCGGCGAAAGAAGTGGACCTGCTGTATGTGTCCTATTTAACATATTCAATAATTCCTGTTATGCAATACATTTTCATACCAATGGCTGCTAAAAATTCAGCTTAGCCAACACAGAAATAACTTTTTAAACAGTTTTAAAGGGGTCATCGGATGCCCATTTTCCAGAAGTTGATATGATTCTTTAGGGTCTTAATAAAAAGTCTATAATCAAATTCTCAATGGTATTGTAAAACAACACCCTTTTTACCTCGTCAAAATGAGCTCTGCAAAAATCAACGCATTCTGAAGGATTGTTCCTTTAAATGCAAATGAGCTCTGCTTGCTCCGCCCCTCTCTTCTCTCTGTGGAGTGACGAGCTGTGCTTGGAGATATTGTTTACTTTAGCCACATTTAGAGTGTTTACCCACGAAACTCGCTAACTAGCACGTTATTAGGAAAAGGTGATTGCAGAGATTTATAAAAAAAACCCTTATACTCACTTCTGCTGTAGGTGAAGCTGGATCACGAATGATTTGCGTGAACATAGACGGATATATGTAGATCAGGAGGCGCATTCCCTTCACAAACAAACGTGATCCAGTGCATCTTCAGCGGCTCAGATGTCAGGAGTAAATGACGACCACTATGTTCATTATTACATCCAGCAACACAACACCTCAATTGCTCAATCAGAGATATTCTTGTCTAAATTAGATCCCTGCTCTGGCATCGAAACAATGGAGGTTGGACTGTTACAGCTGATTTAAGGCGGGTCTGAGGTAAGACGCTCATGTCAATCAACTATCGTGGGGGCGCCCTCTGTCGTTGTGACGCCACACCGACAGACATCTGAGAATGGCTCAATTTGAAAAAGGGGATATTATTTTTAGAGATTAATTAAAAACCAGTGCATGGATTTTTATCATTATAGGGTAGATATGTACATACACTGCCAACACACATTAATGTTCAAACAACAAGTAAAAGTGAACTTTGCATTCGATGACCCCTTTAAAGATATTCTAATAGAAAACAGGCACTGCATAGGAATATTGCATTTACTGATGAGCATGTTAAAACTTTTACATAAAGACATGTTTGCAGTCTGACACTGCACTCATGTCTTATTCATTTACATAGCTGCGTAACACTGGCCTGCTGTCAGCCACTCTATCAATACACCCTCTGCACTGCCTTCATATTGACATCTTAGAGGAGAAATGATCCAGAGGCAAAAAAGAAAGAAAAATGGAGAATATAGACTGATAGAGAGATAAAGGGAGAGAGAGAGATTACGTTGTAGTAACCTTGTTTGTAAGGCTCGGGGACCTTCTGCTCACACTAGATCCAAGCTGAGCTGGAGATAACGCAGAATATTGCACTATTTCTTTGGTCCAATGACTCACAGTCTCTTTACTGAAATCTGTGATTTTGGCTTCCTCTATAATGCAAGAAACTGAAACATCACAGCACAGAGAGACTCTCACCAAGGGCAAAGCATGCAGCACTGCATTATATCTAGAAGGTTTTCAAATAATGAGAGGTAGAGCAAGAAGAGAAAACCGACATTTTTCCATTGCTGTCCTATACCCGTCTGTTTACAGTTTAAGAATTAACTGATCTGACTACTCATTAATGCATAGATTCATCTACTCTCCCACTCATTTCTCACTCACTGATGCTCTTTTGACTCACATGATGTCACACGTTGAGCTTGTGCTATCACACATTCCAGTCCATATTTCATATCACACACAGCACTGGCTCCACTGAGCAATTTGTTCCCAAGCACAGGAAGTGTTACTATGAAATATGTATAAACATCAAGGGAAAAAAACGAAACACACTTCTGCAGAATTTACGCAGTATGAAGATAAAAATGGACGTGTAGAATGTACTCCTTAGGACTGTCAAAGTTACTGTTAAAAGGGATATCGGATGCCCATTTTCCAGAAGTTCTTTAGGGTCTTCATGAAATGTCTGCAAAATACTTTGGTTAAAATTCCTCAGTGGCCACAAAAAACAACACCCTTTTTACTTTGTCAAAAACAGCACTGCTCACAGCAAGCTGTTTCAGTGCATGTCTCTTTAAATGATAATGAGCTACTGCTCAAAAACAAAACTAATCCACTGCGTCCTCAGTTGCTCTCATGTCTGGAGAAAATGAAGGCTCTTATGTTCACTTTTACATCTAATTACAATAAAGCATTCAGAATTATAGAAATTAATACTTTTATTTAGTAAGGATGCTTTAAATTGATTAAAAGTGATGATAATGACATTTATTATGTTACAAAGATTTCTATTTCAGATAAATGTTGTTCTTCTGAACGTTCTATTCATCAAAGAAACCTGAAAAATTCTACTCAGCTGTTTTCAACATAATAATAATAATAATAATAATAATAATAATAAATGTTATTGAGCAGCAAATCAGAATATTAGAATGATTTCTGAAAGATCATGTGACTGGAGTAATGATGCTAAAAATTCCACAAATTTCACCATCACATTAAAATATATTCAAATAGAAAACAGTTATTTTAAATAGTAAACATATTTCAAAATTTTACTGTTTTTGCTGTACTTTGGATCAATGAATGTATGCTTGGTGAGCAGAAAAGATTTCTTTAGAAAAAAAAAAAGAAACTTAAAAAATCTTACTGTTCAAAAACTTTTGACTGGTGGTGTATGTTTTAAAAGTTGCATTTAAAATCCACTTCACAAATCTGGGTGGGTATGTGGCACCTCAATTTATATGGGCATGATTCTTCTGCTTTCATAAAGATGTCATGACTTTTTCAACATGAAAAACCCATCTGTTTGTCCCTAGAGACTATCTCATCCTACTTTTGAAAACACACCACAAAGACACGCACACTCAAACACAACCCAAAACTGCAGTCAAGCCTAATAAATAAAACCTCATAACGTGCTGAAAAATACACCTTTTTATACATGCAGAGATGCGTGAGAGGAATGCCGTATGAGGATTATGATAAATGCAGTGATAATGATGACCAAAATAATATTTATGATAATGCTGCTGTCATCAGTGATAATGATGATAAAGAATGACAGCGTCGGTGCAGACGCTGAGAATATTAGTGACACGGAGAATGTTATGAATGATGAGCTAACGCTGCAGTGACATCTCTTGAGCAGCTTTGTTTGCCTCTACATCAGAGGAGGTGGATTCCACATTCGGGATTTTGAAGAGTTCCGTTGCCAGGCAACAGCCGTGAATGTGTTTGGTCAGGTGGAAGTGTGACCCGGTTAGAGAGGAGAGGATCTCTCTAATCTAACTCTGATCCTTCACCCCAGCCTGACAGAGGACTCTCTTGCTCAGGCTCGCTCTCTTCCTGACAGGGGCCTTTACTTTCATGTGCCCTTTAGGTGGCATCAAAGTCGCTAGCTACCATCCTAGCGCTCACTCTCACAATCTCAACAGTCCTTCAGGACATGTATAACAGATTAATTATTGTAGTAGTCTAAATGTGAATATTTAATGCAGCTTTAGTGTGTGGAATAAGCTAACTAGGTTAAAATTGCATTCTGATTTGAGGTTCACAGCAAGCTACACATCAAGTGTAGCGTACACACACAAATACACACAAAAAATGTAATTAATCTACAGTACTTTCCAAAAGTTTCGGGTTAGTAAGATTTTCTAAGAAGTCTCATATGTTCACCATGGCTGCATTTATTTGATTAAAACTACAGTAAAAATGTAATATTGTGAATTACTACAGCTACATATATTTTCTATTTTAATATATTTTGAAATGTAACTTATCCAGAAATCATTCAAATATTCTGTTTTGCTCTTTAAGAAACAGTTGTGCTGCTTAATAGTTTTTGTGAAAAGAGTGACATATACATTTTTGATGATTCTTTGATTAAAGGAGAAGTTCACTTCCAGAACAAAAATTTACAGATAATTTACTCATCCCCTTGTCATCCAAGATGTTCATATCTTTCTTTGTTTCAGGATTTCACTCCATATAGCAGACTATATACTATATTCTATGGTGCCCCTGAGTTTGAACTTCCAAAATGTAGTTTAAATGCAGCTTCAAAAGGCTCTAAACCCCAACTGAGGAAGAAGGGTCTTATCTAACATAAGGATCAGTTATTTTCTAAAAAAAAAAAGAAAGAGACAATTTATAGACTTTTTAACTTTAAATCCTCGTCTTGTCTATCTTTGCATGAACTCCGTGTATTCCGATTCAAGACAGTTAGGGATTGCCAAAAAACTC
Organism: Cirrhinus mrigala; assembly: GCA_036247105.1. NCBI lineage: Eukaryota > Metazoa > Chordata > Actinopteri > Cypriniformes > Cyprinidae > Cirrhinus > Cirrhinus mrigala. Next base: position 26,361,956 of record CM070012.1, read on the forward strand.
CCATCTTTTTTTCTTCTCCAACTTCAAAATTGTCCTACATTGCTGCAGAAGTACCGACCCAGTGTTCACAAAGTGAATGTGCAAAGAAGATCAAACGCCCTATACAAAAAAGATAAAAAAGAAAATAAGATAGGAGTTTTTCGACCTACCCTAACTGTCATGAACCAGAATACACAGAGTTCACAAAGAGCTAGACAAGACAAGCATTTTAGGTTAAAAAGTATAAATTGTCTTTTTTTTTTTTAAGAAAATAACCAATCGTTTCCCTAGATATGGCTCTTCTTCTTTGGCTAGGGTCGTTTAGAGCCCTTTGAAGCTGCATTTAAATTGCATTGTGGAAGTTCAAACTCGGGGGCACCATAGAAGTCCACTATATGGAGAGAAATCCTGAAATGTTTTCCTCAAAAAACATAAATTCTTTACGACTGAAGAAAGAAGGCAATGAACATATGGATGACAAGAGGGTGAGTAAATTATGTGTAAACTTTTGTTCTGAAAGTGAACTTTTCCTTTGATAGAAACGTCATAGGAACAGTATTTATTTTAAATATATATATATATTGCGGTCTGTATTGTCACCTTTAATCAGTTTCATTCTTTTAACTATAAATCCTTACTGACTTCAAACTTTTGAATCATAGTGTATATAAGGTTTCTAAACTAAATAAAACATTAACTTGTTAAATGCACATTAAAATGTGCGACTGAGCGAGTGTGATTACCTGCATCTGATACAGCATTCATTCTTCAGCTCAATCTCATACTAACAATAAAACACTAGTTTAAATGTCCCCTGAGGACTTTGTGTTATTATCCTTTCATCTGTTAAGAGTGATTTCCGATGACAGCTTACTGCATCTTATTGTTGAAAGTAAAAAAAACTTCCTTGTTTACAATTCTGTTCCAGTCTTTTTCAATATAAAAGTCTTTACTGCTGACTCACTCATAAAAACAGTCTCTTGTCGCCATCTATTGGCAAAATAATGAAACTAATCACCATCACAAACATGGGGTCCATGAGCGCTGAACAGCCATTGACGCTCTGGAGCTCACATCTCCGAAAACGTCGAAGAAAATTTTCAAAAAGACATTACCTTTATTAATAAACAGCAAATCTGAAGTCTAAATAAGTACATTCTCACCTAAAAATACTCTTCAAACCACATTCCGTGACACAAAACAGTATTATTTATAAAATTATAGTGGATTTGGTCATCCACCATGACACTCGCAGTGAGAAATACTGCAAACGGAGTGATACAAACGGTGAAATGGTTGGAAATACGATATCACTAGAATATCGCACTCTTCTCAGCCAGTCAGATTCGAGGACCAGAAAGAACTGTTGTGTGTGTGTTTGTGTGTGTGTGTGTATATATATATATATATATAAATATATATAGATACAGACACACACACACACACACACACACACTGTAAGTTCATCAAACCACTTGACGGGTCTTTATAAAACTGAATGGTGTTATTTTACTAGACAGATGCCGAGTGTTGATGAAGCATTTAAAGAGATAAACTGCTGCTCATTATGGCACCAATAAACAGTCTCAGTCATGCAGACAGAGGTAATGGTATGTTTCTAACAGCCAGAGAGGGTCCTTATAACTCTTGCTAAGAATGGCAAGCACAGTCAATTGACTTTCATCTTTCCATGCCCATCCATACTTCTAAAATGCTCAATTACCCAACTCATTTTTATCTTTATCATGTTGGTTTAAAATAATCTACATTAGACTTTTATATTTTCACAGATTTCCTTACTGCAGAACTGCTTTGTTTATTTATTTGTTGTCAGTCTGTTAGGATACTGCTTCATTATCAGCCACACAAAGCCAAGAACTCCATTGGACCGAATAAAGCTGTAGTTGTCAGTATGAATTAATCACTAGCTATTCCTGAGGCTAAATGTTCCTTGATATGATTACAGAATGCCGGCAATCAAGAATTAACATGGAGCTCTGAGCATTTTTCCTAGAGAAGAAGTCAATTTATAGGATTAACATTCAGTGCTTTGCATGAGCGTTGAAAATTGTTAAGAATTCAGTTTAGTTCAAGGTCCTCTTGAATGTCGTTTCTTGTTTGGATTTAAAAAAGAAAAAAAAAGCAGTATAAATATTATGCCTGCAAGTGCACTGCAATAATCATAAGCATACTTTAGACCAGGAAATGAAACAAGATAAGACGCCAATTATGAAGCTTCTACACCTGCATCTCTGCATAAAGCTGTGAGTCACTCAAGTGTGGTGAATCATCATGAAACTCATACTCCGACTCCTCAAGTAAATGAAGCTCACAGCTCACAGTTCACATGCAGAGACCCACATACAGCAGCAGCTTCATTAGGAAGGCCAAAGAAGACACAAGTAGGAGTTTTCCAGGTAAACTACAGGAAGCTTTCTGTCCTGCAGTATCAATGCTTAGCACGAAAAGAGTAGCTAAAACAGAGGAAGGAGGTGAGATTAACTGAATATATCACCAGAGGTGTTTTGTCCAACCAGCAGGATATGTCTAGCAGAACTAAGGCCAGAAAATTAATTAAGGATTCCAATAACAGGCTGCTGTCAGGGAAATGCTACCACAGCCTTGAGGCCATTACAAAGAGATTCAGGAAAACTACTCTGCCTGGCTAGCATGGTGGTTGCTATGCAGTTCGTGTTTATTCAGTGTTTTTTTTTTTTTTTTTTTAAGCTGCATATTAAATGTTGCTTGATCTGTGCTTATTGCTCTACTAATTCAGATGACTTTGTCACTAGAGTAAGCAATATTATAAAGAGATGGTTGCTAAATATCTGCACACAGGCCCAATATCAAAAGTCTGTATTTGATATTCTAAGAGACTTTTCTGTCATCTGCCACGCAAAAACCACGAGTCTGATTTTTTAGAAAAGTAAAAGTAGAACCTTTTTTTTTATAGCTAATTCTGTAGAGTTTAAATCAGTAATTTTTTCTCAGAATTGCATGACAAAAACTTTTCTCTCAAAATTGCAAGTTTATATCTCACAATTCTGACCTTAATACACACAGCTGAGAGTTATTAAGTCAGCATTGTAAGATAAAAACTCGCAATTCTGAGAACATATCAGTCTTTTTTCCCCTCAGAATTGGACTTAACTTGCAATTGCAAGTTTATTTCTCACAGTTGCGAGAAAAAAAATGTCTGAATTGTGAGTTTTTAATTGTGAGTTATTGTTAGTCAATTGTGAGTTTATATCACACAATTTTGAGAAAAAAAAAAACAGAATTGCAAGTTTAGATCACACAATATATCACACAATTCTGACTTTACAACTTTATATCACAATTCTGTGAAAAAAGTCTGAATTGTGAGTTTGTATCATGCAATTCTGTGAAAAAAAGTCTGAATTGTGAGTTTGTATCACGCAATTCAGAGAAAAAAGTAAAATTGTGAGATAAAAAGTATCAATAACCTTTTCTGAGAGAACATATCAGTCTTTTTTCTCCTCAAAATTTGACTATATATCTAACAATTCTGAGAAAATAAAGTCTGAATTGTACATTTTTGTACCATGTAAAGACAGAATTGTGAGATAAAAAGTGGGGGAATGGTCTGTATTAAAGCAATAGTTCACCCAAAAATAAAAATGTGTTAAAAAAATAAATAAATAAATTATTCACCCTAAGGCCTTCAAAGATTCTTTGTAAGAAACAAATCAACAAATTAAGGCATTTTAATTTCAAACCTTAAATTCATAATGATGCTGCTTCCAGTAAAAAATTTCCCCTGTTGTCCTCTCACACCAAAATTCACTGACATACAGTATTTGTTTATAACTGTTTTGGAGACTTCTTTTTCACTGGAGGGAGCAATAAGGATAGAGGACCCGTTTGAAGTTAAACACATCTTGATAGAGATGGACTTGATAGATCAAGATGGATTTGTTTCTTACAAGGCATTCATTAATGGACTGAGGTTGTGTGGATTACTTCACTTTTATTATCGTAATGTTTTTATCAGCTGTTTGGACGCTCATTCTGACGGCACCCATTCACTGCAAAGGATCTATTGCATGGTTAGCAAATGATATAATGCTTAATTTCTCTAATTCTGTTCAGATGAAGAAACAAACTCATCTACATCTTGGATGACCTGAGGGTAAGTACATTTTCATTCCTGGGTGAATTATTCCTTTAAAATTAACCTTTAGAAAGAACATTGCATGCAAACAATTAATAATTCAGTACAAAGTTTGATGAAGGATGCATAAAAAAAGAAAGCACAATTAACAAAACAGACTTTTTTTTAAAAAAAACTAAAGCTCTTTTACAATGACGCAGAGCATGGTACCGCACAAGACATGAAGGAAATTCAGGAACAGGGGATAAGTGGGGCATGAAATATTATAAAATATTCACATTAATGAATTGAATGCATGTTTATGTAAGGATTTTTCAATGTGCCTTAATTATCAGGAATTACTGTATATTTTTAGCATCAGATGTTTCAGTTAAATGCTACACCAAGTCTTGCAAATTCTGTGTAGAAATGTAATTTCTGCAGTGATACCTGTGCAACAACATATTATGTTGTAAACCAGTCGACATCCCTTAGGCTTTGATGTACTGTCAAGCAGATGATATATGTTTCAGATTTAGGGGGTTGGGTCTGTGCTTTGGAGCAGACACTTTAGAACAGCACCTCCATAAATAGCTGCCAGGCAAGGACATGCACTTTTTATGAGAAAGGCCCCAAATACCGACCTCAACCAAAATTACATCTCGTTCATCAGACTCCCTCTCTCTCTCTCTCTCTCCCTCTCTCTCTCTCTCTCTCTCGCTCGCTCTCTCTCATGCCCTAAAAGCTTCTTTAGCTTTGCGTCTGTGCTGTCAAAGCCCGCCATTCTTATCGCTCCACAGGAGAGAATGCCAATAAAGGAGAGTGGAGTCTTAACACGAGAACCTCTAAAAGCCTGAAGCAACCTCCTGCCTGTTTCAGTCGACTCCACGCAGCTACCAGTGAGTTCACACTGCTGTCAAGCAACTCTCACCTTTACAAGCCTGCTCTCATTTCACTGCCATACTTCTCTGAACAAAATGTATAGCTTAAAAATTTATGGATGGATACAAAGTTATCAGCTCACAGTGTGACATGAGAAAGCATTCAAGAGCATGTCATGAATGCAGAGTGTATAATGGATTTTTATTCACTCTACAGTAAAATACCAGTGTTATTTCTAAAGGCAAAAAGCTCACAAAGAATGAGCTAAATGAGGGGGTATTGAATAAAAGGCAAGTAAATGGTTTATCTGGGTTTCAAATTCAGAATTGAGTCATTATATCCTTGTCCTTAAAATGAAATTGACAAAATATAATTAAATATATATAAACAAATACAAATTTCAACACTAAAATTAAAACTTCCTGAAGTTTGGGGTGTTTTTTTTTTTTTTTTTTTTTTTGAACGATGTCTCTTATACAGTCAAAAAAAAATAGCTTGTTCAGTGAACTTAAATTAAAGTAAACCTTTCCACGCAATTAGTTCAGGTTCATACAAAAAGATTAAAACAAGTTCAATCAAACAAATAATGTTTAGCTGGTTCAACAATTTGTTTAACTTCTTGTATGGATCTGAACTAATCGCATGGAAAAGTTTTCTTCAATTTAATTAAGTTCACTGAACAAGCTAATTTTTTAAATATTAAACAAAATGCTCAGTAAGGCTGAATTTCTTAAATTAAAATAGAGTAAAAACAGTAATATTATGAAATATTATTTTAATTTAACCCTTTAACTGCCACCATCCACTCTGTTTACTTCACCATTTTACAAATAAATCCTAATCTAATCATGACAAACTATATATCGCTGACAAGGCTGCAAAGACTCCTAAATAGATATTTTACCACTCTTTTGTGTTACAAATTATGTAGGAAAAGTAATAGATTAATTTATGACAAGAGTGCAACTTAAAAAATCTACATCACAACAGGAGTTCTGACCTTTGAAACAAAAAGACTTTCATTGTTGCCTTTTTACCTATCACGAAATAGAAATCTTAAGAAATTATATATCACCTGAAAACATAAAATCTCAAAATTCATCCTTTGAAAACCATTTTAAAATCAGACATTGCATTACCATGGAAATTGTACATCAGAATCATATTACAAAATGTTTTCATTCATGAATTATAAAAATTTAACTCTGGATAGTGCATTTTCATGTCTATGTTCAAGATAGGGAGTGACAGTTAAAGGGTTAAATAACTGTTTTCTATTTTAATATAGATTTTAAAATGTAAATTACAAAGCTGAATTTTCAGAAGCTCATCATTCTAGTCTTCAGAGTCACATGATCAGAAATCACTCTAATATGCTGATTTGTTGTGCCAAAACATACATTAAAATAAAATAAAATAAAAAAATAAAACAAAATAAAATACATTTCACTGACTACAAACCTTTGAAATGGTGGTGTATTTTGTAGCATTACAAACATTATTCAATGTATGGTTAAAAATTATTATTTTATTATTTTATAAATTATTATATTAAAATGATTATTTTTTTTTAATTGTAATTTTTATTTAATTATTATTTTTTATTTCATTTATGTTATATATTTTATCTATTTATTTTAGAAATTATTTTATTTTACATACTTACATTTACATTTCAAATACAGTTCATAGTGTTTTCTACTTTCTGTTTTCTACCCAATGCCATGTGTCACTGAAATTAAACTTGGAGCAATGCTCAGCATGCCAAGTTTAAAAAAATGCACACATTTGCCTTATACAATGATATTGTATGGCTTAAAATATGACAGAAATTTCATTTTGGAGGGAAATACTTCTATAAAGGAAATGATGGTTCTAAGTGGCGGAAAATGGCACAGGAACAGGGAATCCCCAGTGACATGCTTTTAGAAGACAGCTGCTAAATGAGTCTCACTCACACTAACCCTCCACAAAAGGGCTCTCTCTACTGCCCAAAGTGTCCCTTTATAGCATGTGGAAAGAAACTGTGAATGTATGCATGTGTGTACATATGCATAAAACACTCCAACAGATGCCTGACATGAATAAAACGGGAAGATAAGCAAGTTAAAAACAATGAATAGGGAGGAATGGAGACACAGTTAGAGCGAAAAGATTTCTGTACAGCGATGAAATAAAATTTCATACCCTCAATTTTCTCTCTTCCTCCATATCTGTTTTTTTCTGCATTATTAATGCATTCCGTGTCCCTGTGCGGGCACTGCAGTAATTATGCTCGTGAAACCTTAAGAATGAACAAATTTTTCTATCTCCATCTCTATCGCAGCGAATGACTCATATACTCCAACCGCAGCGTGTATCTGACTGCCAGTGATTTTAATGTGTTATTTAAAAGCCTCCATTCGTCAGCCAACACTGTTCTGTTGGGGGGATAAATAATTAACTTGTTATTTCAATTCACTAAGGCTTAAACTGTCAAATGTACTATTGGTATTTGCAGTAGGTCTTAACAAGCACCTAATTACCTGTCACGCCAAAAGCAACAACTCAAGAATTTTACAGTAATAAGGCAAGAAATACCTTTCTCTCTCGTTCCCTTTTTTTTCTTCCAAAATAAATAAAAATAAAATTAAAACTGAAATAAAATATAATTTCACTGGTGAGATGAGAGCATTCTGACAGAGCGTTTGGTGGATAGGAATCTGTAAGACACACATTAAGAACACAAACTGTACATTTCCAGAAGAGTTGAAATTTTTAAAAGCACAGCTGCCTTCTGGTCTGATTTTTCCATGATACAGTGGATAAAACTTTTTTAGTGATGGAACTTTCATAATGTTGGAATGTTGATCAAGTCAATTTATTATGCATATTACACATTTTCTTCTAATTATTCTCTCACACACACTCTCTCTCTCTCTCTCTCTCTAGTATACTTAGATCTTCAGAGAGCAGATCTGTGGAAAGTGTAATCAAGCTGTCACTGTCTTGATTCCTTAAAGCTAGCATCTGCAGCCCGTCTGCTCCTGACATCCCAGAGAATGTCAAGAAACGCCACATGGTCGGCTGCAAATTGGATGGCTTGAGCATATGGGTGACAGGTAGCCAGACAACATTTTTTTCTCATTAAGAGACTGCTAATTTGTCTTACTAAATGCTGCAGTATGAACCCACAGAAGTGAGATTTTAAAAGTGAAAGATATCAAGTTATGTTCACACTCAAAAAAATAAATAAATAAATAAATAAGAAAAAATAATAAATAAATTAATTAAATTAAATAAAAAAAAAAAATTATATATATGTATATATATATATATATATATATATATATATACACACACACACACACACAGTAAAAATCCCCGGAGTAAAATTAACTCTATTCAGAGAACATTTAGTCCCTCTCTAAATAGAGTTAAATTAACACTGAAGCAGAGTTAAAGGTAATGAGATAATTAAGTGATTGATTAAATGATGATTAAATGATGAACAGAATCACTGAAGAAAAGAAAAACACAAGAACTGCAACTTACTTCAGACACAGATTAAATCAACTGAAATAAAAGACATTAAATCTCTCAAAATCTGATTAAACAACTCCACAAACAGCATCACCAGTTTCTCTCATTACTAACCAGACTGGCTTTATTGTGTGTCTACAGAAGCACTAATTGAGAATTAACAGAGGTTTATTCTGTTAAAATAAAATAATAAAAACAACAACAACAACATGATGCTACCATAATTGTGATCAAGGTTTGCTTTAGTTTGTCTCTTGACCCTTTTAGTAATTTAAAACAATTTTGTTTCTAAGCAAATGCAATATTGTTTCACAGCAAATTTTTGTGCATTGCTGAATCAAATGTTTGCAGTAGCAGATTACTTTACACTTTCTGCTTATAGCTTATTTGTGTGAACATCATGAAGTGAAGTGGTTTATTAACTGATATGTTACCGAAAAAAGTTCTTTTAAACAAACACCACCACAATGCTTTAGTGTTGAAAATAAAGAGCGGCATCAGCTCAGGTTTTTAAACATGAACACTTATCATACGATCCTCAACAGAGGTGACAATAATTATTCATACTGCAGTGCATGATGGGAGTTTTAACTATGTTGTTACCCAGCATGCATTGCAGCATGAAGCGTTTTGTTGATTGAGATTCATATGCTGGTACTTGATGTCTGTGCGTCTCTAAATAATTGAGAAGGTTTTTCATATATTACATGGATTTAAAATATTTCATAATTGTTAGAGCAAAACATTTTTGCCTATTGTAGTTCCACAGGGTTAGTTATGTAAAATCTAAGTTTACTTTTGATATTTTGAAACCAGCTCATTATAAATATCACATCACAAAAACAACTATACATAATGCATGTGCGTGCGCGCGTGTGTGCTTAAAGAAAGAAATCTAACCCAGGAACTGAAAGGTCAAGAACTCAACTAAAGCAAACACTTATTTCCATGATGGTGGCATCATTTTAACCACTAAAACATCAACATCTGATCCTCTGTAATTCTCAATTTGAGCTTCTGTAGACGTGTGACAGAAATAAAGTCAGTCTGGTTAATAATGAGTAAAGCTGGTGTTGCTGTTAGTGGAGTTTTTTAATCATCATCTGCTGAGATTTTGAGAGATTTAATCACTTATTTTATTTCAGTTGATTTCATCTGTGGCTGAAGTCAGTTGTAGTTCTTGTGTTTCTCTTTTCTTCAGTGATTTTGCTTGTTAACAGGTGTTCATCACTAATGCTCAATCACCTTTTAATTGATCACTTAATTATCTCATTACCTTTAACTCTGCTGCAGTGTTAATTTAACTATTTAGAGAGGGACCAAATGTTCTCTGAATAGAGTTAATTTTACTCTGGGGATTTTACTGTGTATAATATATAATATATATAATGCTCATTAATCTAGCAACATTACAGTTAACTGAGGTATTAAATGAGGCATTGAATCATTCATTCAACTCATTTGTACAAACTGCTGAATAATTTAGAAATGAATTCAAAGCAAAAACAAAATTGTTTAGGAATAAAACACCACATTGTGTTGCTTACAGATACATATCGGTTCTTTGTTTGCAACTATTTTTGTTACAGAAGTAAAAGTAATGTTCAAAACATTATTATCTTCTTGTTTACTTAACCCTATAAAGCCTGAAATATGAAATGATAGATAAAAATATTAAAATTCTTTTTTAAAATTCTTTAAATGATATACAAAATTATTTTAATAGATGAGATTACTGAAACAAAGTACCTAAACTATCTTAAAAAAAAAAAAAAAAAATTGCATTTGTGTTTTTGTTGAGTATAATATTTGATACATTGGGCTTTCATGACTCATATATGGAGTTCAAACTCCAGGAGGAAAAAACACATTTTTATTCAGAGACCCAAACTGAGCAAAAATATTCAATTTAGCCAAAAAGGGAGAAGAAATTCTGAAAGCTGGTAAATCAATGAGATCTTTTTAACAGTATATCAGACAACTCACATAAAATGCATATAGATATCATTTGTCACTCTCTATTTCCCAAAAATATCTTTGTAATATAATATTTGAAGGCTAGTTTTATTATCAAAGTTCTGTTTTGTATATTTACACCAATATATGTTCCTCAAACGCCTGTTGTATCATATTTGATAACCACATTTTAACGTGACTATCTTAAAATATTAAGTTATGTGTAAATAAATATTATTATGTAAAGTTAATTAAGTAAATCTAAATCTAAAGTGTTCATCTTAGTGCTGTCAAAAGATAAACTGCGATTAATCACATCCAAAATAAGTTTTTGTTTATATATGTGTGTGTTGTGTATATTTATTATGTATATATAAATACACACACATAAAATATATATTTAAAACATGTTTATATTCATAATTTATATTATATATAAATATGTTTAAAATATAAACAACATATTTTCTTAAATATATATATGCATGTGTGTGCATTTATATATACATAATAATAATATTACTAACAAATATAAAATGTATTCTTTAATGTATTTTATAAAAATCTGAAAAGATTTCAAAGCAAAAAGACGTGTGCTATGAAGCTGTAGAATTATACATATTTTTTAACTTATTAAACTATCAATCAAACAACAGAAGGCATATACCAGACGTTTTTGAGCGACTTTGTGATTACGTTAATAATTTAGAAGCTATAGAAATTTGCATATCAACTATGATACAGTAGGCTTTATAGAATTACCTGAACTAAGCTGCGGTCTTGTGCATACAGCTGAACGACAGCCATAGTGTGATAAACACAATATACATGCAAATAAGTCCTCATGCACATTTATGACTTGCTACATTTCAACATGTAATCTGATTATCAAAAAAATTGGGCTGGAAGAAAACAAACGAGCAGATGAACAAACACAGGAGATGGGAAATAGTACCTGTATGGATACATCACTGTAGGATCCTCCGATCACTCCGGAGATTGCGAGCGGAACGTCGTCATGGATGGCGTAGGATCCATCCGGGCACGTGTACTCACTATCGTCCACTTTCGTAAGCGAAGCTCGCACGAATTCGAGCGACTGCTCCAGCGCGTACGTGTCCTTAGAGCAAGTGTCTAGAATGTGTGCACCTAACGTTATCCCGGGCAAAATCTGATCATCTTGATTGATCTTGTCCAGGGCTAGCAGCATTGCCTCCAGTCTCTGAATCCCTCTCTGTGCATTAATACGGCCACAGTCCTGAGCCCCTTCTCCTTTTTGATGAACAGGAAACAGGCCTCCAATCACCAGGTCCCCCTCAATTATGATCTCTTTCTTGGAGGTGTCAGTGTTGTAACCTGGGACAGCCAAAGCCTGGGGTGTCCTGGCCAACAAAAGCAACAGTAGAGTGAGATGAAGTGGCCAGGAGGGGCCGTGACCTCTGACATGAGTTGACCTTTGAGCCATGGTGCGCAAAGATCTGGATGCTTTACAGGTCAATCCCTATTTAGCAGTCTCACTTGTTGGAAAGGGATTGGGCTCAAGCCGTGCTAAAGGGAAGACTTTAGACACTTCAGTGCGCTTGTAAGCAGGTGTAGGCAAACTCAAGCATCATCGCCATCTCCTGCTTGTTAGTGGAGTTAGTGAAGATCACAATCTGTGGAGAGAAAGATGAGAATTAGATACAGCACTGAAATACACAACAACTGCTGTGGATTACCAATACCAATGGGTTGGTTTTTTAAAGAGAACGGTGAAGAATAAGCTTGGGGATGTGAACCTCTCTCAGTTGAAATCAAATTTGTCCCATGCGCTTTTTTCTGCTTAATTAAATTGGGTTACAGCAATACAATTCTTGAACATTTCTTCACAATCTACTTAAATTGATAAAATAATGGTTTACATAATCCATTTGTGTTGGAACCACATGAATAATTTCCACCAGTGTTAATGTAGCGTTGCTGAATCAGGGGATTTCTAGTTCCCAGCGTGCATTGCTTGGGACTGGCTGGGGAGAGTAAATGTTGAAATTAAATGTTATTTTATGTGTTTTTAAGCAAGATGAAAAAGTAGAAACTCATTAATATTTAATGTTCTGCTATGTTGGGATTTTGTAGCTTTTCTCTCATATGGTGGAGTTATTATTGTGGTGAAGAGTGAAGCTAAGTGAAAATATGTTGCCTTTCGAAGGATGAATTTTGAGATTTTAAGTTTTGAACTGATATATAATTTCTTATGATATCTAAAGCGTGAAAGGGAAAAAGGAAACGAAGATCGTCTTTTGTGACAAAGGTCAGAACTCATGTTTACGATGTAGATTTTTTAAGTTGCACTCTTGACATATATTAATCGATTATTTTCCTACATAATTTGCAACACAACTTTGTAACTTAGACCTTTCCAACAATGTATAGTTTGTCATGACTAGATTAGATTTATTTGTAATATGGTGAAGTAAACTTCCCACAAAGTGGACGGTGACAGTTAAAGGGTTAATGTCTAAAACAGAAACAATTATCTGCCAATGGGGTAAAATAACCTTTCTTTCTTTCTTTCTTTCTTTCTTTCTTTTTTGTTCCTTTTTTTGTTCCTTCTTACTTTCTTCCTTCATTTCTTTCTTTCTTTCTTTCTTTCTTTCTTTCTTTCTTCCTTCCCTTCTTTTTCTTTTTCTTTCTTTCTTTCTTCCATTGTTCTTTCTTTCTGTCTTCCTTTTTGTTAATTTGTTCTTTCTTTCTTTCATCCTTCCTTCCTTCCTTTTTCTTTCTTTCTTTCTGTCTGTCTTCCTTTTCTTTCTTTCTTTCTTTCTTTCTTTCTTTCTTTCTTTCTTTCTTTCTTTCTTTCTTTCTTTCTTTCTTTCTTTCTTTCTTTCTTTCTTTCTTCCTTCCTTCCTTCCTTCCTTCCTTCCTTTCTTTCTTTCTTTCTTTCTTTCTTTCTTTCTTTCATTCATCCTTTCTTCCTTCCTTCCTTCCTTCCTTTTTTCTTTCTTTCTTTCTTTCATCATTTCTTCCTTCTTTCCTTCCTGTTTTCTTTCTTCCTTCCTTCCTTCCTTTTGTTCTTTCTTTCTTTCTTTCTTTCTGTCTGTCTTCCTTTTTGTTCTTTCTTTCTTCCTTTCTTTCTTTCTTTCTTTCTTTCTTTCTTTCTTTCTTTCTTTCTTTCTTTCTTTCTTTATTCCTTTCTTTCTTCCTTCCTTCCTTTTTTCTTTCTTCCTTCCTTTTGTTCTTTCTTTCTTTCTTTCTTTCTTTCTTTGTTTCTTCCTTCCTTCCTTTTTTCTTTCTTCCTTCCTTCCTTCCTTCCTTTTGTTCTTTCTTTCTTTCTTTCTTTCATCCTTTCATCCTTCCTTCCTTCCTTTTTCTTTTTTTTCTTTCTTTCTTTCTTTCTTTCTTTCTTTCTTCCTTTCTTCCTTCCTTCCTTCCTTCCTTCCTTTTTTCAGTTATTTTAAATACATTTTTGAAAATTTTTTTGGAGAGTTAATACTTTAAGTCATTTTGCATCTCAAGTAAATGTATCTTGAATTAGGAAAGTTTAGATATGTTTACTGGAAAATAAGACTAAAACAAGTTGAAGTGTGTCAGCACCATATATTACATGTAGTTAAAAAACATTACATCTAACATGCAGCTAGAGATTTAATTGAGCTACTTAGACATGTTGTGTTTTACTGGCATTTACTGAATACTGAATTGAGTTATAATTAAAAGGCATTTGAGTAAAGTTCCCAACTGTAAAAAAAAAAAAAAAAAAAAAAAAACATTTCCAAGTGCGAATTTGCAAAATCTGGCATGCAAGTATCATGTTAAATTGTCTACGAAGCAAACACATTTCCATAACATCAAGAGGAACTAGAAGATGACAATCATAAATACCAGTATTTCATTGCATTGTTAAATATAATTGTATGAGATCATTTATAACAGAAATAAAACTTTAATACATTTAAATTTAACAACAGATCACAAGATACAGATCTGAACTGTTCATTTTGAACAATTCAGCGAGCAGTGATGATAAAAACTGACTAAAGGAGAGGAGAAACTGGATCATTAGCATTTGCTTTATTCTTTGTTTATCAGTAGTCATAAGCCACACAGAGAACACCAACTGAGGGACTCAAATGTAATTTGTTATGCGGTTGAAATACCATTTGGTTTCACTGATTTTCTCTGTAACTCACAGAATTGAATTTCTCAGAATTTCTCTGTTATTCCATCAGGCCGCTGGATTTGTTAGCTCACAGCACTAGGTATGGGCTCCCTAAGGCCCCTTTCCCTTAAGCTCCTGGCTAGTCCATTGAGGGCTTTGTTCACTTGTATGTGTGTGTCTGTGTGTTAGGCGCTCTGCTCAGGGGACTGTGACCATTGTAGTGTAAAGCTAGCTCGCCTGGACTCATGTAGAGGATCACTATCAGACAGCTTGTAAGCCAACAGCTGCTTCACACACACACACATAAGGATCGGCAAACACATCAGGACATAAGTTCACATATATGTGCACTCAGAAAGACATGGACCTTAAAAAATGCATTTACAGCATGCACGTCAAAACTGTATGATTTATAAAAGATTCCCCATGTAGTAAGGAAACTGAATAAACAGGCCTAGTTTTGTTTCTCTTTCTTTTCTTTTTTCTTTTTCTGTCATATGGCAGCATATCAACGTGGAGCATACATGCTAATTTCACACATGCTAAGAGGTGTGGAGTATAGCTTTCGGATGTTGTGAATGATATAATTATGAGGTTTGCAGCCTCAGCTCCTGGAGTGTGTGAGAAGAACGTGTGTGTGGA
Organism: Cirrhinus mrigala; assembly: GCA_036247105.1. Taxonomy (NCBI): domain Eukaryota; kingdom Metazoa; phylum Chordata; class Actinopteri; order Cypriniformes; family Cyprinidae; genus Cirrhinus; species Cirrhinus mrigala. Next base: position 26,377,189 of record CM070012.1, read on the forward strand.
AAGACGGCATGCTGAGGTGGTTATTTACTTTCACATTACTATGACTTTTCAACTGAACACCACTGGAATTTCAATGAGTGGAATAAGAAATAAACTACAGTGATTTAACATAAGACTGAAGTATATGATATTTTCTATGACAAAAGGAGAATTCATTAAGAATGAACTGCACATGCTAATAGCATCATTTGCACATGTGGTATGAATTGTTCTGGCTCCTCATTCACTAAAAGAATTATGCAAATCAGGTATCAGTCCCAACATGTTCAAGAAATTGTGCTGAATGCAATTTTCACAGCACAGTTTACCAGTTTGCAGCCCAAGTGGGAGTGCAAAGTTGTGTAAGATGCTGAATCAGTGGTTTAAAATGGCAAAAGTGTCCCTATATATGTGCATCCATGATATACGCTTGGATATAACACTCTTCCCCATTATTTGACTTTTTGATTAAGTACTGCTGCCATGATTAATAGAAAATATACTGAAAAATAACTTTCTGAAAAGTCTGTGGAAACAACTGAGGGCTAAAGTAATGTAATATCCGTCAAATAAGTTTTTAGTTAGATTAGAGGAACATACTGGCCAAACGTTTGGAATAATTACTATTTATTTATTTAGTCCATTTTGCTCACCAAGGCATTCACTGGATCTAAAAAAAAAAAACAAAAAAAAAAAACAGTAAAAAAAGTAATTTTGTAAAGTTGTAATTTGAAATAACTGTTTTCTTTTTAAATCAAATATATTGTATTCATATGTTTCATTTTCAATCAAATAAATGCAGCCTTGGTGTACATAAAAAATGAAAAAAAAAAAATCCAATTTTCTAGCAAACCAGCTTGTCCTGGTGAAACACCATGTTGGAGAAATCGAGACTATAAATAACCTGAGGAGGAAAAATACATTATAAATTAGACTATTTCTTTTCACCAGGACAAGTGTCATAAACATTGAATGAAAAATCACGAATGAAGAATAAACAGCCAAACAGAAGTCCAACTGACCAGCAGGAGTGTGAGCGTTGGGGAACTGGAGTGTGTGCGTGTCCATATCTCAACAATATATGTGTTCATCTCACTGAGACACACACTTACTCATTAGGGTCTTCTCCCTACCCTTTGTTTCCATGGAAACTTGCCAGACAAGAGTGAAAGGAAGAAAGCGAGAGAGAGGGAGCGAGGGAGAAAGAAGTGAGGCTGAAAGGGCCAATCTAGTCTGCTAGGATGGGAGTGGAGTCCCTATGGGAATTCTTGTAAAGCTGGTGTAAATTGGCTATATCTTTTTACGACATACATCCCCTGAACCGCATCTCTTAAGGATTAATACATCGCATCCCCTCGGAACCATAAAGATTATTTGAGACCGCTGTTCTCCACAACAGAATTTATTTATTGGATGATAAGCTTTTTAAGTAATACCTGACACCATATAGATGGTGAGAAGTATTGTAAAAGTAAGATGAGGTTCTGTTGAAGTCAATCTAGGATTGGAATGCAGTATAATGTTTAAAGGAGTAGTTCGCTTCCAGAACAAAAATGTACAGATAATGTACTCACCCCGTTGTCATCCATGTTCATTTCTCTCTATATAGTGGACTTCAGTGGTGCCTGCGCCTTTGAACGTCCAGTTTAAATGCAGCTTCAAAGGGCTCTAAATGATCCCAGACATGGAATAAAGATCTTATCTTGCAAAACGATCAGTCATTTTCGTAAAAAAAAAAAAAAAAAAAGATGTACTTTTTAACCTCAAATGCTCGTCTTGTCTAGCTCTTGCAATGCTCATGCGTACTCTGTGTAATCCCGTTTAATACAGTTGAATACAGGGCACTTTTAAAGTTGAAGGAGAAAATGAGATGGGATTTTTTCGACATACCCTAAATGTATTGACCCGGATTACACAGAGTACGCATGCGCATTGCAGAGCTAGACAAGACGAGCATTTGAGGTTAAAAAGTCCACTATATGGAGATAATTCCTGAAATGTTTTACTCCAAAAACATAATTTCTTTAGGATTGAAGAAAGAAAGACATGAACATCTTGGATGACAATGGGGTGAGTAGGCCTACATTATCTGTAAATGTTTGCTCTGGAAGTGAACTGCTCCTTTAAGTGCTGAAAATGCCCCATATTCATGAACAGATATCATGTCTGGGGTAAAGAACAGTGGAAGAAAACAAGAGTCAGATCGTAAGTTTATGAGCACTATTGTTGACAGAAAGATTAGAAAAGCCTTAAAGGGACAGTTCACCCAAAAATGACATTTGTCATTTTTTAACTCACCCTCATCTCAATCCAATCCTGTATGGTTTTATTTCTTCCGAACACTAAACAAGATATTCTGAGAAACAAAACAACACTGGACCCCATGGACGTTCATTGTATGCACATACAAACACTGCGACATTTTTCAAAATATGTTTGCAATGACAAGAAGGTCACTAAAAGATGACAGAATCTGTTTTTTGGGCGAACTATCTCTTTAAGTCTGATAGCCTGGTTATTCCTATGATACACATTATCTCACCAGCTTATTTCACACATAGATACTGACAGTAATATAAATAAAAACAATGCTGTGTAAATATTTCCTCAATACTTTACATATTTGTTTACCAGGTATGAGAAATGTTCAAATAAAATTCTGACGATGCTAGATTTTCTCCTGTGAGTAACACAACATAAAAATAATGCTATGTACATACTTCCTCAATATTTTACTCTTTTGTTTACCGGATATGAGAAATGTTCAATTAAAATACTGAATACGCTGGATTTTCTCATGAGGATCATAACATCTAAATGCTATAAGCTTTCCTGCATTAATACAAACAAGACAGATTCAGTCAGAGATTCAACTAAAGTAATTTTCTGAACCCTTACAGCATGTTAGAATTTACTTTCCATTCCCCTTTTATTGTTAGTGAAGCTTTCAAGGGTTAAAAAAAGAGTCCTGATAGCAATGCAGAACTTAGAGTCAATGTGAAATACATTTTACCTCTTTAATGCGACCTTTGTGAGCAAAATTGGATATTCAACAATAAAACATGTAGGGCAGGACTTGATTTTATCTGGAGGGTATTAACCGAATTGTGAAAAGTGTCTCTATAAGGCAGGTGGTTAGAAGGGACGTTTTGAAAAATAAAGTTTATTGGTTTATTATTTTAGAAGCACAGCGATCTTTATATTTTGATAGTAATATATATATTTGATAGAAAAAAAATATTAAAGGAATAGATCATCTAAAAAAAAAGTTTCTGTCATTTTTTGTTTTTCAAAACCTGTATGACTTCCTTTCCTATCAGGAACACAAAAGATGTTAGGCAGGATGTCCAGACTGCTCTTTTCCATAATGAAAGTGAGTAGTAAATAAAAATGTTCAAAGCAAGATCTATGAAAAGTTCTGAGTAATTACTTAGCTATCAGTATGTCAAATGGCTTCCTGAGACCTGGAATAAAGCATGTGAGCCTATAGGCCACTTTTATGATATTGCTGGGTGCTTTTTTACCCTTTTTGGAGCCGCTTTTTCAGAAGAATGCAAAAATGTAATTTTTGGGTAAACTATTACTTTAAAGGGGTAGTTCACCCAAAAATTAAAATTCTTTCATTAATTACTCACTCTCATGTTGTTCCAAACCTGTAAGACATTTGTTGATCTTTGGAACACAAATTAAGATATTTTTGATGAAATCCAAGAGCTTTCTGAGCCTGCATAGACAGCAATGCAACTACCACATTCAAGGCCCAGAAAGGAAGTAAGGACATCGTTAAAATAACCCACTAATAGTCCAATAGCCTACTATTTTAATGATGTCCTTACTACCTCTCTGGCCCTTGAACGTGGTACAATCTTAAAAATAAAGGTGCTTTAAAAGGTTCTTCACAGCGATGCCATAGAAAAAACATTTTTAGTTCCACATAGAACCATTCAGAACCATTCTTTCTTACCTTTTTATAATCTTCTTTAGCCACAAAGAACCTTTTGTGAAACAGAAAGGTTCTTCAGATGTTTAAGGTTCTTTATGGAACCATTTAGACAAAAAGGTTTTTCTATGGCATCGTGAAGCACCTTTATTTTTAAGAATGTAGTTGCATTGCTGTCTATGCAAGGTCAGAAAGCTCTTGGATTTCATCAAAAATATCTTAATATGTGCTCTGAGGATGAACAAAGGTCTTACAGGTTTGGAACGACATGAGGGTGAGTAATTAATGACAGAACTTTCATTTTTGAGTGAATTATCCCTTTAAGAAGGTGAAGTGGATAAATTTTGATTTCATGTTGACTTTAAGCTGTGTAGTTTATTTATCTCCACTTACAGAGAAGTCTGCATAATTACACTAGAGATATGGCAATTCCTCTGTAACCACCGTGTAACGGCACTGAAGTGGAATATTACATTTACATTTATTCAAATTATGTAAATACATGGCAATTAAAGACCCATAAATTTGCCTGAATATCCAGTCCAATTTTCCCCCGTCTCTCTCTCTACTCTCCACTCCTTCTCCAGTATCGCTTGTGTCTTCCGCTTCACCAGATGGCCTCTTCAATTTGATGGTGCTGCTTTTGCCAGTCTTCAAGACTGCTCCAGCCACGCAGTGTGAGAACGCAGGGGAACTGAAAGATGCTGGCAGAGCGTGGAAGGAAAGACAGAACGCAAATAAGAGAGAGGAAGGAACGAGCGACATTAAAGAGGAGGAGGAGGATCCTTACAAAGTGTTAATCCATTTCAGTATTTTCAATCTCATGCTGGCAAAAAGAGCAGCATGAATATGGTAATAGCACATCTAGGAGAGAGGTCATCTTTATGTAACTGCAGGGCCGAGGGAGGAAAAGGAAAGATAGGAATTCCATACAAGGGCTCTTCTGCACTGATTAGAGAGGAGAAACTATGTAAATGCATTTCAGGCCACATTTAAGATGACAAAAAGGAAATTTCCAGGGAAGCAGAGGCATGTGTGCTGCCGCACGTAAGAATCCCTCATGGCCGTAACCTGTTCTTATGTGACCAACCTGTTATTTTATTTAAAGTGGTCTACATCACCTTATCAGTTAAACTGTAATCACCACTGTCAAACACTGAACATTCAATTATAAATTCCACTGCCACAGTTAGCCATGCGACAAATGCACATTACACACTCATAAGAAAATGACAGCTTCTCTCGGTCTCCGCTACATTTGGGCCGCCGCCGTGCCAAGTCCGTCCTGGCAGTGATAAAGCTGAAAACAATAAACTGACAGAATTACAACTTCAATTTCTGCTAATCGCTGGATTGCAGTACATTTTTTGACAGGCTGACAAATGTCTTTTTAATTTCGAGCTCCAGACCACAAATCCAATTCGAACAACTGTGAGTGTGAGTAATGCCACAACCCAGCAGGCACACTATTTGATAACCATCCAAAGAGTTGGTGGCTGCTGTCCAAATGAGGTTTTGAACACCTTACTCAGGGCCCTCTGAGCAACCACATCATCAACCACCATTTGAAGGGGAATTGCAATCAAGTGTGTACAACAGCTCACTCTAAGGGGCCAAAATGACAGTTAGACAAGGCTAAATGCACTGAGAACTTTCTGGAAATCAGACCAGGAACTAATCTAATGTTTCCCTCACAGATTAGGTGATAAAACTTGTCTACTATATTTCAAAAGCGCTAAATGAAATAATTAATTTTTATTAAACAACAGTTAGGTCCTAATCCACTAATCCAGGGGTGGCGAACTCCGGTCCTGGAGAGTTGCAGCCCTGCGGAGTTCAGCTCCAACCCTAATTAAAACTCACCTGCCTGTAGCTTTTTAGTAACCCTTCAGAACTTGATTAGCTTGTTCAGGTGCGTTTGATTAGGGTTGAAGCAAAACTCTGCAGGGCTGCGGCTCTCCAGGACCCCTGCACTAATCTGACTGGCCAAGAAAAAACAGGAGTGTATTCAAGTTTGCATAGTCAGTACAACAGTACTGCTTGTGTTTTAAACATGGAATAAAGGTCTTATCTAGCGAAATGACCTCAAACGCTCGTCTTGTCTAGCTCTGCATGAACTCTGTTGTTTCCAGTTCAAGACAGTTAGGGTAAGTCGAAAAACTCCCATCTCGTTTTCTTCTTCAACTTCAAAATTGTCCTATATCGCTGATTTACCCTTTTTTTGTAATGGGGGTTTGATCTCCTTTGCATGTTCACTTTGTAAACACTGGGTCGGTACTTCTGCAGCAATGTAGGATGATTTTGAAGTTGGGGAAGAAAACGAGATGGGAGTTTTTTAACATACCCTAACTGTCTTGAACTGGAAACAACAGAGTTCACGCAGAGCTAGACAAGACGAGCATTTGAGGTTAAAAAGTATATAAATTGTCGATTTGTTTTTCAAAAATGACCGATCGTTTTGCTAGATAAGACCCTTCTTCCTTGGCTGGGATCGTTTAGAGCCCTTTGAAGCTGCATTTTAAACTGTATTTTGGAAGTTTAAACTTGGGGACAACACTGAATATGGAGAAAAATCCTGAAATGTTTTTCTCAAGAAGACAAAAATGAAGACAAAAAGACATGAACATCTTGGATGATAAGGGGGTGAGTACATTATATGTAAATTTTTGTTCTGGAAGTGAACTACTCCTTTAAGGACTACCGTGGACATCTGACTCCTAAAATTTTTGATATTCTTCATATTCTGTGTGGTCAGTTCACAGCAGTGATAGAAATGATTCTTTTCCAATAAATTTAAATTGATTTTTATATTTTATGGGCATTTTAACCTGTATAAAACCCTTTTTTTTCTAAAAGTGTGCATTATCTTTTGAGTCAAATTCTTACACTTGGGCTGTATCCAAACAAATGAAATCAGTATCAACAAAATTCATCTTTGCGATGCAGAGGAAACACAGAAGCTGCATCTGAAGTGGCATTTAGATGTATTTACACACTGTTTAATGCAGCTCAGAGGGACATGGATAGCTTTCACCTGCAGTTACAAATGCATAAATAATGTTTTGATATTTTAAACATAAAACATTGAAAACTGATGTTTGAAATTATTTAAAAAAACGAAAAGATACTTTAAATGTGAAATTAAAACCGCCAGTAGGTGGCAGCAAGTCACTATTAATAAGCGAGTCATTGCGATTGAACCGAATCATTTAACGGTTGATTCATTCAGGAATGAAACACCGTCATGATGCTCAGAGACGCAAAACAGTGCTGTGGCTGTGTTTGGAATTATTTTTGTTGACGTAATAAAGCAAAAACAGCCAATATGGTGACTAAAAGGTAAGTCTCTTAATATTAACTGTTTGTTTATCGAACTGTAAATCAATATCACACTTGTAAACATGCTGATTTTTGAAGAAAAAAGGCACTCTTCGTGTGATATTGGTTAACTATATGAAATTATATAAATATATACTTTTTCTGCCCCCATATCTTGAATTTTGTGATCATTCTAAGCATTTTAACAGACTAAAGCCCCGTTCACACTACACGCGACACGCATCCCATTCATTTCAGTGGAGAGCTGCCGATTTCCGGCGACAAGAGCGACAGCGAGCTACAGCGACCGTTGGCGACCGGATGGGGCGTGTCCAGCGACGCCACAAAGTTCAGAATCTCTCAACTCTATGCAAATTAAGAGCGACTTTCTGGAGCGACAGCCAATAGAAAAGGCAGCGGTAGAGCTCATGTGATCGTTCTCCTCTGAGCCGTAGATAAACATACGCAATGGAAAAATATAGGCTATGCTTCTCATTAGTTTTTTGTTTGTATGTACAGATTTAATTTATATTTATATTATATTTAGTCTTTTGCCTCCAAAATGTTTGAATTTAACGGCAAGAAACCTGACTCAAGGCAACCAGTAGTGAGAACGCCCACTAGCAACCTCATCACCAGCCTCTAGCGACATGCAGCGACAGAAGTCGCTGCTAGTGTACACGCGACACGCAGCGACAAAGCGACGCGATCCCATTCATTTCAATGGAGAGCTGGCGATTTCCGGCGACAAGAGCGACAGCGAGCTACAGCGACCGTTGGCGACCGGATGGGGCGTGTCCAGCGACGCGACAAAGTTCAGAATCTCTCAACTTTATGCAAATTAAGAGCGACTTTCTGGAGCGACAGCCAATAGGAAAGGCAGCGGTAGAGCTCATGTGATCGTTCTCCTCTGAACCGTAGATAAACATACGCAATGGAAAAATATAGGCTATGCTTCTCATTAGTTTTTTGTTTGTATGTACAGATTTAATTTATATTTATATTATATATAGTCTTTTGCCTCCAAAATGTTTGAATTTAAAGCAACCTCGTCGCCAGCCTCTAGCGACATGCAGCGACAGAAGTCGCTGCTAGTGTGAACGGGGCTTAAGTCATGCAGTGAAAAAACGTACACGCACTAGTTTAACCTAACCAGACTTCATCTTGTAATGTATGCGTGCACTCTGTAGGGTGTTTTGTCTGCTTTTTGCAACATACTCGATAATGTCAAATCCCACATTGTTAAAACAGCAATTATGATATTATCGCAGACGATATATATCACACACCCCTAATTCGGGTGGCACGTTACCATCAAAAACAAAACTTATCCACTGCGTCTTCAGTCACTCTGTGTCGGGAGAAAATGCAGACTTTTATGGTCACTATTACATCTAACTTGCGTACACACACTGCTAAAACACTTTTATATGCATACATCATGTAAAAGTGAATTTTGCATCCAGTATCCCCTTTGAAAAACTTCCAGACCCTTTTCCAGCTCAAAATATTGCCACAGTGGGACAAAAAAGGGCTGCAGTGCAAATAGATCTGATATATGATATCTGACAATATAACATTAATACAACATACTGTACAGTACTTTACCAGTTCGCCTTTAAAGATTTAGAAAGTAAATATTAGATTAAAAGAGAATCAGCCTATTGACCTTTTCACATGAGGTACTTATTATCAGATCATAGTAAGAGACAACTAACATTTAAATGATATCCATTCAGAGCAGCATGGAGATGACAGGAAACAGCAATTAAAACGCTGCCAATCAAATTCCCCGCTCTCCAAACCACTATAAAATCACCTGCACAAAAGATCAAGAGAATGCTCGGTTGCAAAATTGAATTTTCATTCAAATTATACACTTTCAATATATACACTGTAGGCGTACAACCGAGCAACCTCTTTATCTTTTTCCGCAGCTGATTTTAAAATATACTGTATATATGCTTTTTCTTTGTCTCTCGTTCTCTCTAATTGCTGTCAGTAGTGTGTTTTACAAACACAAGGACATAAGGGAAGCGGCTTCTCTGCATTCTATACGGTCTCTCCCCTCCTTCTCTAAACCTGTACATTATTCATGTCCTGGTCACTGGAGACCCATGAGCTGCTGCATACAGGGTTTCCCTTTTGCCTTTAAACACTTTTAATGTAACCCTAATACATCACATTATGTATTTATCTGACACATACTCTCAGGAGTGTGAGTGAACACACATATGGTCCTTTCTCCCTGTTGGAAAAAGTACACAGACCCGCTGTGATGAAATGCCGCTACATGTCTGCCTTTAGATCTGAATATTTGCATTTGTTTTAGTTTTCTTCCCTTTCTCTCAGAAGTACACAAATATATACACATGTGCCGTATTGCACAGATGCACAAAAGACACACAGATCCTCCTGTCTCTGTTTGCGAGTCTCTCCTGGGATCTGCATGGTCGCAGAATTTCTCTGTACGTCTTTTACCAGATGCTTGACAAGAAACACACACCATCTGCTACTGAAGGTGCCTGGTGCATTCCAGAGGATTTTAGCATTACCTCAGACTGCCAGAGTGAAAATGAAGACATTTATTATTCACACAAAAGCTGCTATAAAGCTATATTTTGTAAATGGCATTGTACTTAGCAAAGATCATTGATTCAACATTGAATTAACATTAAATCAACGATCTTGGCTATTTCGGATATTATAAGAATGCATCATTAACTATACTGTGAAGAAGAAGTGGGTCATATTCATCATTTAGTTCTTACTTTTTCCATGAAGTTTAGCTAATAAAACCAAAGTTTATTATGCTATTAAGCGATAAGAGTGAAGCTGCCTCATTTCATACAGCAATCATTTAATCTGTTAATCATGTGGTAGATTAATAAAACGATCTGTGATTATCTGGGACAAAGACGTGATAAGATAGACATCTGTTTAATGAAAACACTTAACTGTCATACCCATTGTTTTCTTGTGAAATTAACTCTGCCATTGTTTTTTTAACTCTCATGTCATTCCAAACACTGCGATATTTCTCAAAACATCTAGAATCAAGAACGAAAGCTATAGACGTTTGAAACAACATGAGAACATCCTAACTCTTCACAAAAATGTCTCCCAGCCCAGACGGGACTCGAATCAGAGACCTTCTTGCTGTGAGGTGACAACACTCTCATTAAGCCACGGTGACACCCTACTTTACACCTCCATTACTTTTACTATCTTTGTTGCTGTAGCCTATCACTCACTCCCGTAGCAGATTAATCTCACAAGAGGTTAATCTATTTCCCACCAAAGACACTTGTCAGCATCTGTGACTTATCGCACCGCCGTAAATTTTTCACCAGAATGCTTGTCGTGCAGACCAAAAAGCCATTAGTTGAACTCTGTGTTAGCAATTCTCAGTTTTATTGTTGATCAATTTTCAGTGAGGCTGTGTTACTCGCAGATAAGGACTAAGGAGGCAATTTTACATGCCATAATGGTGATAACGCAGCTTTGCCGTGCTCACAGAGGCGTCTTCACTTTGCTGGATCACTGAGACCTGAAGGATTGACTTTTATTTATCTCTCGCTTTCTCACACTCTTTGACTCCATTTCTCTTTTGCTCCATTTCAGATGTCAACAATTCAGAAATAAATGTAATTACAACTAAAGCAAAATAAATGCAATCCAGTTGGTCCTAATCAGTATAGTAGCCTACTGATTACATTCGACTGAATCATAACTGTTTTTGATTCACTAAATTGAACCGACTCAAAAGAGTCATTCGTTCGGGAATCGGAACACATTGGTCGCCTTGTTTCTATGTTGTTCCGCATAGCAAAATAATGTACGTTCGAACGTTATTAAAACCATTCAGTTCAGGGAACCGTTTCGGTTCTCGTTTTCCAACTCTACTGTGCAGAGACTTGCGTGCGTGGTGCAGTTCTTGACTTTCGCTTAAGTCTTTACAGAAGATAAGAGCATGTCCGGCGCGAACCTGAATTATTTAAAACTAACCAGCCTAGCGTTTGTTTGGGTTTCTATTATTTTTAAACCACAGCTTTATTTGGGCTGCCATGCTTGCCGAAAGCCAAACACACAGAGTGGTCGTTAGCATGTGCATATTTACATATTTAATGCATTTAATACGTTCATTTTAATCAAATTCATAAATAGGAGCGAAAAGGGAATCGATGATGATGTTAATGATGTTAACTCCCGTATGATGTCATTTCAGGAGACAGCAGACGTGGTCATTGTGATATTAAGCTGATATGACCATGATTTTAAACATTTCAGTAAGGCAGCAATCAAAACATAATTGTGATTCGAGAGAAAGGTTTAATTTGGATAAGACATATATAGCCACAACAAAAAAGAAAAGAAAAGAAAAAAGTTCCCATAGACTGTCTGCAAAGCGATGAATTACATAATGTTTACGGATAAAATGTAGCCTATGTTTTAAATGCAGTAGTTTTCTTTCTGATGTTATTGAAGTGATATCTCACGTAAATTTCATAAAAATGTTTACTGCGTATCTCACATATACATCTGAATAGGAGACATTGCGCTATACGCTTTACTTTATGACCGATTCATTGATAACAGTGTCTTAAATCACATGCAAATTGCTGTAAAGCAACACGTTAGAAATCTGTTAGACCACATAATACGACTCACGAAGTTTCAAATAGGTGTGAAAAGTCGACAAGCTTTGAAATCAAAAAGAAAGCGTCTTCATAGTCGTTTTAACAAGATTCGTCACGTAAACCGTCAACAAACTTGTGATATGTTAATCTGAAGCTGGTTAAACATATCCACTGTTTTTCGCTAAGCCAAACTGTTAAACATACACGCAACAAGAAATGAATAAAGTTGGAGTACTGGGAACACGCTTTCTATACATCCAGAGATGCGTTTCCAGACACACCCCAGAGCGGAGCGGGAGTGTTTTGCTATTCAAAGCAATATGTTGTGATGTTACCTGTGCGATTGTTAATCTGATCTGACGCTGGTTTGTGTTGCCTTTTTGAATGCGTTCCAAACAAGACTTGTGCAAATAAAAACAATGCAATGGTTTTATTTTAAATAGATCATTTCTTTGTTGTTATTGTTGTTGTTATTATTATTTCTTGATCGCGTCAGGTGTCAAACATGCAATGCAATGCAGTTCAAACAAACTGTTAGCAAGGCTAAGTTTATTTCTGTCTGCATTTGTCATACTAACCAATCTCCAGAAATCACATATGTTAAATTGATGTCAACAGATAAGAATAAGACGATAACCATCTTACCTGACCTGTCCAGTTCACCTCTCATCGACAGATTCCTGGCAAATCTACTTCAAGACATCCGGTTAGAGTCCGTGTATTCTCTTCGTATCCTTGCTTACAGTTTCGTATCACTCTAATGTTGAATTACAAACATATGGCTGGATTCCAGCAGTGGAATCCAGGTTTCATTCAGCGGGTGAAGTTTGCATTGAGCGGGCTCCTCGGAGACGCCGTGCGCGCATGGAACTGTCCGTGGTGCTGAAAAGGCGTCGTGCGCGTCATTGGATTCCTTGAGATTTTTTTGCACCCTCCACTGAATTAACGCAAAAAGAATACGCGCTTCACTTTGGACACAAACTTTTCTAAGTATTACAGAAATGCATTTGTTGTGGCACAGCTTAACCTTTTATGCATAAGTTTAATGCCTATTGACGACTCTAGGAACGCGTGTGTGCATGCGTGCGTGCTCTGATGGGATTACATTTGCACTGATTTGATGTCTAACCCTGAAACGGTAAGCTCAAAATATCGACTGGATATCTGAAAAACTGAAAAACCACATGAAAGTGGCCATGTATGCTAGATGCGTTTCCAATTCACCGACCACTGGCACAGAAACATCTACAATGCATGTCTAACCAGTAACAGAGACGATCACTGACCGCATATCGTGAAGTATCGAGACAACTATGCTGACAACAACTTGACTCGGTCTGTTCTAACTGCTCCGTGTGTCACAGAATATGTAAATTCGCCGAAAGACGTCAGGTTGTGTCGATTTTGTTTAATTGGCCAAGCACCAGTCTGCGACGGCGATATATTAAGGTTGGCTTGTCAGAATCACACATCATGAGATCAGTGTCCCATTTCAGGTCGATCGACAAGTTTCAACATGAAACCCGTGAGGTTCTTCTCAAAGCGAACATAGATTGTGTGTTGACCCTTTACACACTGAGCTAGTCACATCTCATCTTGAATTATTAATGTTTTATAACTTGCGAGAGACTATGCTTGCGAAATCTGTTGCAGAACGTTTCAAAATGTAAAAAAAAAAAAAAAGATTACTTACAGGAGGCATATTCCTCGAAGGATCCTAAATGCACTGCATTAAGTGACAGAGTTAGTAAATGATAAACTGATATACAAAAGAACATACTGTGCAGAGCTATTGTTGACCCAAAAATGAAAATTCAGTTATTTACTCACCATCATGTTTTTCATGAACCCCTATGAATTTCTTTCTTCTGTGAAACAGAAGGAAGATGTCAGGCAGAGATGCTAGGAACTGACAGCCTCAGTCTCCATTCACTTTCATGGCATCTTTTGTTCATACAATGAAAGTGAATAGTGACTGAAACTGTCATTCTACCTAACATCTTGTGTTCCATGGAAAACAACAGGCTCTTCTGAATTTAAAAAACTACCCAAACTCTAATTAAACAATGTTTTACTGTTAATAGTGCTACTGTGGTGACCATAAGTACAAATAAGTTTTAGCCTCAGGTTGTTGTTTATTACAGCAGCACTATTGCAAGTGCGATATTATGTTTATGCAATAAGAATAAATGACAGAGGATACATTATGACCACTTATCGGGTTGCTTTTTGCTCCACCAATGAAAATAGGTCAAAAAGAGCATAACTCCAATGCTGCTCCTTTTTTGTGCTTCACTAAGCTCACAGCAATCGTGTGACAAAAGACAGAGAACCTGCCAGAGCTTTTGGATAAGGCACTTGTATTGATCTGTACTGTCAATGATAAACAAATCAGCTAAACAGATGTTCAGAGTAACTGCACAACAAAGGAGGACATTTACGCCAAAGGGGATTCCTGAGGCTTAAAATAGATAAGAAGACGCTTTTCTTATCAATTAAGACTAAGAACTGAGACTAGCATATAACGATAGTGAACAGCTTTTTACCAAGTTAGGGACTTTACACAGTAAATATATATACATAACCATTCAAAAAGTATGATTTACTTTGATTTAAAGACATTTACACTACCAGTCAAAAGTTTTTGGATGGATTTTTTTTTCTCTTCTGCTCACCATGCTTGCATTTATTTGATCCAAAGCACAGCAAAAACAGTAACATTGGGAAATAAATTATTTAAAATAACTGTTTTTTATTTGAATATATTTTTACATGTAATTTATTCCTGTAATTTCATAGTAGAATTTTTAGCATCATTCACATGATCCTTCAGTAATCATTCTAATATTCTGATTTGCTACTCAAAAAACATTTATTAATATTATTATGATGTTGAAAACAGCTGAAGAATAGCACTTCTCTGAAATAAAAATCTTTTGTAACATTATATATGTCTTTATCATCACTTTTGATCAATTCAAAGCATCCTTGCATAAAAGTATTAGTTTCTGTAATTTCTTTATAATAATAATAATAATAATAATAATAATAATAATAATAAATGTTTCTTGACAGCAAATCAGCACATCAGAATGATTTCTGAAGGATCATGTGAAACTGAAGATTGGAGTAATGATGCTGAAAATTCAGCTTTGATCACAGGAATAAATTACATTTTAAAATATATTTAGATAGAAAGCAGTTTTTTACATGGCAAAAATATTTCACAATATTACTGCTTTTACTGTATTTTGGATCAAATAAATGCAGGCTTGTTGAGCAGAAGAGACTTTACATTAAAAAACATTAAAAAAAACTTACTGTCCAATAACTTGACTGTTAGTTTATAATATTACAAACGTTTTTTTTCCCCAAATAAATGCTGTTTTTTTTATTTCTATTCACTAAAAAAATCTTGAAAAAAAAAAAAAAAATACAATTTCCACAAAATATTAAGCAGCACAACTATTTAAAAAATTGATGATAAAGTATTTTTGAGCACCAGATCAGCATATTCGAATGATTTCTGAAGGACATTTGACAATGAAGATGAAGTAATGATGCTGAAAATTTAGCTTTGTCATCACATGAATAAATTACATTTAAAAAAAATATGTATATTTCATATGTATATATATATATAAATAAATGCAGCATTAGTGAGCTTAAGAGACTTCTTTTAAAATCATTAAAAAAAATCTTACAGATCACAAACTTTTGAATGGTATATATTTAAATATATATTTGTTCAGTAAGAAGGTTGTAATTAGCTTTTGAAGTGAACAAACAAACCACAAACACATCCCCATTTGCCTTACATATATTTTATACTTTCTTGCAGAATCACAATGTAAAAGACTAATCAAATGACCTGCTGAACATCAAAGAGTTACTGTCAGTATCAAAAGAGGAAATAGCAGTATGATACGACTGATATTCCAACATTCTGACATGGTGAGAAAAACAGAATCCAAAACATACAACAGACCTTATGCTGAAAACCCTGTTTGTCTGCTAATTAGGTTATGAAAAATGACAGAAAAATACATGGGAAAGAAAGAGAAAATATACTGATATACTTGAATATTTGCTGTATACTTTGTTCGTATTGACTTTTTCTTTTCCAAAAAAAAACAAAAACAAAAACAAAAAAAACAATAAATCAATGACATGCAGGGGGCACATAAACAGTCAAATTAAACACACTCCAATCATTAACAACATGCACTTTTTATTCTCACTCTTTCTGAGTTCTATTCTACAGCAACAGACAGCATTTGGAATGAATTATTCATGTTTTGAAACAAACGCTACTGAATACATCATCTGTAGAACATGTTAATGAAATAAAATCTCTGATTAAGCTTCATTTAGTTGCGTTAACAGTGTTACCTCATTTTCAGAATGTGCCTGATTTACTTGCTGCCTCAATGTAGTTTATGATTACCGTGGGAAGACAGACAATAGAGAAAGCAACATACACATTTTTTCCTCAGAAATAAATACAAAGCCGAAGAGTAATGTGCATTTCATTAAGTCTTTAATAAAAGGTTCTGAAAGGGATAATTGCTTGTTTGCTGATAACAAAGAAGTAACTTTTATCGTATATTTAGGGATGTTAATTTCAAAGAGTTGGGAAGAGAAAAAAAAGTCTTTGATGATTTCAAAGACACAGACAAAGTTTCTCCCTCTCACACATTCACCCACGCTCACATATGCGCTCATCATTCACCCACATTCCCTCTAATCCGCTTTATATCCTTCACTCCTCCCTGTTCCCGATTGTTTCTCCCACCATCATAGGCTTCTGCTGTCCATTATGGTCTTCCTCCTCCGCTTCGTTTGTCTTCTCCTCCTTCTCCTCTTCCAGTTCCATGTCCAGCTCTTCAAAGGAAGAGCCACTGCCTACAGACTCATTGGACCCCTTGCCCCCTTGGTCCCCATTCTCAATTTGACCTTCTTCCTCACCCAGGATCGGCTGAGAGCTCTCCAGCAATGGGGCTGAGGATTCCACCACGTCCCTGCTCTCTTCAACCACTTCCTGGATCACTGGGATCGACTTCTGCTCCGGCTCACCTGGAACATAAAGTATATTAACAGATTAATCAATTAAGACTTTTCTCCCATAACACAAAATCCCTCTAGGCCACATTTCTTGATAGAAGAAAATATTCATATTGTGCCAAAATGAAGGTCTCATGAAGGTCCTTCAATTTTATGAGAAACAATTCTGAGTGAACATACAGAGAAATTTGGTTAAAATTTACTCATCCTAGATGTAGATGTGTTTTGTCATTGGAACAGATTTGGAGAAATTTCTTACATCACTTGCTCACCAATGGATCCTATGTAGTGAATGGGTGCCGTCAGAATGAGAGTCCAAACAGCTGATAAAAACATCACAATAATTCACAAGTAATTCACATGACTCATTAAAGTCATCATTTTTAACTTCCAATCACTGTTTCAGGCCAAAATACCAATTGATCTATAATAATGCTTCTGTTTTAGCTGGAAATAACAGTTTGAAGTTAAAAACTTTATAATGATGAATTTATTCTAAACACACAGCTTTACACTTCACAAGACAGTAATTGATGGACTAGAGTTGTGTGGATTACTTGTGGATTGTTGTGATGTTTTTTTTTTTAATCAGCTGTTTGGACTTTCATTCTGACGGCACACATTCAGTGCAGAGGATCCATTGGTGAGCAAATGTTGTGAAGCTAAATTTCCCCAAATCTGTTTTGATGACAAAATAAACTCATCTACATCTTGGATGGCCTGAAGATAAATAAATTTTCAGCAAATTTCAGCTAATTTTCATTATAGGTGAATTACTCATTTAACATCCATAGAGACATTTTTTTTTAACATCCATTTTTATTTTTTTCCTAAATTCGGTTATATATTTTATTTTTTTCCAAATTCCGCTTTTTCCATTTTAATTTTTCTAGACTGTTTTAATTGTTACATTAAAAAAAAATAGCAATCAAAAACCATGACTAATTATCTGAAATGAAACGTACACAATTTAACATCAATTTATTAATAGTTTAACCAAAATTACATTTTAAAAACTTTATGAAATACGTTTTATTTTTTCCTCAAATTCAGTTTTATTTTCACCAAATTCTGTTTTCCATTAAGTTTCTGGATTCCACTTTAATGGTTACATTAACATTTAATAACCAAAATCATCTCTAATGAACTGATTTTCTAAATCAGTTAAATTATTTAAGTTAATTGATTATTTTACATTTATAACACATTTGTGTCTGGACAACAAAATCAAGTCTTAAGTAGCACGGGTATATTTGTAGCAATAGCCAAAAATACATTTGCATGGGTCAAAATTATTGATTTTTCTTTTATGCCAAAACTCATTAGGATATTAATGAAAAGATTATGTTTCATGAAGATATTTTGTAAATTTCCTACCGTAAATATATCAAAACTTAAGTTTTGATTATTAATATGCATTGCTAAGAACTTCATTTGGACAACTTTAAAAGGTGATTTTCTCAATGTTTTAATTCTTTCACCCCCAGATTCCAGATCTCGGCCAAATATTGTTGTATCCTAACAAACCATATATCAGTGGAAAGCTTATTTATTCAAGACTTATTCATCCAAAATCTATCAAATTCCATGACATTCTGCATCATACAATAAATTAAATTCTTATTGGATCCTGCCATTCCGTCTGCATATTCTGCATCGTGGAAATCACTGGGTCCTAGAAACATCTCTTTCCATTGCACAAAGGGCCCATTATAGGCTAGCTGAAAAAAAGGTTCAGCTTTAGATTATAAAAATGTTCTTCACACTAAGAAAAAAGTGGTTCTTTTAAGAACTGTTTAATTAAAGATTCTTTGGGGAACCGAAAACAGTTCCTTTATAACAGTTCTATGAAAACCCAATTGGAATTTTTAATAGTGTAAATTATTATTAAAAATAAGCTAAGAAAAGTTTCAAACTTAAATTCTAAAACTAAAAAAAAAGGCAAATGGCAGTTTAAAGTCCTGCTGTTACTGCTGATAGCCTTCGGGGATTCTTTAATGGCATTTCAGCATCAGAGTTACAGTCGTTTACTAACAGCAGTATAATTGCAAGAAGCTGTGCTGTTATCGTGACACACACCAGGTGAGAGTTTTAATTGCCAAAAAGCTAAATATGAGCTAAAACAACCCCCAAAGGCTGTATTTGAGCAAAATGAAAAATGCCTCCAAAGGGATTTCAAATATTTAACTCAGAATTAAAGGTGAGGCGTCGGTAAACAGCTGCGATTCTCTTTGGGGGGAAAGGAATTCCTAAAAGAGAAATATAAGCTTTATGAATCGAGTTTAGTGGTCACTACACAAACATACTAAACATGGCGAAGCCCCAAAGCAGTTGTTAACATTTTAAGCGCTTTAACTAGTTATATTATAACAGCTGTGAATAGATTAAATTAAAAAAATCGAATTAATTACACAAAACGCTAAATCTATTGGATTAATCAAAGCCCCCAAATGAAGGCACTACATTACTGTGGCAGACAAGTAAAGCATTGAATTGTCATCACAAAGCAGCTTTAAAATTCAATAATTTGATTATTAACATATAATTGACCATAAACCTAATCACACACCAAAATCCTTTTGGAAATCGAGTAAGGGGCTGTTCTGTGAAAATAGGAAGAAGGGTCAAAAAAATAAAAAAAAATGAACAGGATTGGGTCAGAAAAAATTATTAGATGTAATTTAAGAGGGTTATGACTGCAATCCTTTGCTAAAAACTATTTTTAAATGCTTAAAATGAACAAATATAGTGACCGAATAACAATGAGAATGGAGATGAAAGAGGGAGGGGGAGAGGAAGGAAGAAAGAAAGAGAATGAGAGAGAGTATCTACACTGTCAGTCTAATACCAGCTATTTAAACTAGAATAAAACTTCCCATTTGGCCTAATTTCTTTTAGGACAGCACTGAATTTGACCTCTCGTCGCTCCCTGCCAGTATTATTTTAGATGGAAAGGAATGATCCCTCTCTCATCCAGCCCATCTCAACATATTAGATATGGCATCTCAATTAAGCACCAGCTCTCTACTCATTGTGAAGATCCACACCGGCAGAAAAGAGGAGCAGTGAGGAGAAGACCTTTTCAAACCCCATTAGGTGCCACAACACACCTTACATTTAGCCACCACATAAATATGCCTAAATGTCATTCATTTTAAATGAATCCTCCCCGAAAAGCCCGAATGAATGGCCTTTTTATAACAGTAATAAGCTCTTGGTCAAAGTGCCTAATCAGCTATGCAAACCACGACCACAAAATATGGATCTATATGCTGGAACAAGTAATATTTTGTGTAGGCTTGCTTTCACAATTGTTTCTTTACTGTCATTTTTAATCAATTAAACAAATAAAAAGTATTAATACATTTTTAAAAATTGTATTTACCCCAAACTTTTCCTTTAAACTGGAATCGTTACCCTAACCCATCTAAAACCTACTTGTTAGACGGCAGCTTCCTTCCCAAGTCCAAGTCACCACAGCTAATTATAACCTCTCAGCCGGAGTATGTGAGAAACCTTTTAACAACCCAAAAGGGCACCGCTAAGATTAGACTGGGCTTTCCGGTCTTGGTGAATTTGCCTGTACTTGTCCTTCACATTGTGCACAGTGTACCCTTGGTGCTCTTGAGCACCGTGACACTGGAATTAGCTCTGTTCACAGCTTGGATGACACTCTCTAAAAGATCATTGTCACATCTGAGAATGGTCTTTTGGGAGCAGAACGTGATGCTCAGCGGGTCCCTAATTCACCAGCTCTAGCCACTTTTCTTAATCACTTTCCTGGTCCTAATAACTCACCTTATCGTCATTATCGGGTTCAGTTCTAGACAGATCCCGGCCTGCCCGAGTCGCAGAGTGTCAGACCACAGGAGATAGACACAAAAGATTAAATATGGAAAATGAGCCACTATGGTCATTAACCGATATGAGCATGGTAATAAATAGCACGGTGATATTAAACAAGTCACACTCTGAAAATGAACTTTTCATGTCTTTTCATTTAACACACATTATCTTCAGCAGTTAGTAGACAAAAAAAATTTAAATGGCAATGGAATAATCACTTCTTAAAAGAGTGTGCACCATTGTTAATCGCTAAAAAAAAAAAAAATTAACATTTTTGGCACTAACGCGTCACATATTTAATGTGTGGGGAAGAATTTCAAGTAGTAGATTTGCTTCCAGGCTCTTCAAACGGTTTGAAATCTCAACAAAGCTAAAACATATCTTTCCATGGAAAAGCCTCTTAAATCGCATTTGCCTGAGTTAGATTGTAAATTGGGTCCAGTGGGATTGTTAGCTGAGCTTCAGGATTTTTGTTCAGTAAAATGTTTCAGACGAAAGGGGACATGACTATGTAATGATAGGTACAGTATATATAGCTCAAAATTATTAGAGAACAATCTATAAATACTTGATTTTTTTTCGGAAATATTGTTAATCTTTATCGATATTTTAGAATATCTGCAGGTTCTACTAACATGTTAGACAAATTAACCAAGGCATTTCAACAAAAACCTTTATTTTGTGAAAAACACAGTGATCAGAATTAGAGAACAGTAACCATTGTAGCATGAAAGAAGATTACATCTAAAATTTTGGAGTGTTACAGCTGTCAGAAATTAGTAGGAAGTGTAGATGCTGAATGACTTCAGCACATCTGCGGCTGCAAGGACATCACTAGTCTCTCAGACTGCGCTGGTGTGATCTTGATTCACTCTTCTTCCACTCTCTTTTGTAACTGTAGTGGGTTTCTTAGCCATAGCTTTGTCACCAAGGATTCTCCGGAGATTTTCAGATGGGTTTAGATCAGGACTCAGATCAGGCTATTTTATTATTTCAACTGCTTTGCCTCTTTTGCAGTGTGGTGGGGGCATTGTCTTGCATGAAAATTGCAGGGAATGAACTGCATGTTGCTGAAGGAGTTTCTGCTCATTTGCATTCACCCTGCCATGGATCTGTATAAGAGACCCAATTCCCGCTGCAGAAAACATCCCCCAAACCACGACACTTCCTCCTCCACCTTTCACTTCTTTACGCATTTGGGCTGCAGTCTTTACTCAGTTTGATGCTGAACAAAATGTTTCCCATCCCTTTCATCACTAAAGTGAACTTTGGATCAGTTCTCCTCTCTCCACACAACATGATCCTCAGCAAAGATGAGCTTAGCCTTTTGATTATTTCTGCCAAAACAAGTCCAATAAAGTGCATCCATCCTTAAAAGAACACTCCACTTTTTTTTGAAAATAGGCTCATTTTCCAACTCCCCTAGAGTTAAACAGTTGAGTTTTACCATTTTCGAATCCATTCAGCCGATCTCCTGGTCTGGCGGTAGCACTTTTAGCATAGCTTAGCATAGATCATTGAATCCAATTAGACCGTTAGCATATTGCTCAAAAATGACAGAAGATTTTCGATATTTTTCCTATTTAAAACTTAACTCTTCTGTAGTTACATCGTGTACAAAGACAGACGTTGCAGTTTCCTAGGTCGATATGGCTAGGAACTATACTTTCATTCCGGTGTAATAATCAAGGAACTTTGCTGCCATATCATGGGTGCAGGAGGCACAATGATATTATGCAGCCACGCTGCGAAGTTCCTTGATTATTACGCTGGAATGAGAGTATAGTTCCTAGTCATATCAGCCTAGAAAATCACAACTTTTCATTTTCCGTCAGTCTTAGTACACAATGTAACTACAGAAGAGTCAAGTTTTAAATGGGTAAAATATTGCCATTATATATAGTCGTTTTTGAGCGAGATGCTATCGGTCTAATCAGACTCAATGATCTATGCTAAGCTATGCTAAAAGCGCTACCGCCAGACCTGGAGATTGGCTGAATGGATTCGAAAACAGTAAAACTCAACTGTTTAACTTAAGGAAGTTGGACAATGAGCCTATTTTCAAAAAAAGTGGAGTGTTCCTTTAATGAAAAGTGCTTCACACAGCTCCGGTGGTGAATAAAGGCCTCCTGTAGTAAATTGATGCACTTTTGTAAGAAAAATACCCATATTCAAAATGTAATGATCACCATAATCAGCCATGGCAGCTGTGACCTAATGGTTAGGGAGTCGGGCTTGTAATCGAAAGGTTGCGGGTTCGAGTCCCAGGTCCGGCAGGGATTGAAGGTGAAGGGAGTGAATAAACAGTGCTCTCTTCACCCTCAATACCCTTGCAACAACTGATCTTACACGGAAGCCTTTCCTACGCCGACATCCTACATTATCCGCCTGGAAGGGCTTCCATGTACAACCAGTTTAGCATAAAGTGATAATTACATTTTAAATATGGATATTTTTCTTACAAAAATACATTAATTCGCTTTAGGAGGCCTTTATTCACCAGCTGGAGCCGTGTGAGGCAGGAAAATTTTTAATATAACTCTGATTAGATTTGTCTGAAACAAGGAAGTCGTATACACCTAGGATGCCTGGAGAGTGAATAAACAATGGGCTAATTTTCATTCTTGGGGTAACTATCCCTTTAAACATGCTGAGACAAATCCATACCTTGTTCAGCACTATACTGGCAAGCAATTCCAACTGCAGTGCTGAACCGATTTCCTATTGAGAGTCTCTGCATTGTCCTGTCTTCCTGCGCATTTGTCTTACATGCAACGACCAGCCTTTTTGGGGGACTTGAATGAATTATTGTCATTGTAAACCTGCAATATTCGAGAAATCACAGATTTGGAATGACCAATTCTCGTGCAATGGCGGAAAGGGTCGTCCCTTTGGCCTTCATCTGAACAACTTCCTGTCGCAGGGTTTCAGTCACCTTAAGAGTGGCCTGCCATCTTACAATCTCAGTGAAAATTGGAGGAATGCTGCCAGTTAAATAGGGCTTGAAATATAATGAAGGAAATTAGCACCAGGTGACAGATTAACACCAATAAGGAGGTATCTGTAAGTGTTCTCTCAGTTTGAGTCCTTTTTCAAATATCTCATAAGTTTTTTATACTGTGCAGAATACAATTAATTTATTAAATGTGCTTTTAAAATGGCCCTTCTACTCCTGCTAGGATAACTTCAAATAGGACTAAGCAGTGAGCTTGAATTAGGTTGTTCTCTAATTCTGATCTCCATTGTATGCATGTATAATAATATATATATATATATATATATATATATATATATATATATATATATATATATATATATATGTTCTTGCAATTTTGCAAATTATGACATTTTGAGCCAAGGGTATATTATTAATAAAAGGATTAATATAAATAAGGTTCCACTCCTTATATATGCAGCTGAAATGCTTTTAGTGTGAAAGCACAATGTGAACTGCTGCACATTTATATACTGCTTCTGCATGTGGTATGAATAAAGGTCACTGCACGTTCACATTGAACTCACTGAACGCGTCCAATGAGCTTGAAATACACGCACTGAAATTCAAACCCAGTCCTCAATGTGTAAATCAAATAAAGTTGTTTGGTTCATGTTAAAGCACGACAGAGGCAGGAATGGATGAAAAGAGAGAGTGAAAGAAAGATGTACTGAACTGCCATGCAATCCCCCAAATGAAGGAGTTTGATTCACAACCTGCACTTGTCAGATCCAGCTGAGCAGCTGTGATTGAACGGCCTTTAATTAAGAGAGCTGCAGGCGCGCACACACACACACACGCACACACACACACACACACATACTGAGTTTAGCTGTTGTCCCGCTGGAGTAATGACTCTGTTTAGCTGTGCAGAGCAGAAAACAGCCCTCGGACTTTAGCATCAATCTTCACAGCCATTTGTTTTACTGACCACAGAGTG
This sequence comes from Cirrhinus mrigala, assembly GCA_036247105.1. NCBI lineage: Eukaryota > Metazoa > Chordata > Actinopteri > Cypriniformes > Cyprinidae > Cirrhinus > Cirrhinus mrigala. The sequence goes on from CM070012.1 coordinate 26,401,911, forward strand.
AATTGTGAACAACTGCCGCTGTGACTGAACCGCGCTCTTTCATTTTTCTCAGTTTCACAGAGCATGTCGGCTCACAACAGAGACATAATACAGCAGATAAGGTGTAACTACTGTGCAATTGCTCTGGAATAAATGCACATGATGAATGAGTCCTCATGAACACATTCATGCATGCACTCACACGCCGTTTTAATGTTGCTGGCAGGTTCTGACAGATTTATAAGATCTGAAATGAAAGTAATAGTTTGGGATCATAAGTAGAGGTGGCTGAAGAACTGGACATTGAAGATGGCAATAACACAAGCCATCTGTCTGTAACTACATAAAGACATAACTGCTATTTTTCTTTGCTAGACTGTGATATTACTGGACAAGGAATGAGAATCAAGAGACAGCTCTTACTGAGAACTGTTATGGATTGATGCTTGTTTCCATTAATGGAATGTCTGCATTTTTTCACACTGTAAAGTATCCATCACATGCTTTGAATCATACAATTCCAGTTAACTAATATTAATGCTTTAATAGTATAATAATATTAAAAGGAAATACAATCTCAATTTAATATTAAAATTAAAATTTAAATATTTTTATAGCAAATTAATACATTTGATGATGATGAAGCAGATTGAGAAACAGAAGTAAAATTCTCATCCCTATACTGTGCCGATGAATATAGTAACATACCTGCCACTGACTCTGTAACATCAACATCTTTATGCTCGACTGTCTCCTTAGTGTCATCAGATGTTTTCCTCTCATGGAGTTCAGGCACGCAGAAGTCCACCTGATTCTCCAAAGGACACATGTAATGGATCAGATCTCCTTTGCATATCTCCAGGAATGGGTATGCATTCAGACTTCTTTCCTAGAAGAAAAAAAGAGTGAAAAATGATTAATGTTGCATACTCACAATGTCACAACCAATGCAAACATGCTGCAGTCCTGTGCACTGCTGAAATCAGCAAGGAACACTGTGACAAGACAATAATAAACAACATTCTCCTTTAAAGGGATAGTTCACCCAAAAATGAAAGTTACCCCATGATTTACTCACCCTCAATCCATCCTAGGTGTATGTGACTTTATTCTTTCAGTTGAATACAATCAGAGTTATTTAAAAAAAGGTCCTGGCTCTTCCAAGCTTTATAACGGTATTGAATGGGTGTTAAGATGCTGAAGTCCAATAAATTGCATCCATCCATCATATAAAGGACTCTTTGTGGCTTCGGGAGGTTAATAAAAGCCTTCTGAAGTAAAGCAATGTGTTTGTGTAAGAAAAATATGTCATCCTCAGGAACGTTATTCTCTTGTGAACGCACGTGCGACAGCGGACGCTAGAAATTATGGTTTTTCTTACACTAACGCATCGTTTCACTTGAGAAAGCCTTTATTAACCCCCTGGAGCTGTGTGGAGTACTTTTTATGATGGATGGATGCACTTTATTTTGCTTCAAAATCTCAACAGCCATTCACTGCCATTATAAAGCTTGAAAGAACCAGGACATTTTATTTTTTAACACTTTTAAACCGGCTGTGTCGGTGTCGACATATCAAACCAAGCTGTATTCATGTTACCATAACTCTTCAACCATTTGCCCTATCAAAATAATTCAAATGACAGTAGACAATATACGCTTTTCGGCAATGTATGGCTTATTGCAGTAATTTCTTGCGCTCTGTCGGCAAATAATGGCAGATTTCTGGGAGAGTGGGAAGGAAGAATTTGAACGGAGAGACACAGAGTGAAGAGTTTTGGATTGCGCAAAATAACAAAAGAAATGAACAAAAACATGGTGTCCGTGCGTGTAAATGTACGTGCATATGTATGTGCCTGCCTGTTCATGAACAAAATAGTCTCTTGAATGAAAACTGTGCAACCCAGAGTCACAAGAACACTTGTATATATGTAATATACTCAAGTATGAAGTGTTGGATTATTTTGAACATGATTTCTCTCTTTTTTTTAGATAAAAATCTGAAAATGTATTCCTATTTTTTTATTTAAATCTATTTAAATTCTGTTTACAAACTCACCACACAACACTAATGGTCAATAAGTGTACCTTTTTAAAAGCCATTTATTTTCTGAAAAAAATGACACCTTGCAATTGTACATTCTGTTAGAATTTTACAGTCAAATAAACAAAATGTGTGAAAATTACCTATTTTAGCCTTAGGTCTTAAAGGGTTAATATAACTCTGATTGTATTTGTTTGAAAGAAGAAAGTCATATACACCTAGGATTGGCTTGACGGTGTGTAAATCGTAGTAATTTAATTTTTTGGGTGAAATATCCCTTTAAATATATCTCTACTATATATCTCCTTTTATGTTTCATGCAAGAAAGAAAATCATAAGGATTTCAATGACAGGATGCGTAAATAATGAATAGTCAGTTTTGAAGTAACTATTCTTTTAAAAAGTCCATTTGAAACTAAAAATGTTCCTGCATTTTATCAGGAGAACTGTAAATTTTGCATACATTTCACCTCCATCCACAGAGGTTTTTATTAAACTGTTGGCCAACATGATTCAGCTATTATAATAATTTTTTCCAACATAATAGCTGTATAAACAACAAACCATGGGTTGAAAAATTAGTAGTGACACCGAGTTATTTGCTCTTTAATACATTCAGTACTAATTATTTCTATTCATTATTGCTAAGAAGGGAATGACACTGTCCTCTGCAAAAGACCTTCAATAATGTCCCACCTCATTAGAATCAAACTTAGGTCAGACCTTTACTGATCAAACACACCAGCCTTATGACAACTTTGCAGCTGGACTAGGCAGGAGTTTACACCAATTAGTCTGCTTTTAATGAAGCGGCCTCATTAAGGGATAAGACCAAATGCCACTGTAATGATCTAAAAGAACAATGCAGAACAGCAAGCAGACCAAGCTGTTGCGCAAATAAAATCGCTAAGCGTAAAATTGTGAACTAACGTTAAGACATTTAGGACTATTATTTAAACAGAACAGCTCTAGCATGTTTAAACATGAGGTCAATAGCATTTAGATGTAAATAAACCATTGTCACTTATCTAACTAATGTTTATGCAATTTATGCATAGCACACAATGCCTTAGTTTTATTTTTAGATGTCATATAATAATATACCGTATATCTAGAAGCTTATCGTTTCAGAAAACATTAAAATGAGAACAGATTTAAAATGCATAAAGTAAGAATATATGAATACTAGATATGATGTGCCATAAAACATCATTAAGGTTTCCCCATATAGAACCAGAATACATGTGCAGAAAATACTTTGCAGTGCATGGTAATAAAAATGCAGATGCTAGCAACATCAGACAGGGCTGCAATATTATTTTGCACTGTGAATGATTTGATATATATATTTATATATGGAGGACGTTATGTTCTACTGAGCCCTCAGGATAGAACTGTGCTTCCATAATTGTACTGCCTCTTCATGCTGAGAGCTTTGTTTTGATACAGTAACACTGTTTAAGGCCCATAGAAATGACAAGTGCCATAATAAAACATAGTACAGGCGGAAACAAACACATGTATGTACTTATCAGACATATGCCATTCATTAACAGAATAACCTGATGGTCATAAAATTTAAAACAATCATTTTAAAACATAAAAAGACAAACCTTTTAAGTGGCAAAATGCTAAAAATCTTGAAAATTCTAGACTGAATAATAATTTTTTATGAAATGTAATGAAAATATCAAGTTGTTACAGTGCAATTATACAGTATCTACATGTACTTATTATACGGTTAGGGTTAGGATTGGTTTAGAGTTAGCTACATGTAATTATAAAAAATTTACTGATGTAATTATAAATAATTTATTTAACGTAACAAGGAAAAATTAAAGTGTTACTAAATTAAGTGTTACAAAAAAAAAAATGGACTTGCTATATGAAAAATATTATACACAATTTATGTATGTATAACTGAACATAACTTATTATGTAAGATCTAAGTATACATTATTTATGTAACATGTAACAAGGAAAAATAAAAGTGTTACCAAATAAAGCACTACCGTAAATATGGACTTCCTTTATGAAAAACATTATATGCAATTTTTGTATTCATAATTTAACACAGCTTAATGTAATTATACACAATTTATGTAACGTAAAAATAAAAATAAAACTGTTACTAAATAAAGTGTTACCATAAAAAAAAGTGTTACCAAATAAAAAATAGAAATATATATGGCAGGCTTTATGAAAAATATTATCTAAAAGTTATGTATGTATAATTTAACAGAATTTATTAATGTAAGTATAAATAATTTATGCAAAATGTAGCAAGGAAAAAGAGTTAGCAAATATTACCAAATACCAAATGTTACTGTAAAATAGTGTTACAAAAAAAAGGAAAAAAGAAAAACATATGGACTTGCTTTATAAATAAACACTATATACAAATTTTATATGTATTACTTACCAATTTATTGATGTAATTATACATAATGTATGTAACATAACCAGTAAAAATTAAAGTGTTACTAAATAAAGTGTTACCCCAAAAGAGAAATATATATGGACTTGATTCATGAAAATATATACAATGTATGTATGTATAATTTAAAACAATTTATTAAGTATACATAATTTATGTAACATGTAACAAGGAAAACAAAAGTGTTACTAAATAAATTGTTACCATAAAAGTGTTACAAAAAAGGAAATATATATGGACTTGCTTAATGAAAAATATTATATACAATTTATGTATGTATAGTTTAACATAATTTATTGATGCAATTATACATAATGTACGTAACATGTATCAAGGAAAAATAAAAGTGTTACCAAATAAAGTGTTACCGTAAAATAAAGTGTTACCAAAAAAAAAAAAAAAAAGAAAATAAAGGCATATATATATATATATATATATATATATAGACTTGCTTCAAGAAAAAAATTATATACAATTTATGTATGTATAATTTAACACAATTTATTGATGTAATTATACATAATTTAAGTGTTACCAAATTAAGCGTTATCAAAAAAGAAATATATATGGACTTGCTTTATGAATATATTTATTTTTAAATACAGTATTTGCTTGATACTGGTGGCTCCTCAGGATAAAAACCTTAATTTACTTTAAAAACGAAAAATAAATAAATAAATAAAATAAAAATAAAAATAATCTTTTTTTTTTTTAAACTTTAAAAATGTAATTAGAAAATAATTTAATTTAATTATAAAATAAATCTCAATTCTAAAAAAAATATCTATAAAGTAAGGCAAGGCAAGTTTATTTATATAGCACATTTCATACAGAATGTATCATAGAGCTTCACAAAAAGGAATTAAAATAATCATAAAAAAATTATAATTACAACAATAAAAAATAAGGAATTTAGAAATGTTTAAGATGATTTGAAAAAAAAAATTATTTAAAATTATTTAAAATGAATTAATTGATTTAAAATGAATTAAAACAGTTAAATAGAAAATGATTATGCATAAAACACAGTGCAATCAAAGTAGGCTTTTTGCCAAATGTAATTTCTTTATTTGATTATAAGACCCCATCTCAAGAAGACTGAAGGGACTGAAGAGTAAAGCAGAGCTGAAGATGTTTAGCAGTTTCATAGTTCTCTTTCTCATTGTTAATTGATTGGTTGTATTCTAATCCTCAGTAAAAGAGTCCTGCTCTAAGCAGTATGAATCACCTGATACACATAAAGACTCCAGCCCTTAGGGGCGCACATGCAAATGAGAGCACATCTCCTTGAACCAGGAGCGATAATGAATGCAAGAGGAAAAAACAAAGACAATCCACTCCACACGGAAAACAATAGTGGCACCAAAGTGAGAATAAGAATCTGCAAACTGCACAAATGTATCTGTAACGCTTTCATTACCGTCAAGACTGAGTATTAATGTACTGTACTGTATATATTTCTAAACATGTCACTATGATTTGTTCAAAGCTTTTAGTTTCTTATAGTAGTGCCATCTGATTGCTGTTCATCAACTGAGTCAACTAGCACTGCAGTAATAACTACCTTCCAGACACCTCATTAGTGTAACAGCTTGCGCTCTCCATCACGGCTCTAAGTGACACTTTCAGTCAGACAACAAGCACTTAGCAGTCCAATATAAAAAAGCAAGAATTTCAAACACCTTTCACACTTTTAATGCATGTCGTATAATCTAATAATGAATCTAATTACCCCCTATGAGATGTAATAATGATTAATAAAACAAAGAGTACATAGCTAACACGCATGCAAGGTATGAAAGAGCCAGCGGTGCTCTGAGCAGGAAGTCTTTGTGGTAACTTTGACTTTGTTAGCGCTACTGAAAGTGTCATGGGGAAACAGGTAATATTGCACTTTAACAGGTAATTAACCCAAGACCTCAATATCCTTTGCAACCAATATATCAGCTCACATGATCACGGCTTGTAAACTGTACTGCCAAGTACGGAAAAACAAATTAAAAACAGTGTGGAGTACAGTCTGATAAGTTTCAGTTCAAAACTTTGCCCTTAAATGATCTGAATACGTTTATTCTATAGTCAGTATCACTGTAGTAGTAATATAAAATAAAGTCACATGGATAACCCTGAAATGTTTACATAACACACACATAACATATGCTTCTGTGATAAGGCACCTGTATCATTTTGAAAATTTTTTGAAATAACACCTGGCGGTTCCAGCATCATCCATCTCTCGGAGCTCCTTTATTACGTCGAATATCTTCATTTCTGTCCATCACAAAAATAAATAAATAACTAGCCACTAGATTAACCAGGCCCATTATAATTGAAAGTACGCTTCCGGCAAGAACGGTTTTAATTACGCGGAGGCGATGCTCCGTTTTTCTTGTTGCCCTTTTGTATGTGAAACCACTCCCTCTGTGATGGCCGCGGGGCGAGTGTTACCCAACACAACGAGTCCACATGACTCCACTTACCCTGAGCTAGACGGGGAGCAATCAGGAGATAATGAAAGGGAAACTTCACCGCCTCAGCAGGATGAAAAGTGTCCCGTTTATATGAGCAAGCAATCATGAGAGCACAACTGATGGGGCTTTTCTTACAAAAGTGAATTTTACAGAACAACAACACTGTTGGCATTACAGTCAACAGCCAAGTTCAGTTAAAATAGCATCTACTTCAAGTTAGAATCAAGCAAGTCCTGCTGCAACCCGCTTAGACTAGCCTATAGGTGGTTTGCAGGTCTATTAAAGGGATAGGCTAGTTTACCCAAAAATGAAAACCCTGTGATTAATTACTCATCCTCATGTCGTTCCAAACCCGTAAGACGTTTATCTTTGGAACACAAATAAAGATATTTTTGATTAAATCCGAGAGCTTTCTGACTTGGCACAGACAGTAATGCAACTACCACTTTCAAGGCCCAGGGACATTGTTAAAATAGTTCATGTGACATCAGTGGTTCAACCGTAATGTTATGAAGCTACATAAATACTTGTTGTTCACAAAGAAAACAAAAATAACGACTTTATTATTATGTCACATGCACTAGGCCTTGAACGTGTCAGTTGCACTGCTGTCTATGCAGGGTCAGAAAGCTGTCGGATTTCACCCAAAGTATCTTAATTTGTGTTCCGCCGATGAACGAAAGTCTTAGGTTTGGAATGGCATGAGGGCGAGTAATTATAGACAGAATTTTATTTTTGGGTGAACTATCCCTTTAATAAATGGCAGATATTAAAATTCTATACTATTTTCATACCATTTTATCTAAATTAAAATTTTACATTTAAAGGAGTGGTTCATTTCTAGAACAAAAATTTACAGAAAATGTACTCCCTTGTCATGCAAGATGTTCATGTCTTTCTTTCTTTAGTCAAAAAGAAATTACGTTTTTTGAGGAAAACATTTCAGGATTTCTCTCCATGTAGTGGATGTCTATGGCGCCCCTGTGTTTGAACTTCCAAAATGCAGTTTAAATGCAGCTTATCTAGTGAAACGATCTGTTATTTTTTTATATACTTTTTAACCTCAAACGCTCGTCTTGTCTAGATCTGCGTGAAAAACTCCCATCTCATTTTCTCCTCCAACTTCAAAATCATCCTACATTGCTGTTTTACCTTTTTTTTGTAAAGGGTGCTTGACCTTTGCATTTTTCAACATACCCTAACAATTTTATTTTATTTTTTTTTAAAATAACCATTCGTTTTTGCTAGATAAGACTCTTCCTCCTCAGCTGAGATTGTTTAGAGCCCTTTGAGGCTGCATTTTGGAAGTTAAACCTCACTGAAAGTGAACTACTCCTTTAACAATGTTATAAATAGTTATAAATTATAATAGTTATAAATGTTATAAATAGTTACTATTAAATAAAGACTTTATTGAGCATTAGCTGAAGACAAAGGTAACCTACATGCAGAGTTAAAAAAAAAAAAAAAAAAAAAAAAAGAATTTCTGCAATAAATCCATACAAAATCTCTAATATCAGCCAATAAACAATATATACTGATGTATCATGCATCCATACTATAAAACAATCAAATCAGACCAACCTGACATCTTGGAGATAGGCAGTACAGGTCTATACAGTTGAGGTCAAAAGTTTACATACACCTTGCAGAATCTACAAAATGTTCATTGTTTTACTAAAATAAGAGGGATCATATAAAATGCATGTTATTTTTTTTATTTAGTACTGACCTGAATAAGATATTTCACATAAAAGACATTTACATATAGTCCAGTTTTTCAGCATTTTTGTGTATTTGAACCCTTTCCAACAATGACTGTATGATTTTGAGATCCATCTTTTCACACTGAAGACAACTGAGGGACTCATATGCAACTATTACAGAAGGTTCAAACACTCACTGATGCTCCAGAACAAAAAACAATGAATTAAGATCCAGGGGGATGAAAACTTTTGAACAGAATAAGGATGTGTACATTTTTCTTATTTTGCATAAATATCATATTTTTTTCATTCAGTACTGTCCTTCAGAAGCTACAGAAGATACTTACATGTTTCCCAGAAGACAAAATCATATAAATTTGCCCTGATCTTCAAATTCAAATTCAAATTCCACTCTTAATGCATTCCTTCTGGAGCATCTGATGGAGCATTTGAACCTTTTGTAATAGTTGTATATGAGTCCCTCAGTTGTCCTCAAATTCATACAGTCATTGTAGGCAAGGGTTCAGAATTTGTGGGACCTGAAGGATTTTTCTGAAGAACAGTGGTCAGTTTACCTGTTCAGGACAAACAAGGGACTCATGAACAACTATCACTAAACAAAAAAAAAAAAAAAAAAAGCAAGCAGAAACGGAATCAAGAAACAGGCCAGACTCGATCCTGCAACACCCATGTGATCACTACATCTCTCATGCATCAATAGTTACCCACTAAGCATTGGCCCAAATCTATTCATTAAGTGTAATGGTATCATTTAGAAACGTCTATACATGCCAAAACAAGCTTACATCAAACAGGTCATGATGATTTGATACCTGTCCAAGACTTCCCATACAGCCACAGAGATAAAAGTCTATTTATTCCCCATCGACAGGTGAGATTTGTGCCCGAGAAAGTCAATGTCTCCTGATAGATCCCTGTATTCCCGCTATGATTCAGCCCAGTCCAGGCCAATTACTGCTTTATAGATCAAGCTGTCTAAAGTGTGTAGCACAGCAGAGCACATGCGATATGTGAAACAGCTTTCATCTTTAAAGAGCTCTCATCAAATCCTTCCAAAAAAAAATCACTTCAGGACTTGTTAAACTTGTGAATGACAGAAACCAAAACACAGAGATGGTGAAGTTGTCTTGGGTTCACTCAGGGCCATCACTGGCACGACAGCACTAAGAATAGTTTTGAAATCAATTGGAATAAACCTCTCCGTGTTTGCTTTTAAACATCACTTTTCACTTGAGTGGTGTGGGTGTCTGGAACAGATGCGCCTCTGAATGACGAGTAAACATAAATAATAAGACTTAACACACAGACAATCTGGAAAAAAAAGCATGAATGAAAAAAGAAACATTAGCATAAAATTTAAAAATAAAAGCAAAGGAACAAGAAGTCTAAAGGACACTAATTTTTCCCTCCCACTAAACAACTGTCATTAAACCACAAAAAACAAGGTAACAAGTGAGGTGTACAAGATGTATGTCAATGCCCTTGTGAATATAAATAGCCCATTTCATTTTTACTCTCACAAGTCATTCTGCAAACAAGAGGGTTATAGGAGGTCTGTAGGATTGAAAAAAAAGTTATATTATACATTTATAGAGCTGTAAAACAGTAAAATCATTATAATTAGAAAATATTAATTGTGAAAAGCGCTGCAAAAATAAATTGAACATTATGGTTAAATCTAACATTACACTAACAGTGGTTAGATAAACCTAAACCCAGTATTTTTAAGATAATATTTTAGTTATTTGCTTTGACGTTAGTACAGCAATATACAAGCCAATTATTTAATTATGCAAATAACAAGCTTTATATAGTATAAATGGGTCTTTAAACATAAAAAAATACAAAGAGAGTCCAACAAGTAATATATATACTACTGTTCAAAAGTTTGGGCTTAGTATAATTTATTTTAGTGCTGTCAAATCGATTAATCGCAATTAATAGCATCTAAAATAAAAGTTTGTATTTACATAATATGTGTTTGGGTGTATACTGTGTATATTTATATGTATATATAAATACACACACATGCATGTATATTTTAGAAATAGATGTAATATATCTTCATATTAGTGCGGTCAAACGATTAATCACGATTGATCACGATTAATCGCATCCAAAATAAATTTTTGTTTACATGTGTGTGTACTGTGTATTTATCATTTATATTTATATAATTATATATTTATATTTATTATTTATATATAAATGCACACAAATGCATGTATATATTTAAGAAAAATGTTATGTTTATATATTAAATATATTTATATATAACAAATATAAATACATGTAAATATTTTCAAAATATATACTGTATATGTGTGTATTTATACATAATTAATATACACTACATAAACATATAAACAAAAACTTTTTTTTGGATGTGATTATTCGCGTGTAATCCTTTGACAGCACTACTTCATATTTATTTATAAAACATATATACATATTCATGTGTATATTTATGCATGCACACACGTTCACACACGCATATTATGTAAACAATCTTTTATTTTGGATGCGATTAATCACAATTGATCGATTTGACAGCACTAATTTATTTTATTTGTAAGAAATTTTTTTATTCAGCAAGGATAAAAGAATTCCAGAAATTCCACCAAAATAAATAAATAGATTAATAAATTAGCAAGCAGCAGAACTGTTTTCAACACTGATAATAATAATAAATGTTTCTTGTGCATCAAATGAGCATATCAGAATGATTTCTGTAGGATCATGTGATGGCTGAAGACTTCAGTAATGCCAGCTTTTTTTCTGAAATTCAGCTTTGTCATCACAGCAGTGATTTACATTTTAAAAAATATTAAATTATATTTACTGTACTTTTGATCAAATAAATACAGCCTTGGTGAATGTAAGTGATTTCTTTCCGGGGAAAAAAAAAAAAACAACTATAAATAAATCTTACCGACCCCAAATTTTTGAATTGTACTGCATTTGTTAGGTCCAAAAAAGAAATATGTTGAATTCTGTATGGCTGGATGTGGACAAGCTGGCTTTTACATTAATGAACAGAACTCCTTTCTCCTCAAACTGTCTGTACATATTATGGTTAAATGCTGATCAAGTGCTCTGGAAAGCATCCTTGCTTCAGCCACGTTCTATAAGCAAGACCTTCAAACTAGCGGCCTGTATTAAGACATCAGTGTCGAATCCCTTCCTGTTTGCTGTCAGAGTTGTGATTGTGGGGCTGGACACAGAGATGCAGAGGACGGACAGAGCATGACAGCCTAGTCACGTGGAATGGCAGACAAACCAACATTTGCACCAGTGGTGACAGATGAAACTCAGCAGGACTCTACCGCACCACACAGTAACGGAAGAGTTTCACACAACAAGCCACAAAATCATCGATAGAGGCTTCATAAGAATCTTCTGGCTTGTAATTCAATGTCCTTGTATGCAAAACTTGATCATATAAAATAAACAATGAGAGGTAATTGGAAAGATAACATGAGAGAGAGAGAGACAGGTGGAACGCTAAATTGATTACACATTCTCAATTAGCGTGTGAGGGAGTCTGCACTAATTGTTTTTTCTACCCTGGACTACTAACGTTTTCTTAAGGGTGAATTAGAAGGTAAAAAATCAATCAGATGCAATTTAAAAGTCCATTAAGAATTAAGCAACATCCAGTAAAACTAAACAGAATCACAAAGCAAATTAAAGGAATAGTTTGACTACAAGTGCAAATGAAGTATGAGAGATAAGATGCAGAATCAACCTGGTTGAAATCCACGGGTGTTAAGAAAAGGAAAATAGATAGAAAAGCTGGATAAATACAAAAATAGAAAAAGAGCAACTTAGCGCCTGAATATCAGTACATGAACACTAGAAATGCTCTAAAAGAGTTACTCTATGAGCATTTTACTGTTCCTTTTAAGAAGAATTATCGTCATATCATATACAAACAGAAACTTAAAGGTCTTCACAGCAGTTCGTCAAAATAAACGTTTGTTTTAACTTGAAGACACTGAGACAGAAAGGTACTTAATGTAATGATAGCACTACTACTACTAATAAAAATATTATTAAAACATTATTTTTAAGGAATATTTACCAGAGAAATTATTTACCAGAAAATGTAAATATATAAAACAGTATTTCAAAAAAATAAAAAAACTTTTTTTATATAAAATCAATTAATTACAGGTGTTTTGATTACTGAAATTTAATGACATCATTAAAAAGGAATGAAGAAAATGAATGGAAAACACATAATTTGATAAAAATAAAACTTAAGAAAATGTAAGAATTTAAGAAAAAATAAAACGTTTCATAGGGCCTCAAAATGCTTTTTGTTAAAACTTTTAAATTTTTGTTAAAAATTTTAAATTGTGTATGTTTAATGATTTCAATTATTAGACATGCTTTTTGTTTAATAGTTTTTAATTTAACCATTAAAACAGAGTCTAGAAAAATTAAAACGGAAAAAAAAGGAATCAAGAACAACTGAAAATGAAAACTTGGAAAAAAAAAATTAAACAGAATTTGGGAGGGGGAGGAGGATTTCATTCAACTTTGCATTTTATGTGGCTACAAATGATAGGAAATTAACCCATATTTGTATCAATAGCTAAATAAAAGATTACTGAAGTAAGAAAATTGAGTGAAAATTGTTTCAAAGTGAATCCTATATCCAATTTTTTTTGTCAGTTAATATATTTAATTGTTCAGCATGCTGACTGAGTCACCAAAAATATTATACATTTAATTTTTAAAGAGCCTTAAACGAGCTAATTCCTATAAACACACTGTACAATGTACTGCACAGCCTTAGGTCTGTGAAAGAGAATCCGAGGAAGAGAGTGACAGAAGGGGAATACTCCAGGGAAATGTCGTGACTTTGTTCTTTCAGGCAGCTGCTCCATGAATTTGTCTCCTCCCACAAACAGAATGTGAGCACTCACAGGTAAGCACATCCCCAATCTCCCTCATCTCCCTGGGCTCCCGCTGTTACATAATACACACCTCTCTCAGCGCAATCAGAGTCCAGCCATAGAGCCGAGAGCTGCTCCTATCAGACAGAGTCCATGTGAGACAACAAACCCAAATTTTACAAGGCAACTAAGAGTATTACCACAACTGCGACATTTCAGTAGCTGATACTAACAAAATTCCACAAAACTCAATACCAGCACAGCTAATTGTGCTTTTTCCAACAAGGTTTTAAGTAAACTTTAGAATCAACACTTTAATGTATCTTGTTTAAATTTGTTCCATTTATGTTCACTCAGTAAATGGTTATGGCAGTCAGGTAAGGCAGATAAATAAAGTACCACTGCACTAAAGTCTGTTCAGGTCAAAGTGAATGCCCTCAAAACAACACCAACCCACCTGCTCTTTTAACTCTGGTTTGTGACAAAAATAGCTCACAGAGCAGAGAGAAAATATGCCACACAAAAGGTGTTTTAACAGTAATTTTACTGTTTTAAAAAGTTAATATTATTTACAAGTACAACTAGGTTTGGGAGTGAGAATTTTTGGGAGAGCATCTGCATGCTTTGTCCAAGACAGACTGAAATAAACATTTTATTTGATATATACCTGTATAAAAAGACGCTTTAACGGTAATTTTACTGTTTAAAAAAGTTAATATTTTTGAGAATATTGAGGAGAGGTTTTGAATTTTTTTAAATAAAATAAAATAAAATAAAATAAAATAAAATAAAATAAAATAAGCAATGTAATAAGAAATGTCTGAGAAATTCCTGAAAAATCAGGAGAAGTATTGGAAGCTTTTTAAAAAAAAAAAAAATTAAATAAAAACATACATACATAAATATGATTCTTGAACATCGGCATGCTTTGTCCAAGGCAGACTGAAACAAATTACTATTTTAAAATATAATTTATTTGATATATACCTGTATAAATAGGATGCTTTAACGGTAATTTTACTGTTTAAAAAAGTTAATATTTTTTAGAATATTCAGGATAGGTTTTCGAAAATGTTTTAAATAAAATAATAAAGTTAAATAAAATGTAAAAATTAAATAAAAACATAGATACATAAATACATAAATATGGTTTCATTAATGACTCTTGAACATCTGCATGCTTTGTCCGAGGCAGAATGAAGTAAATGACGATTTTAAAGTAGCATTTATTTGATATTTACCTGTAAAAAAAAAAAAAGATTTTTTAACAGTATTTTTACTGTTTAAAAAAGTTAATATTTTTTAGAATTTTCGGGAGAGGTTTTTGAATTTTTTTAAATAAAATAAAAAAAAATAAACATACATAATAAGTAATAAAATTTCTAAGAAATTTCCTGAGAAATCAGGAGAGGTTTTGCAAACGTTTTAAATAAAAAATAAATAAATAATAAAATTAAATAAATAAATTAAATAAAAACATACATACATACATACATAAATATGGTTTCATTAATGACTCTTGAACATCTGCATGCTTTGTCCGAGGCAGACTGAAATAAACATCAATTTTAAAGTATCTTTTTTTTTTTTTAAATATACATATACATATATATATATATATATATATATATATATATATATATATATATATATATATATATATATATATATATATATATATATATATACATATATACACAAACACACACACACACACACATATATATATATATATATATATATATATATACACACACATATATATATACACATATATATATATATACACATACTGAATAACACAATAAATCCCTACATATACTGAGCCAAAGAATACTTTTCTTTTGTAAAACAGCTCATTTCAGCAAACATCTGTATAAAAAAAAAGTAAGGAAGATCTGTAATCACGTCCTTCAAATCATTCATAAGGAAATGCAGTTAAACGCAGCGGGAGCAGAAGGAGGAGATGAGCATCATGAACAGAGAGCGGCTAGACGTGCCCATCAAAAGTGAGTGAGAAAAAGGAGGCCTATCAGTCACCTGCGGGCATAATAAGACAAGAGGACAGCAGCTGACAGCACACACATCTACTTGTGAGACAACAAATGAGGCCGACAGTCCACTGAATAATGAGGCAGAGGTCAGAGAGAGGAGGAGACAGATAGTTCAGGCAAGAGAGAGAGAGAGAGAGAGAGCGAGGGGCCATTTAAGTCTCATACAAAGAGTGACAGGAAGTAGCTTCAAGACCATCTCAACAGCATGCCCGCTTCCTTTGCCCAGGAGCTTCAAACGCAAGGTCTGATCATCCTTGCTCGCGAGCTCTCCAGCTAACAACAGATATCCCTGCCTATTCTTAGACCAGCGATTTCTTACAAGGATCCCTGGGCAACATACAGACGCTGGAATTAATACATCCACAAATCACAGTGACAATTGGCGACAGTCCCCGGAGCCCTTCCTCCCCTGCCTATTTACTTTCATACGCTGTCACACACTCGCGGACACACGGATCTGCGAGAACAGAAGCAAACTCCATTTCACACCTCCGGTGCTGTTCAATTCCGACCATCCCTTGTGGTCGCACGCTTGAAGAGGGCTGTATTTTTATCTTACGTGATAACACCTTTATTCTCCCCCCTCCATCCACGCGGGCATGTCCAAACGGGCGACAGAGTTCTGAAAGTTTTCTCTTTTTTTCCACACAGAACAAATGAACACGCTCGGGACGGCGTGTGCCTGTGCGTCTCTGTGAAGCGTGTCTGGGTATGTGTGGGTGGGTGTGCTCCGCGTGTACCCTGCCGATCGATACGCCGCGTTTCCTGATGAACAGTAATTGTGGGGACTTAGTCAACAGCGGTGCCCGAGTCCACACAGAAGTCCTAAATCGATTGGCTTAGCTGGGGGAGAACGCGGCCAATCAACACTGATCTAACAGTCACAGTTCATTACTCTCAGATGTTTTTGGCAAATCGAAATGGTTATTCTGCTGTTGTTTAAATGGATTAATCTCAAAAAGTCACAGTCACTTTTTAGCCCAAAATCGAAAGGCAGAAATAGCAAATTAGATTTTTCAGAACAAAATTTTCCAAACAATTTCAATGACAGTTAAACACCCTTTGAATTTTCTTTACTAATCATGTAAAACAATAATGAAAATCATAGTGATGGGATCAATATATGTATATTTTTATACATAGTCACGCTACTTAGTAAGTTATTGGTTAATGCAAGTTAATAGTGTAGTGTTGTAGTGTAATGAGACTGAGTCTAGTATAAGTATGAGATTAGTCATTACAATAACATTACACACACACATATGTATATATATACACACACACAGTTGAGGTCAAAAGTTTTCATCCCCCTTCTAGAATCATTAAAAATGTTAATTATTTGACTAAAATAAGAGGGATCATACAAAATGCATGTTGTTTATTTAGTACTGACCTGAATAAGATATTTCACATTAAAGATGATTACATATATTCCACAAGAGAAATAACAGCTGAATTTATAAAAATGACCCGGTTCAAAAGTTTACATCCCCTTGATTTGTAATACTGTGTTCTTACTTGAACGGACCACAGCTGTGGTTTTTTTGTTTAGTGATAGCTGTTCATGAATCCCTTGTTTTTCATAAAGAGTTACACTGCCTGCTATTCTTCAGAAAAATCCTTCAAGTCCCACAATTATTTGCTTTTCCAGCATTTTTGTTTATTTGAACCCTTTCCAACAATTTTGAGATGCATCTTTTTACACTAAGAACAACTGAGGGACTCATATGCAACTATTACAGAAGGTTCAAACTCTCAATGATGCTTCAAAAGAAAAACGAAGCATTAAGAGCAAGGGGGGTGAAAACTTTTGGAATTTGAAGATCAGGGTAAATTTAACTTTTGTCTTCTGGGAAACATGCAACTATCTTCTGTAGCCTCTGAAAGGCAGTACTAAATAAAAAAATATGATATTTAGACAAAATAAGAAAAATGTACACATCACCATTCTGTCCAAAAGTTTTCACCCCCGGCTCTTAATGCTTGGTTCTTCTTTCTGTAGCATCAGTGAGTGTTTGAACTTGCTGTAATAATGCATATGAGTCCCTCAGAAGCCCAACAAATGGGCTTCATTTTATTTTTTCGCAAAATAAAATTTATTTACATATATATTCATCATATATATGATGAACATTTTTGACAGTATTCATTAAAGGAACACTCCACTTTTTTTGCTAATAGTTTAGCATGGATCATTGAATCAGTCAAATCTGATTCAATGATCTATGCTAAGCTATTAGCAAAAAAAGTGGAGTGTTCCTTTAAGTTTACCGACACTGAAAAAAATTTCATATAATAAATTGGTGTACAGTTGACTTTAAAACAATTATTACTCAAAAATTGCTAGTACATTTACAAAAAATTACAAAAAAAAAAAAAAATTGCAAAAAACATTTTGATGCTGGTTAGGTTGCTTTATGCTGGTCCTTGACCAGCAACATGACCAGCTAAGGACCAGCATAAACCAGCAAGGGACCAGCTTACACCAGCATCAAAACCTACCTACCAGCATATGCTGTTTTTTTTCCAAACAGGGACTAAACTGCAAGCAACATAGAACTGAACATAACATTGTGATGTAGAAAGACCGAAATAGTATTTTCCCGTAAAATGTACTCCAATAATCTTTGTTTTATTTACAACTTTGAAAAATTATTTTTTACAGTGCAAAACCACACTTGCACACCAACAAACGTATCCACAGATGATTTTCTTTGAGTTTCAGACTCCTTTATTTATTTAGAAGGAAAACATGATCGCATGTTCTGTCCATGGATCGATATTTAATTTCGGAAAGCGTTTTTCCTTACATAAGATCTCTGCGCATTAACTTCACAACCTTTTCTTCTTCCCTGTAAACAGATATACAATACAGCTCAGCATAAACAAATCTGTTTGGCAGAGGACATGTCTATTCTCTCTGCTCTCTCACACACATACACAATGGCATGTGGAAACAGCTAATTAAAAATCCATTTACGCTTGGCATTGGTAGGGGAGACACTTACTCACACAAACACCTTTTCACTCCTGGCAAGGCAACCCAGCGACAGCCCAAAACCCTACAGAATGAGCAGTATAGTGAAAGGACATTTTTAGCTTATCTGGTCTCATCACTATATGTCATCAGAAAATGTGCTGCTGGTGGTGTCAGGGTCAGCTCTGCATAACTGGACATATATTCTCATCCTGCCAATCTGACAAGGATAGATAGCAAGCAGACAAACAGGCGCTTGACAGCCATGAACATGGACATGTAGATGGAAGCCTGCTCGTGTTTATGGCTTCGATATATCCTAGATGTTATGATGTTATGAGTTTTTCACCTTTACCTTCCTCCATTTATGTAAAAAAAATAATTATACACTACCAGTCAAATGTTTGTAGGATTTTTAATGTTTTTTAAAGAAGTCTCTTCTGCTCATCAAGCCTGCATTTATTCGATTCAAAGTACAGCAAAAACAGTACAATTTTAAAATATTTTTACTATTTAAAATAGCTGCTTTCTATTTGTATATAATGTAACATTTTTGGCACTATTACTCCACTCACATGATCCTTCAGAAATCATTCTAATATTCTGATTTAATGCTCAAAAAGCTTTATTATTTTATTATTATAATGTTGAAAACAGAATTTTTTCAGGTTTCTTTGATGAGTAGAAAGTTCAGAAGAACAGCATTTACCTAAAATAGAAATATTTTGTAACATTATAAATGTCTTTATCATCATTTTTGATCAATTTAAAGCATCCTTGCTAAATAAACATTTACCCCCCCCCCCCAAAACCCCCCCAAAAAATTAATGAATTAAAATATATTTATGGTATAGTGTATAATACTACAAAAGCTTTTTATTTCAGATAAACACTGATCTTTCAATTCATCAAGAATCCTGAAAACAAATCTACTCAACCATTTTAAATATTGATAATAATAATAATAATAATAATAATAATAATAATAATAATAATAATAATAATAATAAATGTTTCTTGAACAGCAAATCAGCATATTAGAATGAATTCTGAAAGATCATGTGACACTGAAGACTGGAGTAATGATGATATGAATTTAGCTTTGATCACAGGAATAAATTACAATTTAAAATATATTCACATAGAAAGCAGTTATTTCAAATAGTAAAAATATTTCACAATATTACTGGTTTTGCTGTATTTTGGATCAAATAAATGCAGGTCTGGTGAGCAGAAGAGAATTCAAAACAATAAAAAACATTTAAAATCTTACTGTTCAAAAACTTTTGACTGGTAGTGTATGATAATAACCAAATAAAATAAAATAAATAATATATATAATATAAATATATATATATATATATATATATATATATATATATATATATATGTATATATAAATATTTAATAAAAGTAAAATATTAAAAAATTAATTACATAAGTATATAAATAAAAATATGATTTTTTTATATGACAAAAAATAGGCCATGCAATTTAGTAAGTAGAAAGAGCACACAAATTGGGACACAGACGAAGTGTCCCAGCTACAGCTGGTCTATTAAAACACTTGAGACATCAGGATTGATTTTTGTCTGAGCTCTAAGGGCCACATGGCGGCGTGATGATGAAGAAGACAAAAGACAATACCTGAAAAGTAAAAAGACATTTCTGGCTCAACACTAGAGGTTTTGAGTCTGACTGTAGATGGTAATGGTGGTAAATTGCAGAATCTTTAAGCAGAAGACAGAGATGTCTATTTTAAAAAATCTCAGCAAAGAAAAAGCCATGAGGCTTTTAAGGTGCTTCCTACAGGATTTACAAAAGAACATTTGGATATTGCATTAGGAGATATTATCCTAATCCTATTCTCTACGTCAGGAGGCTGTCTCCTGCGTCAGCAGCACCACACGCATGCGTCAATGTACTCTTGTGAACGCATGCTGAAGATAGACACGGAAGAGAAGAAATTGTCGAATAATTTTATTTATTTATTTATTTGTGCATAAAAAGTATTCTCGTAGCTTCATAACATTATGTTTGAACCACTGATGTCACATGGACTATTTTATCGATGTCCATCAAAAATATCTTAATTTTGTGTTCCGAAAATGAACAAAGGTCTTAGAAGTTTTGGAACGACATGAGAGTGAGTAATTGATGACAGAATTTTCATTTTTGGGTGAACTTTCCCTTTAAGACGCTTTCTTGTGTTCTACACCCAATTACTTGACTAGTCATTCAACACACAGACAAGTCCATTTTGAAAATACTTGGGTTTGCACATCTCCAAAAGTCTACAACATGAGGATTCAGGTCCCTAACCCCTGTTGACCCCTGCACCTGTGCCCTGGTTCACCCCGGCCAGCAACTATTAACGTAGAAAAAGCACAAACACACCACTAATAGTCTGTATTTAGTGTCTTCACTGCTGAGAAGCCTCTGAACATAACGCCGCTTTTCCTGCACTAATGACTGTGATTTTAAGAGAGAGACAAATTGACACACAAGAGAGGAGGGAGCCATCTCTGGTGATGTTAAATGAGCGTGAAAAGACCATTTCACAAACAAAATTGTCTTTTTTGGTCAAAATATAAGTCAAAAATCTAAAATGGCAATATTACAGTGGTAACATTGACAACATTGTTTTACCATGCAGTTTACAGCATGTATTTGTTATATAACGGAGAGTGTGAGACTGGAGTTGAATGTGCGTTGAGAAGTATATCAATATTCTCTGAGTATTTTTTTTTTTAATGTGGGGTTTTAAAAAGTTGACGTGGGAAAGCAGCTATGGAAAACAGCAGGAGTGGAAACAGATGTTACCAGAACACTCAGTTTCCCCTGCTGTCCGACATAAGCACAAACTTTGAAAACAGCGCTTGAAAATTGCACATAAAACTTTGCTTTTATAAAATGGTACCCAACTGCAATATGGCAAAATAATTCTCCATAATAACACTACAGTCTGAAAAAAAATGGTACAATAATCTAAATCAACTGATTTTATTCAAGTCAAAAATACTTAACATGACTGAACCAACCTATATACATTTATTCATACCAACAAAACAAATTAGTCAGTTAAGCTTTTGCCTATTAACAATGGTCTGTTTTTCATTCAAACAAGGTCAACAGAAAACATGCATGTAATCAAAGCTACATTACTTTTGCAAGCTGCAATCATGGCTCTTGAATCTTTTTGTGTGGCCAGTAAGTATATACTCCAAAATGGACTGCTTTTCAGTCAGTATCCTTCATTTGCATAGCTGTCATCAGTCACAGCAAATCAATTCCCAGTTGAATTAAGAGCCTTAACACTTTTCTATTCAGGCTCTGAGAACAACCAACAGATGTTTGTTGGATGTTTCAAAGACCGGAAAGAGAGTTGGTAGTGCTCTTAACTGAATTTTTGCAGCCTTGGCAATGACAAATGACTTTCTTCTCACCTCCAATTTATATTAAAGACCTGACAAACTATTGTGCGTCTTCCTCTGTAAAAACAGAACAGTGTGACAGTGCTACAGGAAGATGCTTGCTATTATATAAAGTGATGTGTACCAAACATTATTCTTGAGTATGCCTAAACTTAAATGACGAATAGCGTCATTTATGAAGACAGGAAAGTCTGTGTTTATTGAATGTGAACTGTTTCTCACTAAAGTGACAAGCGCCCTTGGCGCACACAAACATATACTGTCTAAAGCGAGCCCTGAAGCGACACATCACACATATTCACAAGGCAAAGTCACTGCATGGATTGCATCCTAAATTTACTCTAACTGGTTATATTTGTGCTAAGCTCTAGCTCTTGTTTCAGTGAGTTTTTATTGATTTAAATTTATGTTTATTTTGTGATCCAACCTTTTTTGTTCTTAATCAGGAAACAAGATTGAAGTGATGCTTGAAATTTAACTGAATCAAAAATACCTAGATGTTCTAATAGTGCTAAAACATTTTGAGATATACTTAACATAATAAAATGACTATTTTTGTTGTTGTTTACAGATATTTTCAGTTTTTCCAAAAAGTGTACAAAGATACATTTTAAAATTGTGAAAAAGTAGCTATGTGCAACTTTTTATTATTTATAATAATAATAGTAATAATAATACATTTACAAATACATATTATTATTAATTTTAAATATTTATTATTATTATTCATCTTTTTCAATTACTAAATTTACAAATATGTATTATGATATATTCTGAATATTTATTTTTATTATTTTTCTTTTTCCAATTACTATTATTAAAACTGTTCTTATTTTTGTCAAACTCCAAATAAACAACAACTGATAATTGTTTTTATTATATATATATATATATATATATATATATATATATACACACACACACATATACATATATTCATAAGCATATTTGCATCACAATACTTGCATAATTTCTTAGAAATAATAAATATCAAAACAACTGTGAATATTATGATATATTTTGAATATTTATTAATATTATTTTTCTTTTCCAATTACTATTTTTTAAAATATTTGATTATTTTTGTCAACGTACAAATAAACAATAACTATTAATATTCACTTATATACGCAGCTTTGCATCACAATATTTGCATATTTTACATAAATGAAATTAAATAAATTAAATAAATTAAATGAAAATGTGTGTATGCTTACTTGATATTTTTTTTTGTCATTTTTAAAAAAAATGATTACATTTTTATATATTTTTAAAAATGTCAAATTAGCCAAGTTTCCACCCACTCATTTTTATACAGATGTTGTGATGCAAATATATATAAGCATAAGCATATTTGCATCACAATACTTTTTTTTATGCATAGTTGGTTCTGTAAAAAGAAAAAAATAAATAAATAAATTCAAAACAATTGTGCATGATATATGCAATCCATTATTATTTATAAAAATAACAGTTGGAATAATAATAAATTTATGAATACGTATTATGACATTCTGAATATTTATTGATATTATTTTTCTTTTTCATTTACTATTATTAAAAATGTTTGATTATTTTTGTGTCAACTTCAAATAAACAACTAATAATTGGTTCTGCAAACAACAACAACAAAAACATATTGGTTAATCTCTAAAAATAATTATCTTAATTGTCAGCATGTCAATTCTTTCCACCTTGCAATAAGATGTTCTGGACATTAGGTCAGTTCTTCCAGATATAACTTTATGGAAACCAACCACAAGCATATCTTTGGACATCATTAAAGGTTAACCTCAAGGTTAAGCTCGAAGCACTCTTCAAAACGTTTACAATCCAACAGTAGGACGTTGCCACATCCATGCTTATAACCATTACTATTTCATGAAAACCGACAAAGGAAACCAATCTCATTCACACAGACCTATTATTAGACTGCGATGACGACCAAAACAGACATCTGTTGATGCAGCGCCAAGTCTTGCACTGAAGGAGCTAAAAAAGTATTAGCACAATTGTGTTTGCCGTCTGCTGCGCCTCTGTGCTTCCCGCTAACATCCAAAGCACAGTACTGTGATATGGGCTAGTTTTGTTATGTTAGTTTGGCCTGTTTTCATGTTTGAAGTTCCGCACTTGCTAATTGGGTTTGTAGTTCCCTGTTGGGATGTCAGAGAGCTTTGTCAGCAGTAAAGAGGAGGGCAGAGGAATATACGGGTCAAAGAAAGCGCAAAAAAAAAAAAAAAAAAAAAAAACTACTTTAACCCAAGTCCCCATCCAGTCTTCCAGTGAGAGTTAGTGCTGTTGTGGCCAGAACTGCATGGCCTGAGGCTCAGAAGAAAATAATGCAGGTAAATGATGACAGAGAGGAATTTTAAAACCCAACGGGAAAGATGAGAGCAGAAATCACGTTCAAACAGAGGCACGCTGCCATTTTTTCTCAAAGTGCATTAGCTGAACGTAAAAAAATGAGAGGTTGGGGTGTGCTAATGTCGAGAGGTTGATTATATGTTTATTGGTGTTTCAGTCAGTTGAGTTTGTGAAACTGAAAGACGTACCCAGGAGGGAGAACTTTAGACATTTTCTCTGAATCATCAAATCAGTCTTACATGACATCTATTCAGAGAGTCAGCAGGCAATAACTATAAGAAGTTAAGCTGTACAGTAGCACACAATAACTGCACATAATGGCTGAAAAGTGTTTCTCGACTTACTCTTTTAAGTGCAAGTCTCATTTTGTTTGGTATAAAAAAGAATCATGTCTAAAAAAAAACAAAACAGAAAAACACGAAAATACTATTTATTTTTAAAGTGACAACCAGTCAATGAGAAATGATTTCAATGATTTGGTGTAGAGGAATTGATGCTCAAAAAATCTGCGACTACATGAGCAAAAATTTAAAACTGCATCAGCTAATATATTTTTAAAAATGATCGAATTTGTCTCATTGGCACAGATGCAACTATGCACTTATATGAGCATATTTGAATCGCAATATCACCTTTTTTTTTATTAATTAAATTAAATGAATAATAAATTAAATTATAAATTGAATGAAAAATTAAATAAATGAAAATGTATGCATACTTGAATTTAATTAAATTTTTTTATTCTGTATTTTTAAAAAAATATATTTCCTTTTTATATTTAAAATGTTTCCAAAACGTCATTGCTTGATATATCACTGATTCAAATATGCACTTATATAAGCAAATTTGCATCACAATATTTGCATAATTTTATATAAATTAAATGAAATTAATAATAAATGAAATTATAAATGATATATATGAATATATATATTTTTTATTCAGTAATTTCTTTTTAAATTGTATTCCCTTTTTATATATATTTTTTTTATTTTTATATTTTTTTCACTTTCCACTCACTTATTTTTATATTGTGATTTTTATACATTTTATTTTGTGATGCAAATGTTTGTATAAGTGCATATTTCCATTTGATATATATATATATATATATATATATATATATATATATATATATATAAACGAGTATATGCATATATGTATATATATATATATATATATATTGCATTTCTTCAAAAGGAAGCACTGCTTTATTGTTGACATTCTAATGACATGACTGAACTAATTTCGCTATTTGATTGGAAACATACTGTAACTACACTTGAAGCATGTAGCTTCATTGTGAACGATGAATGACT
The DNA here is from genome assembly GCA_036247105.1 of Cirrhinus mrigala. Classification (NCBI taxonomy): domain Eukaryota; kingdom Metazoa; phylum Chordata; class Actinopteri; order Cypriniformes; family Cyprinidae; genus Cirrhinus; species Cirrhinus mrigala. The sequence continues at coordinate 26,427,620 of CM070012.1, forward strand.
TTAAAATAGGAAAATTCATTTAATTTTAGACTTACAGTATAATATTGGCCATCATACAGATTACCAGCCATAGTAAAAATCGCTATTTGTCATAAATACAGAAATTTATATCCACGCACTCCTTACGGTGGCTTTTTATAGTCTCTCGACTTGACCTGTGTTCTGTACCATTTTATATGTACATGTATTTTTTTAAAGGACAGGTGACTAATGCAGAGTGCCAAAGTGAGGTGTGTAATAAACTCTACGTCTTGAGTTTTGTCAGTTTAGCTGTACTTCCCCCTTCTTCCAGAGGCCTGGCTTAAGTGAGCTTGTTGCCAGGGAAACCGTCTCTTCTGAGCATCACTTTTCCATGGAGACAGAATTCTTTGATAATCCAAGGGATTGAGAGAGAGGAGGTGGGTGAGAGGAGAAGAGTGCTTTGCTGTGTCCTCTGAGGCAGACAAACTCTCTCTCACACACACACACACACACACACACACAAGTACCGTCTGTTAACTAAACGCAACAACTCAAATGTCACTGACTACATAAAACCCTGGCAGTCTCAAAGACGCACAGACTGTAAACCAGGAAGGGGTGTCGCAACGTAGCACTAGCCTTTTGTATTATTGGAAGGAAATGCTTGTGCTTGCAAATCTCACCACTACTTTGCTATTATGTTCATGGAGGGTTTAAGATTAAATTTTGAAACCTTATGTAAATATTTTTTAAAAATACTTATAGTCTAATACCTGTGATCTTGTAAGATTTCACTCTCAAAATTGTGTGAATTTCCCCAAAATATTAGTAGTTTTTGACCTTTTCAAATTTGCTTCAGCATGCAAAACTCACCGCCACTACAGTATGCTATGGATTTCAGGGAGGTTGCCAGATTTAAGAATAAATTCAAAACCTTAAATTAATATATATATTTTTTTCACCCAAAATATTACTACTTTTTGACTTTTTCAAATTTGCTTCTACATGCAAAACTCACTGCTACTACAGTATGCTATGGTATTCAGGGAGGATGCCAGATTTAAGAATAAAATGTAAAATATTTTGTCCCCCAAAATGTTACTAGTTTTTGACCTTTTTAAATTTGCTTCTGCATGTAAAAGGCACCACCACTACAATACACTATGGTGTTCAGGGAGGTTGCCAGATTTAAGAATAAATTCAAAACCTTACATGAATATTTTTTCCCGAAATATTACTAGTTTAAAGATCACAGTGTTATGATTTCATTTTCAATATTGTGTGAATATTCACAATTTCAACCTTTTCAAATTTTCTTCTGCATGCAAAACTCACGGCAACTACAGTATGCTATGGTGTTCAGGGAGGTTGCCAGATTTAAGAATAAATTCAAAACCTTACATGAATATTTTTAACCCTATTTTTTTTTTCCACAAAATATTACTAGTTTTGACCTTTTGGAATTTGCTTTAGCATGCAAAACTTACCTCCACATTGCTATGGGGTTCAGAGAGGTTGCCAGTTTTAATAATAAATTTAAAACCTTATGTGAATTTTTTTTATTACTTGTTTAAATCTCATAATGTTATGATTTTATTCTTAAAATTGTATAATTTTTTTTTTACAATTTTGACCTTTGCAAATTTACTAATGCATTTAAAACTTACTGCCACTATGCTATGGTGTTCAGAAAGGCTTTTAAAAATACATTGAATTTAAAACCTCACAATCTCAATGTTATAATATTCTCAATATTTACAAATTAATTTTTGCAATTTTTACCATCTTGTCAAATTACTTGTTTTAATTTACAATGCTATAAGTTTATTCACATAATTTTTAGCATATTTTCAAAATATTACTATAAAAAGTATATTACAAGAATTAACTAAAAATTTAAGAACAAACAAAACCTTACGTGGATATTTGTTACTTTAAATCCCAGATTTTTTCCCATTATTTTCAAAATGACTAGTTTTAATTCATAATACTACAACTTCATTCACATCATTTTGGCTCTATTTACACAATAGTATAAAAGGTAAATTACAAGAATGATGTTAAAAACAAAAATGCAAGTCCAACCAATCATAAAAGTAAGAGCAAACCTTTCAACATCAAGTCACATGATTTGAAGTGTCATTAATGCATGTCCATTTTAGCATTTAACACAATAATAACAATACTATCAAATGCTTTTTAAGAATCATCTTTGTAAAACCTCAGAGAAACCAAAACTGCCACAAAGGTATGCGGGAGAGAGATTCTTGCATTCTGCACACATACAGAGAACATGTAACATGAAAGAAAATGAGGGGAATGGAAATAGAGGAATTGGATTGGGAATAGTTCTGCGACGTGTGACTGCAGCAAATGGAAATGTTATCCCTCATCATTAGCGCACGACTAACAATCGGACCCAGCACAGCCATACACCGCTACCTCATTATAAAAGTGCATATTAGTGTGAGATTGTGCAATTGAGTGAGTGAGCAAGAGGGCACAAAAAGGCACGGGAAGTAATATGGGTCAGATTATTATGTCTTGTGTCATACTCTTTTCTTCCTAACGCTAGGAAAAACAGATCAAATCCCAAGGCAGTAGAATGGTGTTGGTCGTAGGTGGTGCTAGGGAATGCTAATGGCACAGGGTAGATGAGATTTCCTCTGACGCATATGCACATTTCTGCAGCCGCTAACTCCATGCACAGGCCAGAGACACGGACATGGTGTTTGCTATGCCTCAGTGATTTTTTTTTGCCCATCTCTCAAAGTCTGACCTATACAGAGGCCTGTCATAAGGAAGAATGTATTTTGTACTGAGTGACAGAATACCAAATGGGGCGAATAATAATATAGGTACACTGTAAAAATGCTCTCCAGTTTCAACTTAAAAACCTAAGTTCAGCAGCTGCCTTAATATTTTAAGTTAAATCAACTTAAAAGTACAAGTCATTTCAACTCACTACAATAAAATGTTAAATGACTTGTAGTTTTAAGTTGATTTAACTTAAAATTTTAAGGCAGCTGCTAAACTTAAGTTTTTAAGTTGAAACTGGTAAAAACTTTTTACAGTGTATAGATTGTAAAACAAGGAATGTTTTTTTTTTAAATATTTAATCTATATTTAACATTACTTTTGATCTGAGCTAATTAAATGTGTTGCTTTGTTACGGTACTATTCAGAAGCACCCAAAAATAATTCTAAAGAGAAGAAATTGTTAAATGAAGAAAGATAAATGAAATTAATGTTTTATGCCTTTATTTGATAACCAGAACATTTTAAATACACAACACAATTTCTGAGAGTAAAAAAAAAACCTTTCAAAAGGCTATTTTAAGAATAAATTTGAATAAATTAAGAATGCATTCAAATAATTAGACATGCTAAAACACAGAATTTGCTAACAATAAAACATGGTGAGAAAAAATAAAACATTTCATAGGGCCCTAAACATGTAATTTTTCTTAAACCTTTAAATGTGAAATTTTATAAGTTTCATGATTTTAATTAATTAGACATGCTCTTTAATTAATACAATTTAATTTACCATTAAAAAGGAGTTGAGAAAAATTTAAACGGAAAAAAAAGGAATCCAGAAAAATTAAAACACCAAAAAACGGAATTTGGAAAAAAATAAAACAGAATTTCGGAAAAAATAAAACGGATTTAATAGGGCCCTAACTATGGTGTTCAGTGAGGTTGCCAGATTTAAGAATAAAATCAAAACCTTACGTAAATATTTTTCCCGAAATATTACTAGCTTAAATATTATGCTATGATTTAATTTTCAAAATTGTGTGAATTTTCACAATTTTAGCCTTTTCAAATTTGCTTCTGCATGCAAAATGGACCGCCACTATAGTATGCTATGGTGTTCAGTGAGGTTGCGAAGAGGTTGTCTTACAGTTTTGGAACGACATGAGTGTGAGTAATTAATGACAGAATTTTCAATTCTGGATGAACATTAGATTCTTATTTCCAAATTCTAATTCTAATGCAGCAAGAAACGACTGGTCAAGCGATCACAACATGACAAAAATCACAAAACGCTAACCTTATGTCAAACAAAATAGGTTTTCCCAAGCAACCAATATGACTAGAAACATAGTGTACATCATTTTAATCATTTTGGTCAAAAATACTATTCATCCCTGCACCTGCACCCTCCATCTCTCTTTGTCTTTTTCCTGACTTAACATGTGCTCATTCATCTGTCTCCTGTCCTCTCTTTGTTCCCACATGCCCCGTTTACCTCCGTCTCCTCTGTGGAAATCACTCACTGCCTATCGACACAACACAAGATGCATTTTAGCATAGCTCAACACCCTCGACACAAAGCGCTACATTCCCCTGCCACAGGAACACGACAAATTAAACAACCATCAACATCACACAAGCATCTATCCATTAAGATGTCCATTCTGCGGTAACCCACACAACTATAACTTTTATTAACCCACTTTTTAATCGAAGGAGGATGCAAAAAGATCTCTGACGAGGTTCCCGCTGCCGCAGTCCCTCAGGAAGATGAAGGGACGGGTGGCTAGAGGTCTGTGGGTCGATGGCGGTAGGTTAATGGCCTCCAGCCCCCACCTCTACATTCACAAGGAATAGCAGGAGTAGAAAGAAGTGCTTTCTACTCATGGGCGCTAAGGCGGGAGCGGTCAGATGTGAGTTTGATTGCCCTCCCATTGCCTGCGTCAATCAATAGCCGCTGGTGGAATGAAACTAGCTGTGTTAAAACACCACTTCCACTCCTGTGAGCTGAGAAGTCTGGCGGCACTCAGGTGGATGAGACTCAACCCCCAGCAGGCTGAAAGAGCAAGAGCCATGCATTACTGCGAGCGTTTAAGTGTCTAAACCAGAAGGTTTCAATGGAAAAAGTGGTTTTAGCATGTCTCTAAATTCTCCCCCTAACTGAGTGAAAAATATTACCTTCTTCTTCTTCCTTATTTTTCCCAGCGTACTTTCAGTTTATGGATCAGTGTAGTCCACTAAACTAGTATCTGGTATTTGGCTATGGCTTTCTACCCTACCGTTCACAAAGGACAAATTTATAAATTAGGGCAAAAAAGTCAGGAATATAAACCTGGGATCTTGAGATATGGTTTAACATAGCAAAAATATTCATGATGATGTATCTGACTTATGTACATTACTGTATATCAGCATTTTAAAATAGAACAAACAGAATTCATTTTTTGTAAACAGAAGGTTCTTAACATCAAAATCAGTTTTTTAAAAGACAAAATGTGAGAGATGAATTTTTTGAGAGATGAATATTCGATCAAACTAGTAAAAACTTAAGTTAAGTGAAGTTAAGCCTTATCTGCTTAAAATTTGACCATATTTGACCATTTTAATGCATTCATAATGCATTTTATTGTTAAAATTTTTAAAAACATATACATACACACACGCACACACACAACATATACATGCGTGTGTGTGTGCGTATAGATAGTAGTCAACATCTGAAGTGGATCAAAAAAGTTAAAGTTGTCAGACAAAAACAGGTATATATATATATATATATATATATATATATATATATATATATATATATATATATATATATATATATATATATTTATTTATATATATATATACACACACTCTAAAAATAAAAATAAAAATAAAAAAATAAAAAATAACATTAAAAAAAATAATAATACAGCTAACTAACACAATAAAACACAATAAAAACATGATAGCATAATAAAAAAAAATTATTTTTGATATATATATATATATATATATATATATATATATATTTAACGTTACATTAAAAAAGAAATGAATACTTAAAATGATCAAATATGACAGTAAGCACATTAATCATTATACAAAAAAAAAATTCTACAAAAATTTTAAGCAGAAAAGCACGTAGAATAATAAGTAATGTTTTTTAAATAGAAGTAGCAAGCAATTATTTTCAAATGTAATATTATTTCACAATATTACAGTTTTTTGGATCAAATAAATGCAACCTTGGTAAACAAAATACTTAATTCATTGCAAGCACTAATCTAATCTACAAGTCTCTTGTCAGAAGTACCATTTCTTCTATATTACCGGATAAGAGACTATATACTTTACAATACTTTTTTGTTTAACTTCAAACATTGTTCACATACAGTTTATAATTGTTCTACTGTTCAAAATGTTAAAATGTTTTATTTCTTTATGTCAAGTAAAAAATTGCTCAGAAAAAAAAAATGTTTATTTAATAGAGGAATATGGTAGTTGAACATTACACATGATTTTTCATTTGTTCACATTTAAAGGGATAGTTCATCCAATGAAAATTCTGTCATTAATTACTTAGTCTCATGTTGTTCCAAACCTGTAAGACCTTCATTCATCTTCAGGACACAAATAAAGATATTTTTGATGAAATCAGAGAGCTTTCTAACCCTGCATAGGCAAAGACAATGCTACTACCAAGGCCCAGAAAGGTTGTAAGCACATTGTTAAAATTGTCCATGTGACATCAGTGGTTTAACCTTAATTTTATGAAGCTACATGAATACTCTGTGTGTGCAAAGAAAACAAGAAACAACAACTTTATTCAACAACATCTTCTCGTCTGTGTCAGCCTCCGCCACGCATTTAGGAGTACCACGACACATGCGGATTTCATCCAAAATATCTTCATTTGTGTTCTGAAGATGAAAGAAGGTCTTATGGGTTTGGAAAAACATGAGAGTGAGTAATTAATGGCAAATTTCATTTGTGGGTGAACTATCCTTTTAGCTTTTTTTAAGAAGTGTGTGCAAAAGCTTATTAGTTTTTGCTGAGGTAGCAATAATCACCAAATTTGACTGATGTAGTGGTATTGACTACTAAAATCTTGGTGATTTGATAAGCATACTTAAAAGGTACGTCTATGAAGACCGTAAACAGCTAGAAAGATGACATCAGTGATTTAGAAACCATTACACACTATTTAAGATGCTCATCAAACGTTAGTGCACTTAAAAAGAACACAATGCCTTTCTGATGATGCCCTTTGACAAATGTATTAGAGATGCGCGTGTGCTTATTAGTTATGAGTCGGCTGTTCATCAGTTCATCTATCCATTCAGTCTGTCGCTATAGTTATTCGCTGCTGCCTGTCATCCTTTCAAAGCAGTCGCTTTTCATTTTGTTCATCTGTGAAGTCATGACAGAGTTGAAAAAGACCCATCCGATGCGAATCCTGGTGGACAATGCTTTTTGCAGCAAATCACCCCTAAGTAAAAGAGCATATCTTTACTTTAATATTCTATTAGACTCGCTGAGGAGTCAAGAGGGGCCTGAGGGGCCATCCTATTCGTCACAGGAACAAAAGACCGCTCTCCCACTGCACATTGTGCCAAAATAGTTTCAAGCATCAAAAGCTTCAAACCGCCTCAATACGGTTGAAAAGGTCGCCACTATAATAGCAAGACATCATAACGGATAGCATTTGAATGCTACATTCACTCTCAGTAGACAGGTTTGATGTTTTGTCAAATTAAATACTATAAAACGTGGCGAAAAACTTGCTTAGATATGTGAAGGAAAAACCCTTTGAGGTATTTATCTATATTTGATATGTATTTTTCTTTACAATTTAACAAAATCCACTTAAAAGCATCTCACAGAACAAAATACAAAATGCCTCTGTCTGACAAACATATAAAGAGGCGTCCTGAGAGACCACAGCGACACACAGTCAGCTGCAAAGAGCAGTAGGTGAATAGAGATTGAATAGTAAGCAAAGCGGGTTTTGGAGTCCCAAAAGGGTGCGAGGAGAATAAAGAGGATACTTCGGAGATGCTAATGTGGTATTTGAGGGGAGATCTGATATGTAGGAAATGGACAGGAAATTGCAGAGAAGTTTTTGAACTTTTTTAACCTTTAAAAATAACCACTGACTCACTCAAAAAGGAAAAAATACCTTTGACCTCTGAATCATTCTGTTTGATTGAGTTAAAACCATGTCTGATACGTTTTTTTTTTTTTTTCCTTTTTTTTCTTTTACATGCAGAGTGCTTTTAAGTAGTTTTCTTTTTTTACGGAAGCCCATTTCCACCACCGAATAAAAAATAAAAAAGGTAATTGTGACTTTTTATCTCGCAATTCTGACTTTTTTTTCTCAGAACCTTGAAACATAAATGCACAATTGCGAGTTATAAAGCCACATTTGCGGAAAATAAACTCAAAATTGCGTGAAATAAAGTCAGACTTGTGAGACAAACTTGCAATTCTGACTTTTTTTTCTCAGTACTGTGAGATATAAACACACAATTGTGAGTTATAAAGTCACATTTGCGGAAAATAAACTCAAAATTACGTGAAATAAAGTCAGACTTGTAAGACAAACATGCAATTCTGACTTTTTTTCTCGCAATTGCGAGTTTGTATCTCGCAGTTCTTTTTTTCTCAAAATTGAGATATAAACTCGCAATTGCGAATTATAAAGTCCACATCTGAGGAGAAAAAAAAAAAACTGATATGTTCACAGAATTGCAAGTTAATATCTCTCAATTCTGACAAATGAAGTCGCAATTCTGTGAACATACCAGGTTTATATCACGCAATTATGACTTTATTTCTCAAAATTTTGAGTTTATATCACGCAATTCTGACTTCATTTCTCAGAATTGTGAGTTTATATCACACAATTCTGACTTAATTTCTCAGAATTGCAAGTTTATATCCCACAATTCTGAATTCATTTCTCAGAATTGCGAGTTTATATCTCACAATTCTGAGAAAAAAAGTCAGAATTGAGATAAGTCGCATAACCTTTTTTTAAAAATATTTTTTTAAAAATGTTTTTTAATAAACAGATTATTAGTGTATTCAGCAATGAGATATTAAATTGTTTAAAAGTGGTGGTAAAGACTTTTATAATGTTACAAAAGTAATAAATAAATGCTGTTCTTTTAAAATTTCTATTCTTCAAAGAACTCTGAAAAAAAATTATCAGTCTCCACAAAAATATTAAGCAGGACAATAGCTTTCAACATTATAATTAATTTGAAGAACAAATGTTTCTTAAGCAGTAAATCAGCATATTAAAATGATTTCTAAAGGATCATGTGACACTGAAAACCAAAGTAATGACTAATGAAAATTCAGCTTTGTATCAGAGGAATACATTACATTTTAAAATATATTCAAAATAGTTATTTTAAATAGTAATAAAATATCACAATATTACCGTATTTTTTGATCAAATAAATATTGCATTGGTAAGCACATAGAGACAGTTGTTCAAAAAATCTTACAGATCCCACACAGCTTCATATTCTTATTATCTACAAATATTATGTAATAAAAGCAACAGTAAAAGGGTGTGCAATAATGACAAAAATAATATCTCAATATTTTCTAGAATTTTGTCGATAGCAAATTATTAGACAATATATTGCATGTTAATGTGCTGCTATTTTGGCAGGTTTACAACTGCTGTGGATAGCTGACTCCCAAAGCTTTTGATATTTTTCATATTCTGTAGGGTGGTTAATTTGCAGGAATAACAGAAAAGAAATTTTCCAATAAGTATAAATTGATTTTTACCTTTACAAGACCATTCATTTTTAACCTAATTAAATGTATGCATCAACTTTTGTGTCAAAATTTTAAAGTTAATCAATAAATTCAAATAGTAAGACACTACAGGGCTGATACCAATCAAATGAAATCAGTATAAACAAAATTTGTGTTTGCAATGCAAAGGTGGCCCAGAATCTGAGTGTTTAATACAGCACATGAATGCAGTTAACCTGAAGTTACAAATGCATAATGCATGAATGCTTAACGTTTAGATGTTTTAAAAACAAAACATTTAATAGTGATATTCCAAATGATTTTGGGGGAGAATATACTTTAAAGATTAACCTAAAATCACCAGTAGGTGGCGGCAAGTCACTGGACGAGTGAATCATTGAGTCATTCATTCAACCGATTTGTTCAAACAGCTGATTGATTCAGTAACGAAACACCGTAGTGTGTTGCTCGGAGAAGCGAAACAGTTCTGTTGTGGCTTTGTTTGGAAGAATGTTCCAAAAAAAAAAAAAAAAAAAAAAAAAAAAAAAAGAACAGGAATAGAAACTCGTGTCTAATAAGTAAGTCACTTAATCTTAACTTCTTGTTTATTGAGCTGTTTATCAAATTAATATCATGTTTACAATTGTGTTGATATTTGGAGAAAATTTTAATTTTTTGTGATATGTGGTATTATAATAATGGAACTGTTGCTGTTTCATAATGTAAATGAAGAAGTCGCAACAATGGCGTTTTGCCCTGACTATATTTAACTTTTCATATCTTTCTGCCTACATATACAATGTGTATTTTTGGCACCACTTGTTTGACCAAACAGAAATACAATGACAAGCAGGGTTGCCAGAGTTGCCACCAAATTGCTACTCAAAACTAGCGAATTCCAAGTGGTAAAATCCACATTTTTGGCTGTTTCCGTTATAACATTTGCATTTCAGGGGCTAAATATCACATAACTGGGGTTGCTTTAACCCGCACGTATGAAAAACAATCCGCAGCAACAGTGTTAAAGTAGCCCAATTCCGCGGGAAAACCGCAAACTTGGCAACACTGAGCACAGGCTTCCTAAACAAACAGATAACCCTGACCCTAAACTCACATAATTGGTCAAACTAAAGTTGCATTTAGGATGCTAAAAAAGCTTGTTTAGTTTAGTTGAAGCTGCTTCTAAAAATGATGCTGGGATAAAAGTAGTTTAACACTGACAATCTGACACACATCACCTTTAAATAAAGATTGGCGTTGTTTGTGAAGAGCACGATTTCATTTCCTGTCTGATTTCAGACAGCAGACGAACTGACAAAAGGCAAACAGACAATTGTAGAGACAGTAATTGCAGGTTTGGTCCACCAGCTTTCATACAGGAAAGACAAACACTGGCAAATACTGAGAGATGAATACTTCCTGAGGCCACGAGATGCTTAAGGTGTCAGGTAACAGAAGTCCTTGCTTTTGCTCTAATGAAAATAGATCAGACAGACACAATCATCTCACAATATTCTCCCCTCTCTATCGCTTCTATTAATCCCAATCACCGGTGATAGCTGTAACACAGATTACATTAGCTACGAAGAGATCAAATTAGGGCCTGGCATGTTCACCTGAGTGACAGAAACTGCTGCAAGAGTATAATCAATTGGTCTTCATAATTTAATCAAGTAGCTCTGTGAAACCGCAACTCGCATTGTCGGTTTCAAGCCTCTCAAGAAAACCAAAGCACACAGAAACACTCACACTTTATGTAACACGTACCAGCAGATGAGCCATACACACACTTAAAAACCAAGCAAGATGCAGGATGAAACACAGTCCTTCACATGCAGAGCAATGAAAGTCTAAACATGAAAGTCCGCCTCCTCTCTAAGCCAGCATAAAAGAGGAGAACAAAAGCAGCTGATGGAAAGCCACAGGGTGGGAGGTGCAATCGCCTGTCTTTTTAATCAACATCATACAATCAGTGCTTTCGTACAAACATGCAGTGCACACACAAACAAACACATAGACAGGTACATGGGTCTCCAATATGAGGGACGGTGGTGATTTCATATATATTTTGCCTGCACACATGAACTCATAAAACCAGAGGGAGATGCCCACCTCTGCTCCCTGCTGATGCTTGATTCCAAGTAAACAAGTCGGTAAATTGGCTGAAAAAAGCAGCTGATTTGAGGAAAGTAGAGGAAAGGGGCTTCATGGATTTGAATTAGTGATAGATATTGGATAGATATTGCTTGATATATACATAGTTTTGTGTATGTGAAGCCTTCTCAACAATGACTGTATGATTTTGAGATCCATCTTTTCACACCGAAGACAACTGACGTACTTATATGCAACTATGACAGAAGGTTCAAACACTTGCTGATGCTCCAGAAGGAAAAACAATGCATTAAGAGCCAGGGGGTGAAAACTTCTGGAATTTGAATATCAGGATAAATTTAACTTATTTTGTCTTCTGGGGAACATGCAAGTATCTTCTGTAGCTTCTGAATGGCAGTACTAAATGAAAAAAAAATTGATATTTAGGCAAAATAAGAAAACACATCTGCATTCTGTTCAAAAGTTTTCACCCCCCTGGATCTTAATGCATCATGCTTCCTTCTAGAGCATCAGTGAGCGTTTGAAACTTCTGTAATAGTTGCATACGAGTCCCTCAGTTGTCCTCAATGTGAAAAGCTGGATCTCAAAATCATACAGTCATTGTTGGAAAGTTTTCAAATACACAAAAATTATGAAAAACCAAAAAATTTGTGGGACCTGAAGGATTTTGCTAAAGAACAGCAGGCAGTTTAACTGCTCATGAAGAACTAATACTAAACAAAATCAAAAAAACAGCTGTGGATCATTCAGGTAACAAGAATCCACACATTAAAACAATTCTTTTCAGTCCTTTCATTTTAAAGTCTGCATCTAATTTAGGTGAAAAGCACACAGCCAAAATGAATTGTTTAATTACAATCCAAGAGCCCTATGATTTCCGGCCGTCTTCCTGCATACCTAAGATCGTCTCTGCTGGACCAGTGCCCTAAGATGTACCCCCCATCGTGTACAATTACAGCTGGAAATACCAGCAGCCCGGTCGCCAACATCTAGCACATCTCCCTCTCGATGAGAATAACTGCTTCCTCACAGCGCTAGGGAAACCAGCATTGTGTTTTGGACTTTAATGACTGTGGTTAAGAAAAGTGGGATGTGATTTTTGCCTCTTTAAATATCTCTGATGATGGACAACGCTGCGTGAAGGCTTATTAAGGATATTAAAGGGGCGTCAAAGGCAACATTAAAGAAGCACAATTTTTCAATACTTCAAAGGTCAGATTGAATCAGTCAAATTCTATGTCATCTTGGACTATCAAACCTATTTATTTACATCATACCATGTTTTAACACATACTACAACTTTTGAGCACAAATAGTCTGACAACCACTTCAGGCACATTTGTGCTCAAACCCAACAGAACAGAACCAGCCCCACAAAAAAATGTTGCTTAAAATGGGAATTTCTGCCAAACTAACATCAAACAAACTAGATTAGTCCCTCATCTGTGATTGGTTGAACTAACGGAGAGCCACACCCCAAACTCATGCCATTGGTTAAGCAAATGCTGTTGTGTTAGCTGGTCTTAGTGCCACAGTGTTTACATTTTCCGGGAAAAAAAAAAAAAAAAAAAAAAAAACTGTGATTGGCTTATTTACACTTGTCTCAGCATATTAAACTGATATGAAGGATATTTTTTCCAGCCTAAAATATTCTGCAACTTAACCTATAAGCCAAGTAAATCCATTAAAGGGATAGATCGTATGTCAACATTTCAACAACAAACTATGTATTTTTACTCCTTTTTCATGTGCTTCACCAGTTGAATCCCTATAAGGTTATAGGTTGGGTTATATTTAGCATGCATTACAACACATTCAAAATGCATTATGGTCTTGCATTGTTGAGTTCTGTCAATGCTATAAAAGACAACTGGGTAGACTTTTGTCGCGAATATTAGTCTTAATGGTTATTGATCTCACAGGAAGCAAATCACACATAAGGACTCAACCTAGGAGCAGGGGTCAAGCTACAGGGAACAGAAAACAACATAACGGCAGACGTAGCTTATCTTTCTCAGACCAGCTGTGACTCACATTGTCTGTGAAAAACAAAGTACAAGCATATCTAATATTCCATGAGATAAATGCTGTCGGTTTCTCCAAGGTGGCATACATCAATAAACAGCCCTCCACTTATGAAAGAAGAAGAGTGACAGACAGTGGAAAAATCAATGTGGCGACATAAACTAGAAATATAACCCATAATATAATAAACTATACATACTATCATTCAGTAGTTTTGTCAGTAATATTATTTTAAATCTTTTCAATAGGGCTGGACAATCAATCGAAAAGTAATCAAAAGTGAGTGGCACTTTAAGACGCTGTCGAGTTAACAGAATTTAAACTTTTAACATGCTACGCTGCTCATCAATGTCAGTTCCAAAACAGTGGACCAATCAGAAGACCACTGAGGCGGGGCAAGCATTGCAAGCTCTTGTTTACAGTAGCAGGTTGGCATGGCAACTTTTGTGTTAGACGGCAACATGGCGGAGTAGGCATTCTGTACTGCTTTTTTCTTTTTAACCATTCCGGATAGGGCTGTGCAATATGGACAAAATAATCATATTGCGATTTTTTGAACGAATATTGCGATTGCGATTTTATTTGCGATTTTGGCAACTGTTTTTGCTTTTTCAAACAAGCTACATACATACATTCTAAATGTATTCAGTGCACAAGAAGTGCATAACAAAACATTTCACAATGAAATAACATAGTATTAAGTTTAATAAACAAAACTGTAGTAAAATTGTCTTTAAAACAGACAACATAAAATAAATTAAGATTAACCTCAACCCTAGTTAATAACATACTGTACACAGTAGTACTAACTGCTTGATAAACAAAACTGTAATAAATTGTCTTAAAAACAGACAACATGAAAAAAATAAAGATTAACTAACCTCAATTCCAGTCATAACAATAAATAAAAACTAACGTAAATCAAAACCAAAAAACAGATTGCTCTCTTAAAGGTTTTTTGCAAGAAAAACCAGCATGTCCACCATTTCTGGTTTTAAGCATGAACGGTGACATGTCACCACATTTCCCCCAGTACTAAACACTCTCTCCGAAGGTGAGCTGGTGGCAGGAATACAAAGATACTTTTGTGCAACCCTGCTCATTCTTGGAAAATTTATCTGATGGAGTCTCCACCATTTCAGAGGATCTTCCTCACTGTCAATAGATGGAGAAAGCAGGTAGCTGTTTAACTCAGCGGCTATGGCTTCTTCAAGTCGCAGAGCTGCTGGCATGGCTGATGTCGTTTTGAAGAAGCTTCCTAAGGACTTCCGTGCTTTTTTGCCTGGTGGAGGTAGATCGATGTCAGGATTCTCTCTGCATGTGTTACTCACAGATTCAGATGTATCCTTTGACATACAGAACAGAAAGAAAAGATTAAAAAGCCATATAAAATAGTGTTTATCTAAGGAGATGACAGTTTCATCCAGTTTGCATAAATTAACTCACCTTGTGTGAACTCATTTCCATGTCAGACATCACCCTGGCCTTAATGTTTGGAAGTTTATCCTCATCAGTGTAGCTGGTTTTGAATCTTGGATCCAAAAATGTTGCTGTATCCAGAAGCTCTTGGGTAGTTTCATCCTCATAATGTTTGTTGATGTAGTTCAGAATTTTTGATTTTATAGTCTTTGTCAAGTCAGTATCTTCATCCTCCACTGCAAGTATCTTGGTGTTCAGCAGGTGAAGAACCGGTTTCACATACGACACACTGATGTAGTTTTCACTGGAAAGGGCATCCGTGAACTCCTGAAGTGGACGCAATGCCTTACTTACAGATTCTAGAACATCTGTGTCTTGCCATTGGGGCACTAGGTGTCTTGTTTTACGGTCAGCTGAAAGGACCTGGGACAGTGCCCTCTGTTGCTCCAAAACCCTTTCTATCATTTGTTGCATTGAGCCCCATCTTGTTGGGCATGATGTTATGAGGGCATGTTGGGGAAGCTGGAGTTCTTCCTGGGCTTCGGCTAACATCTTCTTTTTTTTCCAACTGTGGGAAAAATGTCCCACTAGCTTTTTGCACAAGCCATTGGCTCGGGAAATGCGAGGTTCATCTTTGATTGCATTTTCTAAAAAATAAAAAATTGCAAAACATGATGAAAATGTGTATTTTATTCATTTAAATATAAAACTATTGAGTAACACTTTACCATAAGGTGCTATTTGTTAACTAGTTAATACATTAGCTAAAATGAACTGACAATGAGCAATACTAATAATGTTAGTTCATGTTAATTTTAGCATTTATTATTACATTATTAAAATCAAACGTTGTCATTGTTAACATTAGTTAATGCACCATGAACTAACATGAATAGCTGTACTGACATGAACTAACATTAACCAGAATGAATAAATGCTGAAAAAGAAAATTGTTTATTGTTAGCTAATATATTAGTATTTGTGGCGACATATATGCAAATTCATTTTCCGCCAGTAGGAGGCGCTTAGAGCGAGGCAGAGAGCGGTTTCCTTGGTAACGCTATATACAAAGCAACGCTTTATCAGGCATTACATGCAAAATAAAAAGAAAATGACATCCAAAAATTTCTGAGGACAGTCGGTTTCCTTCAGACTTATGGTACCAACTATGGTACAAGTTGAAAATACTATTACAAAACATTATAATACGTTTTCATATTAAACATCTTTGAGCAATTTGTTTCTTAATAAAAAAGTATGCCCTACAAAGTGTCCTAATGTAAATTATACATTACTTAATGTAAAGTATAATAAATGTATAATAAAATCTAACTTACCAATTGCCAAATGCAGTCTGTGTCCGAAGCACTGCAATCGTGTCCAGTTGTTCAAAGTGACAGCCTTCACTATATTAGTTCCATTGTCTGTGGTGATAGACACTTGTTGCTCTTCACAAAGTCCCCATGATGCTAAAGCTTCTTTTAAACCTTCAGATATATTTTCTCCAGTGTGATCTTCTGGGAAGAATGCTGTTTGCAAACATCGACTTTTCATTTCAAAGTTGTCATTAACATAGTGGACCGTTAAACTCATGTACGGCTCCATCGTTCTGCTGGACCACATATCTGTGGTCGTGGCGAAGTATTTCACCTGCTTGAGCTCGTGTTCAACGCCCGCCTTACATTTCTCATACATTTCGGGAATAGCAAATCGTGTGAAATGAGTGCGAGATGGCAGCTGGTATCTTTTGTCAAGTGTTTGTATTAGTCTTCGGAAGCCGTCTTTACTGACGATGTGTGCAGGCATCATATCTTTGCATATATGATAGGTGATTGCATCGGTAATTTCTTTGTGCCGTTTTGATCCTTTCTCATAAGGCACGGCGCTTGCAAATGCTTGAACAATGGATACTTGTTCAGTCTGTTCGGGCTGGCTTTGATGTGTGCTTTTGTTTGTTTCGATGGACTTTGTCGACATGCATTGATCATGCAGTTTTTTATGACGCTGTTTTAAGTGTTGGAACAGATTTGTAGTATTGCTCCGTTTCGTTGGAATAATCATTTCACAAGTCTTGCAAATTACCTTGCTCTGTGACACATCCTCTCTCCTGAATCCAAAATACTCCCAAACGACTGACGTTGAATTTCTCTTTGGCACCAAATCATTTTTATTTTGACCTGCATCCATATTTTATGTTCTTTCCTCCCGCTCGCCTATTCAGTTCTCCCGCTCAGCTTCTTAGTGCGCGGAGTGAGCTCTGATTGGTTAACATCTTTCTCCCGCTCAGCTTCTTCGTGCGCGGAGTGAGCTCTGATTGGCTAACATCTTTCTCCCGCTCAGCTTAGCTGTAATTGCCCGGTGCGCTGCACGTACGTATTCTGAATAAAAATCTAAATAAATTAATAGATAAAATCGCAGCCTTATGCGGTTTAGAAATCGCATGTGCTTAAATCGCGATTTTTTTGCGATTGCGATTAATTGCACAGCCCTAATTCCGGAGCTCTGCATCTCACGTTTTAGACGCAAAGATGTGTTTTCTGTGAATGGGCAGTTAAGAACCTAGTATATAAATACTTGCGCATATAGAATGACAGGTCAAGATCGCTAAGAAGAACATCACATGCAACAGCGATCATGAGTCAGATTCACATGTATTAACTATGCGGGCAAAATAAAATAAAATAAAATAAATAATAATAAAATAAAAATAATCATTCATTAATCATTCATTAATCATCTCAAAGTCTCTTATGCTCACCAAAGCTGCATTTATAAAAACACGGTAAAAATGAACTCTTTTCTGTTTTAATAAATTAGAATATATTACTTCATTCTTCAGTGTCACATGATCGTTCTAAAAATCATTCTAAGATACTGATTTGGTGCTCAAGAAACATTTATCATAATTTGAGCTGCTTAATTTTTTTGGAAGGAAAGGAAAGGAAAGGAAAGGAAAGGACGTGACGTGTGGCCAAGTATGGTGACCCATACTCGGAATTTGTGCTCTGCATTTAACCCATCCAAGTGCACACACACAGTAGTGAGAAGTGATCAAACATGCACACACACACACACCGTGAACACACACCCGGAGCAGTGGGCAGCCATATTGCTATTGCTGCGGTGCCCGGGGAGCAGTTGGGGGATCGGTGCCTTGCTCAAGGGACTCACCTCAGTCGTGGTATTGAGGGTGGTGAGAGTGCTGGTTGTTCACTCCCACCACCTTCAATCCCTGCCGGACCTGGGACACGAACCCGCAACCTTTCGGTTACAAGCCCGACTCCCTAACCATTAGGCCACTGCTGCCCCCGGCTGCTTGTGGAAACCTTGATGCATATTTTGGGGAAAGAAATTACAGAAATTAATACTTTTATTTAGCAAGGATGCTTTAAATTGACCAAAAGATGTTACAAAAGTAATGTTACAAAAGATTTCTATTTTAGATTAATTCTGTTCTTCTGAACTTTCTATTCATCAAAGAAACCTGAAAAAAATAAAATAAAATCTACTCAGCTGTTTTCAACATAATAATAATAATAATAATAATAATAATAATAATAATAATAATAATAAATGTTTATTGAGCAGCAAATCAGAATATTAGAATTATTTCTGAAGGGCCGTGTGACTGTAGTAATGATGCTAAAATTCAGCTTTGAAATCACAGGAATAAATTACATTTTAAAATATATTCAAATAGAAAGCAGTTATTTTAAATAGTAAAAATATTTTAAAAAATTTACTGTTTTTGCTGTACTTTGGATCAAATAAATGCAGGTTTGGTCAGGAGAAGAGTCTTCTTTAAAAAAACATTAAAAATCTTACTGTTCAAAAACTTTTGACTGGTAGTGTATACTATGTATATAAAATGATGGTACTACAACGGCTCCATGTTTAAAAAAACATGGTAATACCAAGGTGGTTTATAAATGAACATAGGAAATGAGAGTGGTAATCTGATCATACAGCCAACATGCAGAGGAAAACAAGCTTTTAAAAATTCATGTTAAGGGAAAAACAGCTTAGTACGCACACCTGCACACACACTTTTAAGAAAAAAAGTTATTGATTGTGATAGCTCCAGCTAATATTTTCTGTTGTTCATTGGGGAAATTAAACAAAACACTGTCAAGCAGACACTCTTGAACCATAACCCACACCAATGAATAATTAACGGAAAAACCTTTTTAATAATAAGCAACAAACATATATACAAAAACTATATGATGTGTGTGTGTGCATGGACTTTGAGGTGCTAGAGACTGATTCATGCACTGTTAATGTGTACGGGTGTTGGTCTGACCCCTCAACCATACTCCCTCTGGGTCTCACTTCCATCACCACCAACTTATCACCTTAATGCAAAAGAAAGTAAATGGGAAACTGGCTTAACACAAATCCAAAAGATCTATACAGCTGTCTCAAGTACTGGTCTGTAGGCAATGCAACATGGATCACTTAAACTCACAATGAAATTACTGTCTTCAAAATATATGCTGCCTTATAAGAACAGTTCACCCAAAAACCAAACGTAAATTCTCAGCAAACAATGTCCTTACTACCTTTCTGGGCTTTGAATGCAGCACCGTTGTTGTCTAGGCAGGTTCAGAAAGCTCTCGAATTTCATCAAAAATATCTTACTTTGTGTTCTGAAGATGAACAAATGTCTTACGGGTTTGAAACAACATGAGGGTGAGTAATTATTGACATTAATTAAAATTTTTAGATGAACGCTTTAAGGGTTCATTCATTACAAAACATATGATTTTAATGCAATCTAACAACCTTTAATCATTACTAATAAGCATACTCTTGGCTTAGCTTTGGAAACAAATCCAAAACAGAAGAAACCGAGCTACAAACGACACTATATTTAGATCAATTTTCGATTTATCTGTCCTGCAAATCACTCTCCCCCGAAGGGATTTTCTGTTGAACTTTCCTCAACCTCAAGAACAAAGTGAATCCGTGAAATATCCCAAGACTGGATCTTAAGCATTCACTACAAAGCCCACCATGGTTCACTGCTGTGATGGACATGTCTTTGCTCCTGGCTCATGCCTCAGTTATCCATGATAACGTACACATATAGGCAGCGACAGCACACACACATACACAATACTCCAGGAAGCCCATATCAATTATGAAGCAGCTATATCTGGCATACTGCCGTGCCCTCACCAGAATGCATATGCACACACACAAACACTCACTGATTGGCTTCTTCACTGATTAAAGAAGAACTCCACTTCCATAACAACAACTTACAAATAATGTACTCACCCCCTTGTCATCCAAGATGTTCATGTCTTTCTGTCTTCAGTCGTAAAGAAATTATGGCTTTTGAGGAAAACATTTCAGGATTTTTCTCCATATAATGGACTTCATTGGTGCCCCGATTTTGAATTTCCAAAATGTAGTTTAAATGCAGCTTCAAAGGGCTCTAAATAATCCCAGCCGAGGAAAAAGGGTCTTATCTAGCGAAACGATTGGTCATTTTTTTCAAAAAATAAAAAAATTGTATACTTTTTAAGCACAAAAGCTCGTGTAGCACAGGCTCTGGAATGCGCGTCCACGATGCTACGAATTAGTGATGGGTCGTTTGAATGTGACTCGGGAAGAACGAGTCGTCTCGGGGAGTGATTCGTTCAGTCGCGCATGCGCAACATACTGGAGTTAGTTCACCTGTTTTGAATCTTCGCCTGCGTCCCAATGTGCATACTATCCACCCTAAATTCTATGTGATTCTAGTAAATTTCAATACTATTTAGGGTAGATAGGGTGGATAGTATGCACATTGGGACGCAGGGTTGGGGTTTTTCAAGTCGTTCGTTCTTATTGGGCTGTCACATGAATGAACGACTCGAACCCGAAGACTCGAGAGATGAACTAATCAATTATTTGTCCGGCTCACAATACCGAAAACGTGTCAGATAAGAGGTGAGGTGAGCTAATCATAGACTAAAGACCCAGGCAGACAATGAATTAATCTTTTCTGTTTCTATTCCGAACTTCCCATCACTACTACGAATCACGTCTAAGTTCTCCATCTGCGTAGGCCTACTCCGGCTCAAAAAGGTAGAGTATGGCGAAAAACTCCATCTTATTTTCTCCTGTAACTTCAGAACTTCGTCCGACATCGTTGTACCTTTTTGTTTGTAAACAGCGTTCAACTTACTTGCACTTTTTTTAGTCTTTGCGCGTTCGCTTTGTAAACACTGGGTCTGTAGTTTCGTAGTGTTGTGAACGCACATCTCAGAGCCTGTGCTACACAAGCTTTTGTGCTTAAAAAGTATACAAATTTTTATTTTACATAAATAAGACCCTTCTTTCTCGGCTGGGATCGTTTAGAGCCCTTTGAAGCTGCATTTAAACTACATTTTGAGAGTTCAAAATCGGGGCACCAATGAAGTACATTATATGGAGAAAAATCCTGAAATGCTTTCCTTAAAAACCATAACTTCTTCACGACTGAAGACAGAAAGACATGAACATCTTGGATGACAAGGGGGTGAGTAAATTATTTGTGAATTGTTGTTCTGGAAGTAGAGTTCTTCTTTAAGTCAATGACTGTCTACCTGACTGAACTGCTCAAGTGAGAACTCTCTTTCGCTCCTGTATCAGTCCTCATTCACAGACAAAGACAAGAATAGTCTAATAGGCTGCAAAAATAGTACAGTTCATTTTTGCTGAATGCTAGGCAATTTAAAGCTACTGGAGTCTCTTACAACAACCATATATTTACGCTTTAGAGAGTGCGTGAGAGAAAGAGGCACCTACTATTAACATCCATCCAATTACAAGTGGTTAGTTTGCTAACAGATTGCCATTTAAACCTTCTTTTGCCTTCCATTATGCAGTGAAAGAATTTAACTACTGCTGTTCATATTGTTTTTAACTCTGTTCTAAAATTTTGTTCTAATTTTGTCTGTTTAACATTACACAAACTGATATGTGACCCTGGACCACAAAACCAATCATAAGTGTAAATTCCTCAAAATTGAGCTGAATAAATAAGCTTTCCGTTGATGTATGATTTGTTAGGAAAGGACAATATTTGGTTGAGATACAACTATTTGAAAATCTGGAATCTGATGGTGCAAAAAAAATCAAAATATTGAGAAAAAGTTGTCCAAATGAGGTTCATAGCAATGCATGTTACTAATCAAAAATTAGGCTTTGATATATTTACAGTGGGAAATTTACATAATATCTTCATGGAACATGATCTTTACTTAATATCCTAACGATTTTTGGCATAAAAGAAAAATCAATAATTTTGACCCATCCGATGTATTTTTGTGGTCCAGGGTCACATATTCTCACGGATTTGTGTTTAAATTGCAAAAAAACATTTTTGATTATATTTATTAATTTAAAATATAACTGAATATTTTTGATTGATGTAACACCATTATACACTAGTATTTTATATACCGTTTCAAACTGTTGTATTTATTTATTTTGATGGAAAATAATACTTTTATTAAACAAGGATCTATTAAATTTATCAAACCAAAGACAAAGTAAAGACATGTATATTGTTACAAATGAGTTCTATTTTAAATGAGTGCTGTTTTATGACTGCATGTTCTATTTCTATTAATCAAAAAATTGTGAATTGTGTCACAGTTCTCATTGAAACATTAAGCAGCACAACTACCACAGAAATACTTTTTTTTTTATATATATATATATATATATATTTAAATAGAAATATTTCATAGTATTACTGTTTTTACTGTACTGTTTAAATCAAGTGGATACAGACTTAGTGAGCATATTGGTTTGGTGAGTAATTGGTGAGAAATATTAAATAATCTTATACCCACCCCAAATTTTTAAACAGTAATGTATGTATGCATGCATGCTTCCAATGACAGGTGTAAATAGGCCCAAAGAAAGACCAGGGGAAGGTAAAGAAAGTGAGTGAGATGGGGGAGGGTTGATAGGCTCTCATTAAAGATGTAGGGCTACCTGTGAGGATCAAACAGCTCGAAACAGCCTGTCTGCCAGCCCACCCACACACACTCCCTCTAGAGGGGCACATACAGCATAAAAGGGGAGCCTGTGGTCAGCTTCTATCCCTCCTTCTACCTCTATCTCCTCTCTCTTCCTCTCTAGCTCACTGTGTGTTAGAACAAGCTCCAGTTAATACAATGGTAACAGAAAATTATTAGTAGGAGGCAAAACCCTGCCAACAGAAAATTACAACAAGATATTAAAGAAGATTTTCTGAGTGACTCCATAATTACTACCAACTGATGAAAAATGGAAAAATGATTGTGTGCTTACATTATATAGTGTGCATAATGTATGTATGTATGTATGTATATAGGGCTGTAAGTTGATTTAAAATTTTTAATCTAATTAATCTAATTTAATCTAATTAATTACATAATTAGATAATTAGATGTTTTGACTAATCTAATTAATCCCAAAATTAAAGACAGTATTTTTAAGACTGTAAAAATACCCACAAAATATTATTTAAAGCTATTTTTGTGTAAAATGATAAAGCATCAAGTAGACATTACAAAGTGTAGCTTTAAAAATAAATATTTTATTTGATTCAACATATAATTTATTACACATAAACATTTATGCTGCAACGTAAACTATGGAACATAAAAGAAAATAATTTGAGAAACATCTCAGTATTTTGTTTTTTGTTCATGCGATGAAAGTCATTGGTAACCAAAACAGCTTTGTACCAACAGTCTTCAAAATACCTTCTTTCATGTTCCACAAAAGAAAGGTCTGAAACAACACAAGAGTTGAAAATGATGACAGAATTTAATTTTTTTGGTGAACTATCCTTCTTCTTCTTTTTTAATGAAATTATACTCTAAATAAGAAACTAAATCTGCCAGCAGGTGGCGGTAAATGTCTTTATGAGTCATTCATTCATTCGATTTCTTCAAACGGCTGATTCATTCAGGAATGAAGTAAATGGCTCTCTTTATAAATGGGGCTTTGAATCATTGATTCACACGATTCGTTCAAAATGTTCATTCAGAAACAAAACACAGCTGTGTTGCTCAGAGACGTGCAACAATTCTGCTATAGCTTCAAAGGTAATATGTTCTCTGCAAAATTGGGCAAAAACATAATATAGTGTTTAAAATATTACAATATCAACTTCTTAAACTGTTGTATAAAATCACATTTAAGCTTGTGATAGATCGGGACAAAATCAGCACTCGTGTCATATTGCATTTGTGGAGTTGTTGCCCTGCATCATATTTGCCAACAGTCAATTATATGAAATATAAGATCACGTACAGGTCTGGGGGCGGGGCCAGTGTGGTAACTGCGCTAAAATATTTTAATATTCGCATTATTTGATCATGACTAATTAATTAGGTTAACGTGTTAAACTGACAGCCCTAATACATTATATATATATATATATATATATATATATATATATATATATATATATATATATATATATATATATATATATATACACACACACACACACACACAATTTGAAATTAAAAATATAATAAAAATATATATAAAATTTTGTAGAAGCTTTTGTAGCTGTCTCACCTTTCATCATTTTCTTGATTCCATTCATCTTATTACATTCAATTTTTTGCCCCACAGATTCACTGCAGTTCTTTTCCAGCTGCCCACACAGTGGAAAGCTCATTAAATATTGATGCCGTGTACTACCACAGCCAATTTTGCATGTTTAATTTAACAAATAATAACATCAAAGAGGACAGGGAGTGACAGAGCTGCATTATTCATGAGCTGATTGGACTAGAGGGAAGCAGAATCAGTATGTTGTTCAGATAACTGCCAAGATGGGCGGAGTCAACTTGGGATAGATTTGTTTGCAATTAATAACATGTAATGATGGCTCCGAAAAGGCTTTTACACATGAAAGGATATCATACATTCTGAAAATCTTGATGAAACACCAACATCAAATGGTAAAGATGTAAAAAAAAAAAAAAAATCTACATTAAAGTAAGAAAAACTGCATGGATATATATAGGAATGTCCTCTCCTGCATTTACAATAATAAATTTATAATATATACTGTTATATTGTTATATGTGGTGCATGGCATTGCATTGACATGCATGTTCAAGTAAGCGCTGTTTTAAAGGGACAGCTCACCTAAAAATGAAAATTCTGTCAATAATTACTCACCCTCATGTCATTCAAAACCTTTAAGAACTTCGTTCATCTTTAGAACACAAATTAAGATATTTTTGATGAAATCCGAGAGCTTTCTGACCCTGCATAGACAGCAACACATCTGACACGTTCAAGGCTGAGAAAGGTAGTAAGGACATCATTAAAATAGTCCATGTGACATCAGTGGTTCAACCGTAATTTTATGAAGCTATGAGAACACTTTTTGTGCACAAAGAAACAAAAAATAACAACTTTATTCAACAATTTCTTCTCTTCAGTGTCAGTCTTTGACACACATTCACTAGAGTAGCATGGCGTAAGCGTGTGTTGCTGCTGACGCAGGAGCCGGTGTTACATCAAAAATATCCTAATCTGTGTTCCAAAGATGAACAAAGGTCTTATGGGTTTGAAACAACATAAAGGTGAGTAATTAATGACAGAAGTTTCATTTTAAGATTACTTTCATATCAGGTACGGTTGCTTGCCCAACATGTTTTTGAAACCAATGGCTATAAAAAGTGCAACAAACATAATCATCAGGCAGCAAACGATAATCAGTTTGGCCACTATGTACATACTTTCTCAAATGTGAAGTTGAGCGGATTAGTGAGATGCTGTAAATTGGATTAAAACGTAGTGTTTCGAGTTTAGACAAAACTGAGTCAGGGGTGCGTTGTTAGAGAACTGCAGGGGTTCAGGCAAATCCCTCTAATGTAGTTCATCTCGCCCTTCCTTTATCCTTACTTCTAAAAATCACCTCTTTTAATGGGCTTAGTCAATCCTCTGACAGCCAGCAGTCGGCTCGCTCATAGGTCGGCACGTACTCACACACAAACACACGCACAGCTTGAAATCACTGTTACGGTGTAATGGGACTGCCCACATACTCTGTGTACGCTGTGATTCTTAGGAGTGAACTCCTGTGTGGGTGCAGGAGATTCTGCCCTCTCGCTGTCTAACAGATGGTCAGTGTGTTTGTGTGTGTGTGTGTTTATTGTCTTTAGCGAAGGCTCAGCCTCTCAGCAGATTGAGAAGAATGTGTCCGTGTCTTCTATCGATAGCGGGTGGACAAGTGATTTATCTCCTCTACTAAGAACGATACAGAAAAGAGGACTGAGGGACCAATACGAAGATGGAGAGGTGTGTGGGAGAGGAATAAAGAGAAAGGATTTGTCAATGGAGAAGATAAAAAGGGATATCTAGGGTTGGCAGAGGGGCCCTTCAGTGTTTGACCCGTGCCATGACAGACCGCAACTCCCTGCGCCAAATGCCGTGCTCGGCAGAGAACCAACAGAAGCCATTTCCAACACATGTTCACTCCACAGGATATTTATAGGAACTACAGACACAAACATAGCCTGTGTAATACGTTGGATATTCATAATTACTTTGCAATGTAATAAAAAGCAACACAGTAAATATTACAAAGACTTTAATGTGCTTCTTATTTGGTTATATCCGATATTGAGGTCAAAAGTTTACATACACCTTGCAGAATTTGCAAAATGTGAGTTATTTTAGCAAAATAAGGGGGATCATACAAAATGCATGTTTTTTTTATTTTTTATTTAGTACTGACCTGAATAAGATATTTGACATAAAAGACGTTTACATGTAGTTCACGAGAAAATAATAGATGAATGCATAAAAATGACCCTGTTCAAAAGCTCACATATACTTGATTCTTAACACCGTGTTGTGACCTGAATGATCCACAGCTGTATTTCTCTTTTTTTGTGATGGTTGTTCATGAGTCCTTTGTTTATCCTGAACAGTAAAACTGCCCACTGTTCTTCAGAAAAATCTTTCAGGTCCATCAAATTCTTTGGTTTTCCAGCATTTTTGTGTATTTGAACCCTTTTCAACAATGACTGTATCATTTTGAGATCCATCTTTTTGCATGGACAACTGAGGGACTCATATGCAACTATTACAGAAGGTTCAAACGCTCACTGATACTCTAGAAGGAAACAAATTGTATTAAGAGCTGGGGGGTGAAAACTTTTGGAATTTAAAGATCAGGGTAAACTTAACTTATTTTGTCTTCTGGGAAACATGCACGTATCTTCTGTAGCTTCTGAAGGGGAGTACTCAATGAAAATATATGATATTTAGGCAAAATAAGAAAAATGTACATATCTTCATTCTGTTCAAAAGTTTTCACCCCCCTGGCTCTTAATGCAACGTTTTTCCTTCTGGAGCAACAGTGAGTTTTTGAACCTTCTGTAATAGTTGCATATGGGTCCCTCAGTTGTCCATGCAAAAAGATGGATCTCAAAATCATACAGTCATCATTGGAAAGGGTTCTAATACACAAAAATGCTGGAAAACCAAAGAATTTGTGGGAACAGTGAGCAGCGAGCAGTTTCACTGTTCAGGACAAATAAGGGACTCATGAACAACTATCACTAAACAAAAAAACACAGCTGTGGATCATTCAGATCATATACCGTAAATATATATGTTGGAGATTGATCTGCTCGAGCAATGTATTACAAATGAGCAAACACTCTAGACACACACATCAGGCACCCTGGTGACTTACATGGCCTATATGGGTTGTCGGTGAAGTGTGGCGCATGCGCTGTATGGTAGTGGTGGGTGTACAGAGGTCTTTGCAGGAAGTCTTACTTCAGCTTCATAATAAAGGAAGCGCCAGTCTGAACTTCTGCCAGACCCTGTTCAATAAATCATTGTAAAGACATGTCCCTGCCTACACGCACGTGCATTTGTTAATGTCTCTCCATTATTCATCTGCTCAGTCCCATCTTTGGACACTCTGCCACTCCATATACATCACATTACAAACTCACACACACAATCCCATAATGCAACATACATCTTATGCTGACTCCTACACTGCACTGCTCATGTAACTATTGCACTACTCTTAATAAGCTGTCAGACAAGCCAAGTTAGGACAGGTGTGTGTGTCAGAGAGAGAGAGAGAGAGAGAGAGAGAGAGAGTTGAAGAGAGAAAGAAGGAAGGACAAAAAAATTTAAGTACCAGGTCAACAAGTGAAATCACCTTTCACTGTTCTTACATCATAGTTTTAGCTATTTTCACAAAAATGGACAGAGACCTGTAGCTGAATTGTGTTTACAGTCAACCCCTTTACAAATGCTTATGCATAAACTACAGGAATTCCTTGTATTCAATAATAGTAAGTAGACAAAACCCCTTTTCATCTAGGGAAATATGTGAGCATCTGGTACAGACTGCTTTGTAACTGTATGAGACGGCCCGTGTGCCAGCGAGGCAACTAGGACAGATTGTCACGCCAATATTGCGAGCCTCGAGGATGCCATTTTTGGTTGTGCATTCCATATTGGTTACCCAATATGCACAGGCATCACAAGGCAAAGGTGTTATAGATGGTTGGCAAGGCATTGCTAGCTGGCTGCTAATGTACTCTAGGTGGTTACTTATTGGACAAAGAGCACAAGAACAACATTAGCACTAGAAATGACGGCTATATAAATAACGTTATATATAATATATAAATAAGTTTCATGTGTCATTATGGTTCATCCATGGTAAGTAGCACATCATCTATCGCATTATCTCACAGCACTGAACTGTGCTTAACTGCTGCTGAGACACCAACCAGCAAGCTCACACTAACTGACCTCATTAACAGCCTCTTTACCATCTCTCTATCCAGTTATCTGTCCATTCAGAAGTTGTTAAGGCCGTTTCCTCCCATTTACACACGTTCCTCACATGCTGTCCTCCATTAGATGTGCCAGATATTGACCACTAGTGATGTGAGGTGTGTAACGCACCAGGGAAATTATAATATATAAAGCAGAGCACTGCACTCCGACCAATTTAGGATCGCCCAGGTATCGTGTATTGCAATTTAGTTGTATATTATCAGCTGTGAAAATGGTTTGGGGATGATTTATATTGATAAACCCTGCAACTCAATAAGTGTCGATAACACATCATACATTAGGATTTCAATTTACCATAAAGTATAAGTTATGTTCTAAGAGGTGAAAAAACATCAAGAGATAACCATAAATAGCATACACTGAAAAAAGTAGGTCACAGTAGGTCTTTTTTAGTAATTTTGAGTCAGATGTAAAAACAAGCATGACTGTTACCTTTATATACTGTTGTAGTTCAGGATAGACTCTGTAAGCGCCGCAGACGGGGGACAGAGCGCATCTGTTTGGAAACGAGGAAGTTACAGCACAGGTGACTTCTGGGAACGAGATGACCTTGTAGCCGAATTTCTCATACAGACGCTGTAGCTCTTCGTCAGGTTTCTCTTCATTTTCACACAGTATGCTGCCCACGACATACCGACACTGATCTGCTCGAGTCTGAAACACAAAGAGAGAGAGATTATGTCAGATTGTGCCTGTAAAGTGATACAAATATTTACATTTATAATACTGATGCAAGGACCCAAAGTAATTTATGTAATTTAAGTTCAGAAATTTGGGGTTAGTAAGGTTTTTCCAAACATTTTTGAAAGAAGTGTCTTATGTGCAGCAAAAATACAGTAAATACAGTAATATTGTGGAATATTATTGCAATTTTAAAGTAACTGTTTTTAATTTAAATATATTTAAATTGTAATTTATTCCTGTGATGCAAAGCTGAATTTTCAGCATCATTACTCCAGTCTTCATGGTCCTTCAGATATCATTTTAACATGCTGATTTGCTGCTCAAAATCAGAAATGTGCTGCTACATGATCACTGTTAAAAATCCTTATTGTGTAAACCCTGATACATTTTTTTTCCAGACCTGTTTGATAAACAAACTTTTATTTGAAATAGATGAATATCTTTTAGTAACATCGTGGTGTTTGAAATGATTTGGGGGAAAAAGCGAAAATATACTGTAAATATAAACTTAAAACCGTCAATAGGTGGCGGCAAATCATTCATTTAACCGATTTGTTCAAACGGCTGATTGATTCAGTAATGAAACACCGTCGTGTGCTGCTCAGAGATGCAAAACAGTTCTGCTGTGGCTTTGTTTAGAACCATTTTCGTTGTTGGTTTTTGGAATATAGTCAATAATGTCAAATCGCATAACTTTTAAATAACAATTACGGTATTATTGTATACGATATATATATATATCACATCCTACTGACCCTAAACGTTTAAGCAGTACTGAACAATGTACCGGGCCTCTGCATTAAGTGTTTTTAAGCAAAATATGAAGAGTTCAGATGCAAAACCAGCTAATAGCCATCTCGGTCAAAATAATGATACTGAGTGAATGCTCTCAACACATATTATACGTCCATCAAATACTTTTCTTCAAATTGCTAAAATACCAGCCTCAGCCCAATCAGAAGTACTGGTACTTACATAGAAACCTATACATCTGAGCCTGATAAAAATGCATTTTTTTTTTTAAAGAAAGACGTCAGATGGATTTAGCTGGTTTTGCATCTGAACTCTCCATATATTTATGGTCAGATTACAAAGTCTACACACATTTCTGGCAAAGTACACTACCAGTCAAAAGTTTTTGAACAGTAAGATTTTTCATGTTTTTTTTAAAGAAGTCTCTCCTGCTCACCAAGCCTGCATTTATTTGATCCGAAGTACAGCAAAAGCAGTAAAAGTTTTGAAATATTTTTACTATTTAAAATAACTGTTTTCTATTTGAATATATTTTAAAATGTAATTTATTCCTGTCATTTCAAAGCTGAATTTTTTAGCATCATTACTCCAGTCTTCAATGTCACATGATCCTTCTGAAATCAGTCTAATATTCTGATTTGCTGCTCATTTATCATTAATATTATGTTATTATGTTAGAATTTTTTCAGGTTTCTCTGATGAACAGAAAGTTTAGAAGAATAACATTTATCTGAAATAGATATCTTTTTTTTAACATTATGAATGCCTTTATCATCACTTTCAAATAATTTAAAGCATCATTGCTAAATAATAGTATTAATTTCTATTTCAGATAAATTCTAATCTTTGGATCTTTCTATTCATCAAAGAATCCTGAAAAAAAATTTTTACTCAACTGTTTTAAATACTGAAACAATAATAATAAAAAAATGTTTCTTGAACAGCAAATCAGCACATTAGAATGATTTCTAAAGGATCATGTGACACTGAAGACTGAAGTAATGATGCTGAAAAAATTACATTTAAAAATATTAAATGTTAAAAATTTAAATAGTTATTTTAAATAGTAAAAATATTTCAAAATGTTAATGTTTTTACTGTAGTTTGGATCAAATAAATGTAGGCTTGGTGAGCAGAAGAGACTTCTTTAAAAAACATTAAAGTTCTTACTGTTCAAAAACTTTTGACTGGTAGTGTACTTTCCGAACATTTTTTTCTCCACTACGGCCTATTCTTGTGGTTTCAACAATTTCCCCCTTCAACAATGTTTTCTTATTGTCAAAATAAGTAGTTCTTGTGCATCTCCATGTTTCACATCTACAAGAAGCTATTTGTTAACAACATAAAATGACCAAGACTTTTAAGACTCATGGTACGACTGTTTAAACACCCCCTCACAATCACATGCACACTGGAGCTAGCAATCCAATAAAACATTAATGACAAAACAATTAAGGCGTTTATAAAGTTGTCATCTCTAATTACTTATCTAGCATGTGTTCGCCCACTACGGTGAATGATTCAATATGTTGCTAACATCCGTAATGTAGACTGAATGCTGCACGTCAGTGTTGTCGAGCGACGATAAGATGATCTTCCTGAGAGGTTGACAGGAACCGACATCACGTTAAACGTATCTACATCGTTTTCATAAACCTATTCTTTTCCTGTTTCCTGGTTTGTCTTTCTCTTCCACCTCCATGCTTTGACTCACTCTCTCTACTTCTTTCCTCTGTGTGCGTTTTGTCCCTTTTCCCAGCACGAAGAGCTTGTTTCTCCAACCGGGGACTAATGATGGTATTCAGAACTCTCTCCATCGTTGCCGTCCTACACAACTGTCAGCAAATAAAGTGGGAATTTCTGGCAGTTCTCCAGACAGCGCACCCAAGAGACAACAGGCAATTACTAGGAGCAAGAAGGCCTACACATACACTTCCTTTCACTTGTCGTTTGCCTGTTTATGTCAAATAATTCAACCAACCGAAGTGGACGAAACAAGAAAACGCAGTTCCAATTCAAGTAATAACCACAAGCGCTCTCAAACAAACCAACTAATCTTCACACTGCCAATCAAAGACAACAGAGAAGATTTGGTCTCCAGACGTCCCCGAAAAGGAGGCGAATTTACGATCGGTGTTCCTGGCAGTCGCCCCAGATTTGACTACGAACACTAATGGCTGCGCTAAGGCCTTTTCTCACAGCCTAATTGGTTCTCGAGTTGTTGTGCCGGCCACACGGATGCAGAGGAGAAGCAATACATGTTACGCATCTTCGCATTCAAGGTTCACTGCGCTTTTCTACGACAGCACAGTCTAAAAATGGCTCTGCGGCCACATTTATAAACAGATCTTCTTCATTCACCCCCCAAATGCTTAGAATCCTCATGATTTGAACTGGATGATGTAGGAAACGGCCTTTGAATGCACTCTTTGCCCTCGGGAATCCAAGATGGCCACTAAAACGCAGTACACTGTCATTTGCTTGGCTTCTTTCTCTGTATTCCCTCCAGAGGCCTCCTGCAGGGAAAAGCAATTTTCAAAAGCAATTCTCTGCTCCGTTTTGCAAGGGCCGTCGTTTTTTGACAGATGAAGGCTCGGCAACAATAAAAAGGTGGTAATTCTTTATTAGCAGACATGTAACAAGGATTTAATCCTCTCATCTTTCCCAACCCTTATCCTCTCCCTCTGCTCGATCCTCCCGGGGCTAGGACTTCTGGGAATTCCCCCCAGCCACGTTTGGATTTGCTCACGGATAACACATGGTTTTTGGAGCGTGCACGTCGGGGAGTGTGTCGCTGTTTTTAAAGGGTTGGCGGAGAAATGGCAAAAGCTCTCCGCATACTGCAGGAGTCCCTAAGGTGCTCAGATCTGCATAATTGTAGAGAGCGAGGCGGCTCAGCTTTGGCTCAAGAGGCGACTCATGAAAATTCAACAGGCATCTGCCTAGTTCACACTGGCAGCCGCAAACCAGACGCAGAATCAACAAAATTTAGCAAAAATTAGCAGCGCAACATCATTTAGACATTGATAAATAATTCACAGACTGTGAATCTTCAGACTTTGCTCCAAATTTAACAGACATGGAGGACATTATTGGAGCACATTGTACCAAAAATTAATAAATAATACATTTGGCAGATGTTTTTTCTACTACAGATTTATTTTATTATTATATTTATTATTATATTTATAGGATATACAATTAAAATAAATTATATATATATATATATATATATTTTTTTTTTTTTTTTTTTTTCCCAGGTATATATTAAATTTTCATTTATGCATTTGGCAGATCTTTTATATGTATCAGTTTATAAAGAATAATAGAAAGCTGAAAATTCTATCTATCATAGGAAAAACATCTTTTTATAGTAGTTATATTTTATATTTATATAAAAACATTTACATATAATATGTACATAAGATAAAATATAAATGCATTGTATATATATATATATATATATATATATATATATATATATATATAGTTATATTTTATATATATTTAATATACATTTATATATAATATATACACGTTATACTTACTTTTATATAGTATACTATTTATATATATATAGTAGTTATATTTTATATATATAATAAACATTTACATATAATATGCACATAAGATATATAAAATATAAATGCACTGTGTGTGTGTGTATATATATATATATATATATATATACACACACATTTACATAATATATACATTATACTTTTATATATTATACTTTTATATATAATATATACATACATTATATATAAAATATAAAATATATGTGTGTGTGTGTGTATATTTTATATATATATATATATATATATATATATAATATACATTATATAATATATACGTTATACTTCATATAGTTATATTTACTTTATAATATTTTTAATACTATTTATAATAAGTTATATTTTATATATAATATACATTCATATATAATATATACATACATTATATATAAAATATAAATACATATGTACATATATGTATATATATATATATATATATATATATATATATATATATATATATGTTTCCCAGTTATATATTAATTTTCATTTATGCATTGGCAGATGTTTTGATGTCGTTTGAATAGTAATACAATAAAATAATACAATAAAAATATAAATATAGAATAAATGTTAAAAGAAACAATAATGTTTTTAAATTCTAAATGCAAAATATTATTATACATATTTTTTCTAAATAATATAATATAATATATAATGTAATATAATACACTTTGTTTTTCTTACCAACAAACTTTGTAACAACTTCCTGCTGCTATTTGTCCTAAATATAGACAAATTTCTCCTTATCTTAGGGTTTCCTGATGCTGTTGCCAGCTGGTTTTGAGGCTACAAAGCCATATGAAAAGAAACAGATAGTGAGTTTAGACTGGCTGTCCTGGTTTGATTCATTAGCCCCTGTTTGTGAAGTAAGGTTTT
Organism: Cirrhinus mrigala; assembly: GCA_036247105.1. Classification (NCBI taxonomy): domain Eukaryota; kingdom Metazoa; phylum Chordata; class Actinopteri; order Cypriniformes; family Cyprinidae; genus Cirrhinus; species Cirrhinus mrigala. Next base: position 26,462,395 of record CM070012.1, read on the forward strand.
CATAGTGCTTCTCAGTATGGACACTGCAGGTGGATCCGTCCTCAATTTAACCTGATGGAGCACTACACTCACTAGGAAACTCTCCTCATTATATTTAATCATATACAGATAAGCTGCCTTGTTTCATACAAAGAGCAAAGTTCCACTTAGAGACCTCCTGTGGAATGTTCTAGAAACCTGTAAGGTGTGTAATTATGGACTTTACTTCAGAGCTCAGATCAGGACATTATATGGCACAGAAGAACTTTGTAAGCTGACTCTGAATACTCTAAAGCAAACTAGCTGACATTGGAAAGCTCTAAAGAAGTCCTACCTCCGAGTTCTACTCTCTATAAAAATTGCAAGGTCTGTTTCATACCACATGCATAAGCAGCAAATAAGCAAAGCATCAACATAAATGCAACAGCAGGCTCACATCGTGTTCCTGCGCAATAACAGAACTGCGGAAGACACACCCATACAATCTAAAAATGCAGAATTGCAAACAAAAATGTTGAATTAAATAATGCAAGGAAAAGGTCAGAGCCTATGTATATATAACACTGGACAAAGAAGTCCTGAATCAGCATCAGGGAGACCTCTGCTGACCACAGAGAGGAGCTGCAGGACTGGTCTTTTTAATAATTTTAAACTGGTTATTTAACAAGCTTTTGACTAAGGCACCAACTTTTCTATACTAACAGGAAGGAGCATCTTTAGATACACACCCAAGTGAAACCAGGCTGTACGTGAGTGGAAAAATCACTATCCAGGTCAACAAGCAGCAACGACCACATTCAACGTTAAGTTTACAGCTAGGCTGCATGCATTAAATTATAATAGCAATGACACATTTTTGCTTGAGCCTAGAGCTAATGTTTTTCACAAGAGTTTGAAAAAAAAAAATGAAATAAATAAATAAAAGCATAAAAAGGGCTTTCCAAAGGGGCTAGCAAGGAGTTGCATTACACATGACATTTCTTAAACATGAGCATGAATGGCAAAAACGTGTTCCAGTTCTTGGTTAGAGCTGGTAAGTTGAGTTAATTTCTGTGAATCAATTCAAGCAATCCATGCACAAGTCAATTAAAACATTTTGATTCAATGATATATTTAAATCAAGATGTACTTTTTTTCCCCTCGCAAATGCAAGTTCGTATCTCACAATCCTGGCTTTTTTCGCAATTGTGTGTTTATATCTCGCAATTCTGACTTTGATTTTCTCAAAATTGAAATATAAACTCACAATAGCAAGTTATAGTCCAATTTTGATGGTAAAAACACTGATATGTTCCCAGAATTGCAAGTTTATCTCACAGTTATAACTTGAAATTGCGTTAATAAAGTCAGAATTCTGAGAAAAAAAGTCAGAATTGCGAGATGTAAACAAAATTGCAAGAAAACAAAGTCAGAATTATAAGATAAGACGCAATTAACTTTTTACATGTTTTTATAAATCTATAATCTAACCTAATCTAACAAAAATAAACTAATAAAAAATAACACTTTATTTAAATACCTTTTTATTTTTATTGAGAGGCGGAAACAGGCTCCCCGAGGAATGTATATGAATGTTTGTGCGTGTATATATATATGTATATATATATATATATATATATATATATATATATATATATATATATATAATTAAAAATATATCATTAACAATAATATTGTACAATTTCTAAATGTATATATATATATATATATATATATATATAAATGTGAAATATTATTATACATGTTTTTATAAATCTATAATCTAATCTAACAAAAATAAACTAATAAAAAATAACACTTTGTTTAAATACACATCCAGATACAGTCCAGACACACAGCCAAGCAAAACCAGGCTGTAAAAAATGTCCCTGAGTGACATTTTCTAATATATTTTATATATTAAAAATTGATATGCGCATATCAAAAAATATAAATAATATATAAATATCACTGTGTATGACTAGGTATTGGTGCCTATGAATGGAAATTTGCATTCGAAGAAGTATTTGTTATTTAAAGTTATACACACACACACACACATACATTATATATATATATATATATATATATATTCATTAAAGTAAGACAAAATATGCATTACATGGACATTGTAAAACTAAGTGTTACTAATGGAAACCCCATGAAATAAAACTATGGCACCTGAGGATGAACTTACTAGCGGGTCACGGCACCATGAATATGCATAACCTGCCATTTCCTCAAGATGATTAGCTGCCCTGAATGCCCTCAAATGTTGAATAGCCTCCCATGCTGACTGAAATTGAAAGTGATGGCGTATCATTTCTGGGGAACCGTAGGTGCTGTGTTGGGTAGGGGCCAATCTGGACAGAATTAATGGGGCAGAAAATAGAGTATGCAAAAAAGCCCAGTTTGGAAAGCCTGTGATAATATTTGAGTTGTTATGGAAAAGGATCACAAGAGCAAAGTTTTGGTATTTGCATTTGGCGGACAACCTGAAAATCTGGATCTGCACTGAAACAGTCAAAACCATCAACCTGAAGCTTTAATGTAAGCCGTTTAGATTCATTTCATTCTTAATAATGCATGCTTCAGATTAAGTTGAAGGATGACTCAGGTTATCAATTAAAGATGGTTAACGTCATATAAATGCTTCATGCATAAATCAGAGAAGAAAAGCGAGGTCCACCTTACATGCTCTCGATTCTGGCTTCATTAGCTGACTGACACTGCTAAACTGAAGTGCCTGGAACCACAATGACCGTCCATCAGTCATGTGCTGCTCTCGCAACCAGGCTATAACTAATGATAACTACCAGCTCAAGGCAACGTTCACGCCATCAGTCTAATTTAAAAAGGCATTGGAGGGCGACTGGCATTCAAAAGTCAATCATGTAGGACATTTTGCTAGTAGCTGGACAAAACACTCATGACTGGTTAATTTCTTTTTGTCATGTGAACAGTAAGGTCAGCCGTTCAGATAAAGTGCTGCAAAGGAGAAGAAACACTAAGACTCAGCAGAGTTTTATCCTGAAAATGGCTATAAATGTAAGGTCAATCTACCTTTTAATGCTATCTAAAATGAGGTCTTAATCCCTAAACTTTAAACCAGTGCCTGGAGACAACAAAGAGCCATTCTGGAGAGAGCATGTCCCACTCCTTTTGTATTTTTGCTTGTATAAAGCATTTATTCCCCTGGTCTGTGTCTTCAGATGGATAAACAAGAGAAAATAACGTACAAAAAAAGCTAAACATGAGGGATCAGGTCAGACTTAGAACTGAACAACTTAGAAATGTTTCTCTCTACCTCTATCGGTAAACAGAATTGTATTAACATGTTTCGTAAGAGGGTGAATCCAAAACTACACATTTTCAACTTTGACTAGTCAGTGGGTTGTCAGAATGACTAGATGGCCTAGGGGTGTGCAATATATATCGCCTACAATATATACACCAAGCACATTTAGAGTTCAGGCTATTAAAATACATCAGAATTCCCACAAAATTCTAATCTATTAAAGACTATTAAAGGTCTTTTATATTTTTATCATCTGGTATAGTTCATATCACATAAAGAGTACAGTTTTTCTCCAAGTATCAACACAACTGCAAACGTGATATTGATTTGATGAACAGTTCAATAAACAAGAAGTTAATATTAAATGAATTACATTTTAGACAAGTTCCTGTTTTCCCTGTATTTCGACAACAAACATAGTTTTGTGTCTTTGAGCAGCACACAACAGTGTTTCCTTACTGAATCAATCAGCCGTTCGAACAAATCAGTTGAATGAATGACTCAATGACTCACTCATGCAGTGATTTGCCGCCACCTACTGGCGTTTTTAGGTTTATATTTAAAGTATATTTTCCCTTTCCCCAACCCCCAAATCATTTCAAACATCACTGTTGAATGTTTAGTTCTTAAAACATCACAATATTAGTTATGCATTAACTGCAGGTTATCCGTATTTATGTCCTGCTTTAAACAGTCTGTGTAAATGCATCTAAATGCCACTTCAGATGCAGATTCTGTGCCACCTCTGCATTGCAAACAAATTTTTTGATACTACATTCATTTGATTGGTAACAGTCCTATAGTGTCTTACTATTTGAATTTACTGATTCAATTTAAGAATTTGACACTAAAGATGATGCATACATTTAATTAGGTTAGAAAAAAAATGGCCTTATAAAGGTCCAACTGCCCATAACGGCTAAAGTCAATGTAAACTAATTGGAAAACAATGTTTCTGCAAACTAATCACCGTGGCGAATATGAAGAATATCAAAAGCTTTGGGAGTCAGCTGTCCACGGCAGTCCTAAACCTGCCAAAATACCAGCACAATGACACACTCAGCAACATATGGTCTAATTATCACTATCGACAAAATTCCAGAAAATATCAGGAGATATCATTTTTTTGTCATTATCGCACACCCCCTATTAAGGAAACACTGCATAATTGTTCTCCAAACAACATTTAGATTTCTTAGAGATATTTACAATACTATACAAAAGTTTCAAAAGTAAGATTTTTAAAAATATATTAATACTTTTATTCAGTAATAGCTGCATTAAATTCTTTAAAAGTGACAAAACATTTACATTGTTACAATAAATGTTGTTCCTGAAACAGTGCTTCAAGATTTTCACCAAAAAAAAAAAAAATATTAAGTAACCTTTTTTAACACTGATGATAAAAAAGGGGTTTCTTGAGCAGGAAACCAGCATAATAGAATGATGTGACGCTGAAGACTAAAGTAATGGCTTCTGAAAATTCAGCTCTGCATCACAGAAATAAATTACTTTTTAAAGGGGTCATCGGATGCTAAGTTCACTTTTACATGTTGTTTGAACATTAATGTGTGTTGGCAGTGTATGTACAAATCTACCCTATAATGATAAAAATCCATGCAGTGTTTTTTTAATTAATCTGTAAAAATAATATTCCCTTTTTCAAATTGAGCTGTTCTCAGATGCCTGTCGGTGTGGCGTCACACCTACAGAGGCCACACCCACGATAGTTAATTGACACGAGCGTTTTACCTCAGATCAGCTGTAACAGTCCGCCCTCTCTTTCGACGCCAGAGCAGGGATGTAAGTTAGACAAGAATATCTCCGATTGAGCAACTGAGGTGTTCTGTTGCTGGATGTAATAATGAACGTAGCGGTCGTCATTTACTCCCGACATCAGCTGCTGAAGATGCAGTGGATTACGTTTTTTGTGAAGGGAATGCGCCTCCCGATCTACATATATCTGTCTATGTTCACGCGAATCATTCATAATCCAGCTTCACTTACAGCAGAAGTGAGTATAAGGTTTTTGTTTTTTTTTTTATGAATCGCGATCGCCTTTCCTAATAATGTGCTAGTTAGCAAGTTTAGAGGCTAAACGTGGCTAAAGTAAACAGGCGTCACTCCACACAGAGAAGAGAGGGGCGGGGCGGGGCGAGCAGAGCTCATTTGCATTTAAAGCAGCCTCCGACCAGAATGAGATAATTTTTGCAGAGCTGATTTTGGCAAGGTAAAAAGGGTGTTGTTTTACACTACCATTGAGAATTTTTAACCAAAGTATACTATAGGCTTTTCATTAAAACCCTAAAGAATCATATCAACTTGTGGAAAATGGGCATCCGATGACCCCTTTAAGATATATATTTAGACAAAAGGCAGTTATTAAATAAATGCATTGATGATGGGCATAAAACACTTCTTTCAAAAATATTTTTATAAATCTTACCAACCAAAAACTTTTGAAAGGTAGTGTAGATGCAACATGCAGCACTTCAATAGAGTAACTGACAGATATTCAATAAATAAATAGCCTAACTCTTTATTCCAGAAAACTATCATAGTCCTCAAAACCTGTGGGTTATGCATAAAAAATGTGAACACTGCTCACAGCAAGCGATTTGAAGTTCGGAAATAATTGTCTTGAAATTGAGTGAAAGCTGCGCTGTGATGGCTGTAGCAGCACTGCTTCAAAGGTGATGAACTGAGAGACGTTCAGAAGCAACGCAACTGCTCAGAGAGGGTTGGAGGATACCGCTGACAGTCTAGTTACTGATATGTTATGTCCTAACCAGATGTGGTAAAACTCTTTCATGTATATTTATATATATTCTATATTTATATGTCTATGTGTTCATATATGCATGTAGATAGATAGATGTGTGGTATATTAAAGCTAAAATATATTTTTATACATATTCAACTAGTTGGGAGTTTGACTATGAAGAATTCTTTGACCTACAAAAACAGAATATAGCAAAGAGAACAATAAAGACATGTCAGAGCAATTTTAGTTTAGAAGATGAAAGTGTAAGGCAGAGTATAGCGACTTGATGTGCTGTGAAATAGCTATAAAGGTTTTTTATTCATGCGCTGATTCAATTTATTAACTTTGGACAAAGTAGGCCAGTTTTAAATGGCAGCTCTTTGCTTCTACCATTAACTTCCATGATTGATTCAGTGTTTGTGGAGCTTCTGTGGAGTGTTAATCAAGCCTGTGTTCCACAGAAGTAACAACTGATTCACTTTGACTGCCGTATAAAACCTGAAAAGCATCCTCTCCAATCAGCCCTGAGTGCAGACACCTGGGCTAAATAAACCACCCGAAGAGAATAAGCTTTTCCATTTATAAACAGTAATAAATAAGCCGGTTTCATGCTGGTACATCACAAGGCCGAATGGCATTAATGAAGGTGACTGAATATAAAAATCACAGAGTTCAAAAGCAGTTGGAACAAGATTAAAGTCAAAGTTGTCCCACCTCTGAGGTTCATCCCTGACTCATAATACCCTGCATGAGTCACAAACCATCACTTAAATCAGCATGTCTGGTATAAGCATCAAAATGCCATGACCAACAGATTCATCCACAAAAATAGGTCAAAATTGGGGTGGAATACCAAATTAACCGTGTTTTTGCTGGTTTGACTGTTTCTGTCCTCATTCCCTAAATCAGATCACAATTGGGACTGCTAATGCTTTCAAAACTTTTGCCATAAGCTTAATATAAAATATGACCTATCAACAAGAAAACTGACCACATTGACTCTCTAGGAGTGGGAATCGCCAGAGGACCCATGAAATGTTATTATTACGATACATAATTGCCATGATTATGTTATCACTGTGATTTCAAACATTTGTGATAGGCTGAGTATTGCAATAACACATTGCAATTTATACTGCATAATATCCCCAACGGACAATTTTCTCCACATCTGTTTATCTAATAAGATAAAGTTCTCAGTCTGTTTATCTCACTCTATTTTTATTGCTGCAAAATGTGATTGTCAAGCAGACAGATTGATCAACACTGTCAAAAAAAACCCTGAAAAATAAACCAGTATTGGTATGAAAAAGGAACTGATTTTATCACTCAGCACCAAAAGGTAGACTTATTTGGAGAAGATGCATTAAACTGATCAAAAGTGACAGTAAAAACTTTTACATTGTTACAAAAAGTTCTATTTCAAATTAAATTTGTTCTTTGGAATTTTGTGTTCAAAAAATACTAAGGAAAAAAAAAATCTATCATGGTTTCCAAAAAATATTAAGCAGCACATCTGTTTTAAAGCCTAGACTGAAGGTTTGGGCTATACTAATTGGTCGGACCGGGAGAAACATTTGGAGTACTATAGACTGCCAAAAGACTGGGAGAGTACCACAAACATATTTTTTTGCATTCCCATTTGCTCAAATAGCAAAAGAAAAACTCCATGATAGTGTTTTTTTCGACTTTTAATCAAAGGAAAAAAACTGAGAGAGACTCGGCAGTCAGAAGAGAGAACAATGTCAAACTTACCATCCCTCCCATAGACGCTGCGTTAAAAACACCCTCGTATTAGTGTTAACTCGTTTTTTGTAACTTGATGAAAAGGTGAGATAATACAAAGTATAGTGTTATAAATGTACATGTATTTAAAAAGAAGAATTCAAAACATGAAAAACGATCAAGGATTTATGATTATGATGCGTCGAAACGCATCATCACAGTCTTGTGAAAAGGGTCCATTAGGGTAATATCTTAAAGGTCCACTGAAGTGCCTTGAAACACGCGGTGTTCTTCTACACGGTGATGTAATTTTAACTGAAACAGGAAAACAGGGCGTGACATTTCGATCAGCCCCACCCCCTTTTTTAAAATAGCCAATAGCGTTTCATTTGACAGCTTATGACAACCACCGTCTAATAGATTACCCTCTATATTCAATATCAAACTCTTACTAAAACAAAACAGTGCGCATAATCATGCTGTGGCTGTGCTGAGCGTTTAATATATGCAGATTCGCGCATATCATCCGCTCCCTGCGATCGCGCCTCTGGACCTGAGCCAAAGTCCGGAGCAAATTGTGCACGCTGCTGTGGTTCGCCTAACACAACGCAAAACCAGACGTCATTTGCCCCAATCGAAAGCATATTGCACTGTCTGAAGCGTTCCCTATCGCCTACATTGAGCACTTATGCCATTCACAGTACAGAAAATACTAACACTATGAACAAGTGACCAATCTCAGCCGCAGCTTCATTGTCTATTTACAGTGTAGGGGCCGGACGTTTCGGATTCTAGAGCGCATTTGATTGGACAGAAAGTTTGATGAGAAGCTGAAGTGCAGTGTGATGTTATCAAAATCATTGATCCATATTGGCGGAAGTGAGAGACTGTAAGTTTTGAATGCATATATCTTGTAAACGTGAATTTTGTCATTGTTTTGGAGCACACTACATTATAGATAACTGTAAGGCTAACATATTTATACTAAAAGCCAAAAAAACTTTAATTTTGATTTCATGGGGACTTTAATTGATACTGCTCATGCTTATCTTTACCACCTATTAACTTACTAAAATATTGCGCCCTTTCCTGCTTACTGAGTCCTTCTCTATATGATTTAGCAGCTTCCACACGTTTTTTTTTTTTTTTTTTCGTGGGCTACACAGCATAAACTAGCAGAACAATGTATTCAGTAGTAACTTAGATTAAAGGAGAAGTCCACTTCCAAAATAAAGATTCACATATAATGTACTCACCCCCTTGTCATCCAAAATGTTTGTCTTTCTTTCTTCAGTCGTAAATAAATTATGTTTTTTGAGGAAAACATTTTAGCGTTTTTCTCCATATAATGGACTGATACGGTGCCCCAATTTTGAACTTCCAAAATACAGTTTAAATGCAGCTTCAAACGATCCCAAAAAAGAAGGGTCTTATCTAGCGTAACAATCGGTTATTTTAATAAAAATAATACAGTTTATATACTTTTTAAATCCCAAACGCTCGTCTTGTCTTACTCTGCCTGGACTGTTTTTGTTCCAGTTCATGACAGTTAGGGTGTGTCGAAAAACTCCCATCTCATGTTCCCCCTCAACTTCAAAATCATCCTATATCGCTGTTTTATCTTTTTTGTTAAGGGTGTTTGATCTTCTTTGCATCTTCACTTTGTAAAGATTAGGTCGGCACTTCTGCAGTGATGTAGGATGATTTTGAAATGATTTTTGAAGTTGATTTTTGAATATGTGAATCTTTGTTTTGGAAGAGGACTTCTCCTTTAACCGTGATCCATCCTGTTGTTTACATCGGAGTATTACCAATAAGGCTGCTTACCGGGATAACTCGCCAAATCGTGATGCAAGTGCAAACACTCTGTTGCAAATCTTGCACTACTGACTGTGTTTTCGCTTTAATGAATGCACTGTGACTGCCAAATTTCAACCAGCAAAGCAAAGTCCATTTGCAACTGTTTCCCATGTCTTATAAGTTATGAGCCTGTCTTATTTAAAGTGCTCTGATTATGCCATTTTAAAGGTTGCTAATATTGTTTTATGAGACTCCTAAAACAGGTTTACATGTATGCAAGGTCAAAAAACACTTTAGTTTTCTCCAAAAATAGATTTAATTTTACCTCATTTCTAAATTATTCGTAAACGACTCGTGCGAAGCAGTTAGAAGAATCAGTCTCTCTAAACCCCTCCTTTCCGCGAGCCCTCACTGCTGTGATTGGTCAGATGGCGCAGTCCTTTATGATTGGTTCACCGCGTTCAGCGTGTGTTCGAAAACGAAACGCTGAATGACAGCCCTGGAGACTTGTCAATACATAGAAAAGATGGCATCGATTTTACCTTATCAATTCGAGCCGGAGTCTGAAGATGAAACGGTTGAAGTGGCTGATCGACAAGTTAGCACTGACTACCGTGTAAAGCGCTCGCAATTTGCTTACGTAAGCGAACCGGGCACACCTCTATCTTGTAAACTTCAACACTGTATAATACATTAAGCGGCTTTCATACCGAACGCGGAAAGCGCTGCGCTGGCCGCTGGGTTCAATGCAGCCTTTCAGAGCGCAGCGGCAAAAGTTCAACTCATATGAACTTTGAGTGTGCTTTGGTCGACGCAGAAACAAGCCGTCCTCACGTGACGCAAGCAATTGAAATGAACGGGTTTCATAGCGCAGCACTTTCCACATTCGGTGTGAAAGCTGCTTTGTGCGCCATCCTTTATCATTACTCCAACTAATGAGACAGACAGACAGTCAAGCTGCATCAATCACAAATTTTTAGACTACAGTGGGCCCACAGCTGAACAACAGAACTACAGAAGTGTATCATCTTTTGGAAGTGAATCTAAAACAAATTTACTCACAGCGTAGGATACAGCATCTTCTCGACATGACCTAAACCATATGGAAATTTTACTGTTTGTGGGCGGACAAGTTGTTAGCGACGTAGAACGTGGGCGGACATTATGCAAATTTGTTACTTCGTGACGTGCGGCCTTAACAGAAAAAGATTTGAATTCCTGACAAATCGTTCAGGCGGTTATGAACCGACTCTTTTTTTTGATACACAATAACTTTATTTATCGTGCACTGTCGGCTTCACAACATTGCAGATAGTTTATGTTCACATACAGCTACATGACACACTGCATAAAAGGTCATATTTGAAAAGGCATAATAGGAGCACTTTAAGTAAGGTTAGCAATAATAATCACCACGTCTGCTTCCTCACCCTCTTTGTTTCCCGTATGTAACCTGCCAAAACTCAAACAGAATCGCGCTTATGCGTCCACATTATGGAAATCACAATTTTGAACAACATTTTTTTTTAAAACAATAATAGTTTTGCTACTTTTAGCGACGCTACTGCTAATGCTGCATAACTGTTTACATCCAGAATATGAACCACCAAGAATCTGAATGCTGAAGATAAATCGCCGGTTTTTCATTGCCACTAATAAGCAAGAAGCACCGTCATTCTCAGCATCTTTCAAAAGCGATCTCCCTCACTAAAGTGTAAATTCCTCTATTTTACCCTGTCAGGCTCAAACACTTTGGCTCCGCTGGTAGCTGACCTTCTGAAACAGACCATATCAACCCCTGCCTCCCTGCCTCCCGCGGGAGAGCTGAGCATGCTAATAAGCGCCGAGCATTATGCCAATTAAAATCGGACAGCGACCTCAGCGAGTGCTAACAACCTATCATAGTCAGATCTGAAGCTAATTGGCTTTAGGGGAGACAGTGGCTGGACACTAAAAGGTGAGAGTGCCAATCAAAAACCCCAACCCCGTCACCATCTCAATACAAAGACAAACACAGCGAATCCCCTCGGACATCACCCCTGCACACGACTGCATTATGCAGCTGGGAAAGCAGCCAGAGTAACTACTGTAGAGCAGAATCACAGACCTTTATCTGGCTTTGAGGCGGAATGTAGCTAAGAACAAAATCACCAACAACATGAATGGAACCAGAATAAAAACATTAACTCTAAAGTATTCTACTATATTAAACGATCAGTTATAAACATAGCTAAAAAGTTTTCAGAACGTCTTTAACTTTTAAAATGTATGAATGTCATTCCATAACAAAAAAAAAATGGAACGACAACAGACAGGCACATTTCAGACAAAACATTTAAACATTTCAGGTTTCAGATTTTTTTATTTATATTGTGAAAATGCATCAAAATTGTATCAAAAGTATGTTGTGGAGCCACTGTACTCATTTAATCTCACCATTTCTAGTTCAAGTGACATTGTTTACCCTGTACCATGAGTGCCATCTTGTGGTTAGGGATCTACTGGCCTGATTTCAAAAAATGTATGACCTGTTTTTGACAATTGAAACACAGGGATCAGCTTAGGCACATAAGCTTATGTGGCAGTTTATGCAGTACTGAGGAAACGCCCTTTACTTTGCATTGCTTACCGGTTTAGCAGTGGAAACATCCAGATATCTCACAAAAAATTACAATTCAATCATCATTTAGTTACTATCACATCTTTGAAAAGACATAACTTACTTTCTTCCTCAGAACACACACACACACACACACACACACACAAAGGATTTGTCCAAGCTGCTTGAATCTATAAAACAAAAGTGAATAGCACGTATGGCTGCCCAGCAAGATTTCTTCCTCCTCACAAAAAGCTATCACTTAGCATCAGACTTGGAAGACAGCACTACTTTTATATGCTTGGACTACTTTTATAATGCATTTCAGGTGTTTTTTGTCCATTTGTAGCTTGACAGCCATACTTTGATTGTATGAAAGAGAGCAGCTCAAACATTCTACTAAATTTCTCCAAATTGTGTTCCATGGAAGAAAGAAAATTATACAGTTCAGAACATAAGGGCGAGTAAGTGACAGAATTTTGAGCAAACTAGCCCTTCAATTTAGCTCTCTGGAGAAAGAAACATATAATTTATTGTATTTTTTCATGTCAAGTCTCTTTTTCCGTTTAGAAAAAAGTACTGTGGCAGTACCATGAAGTCAAGTACCAGACAGTTATTAGCATGGAACTTAATAATCATTTATTTTAATTTTTTTTCCCCCACAATTAAGCTGGTTTGTCTTGAGTGCATATAATAGTGTTCATGGTGTAATATATTCCTAACTAACATCATGGCCATTAATACGGTCTGTAGAACTCTAGTCTGCCAGCCTGGCATTCACTTTATTTTTAGTGTTCTTTTTTACCCACATTACTCATGTTTTGTCTGAGTCGTGTCACCATATGGTTGCAATTTGGCCTTGTTGCAGAAGCTTGTGACTGAAAGGTTTTTTTCCTTTTTCTATTCTAAGATACATGACATATTCAACTATGTCTGTCCAATGAGGTCTACATTTACCCGCATCACAAAGAAAATGTTTAATTTGAAAAATTTAATTGTTTTGTGACAGACATTAATTGACATATTCTGATTGTTGGGACAAACAGAATTTGTATGGCTATATTAACAATTTAAATCAGCAATGCTGGGTAGATTACTTACAAATTGCAGTCCGTTTACATACACCTTGGAGAATCTGCAAAATGTTAATTATTTTACCAAAATAAGAGAGATCATGCAAAATGCATGTTATTTTTTATTCAGAACTGATCTGAATAAAATATTTCATGTAAGAGATGAGAAAATTATAGTTGAATTTATAAAAATGACACTGTTCAAAAGTTTACATACACTTGATTCTTAATACTGTTTTGTTACCTGAATGATCCACAGCCGTGCTTTTTTTTTTATTATTTAGTGATAGTTGTTCATGAGTCCCTTGTTTGTCCCAAACAGTTAAACTGTCTGCTGTTCTCCAGAAAAACCTATAGGTCCCACAAATTCTTTGGTTTTTCAGCATATTTGAGTATTTGAACCCTTTCCAACAATGATTGTATGATCTTGAGATCCATCTTTTCACAGTGAGGACAACTGAGAGACTCATATGCAACTATTACAGAAGGTTCAAACGCTCACTGAGGCTTCAGAAGGAAACACAATGCATTAAAAGGCAGGGGGTGAAAACGTTTTGAATTTGATGATCAGGGTGAATTTAACTTATTTTGTCTTCTGGGAAACATGCAAGTATCTTCTGTAGCTTCTGAAAAGCAGTACTAAATAAAAAAAATATTATATTTAGGCAAAATAAGATAAAATGTACACATCTTCATTCTGTTTGAAACACCGCTGGCTTTTAATGCATCATTTTTCCTTCTGAAGCATCGAGCATTTGAACCTGTAATAGTTGCACACGAATCCCTCAGTTGTCTTCAGTGTGAAAAGTATGTCAAAATCATACAGTCATTGTTGTAAAGTGTTCAAATACACACAAAAAAAAAAAATGCTAAAAAAAAAAAAAAAAAAAAAAAAAAAAAAAGAACACTGGGCAGTTTAACTGTTCAGGACAAACAAGGGACTTGTGAACAACCATCACTAAAAATAAATAAAAAAGGTAACAACACAAGAATCAAGTTCTTGTAAACTTTTGCACAGGGTAATTTTTATAAATTCACCTACTATACGTAAATGTCTTTTATGTAAAATATCTTATGCAGATCAGTACTAAATAAAAAAAATAACATGCATTTTGTATGATCCCTCTTATTTTTGTAAAATAAATAAAAATATGCAGATTCTGCAAGGTGTATGTAAATTTTTGACCTCATCTGTAAAAACATTTTTGTGTCAGTTTCTGCCTTTATAAATCCAGATTTGTTCTTCACTTTTGATGCATGATGAAAACCATGGAGTTTACAAGGTACTTTCAAATCCAATCTTTTATGCAATGAAAAAAAAATGCCCCAGGAGGCAAAGCTCAGGTCATAATTCAGAAACAAATGTGCACACAGAACAAGATCAGGTGAATGTTAATGCAGCTTTCATCAGCAAGGTATTATGCAATAACCCCACCTGGTTGATTTCACAAGTTATGCTGAAAAGGACAAATAAGCACAACACTGTTATGATTAAATATATGGGACCAATGGGACATTTCCAGTCATTTTCTTCCTAGCCAGCAATTCCATTTGGCAATGACTACAGAGTTGTACAAAATACAATAGAACAGTTACCATGACACTCAACTTTCCAGTGTCCAGCCTCATAATACAAGTGAACAATTACTGCATAACTGCTGCAGTGAATGTACAGCCCAAGATCAGTGCAGAAATGTTAATTACACCCATCCTGGAGTCTACTAGCATGACCTGTTCTGGTTTAATATTCATCTATTATCTGCCCAGACATCTGACATATTTTGCATGCTGTAATTCTTTCGCTTTGTGCTGAGCAGGCCAAATTTAATCCATTCTCTTTTTAGAGGAGTGCATGCATGAAGAGCATCTTCTTATATTACACCAGTTTGTTCCTCCGTGAGCTCCATGTTCACCTTCAGAGCCTTGCACAGCATGTTATTCTTGCACGGACTTATTCTTTTAATACGCTAAATAGTAATATATGATTATAGATATGAAACCTAATATTGATTTAGGGATTAGTGTTAGAGCAGACTTTGCTTTACAATGTGGCCATGCAGGTATTTAATGGAAACACCTCAGTGAGTCAGTCTTAAAACAGATTAATCATAAGTTTAAAATATAATTATAATAACATGTTTAAGGCTCGAGTATTATCTGTCGGTGCTGAAACTTTGTTTTGCAAGGTAACAATAACCCTTAAATTATTATATTAAAAGAACCATGTTAGTACAGTGGTAGTTTTTGAAACTTGGTGTAACATTAATCATTCAGTAGCATGGTAAAGCAAACTGGTATTACCATTTGTTATCATCACTGTACCATAGTACTGAAATAAGGGCCAAACATCTCACCAATTTATGAGTACTGGGACAAAGCAGTTGAGGTACGGTCTCATGACAGGTGGTTTTTAGGGGTTGCGAGTGATATTGTGACGTCATAATTTTTTTGGGAAAAAAATCTAATAAATATATTTTTAAAAAATCATTTGAAATGCGTGTGTTAAGAACGTTCTATTAATCATTTAGGATTTATTTTAAAGTGGAAATGTTGTTGTTTAAAAATAAAATAAATGAATAAATATACAAATAAATAAAAAATAAAAAAAAAAGTGAGTTGCTGACCTGATTGGGGTCATCGTAAAACACACCGACAGACGACAGCTTCGGTCCGATACTGCAGCTCTCCGTGAAAGCGGCTCCGCTGGCCTTGTACGATCCTTTTCTGAACTTATATGCAATCGTGATGTTTTTCACCGGAGGAGATCCAGTTCGAATCACGACTTCAGAGAAAAGACCGGTGTAAAACACGAAGCCGACCAGAGTTAGGATTAGACAAATGACCAAAAACAGAATGAACAGTAAAATGACAAAGTCAGACATTTTTGCCCGGCTGTCAAAAAAACAAACACAAAAACGCTCAACGTGTATGAATAGTTGTCAGTTACTGTGATGGCACACACAAAATCAATCCTTCCGCTTTGCGAACAGGCCTATTTACATCCGTGTCGCCCTGCAGATGTTACATTTACAGTATCTATGCTCTACTGCAGGTCAGTTTACACTCGTCTTTTAGTTGTGTATTGACACAGCTGAGCGTTTGTTTATCCTCCTCTGCACAGAAACACTGTACGCATTGCTTCCTGGATGCACCATGTGATTGAGGGTTGGCTTGAAATGAGCCAACCAAATAGTGATGTAAAGTCCGAATCATTTCCGTGACTCGGTTCTTTAGAACCGTTTGATTCTGAAACTGACTCAGTGATTCTTGGCGCTGTCACCTGAAACAAATTGCTGTTTCTTTTTTTTTCTTTTTTCTGTTAAGGTTTAATTATAATGTCTACTGTGATTTCATTATGTGGAATTGTCAGCAAGGACAAGAACTAACTAAACACTAAAAAAAAAAAAACACTGTTAAAGTCAAATTTATTACCATTTACATTTGTATTGAATATGAAAACAAAAACAAGTTGCATGTTAAAACATGCAAATACAATCAGAGCTGTTCAAGAAAACCACTTGATTATGGTTAACTGGACATTGCACAACACCTTTAAGGTCTTTTCCATTTAATATAGGAAATAACACATTTCAAAAATAATTTGATGTAATAATAAAGCATCAATAGTGTACTGGTCGTGTGCTAATGTGCAACAATCTCTTTTTTCAGTCTGATTCATCTGATTCCTCCACTTCTTCCTGTCCATTGTTCCTGTCATCAGAGTCACTCTCCTGTGTCAAAACAGATTGAA
Source organism: Cirrhinus mrigala (assembly GCA_036247105.1). Lineage (NCBI taxonomy): Eukaryota > Metazoa > Chordata > Actinopteri > Cypriniformes > Cyprinidae > Cirrhinus > Cirrhinus mrigala. The sequence continues at coordinate 26,479,363 of CM070012.1, forward strand.
TGAAGCATTACAAAGTGAAAGACATCACGAAATCTCATAAAATATCTTGAGGAAATTAAACTCCCAAACAAGCAAATCAAAATTCATTACAGGCTATTAAAAGCAACTATAACCATGCTGTATATTTGATTTTGTGAATTATGTGACAATGCATGATAACAAAATGCTGCTGCTGAACAGGTGATGACTGTTAAAGTAGTATGTTTGAAATTAGTTGAACATGAAAAATAATACTATTAATCAAACTTAATTGAACCGATCTGTCATATATGTTTTTAATTTAACACAATGTGCTCTGTGAGGCCACAGCATCATGCATAGTAAGAGGAAATCATAGTATGTTATAATGCCAAAAGTAAGGAATTCAGATGATATTCATAATATATCTGGAAGATTTTCAAAGTGTGCATTTACGCATGCTATTTCAGGCTGTAGAAACTATATAGTAAAGCCATATAGAAAATTCCTATTTTTAATATATGCTGATCTTAACATTTTTCCCACAAAAATATTAAAACGCTGACAATAAATGTTTCCTGAGCATCAAATCAATATATTAGAATGATTTCTGAAGGATCATGTGATACTGAAGACAGGAGTAATGATGCTGAAAATTCAGCTTTGCCATCCTAGGAATTAAATTAGAAAAATATAGAAAAATGTTATTTTAAATTCTAATAAGATTTGGCAACATTACTGTTTTACTGTATTTCTGATAAATGCAGCTTTGTTGAACATAAGAGATTTAATTCTTACAACATAATAATAAAAAAAAAAAAATCTTGCAACCTCAAACTTTTTAACATGACCCTAAAGTTTAAGTAATAAAAATTTAAGAAAATCAAATTAGCTCAAGCTAACACTTGTTCAGACTACATGTTCATGCATTATGCAGGATAATGCAAAGTGAGTCATTATACCTCCTCTTCACTTTGCACCTGAGAGGACTCTTCCTCCTCTTCATCAGCTGCCTGTGACCTTTGTGAGAGAATCTCTTCACCCTACAAAAGAAAACAAACAAACATTTGCATCACTCTGTTATCTATAAATGCTACACTGTGCCCTTTAAAGACTTATATTACAGCTGTAACTTTATATACTGTAAAAAACTGCCTTGTAAAAAAAATCTGAAGGGATAGTTCACCCAAAAACAAAAATTGTCATTAATTACTCACCCTCATCCTGTTCCAAACCCATAAGACCTTTGTTTATCTTACTTTTGATGAAATTCAAGAGCTCTCTGACCCTCCATATATCGTAATGTTATGAAGCTACAAGAATACTTTCTGTGCTCAAAAAAATCCCCCCAAAATAACAACTTTATTCAACAATTCTCCTCTGACACAAAGGAGGAGAATAGTTGACTAAAGTTGTTATTGCACACAAAAAGTATTCTCATAGCTTAATAAAATTACAGTTGAACCACTGATGTCACATGGACTATTTCTCATCAAAAATATCTTAAATTTGTGTTAATTTGTGTTTCAAAGATGAACGAAGGTCTTACTGGTTTGGAACGACATGAGGGTGAGTAATTCATGACTGAATTTTCATTTCTGGCTAAACTTTCCCTTTAATATATTTAGTAAAAATAAATTTTCTTCTGACAGTTTTAAAATACGCAGCAAAAATGATCACTAGGGGAAGTAAAAACTATTTAACTAGTGCTGAAAAAAATCCTTATAGTGGATTTTATGTGTCACAATGTGGCTTTTCCTATGAAAAAAATTCATCTGAGTTTAACATCTCACCTTTAAGTCTCTGTTCTTCAAGTTCCCCAGCCAGAAGGCTTCCTGGCAATGGTTAAGAGTGAGCATGGCTTTCACACGATACACAAACTGCTCCAGATTTTTCTTCAAGGCTGGAACGTGATTGGTCAGCCCTGTATCTTGCCTAATCTGTGAATTGTAAAACAGTGATAATAATAATTACAGAAAAGCTTATTTATTTAGCAGTTTTCTCATTTTAATCTTTAATCCCACTCTTTCTCCACAGTCCACCATGCATTGCAGATGCCGTAATTCACCTTTGAGTGGCCACACATGTGGTGCAGTTGTCTAGTACTGAGCTGGAAGGTCTTCAGTAAACTCTGGACATCCTCCTGAGAAGATTCAGTACAATGATTAAAATCTCTACTAATCAAATTAATTTTGCTCAAGATGTGACGTTACACACAAGATTTAACAAATGACAGAAATACCTTGTGTTTTTTAAAGCTGTAGTCAAGCAGAGGCATTCCAAGTTTGAGGAAGGACTCCAGAAAAAGGCGACCATACTGAACAAGATGATCAAAAACATGTTGAATGACATTATCTTCATACACACACCTTCATGTGTGCCAATGCTTCTTACCTTTAAACACACAGTGAGTACAGGTCTGCTGTCAAACATCTGTGCCATAGAAAACACACACAAGAACATGTTGTTTACAAAGCCATAAATGTAATGTGCACACTGGGAGAACAGGCAAGATGTGAAGGCCTCTGTACCTTGACCAGGTTTATGAGGATGTGGAAGTCACGCACAGCCAGATTCCATGTTAGGAGCTTCTCGCTCTGCACCTGAATAGATTTAGGTCATAAACTTGAGACACACTTCTTGTTGGTACCCAAATAATAATTAATATCTACACCCACACAACAAACAAACACACACCTCTTGATTATCTGTGTGTTTGCTGGGAGGAATCTTGCGGACGGCTCTCTCCAGCTCACCCATCATGCTCTTGTAGTACACTAGGAACGTCTGCCTGCAGCATCAAGGAGAGCACAGATATGTTTTTATTACACAACTCTCTCGAATACCTGATTCTGATTGGTCAAATCCAACACAGAGTTGTCAAATATTTTGGTGAAAATACTTCATGTACATATAGTTTTTAATTTAATATGACAGCCTGCTGTACCTGTTGAGTGTTGGCCAACTGCGCGAGTTAGCATCTTTAGCAGCGTTCAGCAGCTCTGGAACCCCTTCACCTGCTATTTCCTCCACGGCCTTCAGAACATCATCAGTGTGCTCCAGATAAATACTACAGTGGAAAACCAAATTAATTTAAAAACTCACTTTTACATGGTGTTTGCATATAAATGTGTCTTAGCAGTGTGTGGAAACAACCACCCTACAATTACAAAAATCCATTCACTCCTTTTTTTAATCCATAAAAAAAAAAAATTGAACAGTCTTAATTATCAAGTCGTTTTGATTTTTTGATTGACCTCATACTGCATATTGACGCCCATGACCGCTGACAGACTGTCCCTTATGTGACCCTGGACCACAAAACCAGTCATAATGTGTCAATTTTTGAAATTGAGATTTATACAACATCTGAAAGCTGAATGATTACGTTTTCCATTGATGTGTGGTTTGTTAGAATACGACAATATTTGGTCAAGATACAACTATTTGAAAATTTGGAATCTGAGGGTGCAAAAATCTCAAAATATTGAGAAAATTGCCTTTAAAGTTGTCCAAATGAAGTTAGTGGTAATGCATAATACTCATCAAAAATTAAGTTTTGATATATTTATGGTAGGAAATTTACAAAATATCTTCATGGAGCATAATTTTTACTTAATATCCTAATGATTTTTGGCATAAAATAAAAATCTATACTTATGACCCATGCAATGTATTTTTGGCTATTGCTACAAATATACCTGTGCTACTTAAGACTGGTTTTATACCTGGTTTTAAGACACATATTAACATATTTCAGCCAGTTGTATGCTGTCCGCCATTTGCTCCGCACTTGAGCAGCTGTAACAACAACGTCTCATAAGCAATGTAGGTGTTTTATAGTTGGATGTAAAAGTAAGCATAAGAATCTTCATTTTCTTCCGAAATCAGAGTCACTGAGGGCGCAGTGGATTAGTTTTGTTTTTGATAGCCACAAAAACATGCCACAAAATATGCAAAAAACGGAAGAGGGGGTGGAGTGAGCAGTAGCTTATTATTATTTAAAGAGACATGCACTGAAACTGTGAACGCTGTGAACAGAGCTGTTTTTGACAAAGTAAAAAGGGTGTTGTTTTATACGACCATTATGGAATTTTAACCAAAGCATGTTGCAGAAAATTCATGAAGATGCTAAAAAATCATACCGACTTGTGGAAAATAGAAACATCCTCAGATATAAACAATAACATTAAACCACGGCATTTTAGTTCAAGTTAAGTTCTTCTTGCATGTAACATCTTCTTTTGAGTAAGTTAAAGGGCATATTTTCAAAAAGGCCATCCTGTTCAGAAAGCTCAGGGTGGGTGAGATTTGTTTTTGAAAAAAGTCTCTTACGCTCACCAACGCTACATTTAATTAGTAATATCGTGTCGTTTTATTACACTTCAAAAGAACTGTTTTCTATTTTAATATTTTTCAAAATATAATTTATTCCTGTGATGGAAAAGCTGAATTTTCAGCAGCCATTACTGCCAATGCTAGTGTCACATGATTCTTCAGAAATCATTCTTAATTTGCTGTGCTCAAGTAACAATTCTTATTATCATGAATGTAAAACTTAAATTCTCACAGTGTGGTTTGCTTTGATATGATTGTAATTTTGCTAATTGTTCAGCAAACCTAAGAATAGGCTTTCCAGTTGGTTTTTTTTATGTATATTAAATATTTATGGGATGTTATAAATGTCATAAATCTTTAATATTTCAATTAGTAAAAGAATATATTATTATAATAATTATATTAGATTTGGAAGATCACTATGAATATTTTATTTATTTAAATTCGGTCTTCTTGTATAATGCAGGAATTAGACTATTTCTAACATGAAGTGAGGATTAATGGGAGTAAAGAGACTCATGAAACATATAAATCATTTTATTCACTTATTTCTCTCTCCTCTACCTAGTAGAATCTCATATACATGGGTCTTAATGTGTTCATCACCTCAACGAATTTATTTTAGTATTATCTGTATACTAATTACAGAATCAAAACCCTTTCCCCATGATATTCTTGGTTTTACATTTTAATTTGAGTTTAAGTTTGTTACATGCTTTTTCATTTTTATTAGCTTCTTCACAATTTTAATTAAAAAACTATTATGGTTGTGTTGCAGTCTATGCAGGGTCAGAAAGCTCTCAGATTTCATCAAAAATATATAACATGAGGATGAATAATTAAAGACAGAATTTTCAATTTTGGGTTAACTAGCTCTTTAAGCTTTATGCTTTTATTTACTCTTATTTCAAGTTATTTCAATTACTTAAAATGATTTTTAGTAGTTTTAGCTAACAGTAACAACATACATCACCTCAATGACTGGAACTGAATGGGAACTTAAGCATTATTGTGCATAACTCAACTTACCTGAGGAGAGATTGAAGAGCATCGTTGTATTTGTTTCCCCGTTCTTTCTCTCCACTCGCTGTAACCCACTCCTGGCACAGGAAATGTCTCGACAGGGATGCTGTAGGAAACGATAGCATTGAAAATTACAGAAAGCAGCTATTATTATACAGCATACAGCACTGGAAACGCACTGATCTGTTCTCTGTAGGTCCTGTGGTTTGATCCTCCATACTGGGACAGTACAATGAGCAGCTGGGTCAGACACAGGGCAGTGTTCAGGCTGGGCACTGTGCTTCGGAAGTTCTGCAGGTACTCAAAAGCATGCCTGAGCATATAAAACACCATGTAGAGATGGTTACTTTGAAAATTGTACAGCAAGTAGGAAGCATGTGTACTGATGCACCCACCTGCTGAGCTGTTCCAGGGTCAAATCAGTCTCGTCCTCCTTCAGTCTGCCGGCTAGGACCCCCAAAGCGTTCTTCAGCAGAGCACGATGCTCTGGACCAGAAAATCCGGACCTTAATTTGAACAGCAGGTGATTGAAGACAGTCAGAAAGTTTTGTAGTTGTCAAAAAAAGTCAACTAACAACCGACTACTCCGTGCTCACCAGCTGAATGTGGTGTGTAGCACTTGCAATAGGAGCTGATAGGCTGAACACATGAGCTGCTGTTCCTTCACGTCGACACCAGGAGCATCAACAACACCCTGATGCTCAGAGAGCACAGTCTGTGTGAGGACAAACATTCAACCAGAGCTATAAAACCCAAAGTGCCAGCCAGCACTAATGCACACATAATGAATATGTTTACAAGACTATAAATGGAAACACATGCGTACCTGAAAGTGATTGTGGCAGTTCTCCAAGTGTGTGCAAAGTGTGGGCAGCAGCTCAATGCAGCAGGTGGCGATTTCTTTGGCGTTCTTCTGCTGCAAGTGAGCAAAGCCAACTGCTCTGTCGATCTTACTCTAGGGAAACATAACAGAAAATATTTCAGTACCATATTGGTTATGAGTCGATATTGGAGATAATTTACTGGTATAGGTCAATACTGGATATTTAATTGTTCATGCTTGTTTTACATTTAGATTACTCTTGCTGCCACCAAACACTGGTTAAATTTAATCTTTAAAGACACTAATTTATTTAAATAACACTGCTAAATGTGTTCTTTAGCAAATTTTCAAATATTCATTTGCCAAAGATTACATTTACCCTGTTCTTAAATAAACTATTATATTATAATGTTGCCAAAATTAAGTGAATTAACAGTACAATATAAAATGTTTATTTCGAAATTTGCTAAAGACTACATTTAACACTGTTGTTAAAGTAAATGATTGAATTACATTATAATTATGCTTTAAGGAGAAGTCCACTTCCAAAACAAAGATTCACAGATAATGTACTCACCCCATTGTCATCCAAGATGTTCATGTCTTTCTTTCTTCAGTCGTAAGGAAATTGTGTTTTTTGAGGAAAACATTTCTGCATTTTTCTCCATATAATGGACTGCTATGGTGCCCCGAGTTTGAACTTCCAAAAGGCAGTTTAAATGCGGCTTCAAACGATCCCAAATGCGGTTGTAAACAAATCCAGCCAAGGAAGAAGGGTCTTATCTAGCGAAATGATCGGTTATTTTCATTAAAAAAAATACAATTTAATTTTAATTTTAAATCTCAAATGCTCGTCTTGCGTTTCTCTCCCTGAACTCTGTGTATTCTGACTCAAGACAGTTAGGGTATGTCGAAAATCTCTGACCGTATTTTCTCCCTCAACCTTAAAAAATAATTTCAAAATGATCATACATTGCCGCAGAAGTACTGACCCAGTCTTTGCAAAGTGAACATGCAAAGAAGATCAAACACCCTTAACAAAAAAGGTAAAACAGCGATATAGGACGATTTTGAAGTTGAGGGAGAACATGAGATGGGAGTTTTTCGACATACCCTAACTATTATGAACCAGAACATAAACAGTCCAGGCAGAGTAAGACAAGACGAGCGTTTAGTATTAAAAAGTATATAAATTGTATTATTTTTATTGAAATAACTGATCATTAAGCTAGATAAGACCCTTCTTTCTCGGCCGGGATTGTTTACAACCGCATTTGGGATCGTTTGAAGCCGCATTTAAACTGTATTTTAGAAATTCAAAATCAGGGCACCATATCAGTCCATTATATGGAGAAAAATCCTGAAATTATTTCCTCAAAAAACATAATTTCTTTACGACTGAAGAAAGAAAGACAGGAACATCGTGGATGACAAGGGGGTGAGTACATTATCTGTAAATTGTTGTTCTGGAAGTGGACTTCTCCTTTAAATCCACTTAATTATGACATCATTATCTATAGTATAATGAATAAATATTTTTTTTATTTTTATTTTTATTTTAGCGATTTGCTAAAGATTACAAAGATAACATTTTTATTAAACTACTTAATTACATTACAATAATGCCAAACCTGAATGTAGGCATCATTATAATGTAAAAGATAAAAATATATAGGTTGAGATTTGCTAAAGATTACATTTATCCATGTTTTTTAAAATTAATTTCTTTTAGTTTTTTACGGTTTTATTTTTAAATATTTAAATAAAATAATATCTGAATGGTTGATTAGAACAACACTGTCTATAAACATGTTTTACTGGGTAAAACAGGTTCAGTTATGTGTGCTTTCATACTTTGAGAAATGGAGCCTTTTTGGCTGGTGCAGAAGCCAAACTAAAGTCAAGTTTACGCCGCATGTCCTCCAGCAGGAAAAGCAACTCTGCAGGGCCCAGCTGGACTTCCTCCTTTAACTACATATAAAAACAGCGCTCTATTATTTTGCATAAAATAAAAGTTTGTACTCGTACTGAGAATCAGCCAGCAGACAGACTTGTTACCTTACTATGTAGCTCAGTGTCCAATAGCGTCCGGGACAGAAGGCCACACTGAAGAACGCTCAGAGCTTCAACATCCAGCTCTCTGAAGAACGGCCAGTACAATGACAGACTGACACCTAATTTGGCATCCTTTTCTTTCTCCTTCTCGCTCTCTTTCTCTGGATGGTCCTGCCACAACAAATAATTGTTAGTTTTGCCATGTAAAAACAACTACAACTTTAAATCAGCTTTACAATTCAGCTAAAACCATGGTAAAATCTCAATGTATTGAGGTAAAACATACAAAAGATTAACTTTGTCCATTTATTTTTATCTCAAACATTATGGTTTTATGGTTTCATTTACCAGATGTTCGTACAATGGACATAAAGTATATCTGGTCTTAACCTGTTGTGAATCCTCGGCCTCTGCGGCCCCCTCCAGCTGCGATTTGTCACCTGAGGAGTTCTTACTCGCTGAGGCCTTCCTCTTCCTCCCAGATGATTCTACACACACATACAAACAGTAAAGGACTGACCCCATCTATAGCACAGGTCAGTTTGCTAATTTCTCAGCAGCCTTACCTTTCTTTCCTTTCTTTGGCAGAGCAATTGAAGAAGAGGGTATCATCCCTTCAGCACTCTCTCCATCAAAGTTAGCCTGAGGAGGAATATAGCCTGGTGTAGCTAACACAATAAAACAATGTTACCTTTTGCAGAGAAAAAAAATACAGCAAACAGACAGTGTAAATAAAAATATACAGAGAAATCCACAAGTTAAAATCAAAGTCAATGTATTTTCACTTTATTAAGGTACTGACGAAGAATAATCTGTCTCTCTGGTACCTGCCAAGCACGTCTGCAGTAAACTCTGAAGGTAAGTGATATTCTGAATACGAGTTACAACTTTCATTTTCATCTCAGGATCGTTCTGCTTGCAAAATGCATTCACCACCTACATTCATAAAACAGACATGCACATATACATATTAGAATACATTATTTATTATATAACAAAAAAGAAAAAAATTAAACTATAGTTCCAAATAATAAAATGAACAGACTTCTCAGCTAAAGTGAGCACTTTAAAAAGGCAAAATAGCCATATTAGAACTTGAACTGATCTGTGATGATTGTAAAGTCACTCTAAATTTAGTACTATGCTGTACTGAAGAGGTGCACTAACCTCTCTGCACCAGTTGATGGTGTAAAAGAGCAGAGAACAGAGGAACTCTCTCTCAGCCTTAGACAGACTCTCCACCTTCTCCATCACCTCCATATCAGTCAGGATCAGAGGACAGCCTATAACAGCAAAAAACTCTCCAAATATGCTTTTTTTTATATCTTAGATACTCTTTAGACCTCTTGTGAAGTTAGAAATAATCCTACAGTTTATACATAATCATGATATAATGAAAAAGCAGAGGCATCTTAAACACAATGATCAAGACATCACAATCTGGAATAGAACGATAAAGAAAAAGTGCAGGTGTAAAGTATCTGACCTAGTAAAGCATCAATCTCCTCCAGATCGCCTTGGTGCTGCACCTCTTCACACAACCTCAGCAGGCGGAAGAACGGGGACAGACACAGTGGAGACACACGCCTGTAAAAGGTTAAATTGTGAAGTGCACGATTTTTAAATATTTTGAGATTATTCTGAATTTTCAAATACTGTGTAAAATAACTGATTATTCAACTTCAGCAATTTTGCATACAGCTATATGCATGAAAATATCAGTATCACTACTAAGAACCCACATTGTACTACTGCTATATTATCTATATTCAAATATATTACCTATGTTCAAAACATTTGCATGTTCACAATAATTGATGTTAAGCAAATTAATAATTTCTATTAGTTTCTATTTTATACACAACCACTTGTGCATTTATTTGATCCAAAATACACCATAAGCAGTAAATATTGTTACTATTTAACTGTTTTCTATTTGAATATATTTTGAAAGGTAATTTATTCCCGTGATTTCAAAGCTGAATTTTTAGCATCATTACTCCAGTCACATGATCCTTCGGAAATCATTCTAATATTTTGATTTGCTGCTCAAAAAACATTTATTATTATTATTGTGTTGAAAATAGCGGAGTAATTATTTTTCATGTTTTTTTGTGATGAGACTTCTTTAAAAAAACATTTAAAATCTTACTGTTGAAAAACTTTTGATTGGTAGTCTATGTTATTTATTTAAATAAACATTTCTTTCTATTATTATTAGTTTTCATCTACACCTGAACCCCTCTACATATCCCAGTTTGGGAAACCTTGCTCTGATCAAGTTACATCATTTATGCTACATAAAGACATCTTGTTTTACAGTGTACAGTAACAGAAGGGTTAAACTGAGTTCAGCATAGAGTATTCAGTAATGACCTCTCTTTCTTGACTCCAGCTGTTTGGGCTGTGTCTGTTTTGTGCTGCTGGTCTTGAGACATAAGTGGCAGTAGATTGATGGCGATTCCCCCTTGACTCTCATCCTCGTCCAAATTATACATCACAGAGGCAGGAAACATGAACGAGCTAAGAGACACGCACACATGAAAGGTCATGAGAAAGTCAAGACATAAAAACTCTGGAATTTAAAGAAATAAATGAAACAGACAGTTGCTTTGATTTGGTAATGCAAACAAACAAAAAAAGTAGGTCATAAGGATTAAACTACTCTTTATGAAGCCTGAGTGTGTCACTCACCCTGATATATCTGGTCCAAGGTCTACAACAAAGTCTTCCTGAAAATCCTCCAACACACTCTTCCCGATCCATGCCTGAGGATGACACAGCCATGAAAGTAAGTTTAATATACTAAATTTAATATGAAGACCTTTTAGTCATGAAGAGATCATTCTGAAGTTTATTATTTTTTGTCTATAACTCAATTAAAGAGACAGTTCACCCATTAAAATACCCATTTGGAGACTATTTTAAATTCTTGAAAAACAATCTCAAAGGAGAAGTTCATTTCTAGAACAAAAATTTACAGATAATGTACTTACCCCATTGTCATCCAAGATGTTCATGTCTTTCTTTAATCGTAAAGAAATTATGTTTTTGAGAAAAACATTTCAGAAATTATCTCCATATAGTGGGCTTCAATGGTGCCCCTGAGTTTGAACGTCCAAAATGCAGTTTAAATGCAGCTTCACAGGTCTCTAAACGATCCCAGACAAGGAATCAGTCATTTCTAAAAAATATTTATTTTTATACTTTTTAACCACAAAGGCTCATCTTGTCTAGCTCTGTGATGTGCATGCAAATTCTGTGTAATCCGGGTCAATACAGTTAGGGTATGTCAAAACTCCCATCTCATTTTGTCCTCCAACTTTAAAATTGTCCTACATCGCTGCAGAGGTACCGAACCAGTGTTTACAAATGGAAAATGCAAACAAGGTCAAATGCCCTTTATAAAAAAAAGGTAAAACAGCGATGTAGGATGAAGTTGTATTGACCCAGATTACCGCAGAGCTAGACAAGACAAGCATTTGAGGTTAAAAAGTATATAAATTTAAAGTATATGAATTAATTTTTTTTTTTTTTTTAGAAAATGGCCAATCATTTCGCCAGATAAGATCCTTATTCCTCAGCTGGGATCACTTAGAGTTTTTTGAAGCTGCAGTGAAACTGCATTTTGGACGTTCAAACTCATGGGCACCACTGAAGTCCATTATATGGAGATAATTCCTGAAATGTTTTCCTCAAAAAACAATTTCTTTATGACTGAAGAAAGAAAGGCATGAACATCTTAGATGACAATGGGGCGAGTACATTATCTGTAAATTTTTGTTCTGGAAGTGAACTACTCCTTTAAAACTATTTTTTAAAAATCAGCAAAAAATCAACTATTTATATTCAATAACCCACACACACCTGCACGAGAGGGTCCAGTTTGCAGGTCTGCAGCAGGTTGGCCAGCTCATCGTAATAGAGAGCGGCAGCTTCAGGGGAACTCTCACTGCTCGAGCGCACCAGCTCCAACAGAGCCATCACCTACAAACACACCACAATACTCAAAATCTTATGTGGTAAAGGGGCCAGTGATAAATAAGGAGTAAAATTAGGCAACACATGTATAAGCAAATAAATGGCATTTCAAATATGAATTTCCTATTCAATCAATCCTGAAAAAAGTATTATGGTTGCCACAAAGATGTTAACAGTGCATCGGTTTTTTAAAATTGATAAGAAATATATTTTGAGCACCAAGTCAGCATATTAGAATGATTGCTGAAGAATCATGTGACAATGAATACTGGAGTAATGGCTGCTGAAAATCCAGCTTTACCATCACAGGAATAAATTACAATTTAAAGTATATCAAAATAAAAATGGTCATTTTAAATTGTAATATATTGCTTCTTTTTACTACATATTTGATCAAATAAATGCAGCCTTGGTGAGCATAGGAGACTTCTTTCAAAACTATTGAAGACCACAAACTTTTGAAGGATACTGTTCACACTCAAAACATCAGATCATCTCACTCACCTGTCTGTGTGTATCTTTGGGCAGTGTGCCACCCTGAGAGGCATCAGGTTTATTTCTACATTAACAACACAGGAAGAAGAGTGAAGATCAAAGATCACAAGCCTACTGAGAATATATGTAAAAAACATTGCAATGCACCAGCAAAAAAGAGTGTACCTGCATGCACCCATACTCCCCACCATCATGACCGCCCCAATGATACCGATTCGCTTGTACTTGGGCACCGTGCTAGACAGCTGCTTACGGATGACGATGTGCATGTCATCCTGGTGTGGGACATATAAAGATTTGACAAAATGTTCATTTTTTGATCAGCTATCCCAATATAATTGAAAAAAATACAACTGTAACTTTAAGGTGCAGCGTGTTTCTCACCTGGATGTGTCCTCCGTGCTGCTCCTGTCCAAATGCCAGGCGGCTGAGCAGGTGGAAGAGCCGTCGGATTTGCTGTGAGGTCAAGTTGTCCATGTAGTCCAGAATACCCTGCCAGAATACCCACAATTCACACCAGCAAACATTAAATATCATTACGTACTTGAAAATACCCAAAGAATTTCTTCAAAATAGTTTGCACAAAAAATAACAAAGAAAATAAAACAAAAGTTTGAATCAGGCTAATTCAAGTCAATCTGACTTAAAGAGATAGTTCACCCAAAAATGAAAATTCTGTCATTAATTACTCACCCTCATGTCGTTTCAAACCCATATGACTTTCGTTCATCTTGTGATATCAGCGGTTCAACTGCAATTTTTTTTTTGTTGCACACAAAAAGCATTCTGATAGCTTCATCACATTACGGTTAAACCACTCATGTCACATGGACAATTTTAACGTTGTCCTTACTACCTTTCTGGGCCTTGAACATGTCAGCTGTGTTGCGGTCTATGTAGGGTCTGAAAGCTCTCTGATTTTATCAAAAAAATTTGTGTTCTGAAGACGACCGAAGGTCTTACGGGTTTGGAACGACTTGAGGGTGAGTAATTAATGACAGAATTTTCATTTTTGGGTAAACTATCCCTTTAATGACATGAACTAACTCAAAACAACATACATTTCCTTCCAAATGGATATTAAAGCAGGTGTTTGTACCTTCACGAAAACAGTGAACTGGCTCATTTCTGCAGGTTTCTGAGACACCAGCTCACAAAGCAGCTCAAGAGCCACATCCACCTCGCCACTCACACCACTGCATGCGTGTGTGACCAGAGAGCCCACCACCTCCTAAGCAACAAAAACATCAAAGCACAACATCAAATGAATGTTAGTGTCCATAAATCTGCAGTGTGTTTGTTGTGAGCTGACAAGAGGTACTTCATACCTGCTGACAGTAGGAGTCAAAAGCAGTGAAGGCCTGTTTGTACATGTGACCCCCGAAAGGCACCACACAGCAGTCTGGAGAGCGCAAGAGTCCTTGAGCTAGAGCCAGAATGGATGGGAAATAACCCCGCATCACCTGTATGAAACATTTACATCATATGTACAAGGGAAGTCAATACTTCAGGTAGCATATTCAGGGCTGTTCCTTCAGTCATAAACATGTGAATGAAAGCAGACCTGAGCATGACTCTTAAATGTCTTCTGCAAGAGGTTTTCCTGAATCAGACCCTTGCGAACTTTGACCTTGAGCACTCTCTCTGCACCACGCCGGCTGTGGTTTGCATTAGTGGAGTGAAGGATGAACAGCACCAACAGATCAACCACCTGAGAGACACAAGTAATAGTGTTAATTCTTGCATTTGGATGTTAAGATATATGTGCCAATCTAATTTTTAATGGAAATCAATCAAACCTTATGGTCCTCTGACTCATCAACATTCTCGATGGCCTGAAAATAAAAAAATGTGAACAGTAATTAAATAAATTGCATGGGAATATACAGTTGAAGTCAAAAGTTTACATCCCCCTTTCAGAATCATTAAAAATGCTAATTATTTTACCAAAACAAGAGGGATCATACAAAATGCATGCTATTTTTTTTATTTAGTACTGACCTGAGTAAGATATTTCACATAAAAGATGTTTACATATAGTCCACAAGAAAAAATAATAGTTAAATTTATAAAAATGACCCGGTTTAAAAGTTTACATTTTTTGATCCTTATTACTATGATGTTACCAAAATGATCCACAGCTGTGTTTTTCTATTTAGTTGTTCATGAGTGCCTTGTTTGTCCTGAACAGTTAAACTGCCCACTGTTCTTCAGAAAAATCCTTCAGGTCCCACAAATTCTTTGGTTTTCCAGCATTTCTGTGTATTTGAACCCTTTCCAACAATGACTATGATTTTGAGATCCGTCTTTTCACACTGAGGACTCACATGCAACTATTACAGAAAGTTAAACTGCTCACTGATGCTCCAGAATGAAAAACCATGCATTAAAATCCAGGGGGTGAAAACTTTTGAACAGAATGGAGATGTGTACATTTTTCTTATTTTGGCTAAATATCATATTTTTCATTTAGTATTGCCCTTCAGAGGCTACAGAAGATAGTTACATGTTTCCCAGAGAACAAAATAAGTTAAATTTACCCTGAACTTCAAATTAAAAATGTTTTAACCCCCCGGCTCTTAATGCATCGTGTTTTCTTCTGGAGCATCAGTGAGCGTTTGAACCTTCTGTAAGAACACAGTACTAAGAATCAAGAGGATGAGGACTTTTGAACTGGGTCATTTTTATAAATTCAACTATTATTTTCTCTTGTGGACTATATGTAAACCTCTTTTTGTGAAATATCTTATTCAGGTCAGTACTACATAAACAACATGCATTTTGTATGATCCCTCTAATTTTGGTAAAATAATGAACATTTTAATGATTCTGAAAGGGGGGAGTGTAAACTTTTGACCTCAACTGTAGTACCTAATGCTTGAAGGCACAAAGGCGGACAAAAAAAAAAAGCAATGAAGATTATATGAATTTTTTCAACTCACTTTCAGCCAAGCCTCTGAGATGGTTTTCTGAAAGCGGATAGCTGACTTTATGACCTCCAGAACTAAAGTCACACTATCCTGACTACTGCTGCATGATGGGACGCTGGAGGACCTGAGCAATGAAATAAAAAAAAATCAAGAACAAGCAGAACATGGCCAGCAGAACTGGACAAATTCACAACGTCTTATTTGACCTCCATGGAAGAAAGCAAGACAGATGAGAGTAAGTAAATGAAGACAGAATTTCATTCAACATATAGGAGGAAAAAGTCTCACCCTGACGCAGCTTTGCTTTTTATACGACTCTGGGAGGCCTGCAGCACTGCTGGCAAAACACACTGCTCCAACTCCAGCTTTTTACGCAGGTCACACACCACCTGAGGAGCAGGAATAGACATTAGCATAACGGTCTACCAGAGAAAGAAAATTTTCATGACCATAAATAAAAAAAAAAATGTCATAAACAAAGGTCAGTTTAGAGTCCTGACCTCATTAGCATCACATGCAGTGATGGAGTGTAAAATGAACTTCACTACAACAGGAAGATCCTCTAACTGCACAGCAGAGAGAGTTCCCATTACTGCTTCACGCACCTGATAGACAGAAAGACGACGGCGGATTTTGAATAGTATACACTACAGTTCAAATGGAAAAATAAATTAATATTTTTATTCAGCAAAGACACTATAAAATGAAAATAAAATTGAGTTTGCACAAAAATATTAAGCAGCAACCATTTTCAACATTGATAATAATAAGAAATGTTTCTTGAGCACCAAATCAGCATATTAGAATATTTGTAGGAACATGTGACACTGAAGACTGGAGGAATGATGCTGAAAATTGAACTTCACAGCAATAAATTATATTTTAAAATCTGTTAAAATAGGACAATGTTATTTTACATAGTAATAATATTTAATAACATTACTGTTTTTACTCTATTTTTAATTAAAAGAATGCAGCATGAATTACTTCTTTCTAAAACATTAAACATAAAACCTAATCTTTTTTAAGCAATTATTTAAAGCAGTAACACTTGGACAGAATACTTTTCAGGAAACATATTTGCATGTTTAGAAGTACCTCGGACAGCAATGCAGAGCTCAGATTCAAGCTGGATAAAGCATCCAATATAGGCACAGTGAGCTGAGTGTTCTGCTGAAGTAAGCCACTGCATAAGGGAGCAGACACAAACACAGACTTACTTAAACACAATATACACAATGATAATAAGCACCTACATTATAGTCACACTCAACATTACCATCACAGCCAGCCATAATTACTAAACCAAACATAGGTCAAAACAACACAACTTTAATTCCATGCATTAGGGAATAGCACAAAAAAACAACAGGCTCTGCTACTGCTAATGTACTTCAGCTCTTTGGCCATGTCTCCATGTTGGGAATCCTCCAGGATTTCAGGCAGGCTGGTAATAATGTCCCGCTGGATCTCCACCGGAGCCACAGACACCATCTGCATCAGCTTGCTGCTCAAATCCTAGACGTACACAACAATTATATCAGTCAGCCACGACAAGGCCACAATTTGGCAAAGACAAACATTTATGTCTGCTACAAAGGAACTGTTGGCAATTATGATGTTCACTGGGACATTCATCATGTAGGCTTCTCACACCGACATTATCAGTGGACTGTGTACCTTGCCATCTGCAATTCGGTCCAGCCATTTCAACTGGTTTATTATGAGACGGGGAATGTTGAGGCCGTCCTCACTCACACTGTAACAGAGCACATTACTGTCAGTGGTAACCAAATGTTACTGTGTCTGGAAGTAAAGTGGTGTGTATAAAAAGTAATTGAAAAGACATTTACCCCTCAAACATGAATTCTGGAAGCTTTTCGAACAAAGTGTTTATGACCAGGGTCTAATGTTGGAAAACAAACAAACAAAAAAAAAAAACCCACATGTATTATTTATATTCTACCACAAGTTTTCCCCCAAATATTCAGAATAAAATAAATATTTTCAATTAATAGTTGTAGTTAATTATTTCAACTGAACAAGTAAAAAGACTACATTAAAGGTCAAAAAGTATCCTGTACATACTTTTTTGTTTGACCAATTATTTCCATGAAATGTCTAGTGATTAGACAATGGATACAGATATTTTAATAATAATATTAAAAAATAATGTATTATAAAATACAGAATAATATATAAAAACAGTATCAAAAATAACATAATAATATAAAAATATAATATAATAATTACATAATAAAGTAAAATAAAATAACAATAATGAATGACAAAATAATAGATTCAGACCAGTCTAAATGTAGGAAAAGAATATACACTACCAGTCAAGTTTTTGAACAGTAAGATTTTTAAAGAAGTCTCTTCTGCTCACCAAGCCTGCATTTATTTGATCCAAAGTACAGCAAAAACAGTACAATTCTGAAATATTTTTATTATTTAAAATAACTGATTTCTATTTGAATATATTTTAAAATGTAATTTATTCCTGTGATCAAAGCTAAATTTTCAGCATCATTACTCCAGTCTTCAGTGTCACATGATCCTGTTAATGTTACAAAAACATAATGTTACATAAGATTTCTATTTCAGAGAAATGCTGTTCTTCTGAACTTTCTATTCATCAAAGAAACCTGAAAACATTCTACTCAGCTGTTTTCAACATAATAATAAATGTTTTTTGAGCAGCAAATCAGAATATTAGTATGATTTCTGAAGGATCACGTAAATGGAATAATGATGCTAAAAATTAAGCTTTGAAATCTCAGGAATAAATTGCATTTTAAAACAGTTTTTTTAACGGTTATTTTAAATAGTAAAAATATTTCAAAATGTTACTGTTTTTGCTGTACTTTGGATCAAATAAATGCAGGCTTGGTGAGCAGACTTCTTTTAAAAACATTAAAAATTCTACTGTTCAAAAACTTTTGACTGGTAATGTATATCTTTGTTTTTGTTTGTTTGTTTGATTGCTTTGTATTTTAGGAGATAAAATGAGCTAATATATTTACCTGTAGCATCTCTATTCCAAGCAACAAGCGTACAAGACTTTCCTGATAAGAGCCAGAACTGATATTAGAGAGAGAGAAAAAAAGGAGACAGATAAGAGTATATAAGAGTAATGAAACAATTGCATAAAACATTTTAATGAATCCTGGTACTGTTTCAGATGGAAAAAAAAAAAAAAAACAAGAATCAGCGCATTACTTGGTATCCTGCTGTGAAGAGGATGATGGCACACAAGGCAGCAGGCAGTTTCTGAATCTCTCTGGGTCTTCAACGTACGTTTCCAGCGCAGATATAAACTCCTGAATTATCTTAAAAAAAACAGCCACAATGTAAACATACATAGAGTAAGCTTCTTCTGTAAAAATAAAAATTGATAAAATGATTAGCTGTTTCTCACATTGGGGTATCTGGGATTTTTTCGTAGATGCTGCTGGAGCCGCTTTTGAAATATCACTTGGTCTACAGCTGTAGAAAAAAAAAAAAAAAAGGTTAATATGAGTTGATTTCACCTATGATTTCACATTTATTGCATACAATGCACACTTTCTCATTATTTATCTTACCAATTTCATTAGCAGTACTGCCAGCTGTCAAAGTGATACCAGATTCCTTCAGAAACTGAACAAAAACTGAGTCTGGGTAGGAGTCCTGTATTGAAGACTTTGTGGGTCGCCCACTGCTCTTGGTCTTTTTTGACTCTGTATGAAGACACATTAGTGAAGTCCATAAATATATATATATTTTTAATTACATCCAACCTTACAAAGATTTTAGCCATTCCCTATTTATTTCAGAAGTGACGTCATCAGGAACTTACTTGAAACGTCAAGTGTGGAATCGTCATCGACTGCGCTGGATGAACGCTTCTTTTTACGCATCATCTTTAACTCAGATCAGATCAAATGGAAATAATAAATAACGGATATGACCTGTCGGGGTTACAACAATCAGCAATTTCAGAACTGTGAACACAACTGACAGTTCAATAATGAAAATCCTAGTTCAAATAATCCCAGAATCCATTCTGTGAAGATGGTAAACAATCATTTCACGATGGCAAGAGCTATATTACACACTCGACTAACTCGACGAAATTACGGTATTTGAGACAAAGTGTGGTCAGAAGTATTTACCTTACCCGCGATGTTGATCTCGAACGTTTGTAATTTAGATGTTATATGAATAAATGCTGATTAAATATAGACTTCAACATAGAACTTATGTTTCTGAAACAGGCTAAAAGCTCAGACTGTCACAAAGCTTCCCGCGCCAGTGTTTCGTAAAAGTTAGAGACCGTGATAAAATTCTTAATTCTGTATTGAAATGCGAATTGTTTTGGGACGTTACTGTATGTTTTGTCTGTTAACTATATCTACCCTTAAAAGTGTAAAAATACGAAACACATCAAATAACTCATCATCAGACCCACAGATAAGAAGATAAACATTTTCAACCGTTAAGCAGTGAACGGACCACTTTAATGACACTCCCTAATATTCTATGGGCGTGTATTAAAAGTAGGTGTGGATTGTCTTGCAGTGATTGGTCGCTGCTTAGCGCACCGCCCACATTTATCAGTTTTATACAAGTGTCGTTTAGATTTCTGCGTTAGTTACCTGCGGAGACAGTGGTGTGGGAATAAACATGGCTGAAATAAAATCGTTTTACGATATTACAGCCAGAACCCTTACTGGTGAGGAGTTCAAGTTTTCTTCTTTACAGGGCAAGGTGGTCCTGATTGAGAATGTCGCTTCTCTTTGAGGAACGACCACCAGGGATTACACCCAGATGAACGAGCTCCACGAACGCTTCGCAGAAAAAGGGCTTGTGATTTTGGGAGTTCCCTGCAATCAGTTCGGCTATCAGGTAAGATGACTTACAGTAACCTCCATGTTTGATTCAATAGCCCTTCACTGCTGAACAGGTGCCTGTGGCGCACACTTTCTGTCATGCACTGCTGTCTTACACCTGTTTTTCTGTATGACGGTTCATCTGTATAAACTACAGGACAGCCAAAATTTAGAAAAACGTCTTGACAGTAACATTTATAAGTCATTAATCAAATTTGTAAACAATACAGAATGCTTACAAAAATGGTTAGTTAGTTACTTTATAATGAAAATTTGGTTTACATATACACTACCAGTCAAAAGTGTTTTTTTTTTTTTTTAAATAAGTCCCTAATGCTCACCAAGCCTGGATTTATTTGCTTCAAAGTACAGCAAAACGGTAACAGCTGGAAATATTTATTACTATCTAAAATAGCTGTTTTCTAGTTGAATATATATATATATTAAAATGTAATTCATTCCTGTGATTTCAAACCTGAATTTTTAGCATCATTGTTCAGTCACCTGATCCTTCAGAAATCATTCTAATATTCTGATTTGCTGCTCAAAAAACGTTTATAATTATTATGTTGTTGAAAAGAGTAGAGTAGAATTTTTTTTCAGGTTTCTTTGATGAAACAGCATTTATCTGAAATAGAAATCTTTTGTAACATGATAAATGTTTTTTTTTATCAATTACTGGTTAAAAAAGTTTTGACTGGTGGTATTTATATTTGGATATTAACTACTGTTATATTAAATATAAAACAAGCGAGTCCTGGTTTTGGATGTTGATCCTTTTTTTTTTAAATTAAAAAACAATGAACATAAAAAGCCATAGTAGATAGATAAATATGCAGTTACAGTTTGAGATATTATAATAATAATAATAATAATAATAATAATAATAATAATAATAATAATAATAATAATACATTTATTTTTTATAAATAACTAAAGGAAAAAAGCTATTTTTAATTAAATATTTTTAATTAAAAAAGATTTCTTATTAATAGATTGTTAATAAAGTGAATGCAAAAGACTCAATAACCAAATCAAAACTCAAATTTGCTTTTATGTGTATAAAATGTACTAAATGTACTAAGTAACTAAATAAAAATATTTTTTAGCTAATTAAATAATAGATTTAGATTTCTTATGAATATATTTTTAATACTGTATATGTAAGAGACTAAATAACCAAAGCAAACCTTTTTTCATCAGATTTATGTATATAAAACTGACCAAATCAAATCATAAAGTTCCAGAAAAATACACAAATTTTACAGAATATGTAACTACATATGTGCAGCTAATATATGTGGCACATTTTCAAAATGATTTTCCTTCAGTTTAATAGTCATTTTACTTTAAAGAGTTTCTTTTATAAGTTTATTTGTATTTTTACTTGACTATATTCTCAATATAGGAAGGTCTTTCTTACTTCACTGCCTACATTATATATTGTTCAGTAATTACAAGTATTATTCACTTTTTTAGGAAAACTGTACAAATGAAGAGATCCTTCCATCCTTAAAGTATGTTCGTCCTGGCAATGGCTTTGAACCGAAATTCCAGCTTTTGGAGAAGGTCGACGTGAACGGGAAAACCGCTCACTCTCTCTTCGTCTTCCTCAAGGAGAAACTCCCATTCCCGAGCGATGAGCCGATGCCCTTCATGAACGACCCCAAATTTATCGTGTGGAGTCCCGTGTGCAGGAATGACATCTCTTGGAATTTCGAGAAGTTTCTCATCGGGTCTGATGGAGTGCCATTCAAACGCTACAGCAGGAGATACCTGACCAGCAACATTGAGGGAGACATCAAAAAACTTCTCAGCATAGCCAACTAAAATGGTTTGGCGGTCAAAGGCGTGTCAATATTTCAGCTACTGCATTGCATATTTTGACCTATACAGGTTTCCATGACCGGTTGTTCTCTCATGAGCATGATGTTGCTGTGTTTGGACTTTTACTTTATGAAGGTGCTCCTGTAAACACGCTTGTCTGTGGGGAGTAGCTGATGCCGTGCTAAAGTCCTAACTGAACAGTTGCATTTAGCTCTTGTATGGCACAACATGCAATATGGATCAATAAATGTGTGTTTTCTACTCAAGATTGGCTTTTTTCATTTCAACTTTAGTTGGCATAGGAGGATAGGAACACAAAGCTTTAGGGTTTTGTCTGCTGTGTAATACAGCACTAATCATCAGGTGCTTTGAAGAGATTCATTCTCTATTAATGAGTTCCAGCGGAAACTTATCTCTAGTGTGGGTGTGTGAGGCGGGAGTGGAATTTCACACTGCAGTTACTAAACCAAACATGTTTAAATGCAGTTGCACTTCCCTTCAAATAAAATATATATATATATATTCATTTTGAAAAACTAAAATATAATAATTGCAGAAGGTTCAAACGCTCACTGATGCTCCAGAAGGAAAAAACATGCATTAAGAGCCGGGGGGTGAAAACTTTTTGAATTGAAAATCAGGGTAAATGCAACTTATTTTGCCTTCTGGTAAACATGTAACTATCTTTTGTAGCCTCTGAAGGGCAGTACTAAATGAAGAAATATGATATTTAGACAAAATAAGAAAAATGTACACTTCTCCATTCTGTTCAAAAGTTTTCACCCCTGGCTCTTAATGCATGGTTTTTTCCTTCTAGAGCATCAGTGAGTGTTTGAACCTTCTGTAATAGTTGCACATGAGTCCCTCAGTTGTCCTCAGTGTGAAAAGGTGGACCTTAAAATCATACAGTCATTGTTGGAAGGAGTTCAAATATAAAAAAAATAACAAAAAAGCTGGAAAACCAAGAATTTGTGGGACCTGAAGGATTTTTCTGAAGAACAGCAGGCAGTTTAACAGTTTAGGACAAACAAGGTACTCATAAACTAAACTATCACTTAAAAAAAAAACACAGCTGTGGATTCAGGTAACAACACAGTATTAAGAATCAAGCGTATGTAAACTTTTGAATGGGGTCATTTTTCTAAATGTAACTTATTTTCTCTTGTGGACTGTCAACGTCTTTTATGTGAAATATCTTATTCAGATCAGTACTAAATAAAAAATAACATGCATTTTGTATGATCCCTCTCATTTTGGTAAAATAATTAACATTTTGCAGATTCTGCAAGGTGTATGTAAACTTTTGACTTCAACTGTATGTAAGAGACTCATTAACCAAAACATAACTTAGTGATATTAAATTAATATATATAAAATTGACCAAATCAAATAATAAAGTACAAAATAAAATACACAAATACAATTTCAGAGTCGAAATAAGTAACCACGTAAGTGGCAGTCTTTCAAAATTAGCTTTCTTGCATTTAATAGTAATTTAAATGACCAACAGAATTATAAAAATAAATTTATTTTCATTAATAAATTATAAAAATACAATTATTTTTGAAGTTTCATGTGACACTAAAGACCAGATTAATGGCTGCTGAAAAATCAGCTTGGAAATCACAATGATAAATTAATATTATACTATAGGAATAAATATATTAAAATAGAAAACAGGTTTTTTTTTAGTCCCAATATTTTGGATTAAATGCATGCTTGATGAGCATAATATTTTAAAAATCTTAATTATTCCAAACGTTTGACTGCTAGTGTTTATACAGTACTTGCCTGACATTATTAAATACACAACAAAAATATCTAAATGCACAAACATAAATACATCCATTTCTGTTTACAACAGCCAAAAACAATGCCATTTCCTTCTTGTACTCTAAAACCGTTAAACTAGTTATGCAAGTCTTTCCTGCCAATGATTTAATATTTTATATTTATATTTATGTATTTGGCAGATCCTTTTATGCAAAGGGACTTGCATTGCATTTAATATTTGTAAGTTTTTATCAGTTTTTGCATTCTTTTAGAATCAAACACTTTATGTTAGTATTACTAGTGCACTGTTTGAAATTTAAGAGTAATATTCTAAATAATATAACATGGGAATAACATATAACGGGTAGGTGTGTAGAATCATTTGAACGATCCTGAAGATCACGGCAGATTCGTAAATCATCTCATGCAAATTCATTTACTTATTGTTATATAAGAAAAAAACAAAAAAAACAAAGCCACTATCTATAATCAGGCTTCCACATTTTATTATATTTTCAATTCAAATAGGCTTTAATCAAAATCTGGTGTCGCACATGTTGGCATGATAAATAGAAGAACACAAAGCAGCTATGTACTGTGCCCCAGATTATGATTATGTACATCTATGCAAGAAAAGTCTATGAAATTACAAAAACAAAAAAATGTTTAAATGGATGTTTTACTCATGAAGAAGCTGCAGGGGGAACAGCTTGAGTCAATGATCAGTTTGTGTCTGAAATTTTATAGCTGGATCCATAAATAACAACTCGGTGACTGCTAATACCATAGAGAGGTAAACACCAGGAACAACCATCTAGTTTTGCAGATTCAAAAATTGCATGCTGTTTTGCCACACAAAAAAAGAATATGCGTTGTGTATTTTGTCCTTAGCAGCATGAAGCACTTGTCTTTTGAGCTTTGAGTTGCTAAAGCCATCTGACACACATAATGTCACACCTAATCACATGGCAGATGTTCTGATGTACATCTACAGGTAATGATAAAAGCTATGCTTTTTATCTATAGGGTTGTTCTTAATTAGAACAATGTCGGTTTTCTGTGTTCCTCTTGTACTTGTACCTGTTCAAGTGTCATAAATTTAGCACCACATTCGATATTCCTCTGTGCCGAAGCCATTTAGAAAGGAGGAAAAACCACCGAAAGCAATTCAAATGGACTATTATAAAGCACAAACATCATATCCGATATAAAACGCTTCGGAAAGGCGTCGGGCACGGCCGTGACTTACGCTGTCCCGCTTGTAATTTTTATAAGCTTCCCTTTCGACATTTTTTGGGGCGTAAAGGCTGTTAGTGTGAAAGCAACACCCCCCCCCAAAACCCAACATGATAATAAACCTGACAGTTTGTGCCGAACGACTTTCACCCTCCGGCATGGTATATTTAACAAAAAGCGTGGCTTGTGATAGGATAAATGAAACATGGAGACAATATTTAATATAAGAGCGCAAGCTTCTCCGAGAGAATCTCTGTGCTTCTCACCACACGCTTAAGTTATTAAACACAGAGAGTCTATTCTTCACAGGAGGCACATGTTACAAGATGCTGATAGCTAGAGTCCAACGTAAGTGGGCAGAGGCATAATCGAAACATTTCAGATGAGCGTAAATGTTGCATACATAGTCTATGTCTAGGCATTTCCCCTCTCCTTATCTAGTTCAACTAACATTCATGTCGTCCAAAGAGAGGTTATATTGCCGTTTCACCCTCAATTCTCATTTCTGACTAAAGGAAATGAGCTTCTATCATCAGCAGGCATCGAGGTCCAAGAATAAAGTCTTTCATGTCACGCTTCAAACTAAAATTCTCTTTATTTATTATTAATATTCTTTTTTGGCTCTTGATAAAGACGCATGTGTGAAAGAAAAAAAAATTAAAATAAAGCTAAAAACAAAGGGCCTGTTTGTGAGCCTTTAATAGTCACTGAAGTAGCCAGGGATGTGCGTCGATGCATTGATGATTTCATCTTTATGTAGTTTTTGTTTCAGTGCCAGTCCTTGAAAGACTAAAAGAAACTCAGTTGGTGTCCATGTGGTCGTCCAGGGTCTCTGGAGCTCCGCCTAGTGATGCGGAGGGGGTCGATTTGGACGGCGTGTCCGCATCTCTGCGTTGGTAAAAGAGCACGTAGGCTGCTTTAGTCTGTGGAGAACAACAAAAAAGACAATTCTGAGTCAATCGCCAATTCACGATAATGGCTCGTTAATCACTGCGGAAAGCGTAGTAGTCTCACCACAATCTGATCCTCGGTTGCAGACGACACGCTGCTGTCGTCAAAGTAATACCATTTTCCATCCATCTTGTTCTTGCCGTACGCCGTGTCTGCAAGAGGAAATGAAACATCATGCTTATGTTGAACTTTGGCAATCAAAAGCAAACCAAGTTATCATTTCCAGGCAGCAATACAATGACAAAAATGTAAATGATCAACTCTGTATTATAGTTTCTGTAGAAATCCATTAAACTTGAGATATCCAACTAGGTTGCAAAGGTGACAGTGATAAAAGAAAGGATAAAAGGCTGATTACACAACCTGCGAGTAGACCCTGTTATGTATTAATACGTTGTAAAATGACATATGAATAGTAAGGATGTGAATTCATTATATTAAGGGATAGTTCACCCAAAAATGAAAATTCTGTCATTAATTACTCACCCTCATGTTGTTCTGAAGCCATAAGACCTTCGTCCATCTTCTAACACAAGATTTTTTTGCAACTACCATGTTTAAAGCCCAGAAAGGTAGTATGGAAATCGATAAAAAAGTCCATGTGACATAGGGCTGGGCGACGTGGCCAAAAAAATTAATCACAATTTTTTTCATATCAGTCGATATCGATAATTATCACAATAAATGTCAAATTTTTATTTCTTTCAAGTTTAAAGGCAGATTTTTGCTACAACACTTTTTTTTTTTTTCATTCTTTACACTTTTTCCAGTCATTTTTCTTTAACAAAATAAATATATTAATAGAAAAAAAAAAAAAAAAAGAATTCCTTAATTCTGCATGTTTTAATGAGTAACACCGTTTCAAAATCAATAATCAGGTTGGTGTCTTTTTGAAATACAAATTTAATAGTAGCTTGAGTTAGGACGCAGATGTAGATTTATGTTCATTATCAAAATCAGTACTATCTGTAAAAAGTGTAGCAACCTCATTTTTATATGGTGAAATTTGTTTTGTTTTTTTTTTGGTCTTTTTTTTGGCCTTGGTCTTCCATACTAGCATACAATTTAAATCATGACAATAACAGTAAAAACCACAAATACAGCGCCTTAATACCATAGTAAAAATGTAATATGGTTTCTTTGTATGAAAAACAGTAGTCTAAATACATTTAGTATAAATGCATACACGCTATAGCTTAATCACAAAAGAAATACTGTAATTATATTTCATTACTCCTCCTTCAATACGTTTAATACGTCTACATTAATAATATAATAAAATTTGACACGAATACCCACATTTTTGACAATACTATGGTGATACTACAGTAAATCTGTGTTAAATGATGGCGATTTGTAGATTAAAAAGCTTTCTGACTGCATTGTTGTACACAGTGTTTCTAAGTGCTGTTTCTTCTGGCTTTATACAGTCATTTGTGTTCTTCACTGAATTTAAGTACTTCACACTGGATCTCACAGCGTGTCGGAGTGACGCGCTTTAAAGGAACACTCCACTTTTTTTGAAAATAGGCTAATTTTCCAACTCCCCTAGAGTTAAACAGTTGAGTTTCACCGTTTTTGAATCCATTCAGCCAATCTCTGGGTCTGGCGGTAGCACTTTTAGCATAGCTTAGCATAGATCATTGAATCCGATTAGACCGTTAGCATCTCGCTCAAAAATGACCAAAAAGTTGATATTTTTCCTATTTAAAACTTAATTCTTCTGTAGTTACATTGTATACAAAGACAGATGAAAAATGAAAAGTGGTGATTTTCTAGGTCGATATGGATAGGAACTATACTCTCATTTCGACGTAATAATCAAGGAACTTTGCTGCCGTACCATGCCAGCTGCAACTCTGCATGTACACAAACATAGTGCCGGTCACTATCGCCCAGCCCTAATATGACATATAGTCGTTATAATAATAAAAATAATA
The DNA here is from genome assembly GCA_036247105.1 of Cirrhinus mrigala. Taxonomy (NCBI): domain Eukaryota; kingdom Metazoa; phylum Chordata; class Actinopteri; order Cypriniformes; family Cyprinidae; genus Cirrhinus; species Cirrhinus mrigala. The sequence goes on from CM070012.1 coordinate 26,507,567, forward strand.
ATAATAATAATAATAACAATAATAAAGTCGTCATTTTTGTCTTCTTTGAGTACAAAAAGTATTCTCATAGTTTCATAAATGTCCTTACTACTTTTCTGAGCCTTGAACTTGGTCGTTTTTTTGCTGTCTATGCAGGGTCAGAAAGTTCCTGGATTTTATCAAAAATATCTGAATTTGTGGTCCAAAGTTGAACGAAGGTCTTACAAGTTTGGAATGACATGAGGATGAGTAATTAATGGCAGAATTTTGGTTTTTGGTTGACATGTACCCTTAAATAATGGGAGTGTTGTGCAAATAGAGTGACTTACAGTGGCCTCCACCCATTCCTCCATAATGGTTGGAAACAGCAATGAGGTCATAGACGTATGGGTCAGCTTTGGGGTCACAAACAAACTCTGACATGTTCAAGTCCCTGTGTGAGAAAGTTTACATTCATTTCCAAACATGAAGTCACCAGAATGCCAGCAGTTTTCTGACAGATCATTTGTAAGTTTTCATTTGTTAAGTTATACTGTTGGATGAATCACCAACAGTAGGTGTGGCTGATCAAATTGTTTACTTTACATTTGAACTGTATCATTTTATTAATGTAGACATCAGTACTAGACTGCAGTTCTACTCCTTTTACCATTATGAACAATGGATGGGTTTGTCTGTCCAGACAAGCATGACTCAGCTTCCTAGAAACTGACACCAGGTGCAGTCCCACCTGACTTTTGTGCACTCTTTCCTGCTTCCTGTTCAGTAAGGTAACCTTAACCAAATTCAAATAGGATCAAGGCCCAATGCACATGGCAAATAAAGCGTCAAGGGAAAAAAGTTGCCTACAACTAAAATTAACTTTATGAAAATAAAAATCTGATGTATTAGTACAAATTTACAGCTGAAGTCAGATTATGTACCATCTCCAAATAGGCCTAAAACAATAAAACAATGACAAAGTATTTCTGTATAGACAGTAATTTTTTTGCGCCATCTGGTGGGAAGGTTGCAGAAGCACTTTACATCAAGCAACATTCACTAAAAAAAAAAAAAAAAAGGTAACTATTAAGACCAAATCAAGTGTTTTTGAACAGTAAGTTTTTTTATTGTTTTTTTAATAAGTGTCTTTTGCTTACCAAGCCTGCATTTATTTGATCCAAAATACAGCAAAAACAGTAACATTTTAAAATATTTTACTATTTAAAGCAACTGCTTTCTATTTAAATATATTTTAAAATGTAATTTTAGCATCATTACTCCAGTCTTCAGTGTCACATGATCCTTCAGAAATCATTTTAATATGCTGATTAGCTGCTCAAAAAACATTTATGTTAAAAAACAGCTGAGTAGATTTTTTTTTTTTTCAAGTTTCTTCGATGAATGGAAATTCAGAAGAACAGCACTTATCTGAAACAGAAATCTTTTAGGATATTATAAATGTCTTTATCATTACATTTGATCAATTTAAAGCATCCTTGCTAAATAAAATTTCCATAATTTCTTTTCCAAAAAAAAATAAAAAATCCTGACTAAACTTTTGGTATAATATTACAAAAGCTCTTTATTTCAGATAAATGCTAATCTTTGGATCTCTCTATTCATTAAAGAATCTTGAAAAAGATAATAAAACAAAAAAAAAAAAAAAAAAAAAAAGTAATGATGCTGAAAATGTAGCTTCGATCACAGGAATAAATTACATTTTAAAATATATTCAAATAGAAAACAGTTATTTTAAATAGTAAAAATATTTCAAAATGTTACTGTTTTTGCTGTACTGTAGATCAAAATAAATGCAAGACTTGTTGATCAGAAGAGACTTCTGGATGGAATCTTACTGTTCAAAAACTTTTGACTGCTACTGTATCGTAAATTCTACTTTTAAATGTAAAGAAAAAAATATGATATATCCTTCAATTTTGTCTGCAACAGTTCAGACACATCAGCAACAGGCTTACCTAATTGGAAAGTCTACAACAGTGTCGAGCTTGTCTCTCCAGCAGCGGTTGTAAGAGAAGCGCTTCAGATGTACAACCAGAATGCGTGGGAGAGACCACAGGTCAAACTTTTTCGTGGCCTGCTGGTGTTTCTTACACGTGGGGCAGTACCTGCAAAGGAGCGCAACAATCATTAAAACTGTACTAAATGTGGTTATACTTCGGTAAAACATTTGACCTTGAAAGTATGAGTGCTACGTGATGTGTAATAATTTGAGGTTCCTCCTCACCAGGGGTCGTGTTCTCCTAGAGTCTCCATTGTAGTAAAGAGCTCGATGCATTCTCGTAAAGCTACTGTAGTCTTCTTCTTCTGAGCATGTAGCATGCTCTCATGTTTGTCATAGGCCTAGAGAGAGACTTCACATTAATGTCTGAGGAGACTTAGCTGTAGACATCAGGGGTGTAATGGTACGTGTATTTGTACCAAAAATTTCAGCACTGCATGTGCTCATCTTCAGTGTGTGCAGAATGCAATATTAAACACTGAGTTTTCCCCCTTGGGAGGGGACAGCATTGCTTATATAGATGTACTGTGCTGCAGCAAACAGATCTGAAAAACGGTGTGAGCTGCTGCCAAATAAGTGCACAATTCAAGATCACGAAAATCATGAAATCATGAAATATTTACATCATGCTGACAAATTAATGTGTGATGCACTTGGAATAGAACTTTCTTTAACTAGAGGGTTAATAAAGATAAAGTTACTTGAATCATGTTGTAGTTTTTTTTTTTGACTAGTTAAAAATTAAACACACTTTTTCAATTTTTTGCCATATCGCCCAGCCTTACCATTGTATCTCGCTTGACCCAAATTACACATTGCTTCCTTAACATTCATTGATTAACTAGTCACTTAAATGCATCAACTAGACGATTTTAAACATAAATATAATTTATAAGTTTGAAGTAAGATTTAAAAAAAAAAAAAAAAGTAAATGATAAAAATGTGACAGTAAATAAATGCTGTTTTTTTTAATTTCTATTAAAAGAAACAAAAAAAAAGTATCACCATTTCCACAAAAAATACAATAATAATGATAATAATAATAATAATATTGTATTATATATATATATATATATATATATATATATATATATATATATATATATATATATATATATATATATATATATATATATATATATATATATAGACACACACACACACACACACATACATATACACTTTTCAACATTGATAAGAATAAAAAATATTTCTTGAACATCGACTCTGCTTATGAGAAAAATTTCTGAAGGACTGAAGACTGAAGTAATAGCTGCTGAAAATTCAGTTTTGCATCACAGGAATAAATTATATTTTAAAATACACTTACATAGAAAACTTATTTAATAATACTGCACAATATTACTGTCATTACTGTATTTTTAAATCAAATTAATGCAGCCTTAAAGAGCATAATAGACTTTTTTCAAAAACATTTTTAAATTATTAAAACTTTTGAAGAGTAGTGTAATTTTGCACAAGTTATGAAACAGAGCATTACCTCAGCCTCCTGGTCATCATAGCACAATTTCTTTGTGTCCGAGTCCCAATCAATGGCTACTGTAGAGTGAGCTGTAGAAAGGAATATCTATTAGTTTTGATTTAAGGGCGGGAGCAAGTGATCCTAAAGAGTCAGCCACATCAGAATCCACCCGATTCATTTGATCAATTTGTAGAATCGAATGTAAAAAGTTAATAGTTACTTGTGAGCTTCAAGAGATTGCCATCAAATGGTAGAGAACTGATGTTTGCTGTGCCGTAGGAGTTCACCATGCTGAAAGAAAAGAGTTTTGGCCGAGAAGTAAAAGATTTTCCACTGCTGCTATTGGGCCCATTCTCTGGTTCTGAATCCTCCTCTCCATCCACGGTGTCCGAGTGGCTGTTCTCTGGTTCTGGACTCTCCTGGTGATCCATGGCTTCCTCATCACCTAAAACAATTGAATACAACAAAATCAGATCTGCATCTAATGTCTGTGGGAAAAGAAAATCTGAAACAGACACACACTTGTGAATAGTTTAAGTGACCCACCATCGCAAACTCCATTGGGGCCGTTGCAGGTTCCAGAGTGGTTGCTGCTGTTAGATCCAGCGCTGCAGGAAGCTCCATCTGAAACTGGGCTGCTGCAGCCACTCAGGCCCGTGCTGTGACTTGACACTGAAGCGAGGCATTCTGGTGATTGGCTGCTGCTAGAGGATGTGGCTGAGGCAGATGCTCTACTGTCTGTAATGGTACCCTGTGAACGTTTAACGTAACGCCTAAAACAAAACAAACAAAAGGTCAACCAAGTTTGCAGTGACAGAACTGGTGTAAAATTTAGATCGATCACCAAAGCACAACACGAACCCGATCCTCTCCAGCACGCGCTCATAGAGGGTATCCACAGTGAGGTTGTGGCGCGAGACGGTGATGAGGAGAGGCTGTCCGAAGAGCATCGTGCCCGAAGAGCCTCCGCTGTGCTTGGCGTGCCTCTCTCTGAAGTACACTGGCAGGTTCATCTTCTCACTATCTTCCTCTAACACTTCATAACTGTATCACAAGAGACACAATCAGTAAGAGGGCCACTCACTCAAACAACACATGTGGCTGAACATCAAAACTACAGTATGCAAAACAACTCAAACATATGCTATATAGATCAGACTTTTGGGGAAAAATTGTAAAAAATGTTTTTTTTTTGTTTTTGTTTTTTTTTGTTTTTTTAAAGAAATGTATACTTTTATTTAGCAAGGATATATTAAACTGAACACACACAAAAAAAAAAAACATTTGCAATGTTACAAAAGACATATTTCAAATAAATTCTGTTCTCTCTTTCAGTACCTCAAAAAAGTTATTTTATGAACTTTCCTCTCAAAGAAATCTGAAAAAAAATGTATCATGGTTTCAACAAAAATATTAAGCAGAACATCTGTTCAACAATGATGGTAAGAATTTAAGCACCAAATCAGCATACCACAAAAGGGTCAATATTTTGAAATTTTAAATCTCTGATAGCTGAATAAAATAAGCTTTACAATGATGTATGGTTTGTTATCATAGGACAATATTTGGATACAACTATTTGAAAATCTGGAATCTTACGGTGCAAAAAAAAATAATAATAAAAAAAAAAAAAAAAAAAATATATATATATATATATATATATATATATATATATATATATATATATATATATATATATATATATATATATATATATATATATATATATATATCACATGATTTGATATATTTACAGTAGGAAATCTACAAAATATTTTCATGGAACTTTACTTGGATCTTTACTTTATATCCTAATGATTTTTGGCATAAAAGAAAAATTCTTCAGTACTTATGACTGGTTTGGTGGTCCAGAGTCACATATTAAAATGATTTCTGAAGGATCACTGAAAACTGGAGTATATAGCAGGTGAAAATTCAGATTTTACAAAGAAATAAATTGCATTTAAAATATACTAAAATAGAAAACATTTATGTGAAATTTTAATATTTTAAAAATATTACTTGAGTTTGGATCATTTAAAAAAAAAAAAAAAAAAAAAAAAAAAAAAGAACCCTTGGTTAGCCTATGAAACTTAAAAAAAAAAAAAAAAAAATGAAAAAAAAAAAAAAAATTAATAAATAACTAAGCCCAAACTTTTGACCCATAAATTAAACAGACTTTAAGAAATGACCTACACAAAAATGTCATCCTTCTCCATGATGTGATTGAGACCGTCATCCCGTTTGTAAATTTTGTGGAATCTGTGATTATAAACATCTGCCACAACCATCTAGAAAACAGGAAAACAATCTCAGACTCTGCTAGAAATTTAAGCCAATGTTATATAGAAGCAAGCAGGAAATTAAACAGTTCATCCAAATGAGAAAACAGCCATCATTTACTCAAACTCATTTTGCTTTAATGCGACTTTCATTATGTAATGAAACAAAAACAAAAACAAAAAACAAAAAAAAAAAAAAACTTTCTCCATTTATCAGAAGAATCCAGTAACCTGGGGCTGTCAAAATCACATGTTCTATTCTAAGACAGCCATATGGGTTTATAACAGTATGGGAGGTTGGTATAGGATGACTATTTTTTATTTTTGAAGGAACGGTTGCAATTTGAAGGTTAGGTTGCAATTAGGGGGGAACCACAGAAGTCTTACATTTTCTGAAGGAACTCCAGACAGCTTGGCCAAAGCGCTGCACAGGTCTGCCACTACACCCATTTTGGGAACAACTACACGATACTGGAAGACAACACATGGATCTTTTAGCCCACTTTCTGAACCAAAACACTCAAACCAATGTTTTCAGGAAAACAGTTCTTACTTGCATGGGTCTAAACTGTGGGTCAGTGCGGACCAGGAATACTTCCATAGTGCGATCCTTTTTCATGGGCAGGGGCAACGTGAGGTAGCAGAAGGGGTCAAAGGTAACGGAAACTTTGGAGCATTCTGGGCAAACCAGCGTAGATTTGAACAAGCCATGGAAGATGTCCACGATTATAGAATCGTTCCGCAACCGGTGATTCGCCCAGGCTTCCTTGGCTACAATCTACAGACAAATGAGATATGCCTATAATGTTATAGTGCTTATTCACTAGTACAATAGAAACAATAGCTTTTTCCTAGTCATTTATTGATTTGACTACTTCTGTATTTTGTTTCCAACTAAAATAGCATGCTGCGGTTTACACATAATGATGTGAGGTTTACCTCATCAGGCCGTCCCTCAGCATCTCTCAAGGCCAGATAAGGCTTCTTCTTAACACGGTTAAGGTCCTCATGTAGGCCGTCCAGCAGAAAGGCCAGCAGCTCCTGAGAGTCTTGTTGCTGGTACCCTGAGAACTGCGGGGCAAACCGACCCACCTGGGTCTGACCAGAGAAGAGAGATACGTTTCAAAATTCAGAATGAATTATAAGGGTCTATGTTAAAAATGGCCAGTGAGTTCCATAGTACCTTTAGCCTCTGTAGTCTAAAGATTCACTCACTTTAAAAGTGCGTGGAGCCACATAACTGCTCCGACTAAGCCACATCTGTTTGACCAGATCTGCGTAGGCCTCTGCAATCTCCCCTCGCATCCCTAATGGATTTTCCCGGTTGATCTCCGCTTCGTACCGGTCCTCCAGGAAATATTCCGTTAGAGGGGGAGTGTTGCTCAGGCACTGAAATAAGAAGTCACTTAGAATTAGAAAAAGATGTCTAAAAATCAAAAAAACAGGCTTTGGCTGCTAGATGTCATAACTGGGCCCAAAAAGCAACGTTCTTTCATTCAGCAGTGCCCATGTGGCAGACTTCAAAACATACTGTTTAAATGAACCTTCAGGTTTGTGTACCTGGAGGGCAGAGTTCATGAAGCAGGTGTTGCCCAGGTTGCTCAGACCACAGAGGCCTGGTTGAGCAGCAGATTCTCTGTAACTGTAGGAGGAGCTGTAGGAGTTGTAACTTCCCAATCTGCAAAATGTATGATGGACATTCACCAATTTACACCATCACAATCAGGTCAACCAAATACTGAATGCAAGAAAACTCTCCCGGTAATGAACTAGTTTAACTGTGGAGTAATTTAGGACTGTTTAATGTTATTAATCTTCAAGCTGACCTGTTACCAGAAGTACTGTTGTTCAGCATGTAGCCAGAGTTGCTATTGCTATCCCCATTTGTTATAGTGGAGGATATGGTGGCAGATGAGTTTGAAGAGAGTTTTGGGGAGGTTGTATAATTCCGAGAGGTGGAAGTACTGGACCTAAGGATAAAAATCAAAGAATCTGGTTAGGGTTAATCAAATCAATGTTATAATAAAAAGAGAGACTGGCAAAAAAAAAAAAAGTGGAAAGCTCCCAATAACTCACAATGGGCCTCATTTATCATTCAAACGTAGAAACGAGCACAGATCCGTGCGCACAAATCAACTTACGACAGAGTTCACGTGTGATTCATGAAACATTGATCATACACTGATAAATGTGGTGGCTGAAAACAATCGTCATTTAAATATCACGCTCCTAAAAACACCCCAATTTAGAAGCCTTGCCCCTAAAGTTTACGACACGGAGAAACGAAACCCGGCCAAAAGGAGGAAGTGAACTCATGACAGAGAAATTGATCTTACTCTAAAAACACGCTTTAACCTTTTATTTGCAAACAATAGCATTCATTTCGCATGTATATTAAATACCAAATATAACATTTATAAACATTATAACCTTTTTAGTTCTACTTAATCCACAACAAACTTTAAACTGAACGGTATTACAGAACAAGAATGAAAAACGTGTAGCTTTAAAATTTTATATTAAACTATAAAGTAAAACACAAATTAGGCTAGTGAACACAGAACACAAACATCGAGCTAAAATGAATAAGTATTTTTTGCCATGTGACATTTGGTTGCTAAACAATTATCCATAATGTTGTTGAAATGGAAAATAAAAATATTAATAATAAAAAAAAAACAAAAAAAAAAAACCACTATTATCCATGATGTAAACAAGTCTTTGTACTTCACTTGTGTCCCAATATCCATGTAAATCATCCTTCACATGCATGACCTTTTAAATTGAGCAGTTTATGTTTGGTTGACTGCATTTTAGTTTGATTAATGGCTGAAATGTCAAGTTAGCAACACTGAAATTTGTATGTGTGTGCGTGAGGCGCCTGCACGATTATTTACATTTAATAAAGATATAACAAATAAAATGCATTGAGAGTGTCACAAAACCAAAGTGGCCTATACTTGTCGCAGAGTTTTTTTTTTTCTTTTGTTAATCTGTTAATTATTTAAGAGAAATATATTTAGTGCAGAATTTATTTTATTCCTTTCATGATTTCTGTTTTTCCCTGTTCACCGAAGTGCAGCAGGTGGGTGAAGGTTGCGTAGAAATGACCATACACCCAATTTTCAGTCGTACGTTCATTTCATAAATGAGGTCCATTAAGTATGAAAAAGATCTAAACTACATGTACATACTTGCAGGTCTGTCTGGGCCATGTGCCATCTTCATTCTTCTTCTCTATAACAAGAACCTGAGGAGTGAGATGAGATTGAATGTGAACTCATAAATTGTCAGAGTCTCAAACCAACCACAACTGGAATGGAATGCAGCACGATGATTTACCTGGCCCTGAAAAAGTCCTGCGTCCTGTACAGTGCTGTCAAGCTTGTTAAGTTGTTCATAAGTGTTACTCATATATTTATTCCAGAGTCGGGTTTCCTTTTCAGATGGGATATCGAATAAAGACCTCATCTCCTTTTCAATAGTATCTAGAAAGGGGAAAAATTGATCAATTAAAACAAGGATTGTTCACAAGGTCTGCACAATTTTTATTAGATCAATTTTGAGTTCAAAAACATAAAATGAATGAACAGTTTTCAGTACCTAGTACCAGCGGCTTTTAGTGGTGGCAATGGATATGATCAGTGATGCAAATACTATTGATGAGAAAAACTGATATTTTCTGGAAGTCTTGTAAGTCTCATACCTATAGTGTCTGCTTTGCTGAAATGGCGGGTGACAACTTTGTCCATGTTGTCATTTTCGCACAGGTTCAACTCAAGCAAATACACTTCCACTTTACAGTGCTTTACAAACATTCCATGTTCAACAACCTGTAAAACAAGAAAAGAAAAAAAAAACACTCATTAACAAAGCAAAACAAAACTAGAGGCTTTTAAAGCACTTCAGTCCAAACCTCAACTCAATTAATTAAACTTTAACAATTTAACCGTGTAAGAGTTTCAATGCAATTAATCCCTGCCTGTAATCACTTGAGTATATCAGACATATTTGCACTATACGCAAAACTACAAAGAAGAATACAATATGCAAAGAAAGATGTGCAACCTTTCTGATGATGGGTTTTTGACCCTCCAGACAGCCATACCAGCTGACCAGTTTATTCCAGGCCTCTGTAGGCACTAAAACATAGTCTAACTCATCTATGAGATGCTCTTTCAACGTCTGGGCCTCATGATCTATGACACAGGAAAAAAAAAAGGGAAAAATCATTAGAAAACACATTAGAGCTCTTAAACACTATACTGTATAATCCAAAAGAATGATCCATGTTAGGCTCAGATTTTGCATAGTGCAACACAACTTAAAATAGTTTTGATGGTTTTCAAATGGCAGGTTAATCTGAAAAGAGTTACCTTGAAATTAAAAATTCTGTCATCATTTATTCACCTTCAAGTTGTTTCAAGTTTTTTTTGACTTTCTTCAATAAAATACAACATTCGTGTTTGCTCTTATTTCCAGTCTGGTAGGTGAAATATTAGGCTAATCTCTTAATACTGCTTGTGCGTATCTTTACCACCTATTAACTTTAGTTTGCCAAAATATTGTGCCCTTTCCTACTTATTAAGTCTTTCTCTTTATGATTTAGCACTTTCCACATGTTTTTTCCATGTTTTAGACAGCATAAATTAGCAGAACAATGTATTCAGTAGTACAATAACTGTGCAATCCATGATGTTTACATCCAAGTATTGCCAATATAGCCACGCATCCAGGTAACTGACCAAATCGTAAATGCAAACCCTCTATTCCAAGCCTTCTAAAAATCACAAGATAGCTTTGGGTGGAAAAAAAAAAAAAAAAAAAAATCAATTACCTTATTAGTTAAGAAATGAAAATCTTCTCCTCTAGTGTTAACTAAAATTATTTCATTATTAATTAACTTGAACAAATCATTGATCAGTGAAAACATCTGATTCATATGATTTATTGTATATGGTGTAAAATCTCCCTTTGTGCTCCACTGAAGAAATAAAGCTGGGCTTGGGATGACATGAGGGTGAATAAATTAAAGAACTTAAATTTATTCTTTAAAACTGAAATATCAAAACACAGTAAGCAAAAGTACACAGTAAGCTCCTAAAAATGAATTTAGCCTTTGAATTGGATATTCTCTGGAATTCTCTGAAAAAGCTCTGATAAAAAAAATGTCTTTTTAAAAAAAAAAATCATTTTACTGGTGGAAAAAAAAAAAAAAAAAAGAAAGAAAGAAATTCACAATACTTATCTATGTGAATGTGAACAGAGATAGGCACAACACTCAACATTCATTACCTGAAAAGAGCCCAGAGTTATCAATGGGTCCCGGGTATAGATTGTGCTCTCCAACATTGTACAAATCCCAGCTGTCAAAGCCCACATATTTCTTCCACTGTTTGAACCACCGGCTGTCAATCAAATACCTAAACAAGTGGAACAACAGCTAGAAATCAGTGAAAAGTCAGGAGAAAAGGACAATTAATGATTTTCCTCCTAAAATATTATGGCTAAAATAATGGCAAAGCAATTATCTATTGCTGTTACACATTTACAAATATAGAACAGTCAATAAGGATGTCTTTCTTAAGCTCATCTAAAGTAGGAACTTGTTCCACTACATAAGCTTGTTAGCACTTGATTCCACTCGGCCAAGGGACAGACATTATACTTTGATAAGAAAGAAAAGTCTGAAGCACAATGGCTCAGGCAAAAGTGAATATTCTTGTTTATTTACATATGACTTTTTTTTTCTGTGAAACACAGTTCACTTTCATTTTATTGAAATAATGAAAGTGAAAGTTAACAGAAGCTGTCAGTAACTTTCTGCTTAAGATCTCATTTTAAATTCAACAAAAGGCAGAGCTGTACAGTTTTAAACTATCTGTTTATTACAAAATGTTAAATTGTAATTAAAGTATGCAGTCAATATAAGCTTCTTAAAAAATAGAGAACAGTGACCAAATTAACAACACAAGTTACCGGTTTGAGTAAATTAAAGTTTTAGTACAAGTCCATACACTGAAAGTACTTTTAATTCTTCTGAAACCTAAATATCGTCCTTTCGATTGAGTCACTAGTCTCTTCACTTGTTATAACTCGTCAGTCTGCTTTCAAAATAAAAGTGGACTGGTTATGCAAAAACTTACATATAATAACAGGTTTAAAGTCTAATATTGTGTATATATTTTGGGCGTTTAACCTTTACTAACGTCAAATATATATTTTGCGTATTTGCTGTGCATTATTTGTCCCATAAACTCTTCTATTGCCAAACAACATTGTGAGTGACTGGGTGTTATCCAGTAGCCATGACAAAGCAATGCCTCACTGTAATACTGGTTTAGGTAGCTTGGTCCTCGTCACAACTTCACAGGGAGGAGTTTGTCCGTTATTTTAATCTAGTTTGACAGTTTCTCTAAAATAAGAATGACGTCTGACAGAAATGAACACTTAACCCGTCAATGAAACGCAAACTAGCCTGGCTAACTAGCCTCGGCTAATGAAGTGCCTTACATGCCTGACGCTACTTTGGCATGTAGCTTATCAGAGAACTGATAACCGACAACGGGGTATTTGAGTTTATTTACCAACCCTTCAGCTACTGATGTGTCTGAATACGTCTTATTTTTTCATAAAGGAGACATTTAAGCAGAAGAACTGAGGAGAAATGCGAAGCTAAGGCTGGGTAACCTGTGCTAACTAGCTACAAGACAGCTTCCTCGTTTTCTAACCGATATAAATAGTGGTAAATCCTTATTACAGTGAACCGCTCGCTTGCCCTGTAGACCTCCTCGATAATATTAGCAGCCGTCTAGTTAATGGGTGTTAGCGAAGCAGGTGGCTGTCCACAGCCCGGCTAGTGAGGAGATTTCCGGCAGCCGGTGTCTCCGTCAGTAGGCCTGAGCTGATGCCGACAAGCGTGCCTTGACTTCGGCTTCACATAAAAACCTCTTACCACTCGTCTCCCTTTCGAAGTGGCGTTTTCAGCAGTGTGCCGATGCTCTGCTTTTGACTTTCGGTGGACGGTACTGGTGTCTGTGTGATCACCGGCTTCTCGTCAGGGTCCGAAGCGTTACCCGACTCGGGTCCGCCTCCCTCCGCCATCGTGCAGCGAGTGAACCCGCAGTGACCGCGAGCGCGCTGAAGTATACAGGGGACGCGCAGCGCTAGAGGGAGCGCGCATACCTGGCTGCCGAATTAAACTAGAAGTTACATGCATAACGTTACTCGGCAACATGGTACTCGGATATTTAAAATTAATTTTAGTGTTCTTCATGAATAATTAGGGCTCTGAGAAGATAAGCAGTTTGCCGTCAGCATTGCTGACAGCCGCTACAGTAATTTTGACTGATAGGACCTGTTGCCAAATTGTCCCTGAAATTGTTTTTCTGTTGCATTACGCTTTAAATAGCGTATTTGGTTTAATTTAAGCGCAACGCATACAAGAAAACAGATGTCGGATCCATGAACGAATCTTCATCTGAGTCGAATTTCAATGACTCAGTTGAACGGGTTCGCAAAACTCGTCTGAACAACATCGACTCAACAGCGACTCTTTGATCTGACCTGGGACATGTCCGATTCATGAACCAAGTACTGTAGGTCACTTCCAGAACAAAAAATGTACAGATAATGTACTCACCCCCTTGTCATCCAAGATGTTCATGTCTTTATTTATTCAGTTGTAAAGAAATTATGTTTTTTAAGGAAAACATTTCAGGATTTCTCTCTATACATCTATGGTGCCCCCAAGTTTGAACTTCCAAAATGCAGTTTAAATGCAGCTTTAAAGGGCTCTAAACCATCCCAGCCAAGAAAGAAGGGTTATCTAACGAAACGATCGGTTATTTTCAAAAAAAAAAAAAGAAAAAAAAAAAAAAGTACATTTTATATATTTTTAACCGCAAATGCTCATCTTGGTCTAGCTCTGCATGAACTGTGTGCATTCCTGTTTATGACAGTTTAGGGTATGTCGAAAAACTCCCATCTCATTTTCTCCTCCAACTTCAAAATCGTCCTACATACCGACCCAGTGTTTACAAAGTAAACATGCAAAGATCAACCCTTTACAAAAAAAAAAAAACAGTGGTGTAGGACAATTTTAAAGTTGGAGGAGTTTTGGGAGTTGAATTGGGAGTTTTTTGACATATGTTTGTTGTGACTTACCATACAATACAGAACTGGTGTTAATAAAAAGCATTTTATTAAAATGTCCTAAAAAGATATCTGTAAATAAATGATTAAAAATGAATCTGCACAATCAGAGACTAGAAATAATAATGTTAAAAAGTAAATAGTGTCAAATAACAATTTAATGGTGGACCCGTTTTTCTTCAGCAGTGGTAGAAAAATGAATTAAATAATTAAAAACAAAAAATACCGAACAGTGCATCACTGTTTAGTAAAACAGACTGTACACATCTAGTAAATGTAGACAGGAACATTTATTTAACAAAACCATAAAATGACATTTAATAAAGTCAAATAAATATTAAACATGCCAATAAATCTTAATCTGTAAGGAGGATGTCTTATTCACTACATAGTCAGTGCATGGTGTATTGGCACCATAAGAAAGCATCTAAAACACTAGTAAATTTAGGAACATACTATTTAGGTAACTGAACCTAAGTTATGGTCTGATCCACTTTTCAAAACCACATCATTTCCTAAAACTTCCTTTTTGCCTACTTGGTCCAATCATATGGTCCTATTAAAAGAAGAAAATGGGGCTAAAAAAAAACAACAAAAATTAACTGTGTTAAAACAAAAATAAAGAAGATGTAGCAATAATCATCAGGGAATGTTTTCAAGAAAACCAGGCCACACACTACATTATAGGGTGCACTGTAATGTTTCGGTTGTGTTGTATGAATGCGGCCGCAAGAGATAATCCATTAAGCTTAAAGCCCAAAGCTTTGTCACACTATGACACATACGTCTGAGCAAAAATGACCAATGGAGGGAATGCTGCATGCATATTACACAAAATGTGATATGTCTGCAATGAGGTTTATGACACTTTCTAGAAAAAGAAAAAATCTGAATGGAAGTGATTTGTCACTCCCAAAACCAGTCTGACAATTCACTCTTCTAATTCAGTGAGGTCCTCCAAAACCTCTCAGTAGTGGACAGGCACTTAGAAGATACCCGTTGGCAACTCCTTGCTGAACATCCCAGACAAGTCCAAGTCCTTACTCATCAGATCCTCCTCAACATTTTCCAAGGCCCACTGATGATCCGTCAACTCAAGAGCTTCCCATTCCGCCTAAGAACAACATTCATACATAAGTCTTTAAAAACATCAAGTTGACTGCTCAAAATAATATATAAAATAAACAACTTTTTTGAAAATTTAATAAGATTACTGTGCAGTGCTTAATTTGTGATACCTTGAATGCTTTGTTTGTGTCCGCAGGCATTGCCATCGCAGCACCACTCATCTGTTCCTGCATGATGCGAGACTGATCTGCACCTGTTGCAAATGTAGGACAATTAATTGCATACATACTTCATACACAGGGTCTACCCTAATTAAATAATACAAATCCAACATTAAACTTGCAAGCAGCATTGAAAGGGCCCTTGCACCTGGGCTCACCGCCATGTTTAAGTTAGTGTAAAACAAGTCATTTCCTGTTGCCAGCAGATGGCTCTAACATAATATTGACCTTTAGATATCTTCACGCTAGGACTCTTATCATTAAGTTTGGGGCAGATCAGACATTGTATGGCTGAGTTATAACAACTTCCTTTTACATGGTAAAACAGTGAACTTTGTCAGGCCGCCACGGACACGCCCTTTAACGACAACTCAAGATCTTTGCATTTTAACACCACAGAGGCCTTTAGATTAGACTGACCAAATGTAATGTTGATTTCATTAAATTTCTAGGAAGAGTTTGTTAGAGCATTAAACATGCCACTTCCTGTTGCCAGCAGGTGGCGCTATGACTATAACTTAATATGGGCATGTTTTCAGGACAGGACTCTTATCAAACATGTGAATTTTGGTGCAGATCAGATATTGTATGCCTGAATTATAACAACCTCCTGTTTCATGGCGAAATATTAAAAATTTGTCAGGCTGCCACAGACACACGCTTCAACGAAATCTCAAGATCTTCGCAATTTAACTTTACAAAAGGCTTTAGATTACACTGACCAAATTTGTGTTGATCTGTTTAAATCTCTAGGAGGAGTTCGTTTACATACAATGCCTGAAAATGGCAAAAACGACACTAAACTTTCAGAGGAAATTCAAAATAACAGACTGTTATTAGATGTGTTGGGTTTTGGACTTCGTACCACAAGTGTTGTAAGTGTTGGTGTGTTACGTGTGTCTACCGAATTTCATACATGTACGTGAAATGTAGCTCGAGAGGCACTTTGTTAAAATATTATAGGTGGCGCTATTGAGCCATTTTGCCACACCCAGTTCTGAAACCCATATCAGATGTAAATTTTCACCACTTTTGGCACGTGTGCAAAGTTTCATGAGTTTTCGAGCATATTTAGGCCCTTAAAAAAATGCAACTTATTTTGGAGTAGAAGAATAAACTGAGCAATTCCAAAAGTGTCTTCACACTATCAGTGCTCAGGCCCTAATAAAAAAAATATGCTTACAATTATAAAAGTATTCAAATTATTTTGAAGCTAAACATTTAAAGGCAAAAGCTATTTCTGCAACAAATTTAGCCCTTTTGCTGAGCTGAAAATCTGTGACCTAATTTGGAGTTCCCAAGTCAAAACTGACCTGATCTTTTTGTCAACTTGTTTTTTCAGGTTTTGTATTTCTTTTTTTTTTTTGGTTTGCTTGTTTGAAGTGATTGGTTGTAGGCCTCACTGATCTGAACTTATGCATGTCAGTTTTTGAGTGAAGAAAAGCATTATTTGGGGAGAATGTTGGCAATAGCGTTGCATCACCCCAACAAAACGTCCTACATTCAACCCAAAAAGTACAAAAATAAGCCCCAAAATTATGGGAACATTAAAATGGAACATTAGTAATGTTATTTACCATTGTCTTGTCCAAGTATCAGAGAATACATGCTCCTGAGGCCAAAGACATTCAGGAAATACCAAGATGCTGAACTCACCCTGTGGATGTATACAGCGCAAGATTGTTTAAAGACACAGCTTTGAATAAAATAAAAACACTCTTTGGGTTTGAGAGTACTAACCAGGAGGCATCTAGCGAGAGCAACTCAATTCCCTGCTGCAGCATCGGCTTGAAGCGGAGTGTGAGAGGAAACGGTACCTTTGCTTGAGAGAGAACAGAATTACAAATGCGTTAAGACAATTCCTATAAGAATAACCTACAAATAGCCACACTCTCATATTTGATCATGAAAAATCATCTCTCTTACTTGTGACAAATCCAGAAAAGGTCCAGTTGATCCAACCACCGATAAGGATCATAGGCAGGACATTTGTCACATTGCCTTTCATCATGTCTGTCAACATGCTGGGATCTAATTGAGTGAATAACATCATCACATTAACCTTGTCAATCAGTCGTGACTGTCATTTTATGATATAACACACATTTAAAGAATTTCCACCAAGGCTCACCAGTCATTGGAGATGGTGGAACCACCTTTCTTTTGGTCTTCTTGAAAAATCCATCTTCTTGATTATTGAAGTAGAATTTTCTCATCAAGAAAGACTATTTTAGCAAGAGATAACAATTCGGTTTCAGCACTTCGGTAAAGTCCCAAGCAAAAGAGACAAAAAAGATAAGAGGGGCTTACTTGTTTGGGGATGTATTTTCCATTTTCCCGTAAAACTCTGCTCCTGATGAGAACCTGGCTGTGTAGAGAACATGATCTTTAGTATTTTTTAACATTTTGTGACTTGCAAAACATAATGAAACAGTCCAATGAAAGTTACCTGTCTGAAACTTGCTCTAACGTGAGCTTCTTGTCACTTTGTAACAGAATTGAGACATAATGGCGGATCACTCCAACTAGAAAAGTAATAAACACAATAGGCAGCACAACCCAAAGACGAATATTGGAGTCCAGAAGGAGCTCGGGCTCAGCCATGCTTTAGTGAAGGGATGTTGATGGGATATGCCCACCCTGAAACAGAACAATGAGATATAGCAAACTCTTAGACTTAATATAATCTAATGATCAGAGATATACTAAAAATAACAATCAAATCATTGTGAACCATTGTGAATTAATAATTAGTGCATGTATACAAAAAGACAGCACTGATATTTTCATAATAAGCTAATACTCGATTCCCTCAAGTGCCTAATAAAGGTTAAATAAGTCAAATCTGCTCGGACCTTGAGAAGAATGACATATGCTAACGTCACATTTATCGCTCAATTTAACGGCGATTTCCAATTTATTTGTTGATATTCATGTAAAGTTCATACATGTGTATAGCGTCTCCGTCTGTTACAGAACCCAGAAAAAGAAAAGCTGGTGCTTCAGATTTTATTTTATGTTAAATCCACCAACAGTAACGACGCATTAGGGTTAGCTTGTTGCTAACAACCTTCTTTCAGGCTTAGGGTGGTGAGGCATCGTTTTTGACATATACACACCCGCACCGAGCACATCCTATATTTTCGACGGTACATGTTGCGACAACTGAGAATTTATCATAATGCAGTTATTGTACCTACTCTCGTATTCAAATTGCGGTTTATCTCCTCGAAGCCCGATAACAACTCAAACCAGGATGCAACACCATCGAGCCGCTACTGCTGCTGAGACGTAAACGCACTAGCAGAGAATGTTTTTTCAAAAATAAAAGTCTTTTCTGTAACATTTTCATAATTAAAGTTCAAAAATTAATTTAAACTTAAATCAATAAAACAGATTGGTTTATATATATATATATATATATATATATATATATATATATATATATATATATACATTTAAAAATATATACACTGCCAGTCAAAAGTTTTTGAACAGTAATATTTTTTAGCTTTTTAAACATTTTTTTGATCCAAAATACAGCAAAAAAAAAAAAAAAAAAGTATTAATTAAGTATTTATTTCTATCATTTTTTTCCCCCAAAAAAATGTAAATAAAAATAATAATTAAAAAAACGGACTCCGGGCATTTGAATGGTATAGTGTATAATATTACAAAAGCTTTTTTTTTTCCAGATAAATGCTAATCTTTGGATCTTTCTATTCATCAAAAAATCCAAAAAAATATACTCAACTGTTTTAAACATAATAATATATTAATATATGAATAAAATATATATATATATATATATATATATATATATATATATATATATATATAAAATATTAATAATAAATTAATATTTCTGAAGGATCATGTGACACTGAAGACTGATGCTGAAAATTTTGCTTTGATCACGGGAATAAATTACATTTTAAAATATATTTAAATAGAAAGCAGTTATTTTAAATAGTAAAAATAGTTTACAATATTACTGCTTTTACTGTATTTTGGATCAAACAAATGCAGGCTTGGTGAGCAGAAGCAATTTCTTAGAAAAATAAATAAAAAACAAAAAAACTTCAAAAAAAAGTTCAAAAACTTTTGTCTGGTAATGTATTTATCTAAATTGACCCAATTCCCACATTTGTTAAATTAATTAATTAAATAATAAATAAATAAATAAATAAAAAGTATTCTTACAGTTTAGTGTATTTTTCCACTGCAATATTTCATAATATTACACTATTTAAATATATTTTTTTATTCATTAAATATTCAAGCATTCTTAGTGGATGCTTGACACTGCATCTGAAAGGATAGTACGTCAGAAAATTAAGTATTTTGTTTTCAAATAACTTTAGAAAACATTTTTCAAAAATGTACAAAAAAAACAAAACTCCAAAAGTATTCGCAATACATTTTAATACTGTGGCCTGTATAACAAAACAACACATGAAACATTCTTTTACAAAGCACATTCTCTCATATCAACACTTGCATATTCATTAACAGGCAGTTTCTGCAGCATTTGGTCCACTAAAAGAAACCACAGCTAATTAGATCTAAAAGGGCCGATAACAGAAATATTCTTAAGTAGTGTGACTGAAATACACAGAACTATTTTATAACAGTTGTAAATACAGGACGAAAACAATAAACATAAATATAACAGAAACTTCTGTTGGCAAAATTTCAACAAATCCAATGCAGTAAATCTCAAAGGAATGGCATTGATAAACTTGGGCAAATTTAACAACCAATCTCATGTTAATCACACACTCAGCCCACACAAAATGCAAACAGCAAATGTGCACATAACCACACATACACTGTAAAAATCTTTTTATTTACACCAAATCAACCGCCAGCATGATAAAGCATTGTGCTCACCACATCACACACATACGGAGACGTATTTAGTTCAGGGCGTACTCAAGGCTGATCACGTTTGGACATGTTTCTTCTATTATGCATTACTGAAAGGAATTATATGGAATCAGAAACACCCACACATGGATGCTGGCTTGGGATATTAAAAAAAAAAAAAAAAAAAAAAAAAAAGGTAAGTGTGAAAAATAAGGACAGTTGCTTTCCCATGCTTAATACTGAGATATCAAGCTGCCATATTTTTTCCCGAGAAAACGGCCAAGCGAGCCACTACAGGTCAGGATCAGGTGCACAGTGGGAGCACATCCTTGATGTAGAACATTGAATTTGTGCGTTAAAAAAAAAAAAAAATCATATAAAACTTAACAGTCAGTCTGATGTGGTCACAGAGGGCCATACTAAAAGAGGAGAGCACCCATACTGCCCACTTCACTCTGTTCTTTCACAAAGATCTCAAAGTACTGGTAGATGATCGTGACGGCCAACAAGATTCCAGTTCCTGAGCCGATGGCTCCCAGGAAGTCAGCCATGACTGAGAGGCCACCTATACACAGCCCTCCGAAAGCTGCAGCTGTGGGGATGTACCTAAATGAGGATTTAATGAAGTTTTAGTTATTCCATATTTGACTCGAGTCTAATTATGTTTGAATGCTCTGTATTTTTTACCTGTTGAGTTCATGGACCATAGAGGTTTCTCTGTGTCCCCTCATAACCATCTGCTGTTCTTTCAGCTGTTTGGCAACCTAAGTAATATATAGGTACATATGTACACTTTGTAAGTCAACTGTGAAATGAAGCTCAGTGTAATCAATAAGCAGTAATAGTCTATTGCTCTTACATCTTTGGCTGAGGATCCAGACACCTCGATCCAGGTCTTAGAGAAGAAAGCACAGGATCCCAGCATGAAGATGATGTAAATGACAGCATGGACTGGATCATCCAGTACTGTGCTGAAGGACTCTGGAGGAGAGAGGTAGTAACACAGACCACCTACTGGATATGCACGAGCTGGCCCTCCACTTGAGGTATCCTGTTAAACAACAAAAACAAAAAAAACTCACACTTTAAAAGTGCACCAAGCATTTTTACAAAATAATTTGTTACAAAACTCAGAGTCTGATAAGCAAAACCAAACAAGTAGCTTTCATTTGGTCATGTGATTTCAAAATAGCAGCCTCCATGAGGGCAGACCACATTCACTACCAGTCAAAAGTTTTTGAACAGTAAGATTTTTAATGTATTTTAAAGAAGTCTCTTCTGCTCACCAAGCCTGCATTCATTTGATCCAAAGTACAGTAAAAACAGTAAAGTTTTTTAAATAGTTTTACTAATTTAAATAACTGCTTTCTATTTGAATATATTTTAAAATGTAATTTATTCCTGTGATTTCAAAGCTGAATTTTTAGCATCATTACTCCAGTCACATGATCCTTCAGAAATCATTCTAATATTCTGATTTGATACATTATACACACACTGACAAGTTTTGAATGGTAGTGTATAATGTTACAAAAGCTTTTTATTTCAGATAAATGCTGATCTAAAATTGTACCATTCAAAAAAAATTGACTGGTGGTGTATATGTAGAATAAACAGTTTTCTGGACAACTTTATCTTTTCCAGATGCGAGTGTACATAATTTTAAACACATAATTCTCAACCGGGGGGTTGGGGCCCACTAGAGAGGCCTCAGCAACAACAAGAGGCCATAGAATTATTTAAACATACTTAAATTACCTAATTACTATTATTAACATGTTCTTACATCTTTTATTGAATGAAGAACATACAGTTCTTCAAACAAAATGAGCCATAGTTAATTTAATATATCAATACTGCCAGTTTATATGAATAAATGTTTGAAAACAAGCAGCTTTATTAAATAGATTTAAAATCTGAATTAAAACATGTTACACTATTTATAGATGCACAAAAATAAAAATAAATAAGAATAAAAACAGTTTAGACAAGGCAAATATGTGAAAAGTTTAAACATGTCACTTACCGACCAAGTCCCCAGCAAGTTGACCAAGAAGTTGCCGCTAAAGCGAGTAGAGAGCATTTGAGAAATGACGTATAGGTTGGACACCAATGCAGACTGCAGGATGATGGGAATGTTGGAGGTGTAGAAGAGTTTGATGGGATATGTGTTGTACTGGCCACGGTAACGTGCAGATTTGATAGGGAGGTCGACTCTGAAGCCCTGTGGAACAAGATATAACATACTTAGCATCTAATACTTGTTATAGCTGCAATATCTGATATAATTTTCAAATGGACATTATTAGTGACCCAAACTGAGAGCAGATGCTGAGATGAGTTCCATTTACTTTGAACAGAGCTGCTGGATCATGAGCCGCTTGCATTTGAAAACCACTGAATCATATCATAATTTCACTTTTTTTGGATTAACTGTGCAGCTCTATGTGCAGGAAGAGTTGTCAGCTAATTAGGGTTAAGGATTTAAACAAGCAATAGCAACAGCGATGCCTTAGGAAACAACATTACGAAAAGATTAGTTCACTTCCAGAATAAAAATTACCTGATAATTTACTCACCCCCATGTCATCCAAGATGTTCATGTCTTTCTTTAGTCAAAAAGAAATTAAGGTTTTTGAGGAAAACATTCTAGAATTTTCTCCATAGTGGACTTTAATGGTGGCCAACAGGTTGAAGCTCCAAACTGCAGTTTCAATGCAGCTTCAAAGGGCTCTACACAATCCCAGCCCAGGAATAAAGGTCTTATCGAGCGAAACGATCTATCATTTTCTAAGAAAAATATAAATTTATATACTTATATACACGCATTACGCAATCACACACGTGTGACGTAAGGGGTACCAACCCAGTGTTTATAAAGCGAAGGTGCAAAGAAAGTCAAACATCCTTTACCCCCAAAAAAAAAAGAAAAAAAAAAAAAAAAGGTACAACTAAAGTCAAGTGATTTTGAAGCTGGAGGATAAAATAAGATGGAGTTATTCACCCTCCCCTACCTTTTTGAACCGAAATACACAGATGAAGAACTAACTGCGTGTGACTTTTCCAGCGTGATTACATAATGCGTGAAGACACGCATGTGCATCCAGAACTAGCACAAGACAAACATTTGTGGTTAAAATGTATATAATTTAATAAAAATTTTCATTCTTTAATGAAAATTTTCACAGTTTCACTAGATAAGACCCTTATTTCTCAGCTAGGATTGTGTAAAGCCCTTTGAAGCTGCACTGAAACTTCATTTGGGCCTTTTTCATTTGGACAAATTTAGACCTGGCCACCATTTAAGTATATTATATGGAGAAACATCCTGGAACGTTTTCCTCCAAAAATTTCTTCACGACTGAAGAAAGAAAGACACAAACATCTTGGATGACATGGGGGTGAGTAAATTATCAGAAAATTTTCATTCTGAAAGTTAACTTCTCCTTTAAGGTATGGACATTTTCAAAATCCTGTTATTCCAATAGAAATCTGCACGAACTGGAGTATTGCGTGAGGGTAAAAAACTTCCCCAAGCAAGCTTCGCTTGTTTTTAAGTTGGTCACTAGAATTTGCCACATTTAGCAACAAAAATCTACTTGGATTTAGGACTGTGTGATAAATCGCATGCAATATCAAATGCGCATCTTGTCAGTAAAGCTGGTTCTGTAATCAGTAGTAAATCTCCATCATGTGTGTGCTTTCAGATAGAGCAGCGTTTACTACACAGAGCTGTAGCTCAGTGAATATTGTCAGTGAACAACAGCTTTTGTGTAGTAAATGCTGCTCTATCTGAAAGCACACATGTGATGGAGATTTACTACTGATTACAGGACCAGCTTTACTGACAAGATGCGCACTTGATATCACATAGAATTTTTCGTGCAGCCCTACTTGGATTGAAAGTAACGTCTGTGCGAGTGGTGCTCCTTACATGACTATGATATGGAACTTCTTTTGCCCATATGACCACACTTTTATGCAATAACCCACAAACCTGAAAATATATGACCACTGCAAAGACAAAGACTGTAGCGATGAGGTTCATAAAGTTGGGCAGGTTCTGTCTGTAGAAGGCTTCTCTCAGTGCTCGCACTTTATCAGTACGAGTGGCCAACAGGTGGAACAGAGCAATAATGGCTCCCTCAAACTCAGTACCTGTACGTGCACAAACAAAATTCAATCAATATTACATATGACACCACAGAATGTTTCAAAACAAGATGTTACATCCTGAACACAAACCTCTTCCTGTGTTGACTGTAGTTGGGCTGAACGCCTTCCACACGATTGTCTCACAGATGTTGGTGGCGATGAACAGTGAGATACCAGAGCCCAATCCGTAGCCCTTCTGCAGCAACTCATCCAGCAGCAACACGATCAGACCAGCCACAAACAACTACAGAGAATATACAAATCAACATTAGCTCTTAAAACACAGCATAATTAACTAAAGGAAGGTGTTTAAGACAAATGGATTATGTTTTTCACAAAACAAATCACAAGATGAGACTGACGAGATTCAAGATGCTGATTAGACAGTTATTTCAAAATGACGCTCATTTGCATAGATAGCAGATGTGATTACAAACACACAAGATTATTATGCCTGCAAAGGTCACTGCTATAGACAGAGCAAAGTCTTGAAATTACAGGCAATTCAACAATCAACGGTAATAACCAACAACCTGAAGGAAACTAGAGAGAGATAACAAAAAGTGGTTCCACATTAAGGCAAATAAAGATTCAGTGTTTTTTAACATCGCTGTCAATTTCTAAAAGGATGAGTATGAAAATTAAATGTAAACAATACACAATAATAATGACTGAAAAGGGAAAATGTGCATTATCCATTCACAGTGCTGTCAGGAGATGTTTGGAACTGAATGTTTCTTTTAAATGGCCAAGCAGGAAATGTTATCGGCTGAATAAATATATCCATTTATCACTACTGAAATGTCTACTAAAAAGTATTTTATGCACAGCTGACTAGAAACAATGTGAATTTACCTGGATGATGATGAGGAGGCAGATTCCAGCACCCATCTCTGAGGGGTCTCCATACATGCCAGTCATCACATACACAATAGCCTGGCCAATGGTGATAATCATGCCAAAAACTGGTGGAAAGATCTCACAGTTAGATGTCAAGACTAAATCTATCCCTCACAGCCTTGTTTTCAATGTTTAACATTTAATTTGGCATCTAATCTGACTAGTCTATTAGCTATATGTATCAAAGACAACAGGACATGTTATTATAATCTTGCACTATGCAAAAATAATGCAATAAGTCTTTTTACATGCCAACTTAAATAAATGGTCATGATATATAGAGTTTAAAAGATTCCACGAATGACCAATCAAAAGTAAGAGTTTTAAAACAGAGAGCTTTATAATAAGCCATGACATTATCCTGCATGCGTGAGAATTATATAATATGATTTTATAATATGTCTTACGTTTCTGAGCTCCATTGAAGAGCGCTCTATCTTTAGGTGTGTCTCCAACCTCAATGATTTTAGCTCCAGCCAGCAGCTGCATGATCAGACCAGATGTCACAATGGGAGAAATACCCAGCTCCATCAGAGTACCTGAAACACACATTATTAAACATTCATTTTTTACTAACTAAATCTAATGGTTGGCCAATATGGCATTTTCCAAAGGCCGGTGACCAAAATAAAATTCTGCATATCAAATATTACATATAATTGAGTGGATTCAAAGTAAATATAAATTTTGAATAATTCTGTATTATTTATTGACAATCAAACAAGCATAGAATCTTTTTGGCCGAGAAAAAAAAAAATTCTAAAATCAGCCCGAGTTAATTAAATTAAATGATATTATTATGTGCAACTGTTATTAATCTGCCAGTGACGCTTGATTAAATCATTCCTCTCCATTCAACAGGGGATGACTGATTCAATCCCTGTCCAGCACTGCTGATTCAGGTATACACACCTCTGTTGGATGCCAGGATCACTCTCATCCAGTAAAAGGGATCTGCTGAGTCTGAAGACATGATTCCAAAGAGAGGAATCTGGAGGACAGAAATCATAGTAAATCATCAAAACAAAGTTAACAGTCTCCGAAAGCAAATAAAACATCCAAAGATGGTAATGATTGGTTTGAGAGGTTTATAAAACAACAAGTATGATTTGGTTGTTCATCAACAGTTTACAGAACATCAGAGGGCTCCGAGGTTTACATAAGAGTAAACATACCTGGCAGCACACCAGAAAGATGAACAGGGTGATTGCAGTCCATAATACTTTTTCTCTAAACTGGATCTGTGGGGAAGAGATTCAAAGAGGTAGTATAAATAAAGCGCCACTAGAACAGGCAAAGAAAAAGGCTGATGTGATCAAACTACACACCCTCCTCTCTGGTTTCTGGATCTCAGGTAAAACCGCACAGAATGGCTTTATCACCTCTAGGAATTTAACTGAAAAAGAAAAGAAATGCACTTAGGTTTACTGTTGTCATGCATGCCTCACTTGAGAAAACAAGACAACGTTACTATCCTAAGAGAGATGTATTGGTGATTCAGGCGACGTGGCTTTAGACTTTCTGGAGTTCAAACAAGTTACTTGAATCTGTCTCTCTTGCAACGTCATCATTCAATCCAAGAAGAAAACCCCGTCTCGAATAACAAGATCAAAAACTCATCTGTCCATTAAATGCATGCATTAAAGCAAAACAAACTACGCTTCAAAACAAAAATAAGATTTACAATTATCGACGTTAGCAGGCTTTTAAACTTAGCGTTACATTTTAAAAATGCACTATCTTATCACATTACTTGTTATGTGCAATGTATTACAAGTTTAAAAAGCATACAGCGTCTACGCAATGAAAATAAACAGCAAATTAATTTGCGACCAGGCTAGTTTACTGACCAAGTACTAACGTTAACGTTAGCTGGCTATGGTCGCCCTAAAAATCGGGGCAATTACAAATTTAACCATTAAAGTCACATTTTAGACAACAAAATAACTATAAAGTGTTTTATAAGTTCGTGTTTTGTAAACTCCACAATAAAACAATGAAGAACATGAGATACTGACAGTAAAATACAGTTGCTAATCTATAATGAATGAATGAAGCACTGAAGCTAAACAGCTCATTTTAAAATAGCAGTTGTTTATAACTACAGAACACATTAAACTTCTTTTTAATAGACTTGAAGTAAAGTAAAATAAAGTAAAAATCAAGACGACTCACTGGCCATGGTGTCCCTCTGAGGATAGTCGCAATCTAGCGGTTAGCGAACACCAGTCAGCGGCTCTATGAGGAGCGTGTTCAGGACACGTCATCACCCAGAGCACAAATACACGTCAGTGTCTGTGCCACAGAAATAGCGGGTTGGATGGAAACCGATGGAGTCAGAAGTGGGCGGGATTAGTGGCCCGGAAGTTGTCTCTAATACAGATATGATTGTTCTAAATAACATTTTTGCAGTTATGATGTTTTATTTTTTCATTTTTCACTCAGTTTTCAAATGTAATAGATATTCAGGTTTCTAATGTGAGTGTGTTTAGACGTAGATTATTGCTTGAATGTATAAGGGTATCAAGTGTTAACTGTTACTTTTCTCAGCGCGGGCCAAAATTGACCAACCAGAGTAATTTATGATTCAAAAAGAATTTAAAGACTTTTTATAGAAATTGCAGGGGTTGATTTCTGTATTTATGCTAGGAACAAAAGATTATATAGTTTAGTATATAACGAAGACAAACGCATACTGAGATTTTAATATTCTTCAGATGAGGATTGGGCTTCCTGAGCCTCCATGCGCCTCCTGGCGGAAGTTTTTTATTTTATTTATTTGTCTCAAAGGCCACAGGCTACATAAATGTTTTGTTCTTTTTCAGCAAAACTTATATTAAATATATTTTTAATAGATTACAATTACTTTTTTGCATTATTTACAAGTTTTAGTTTAGTTACTTTCAGTCTGTGAAGAGACTGTGTTGAGAACGACAGAGGCATTGATGCAATACCCAACGTTATTCTTTACAAAGATAAACCTTAAGGTAAGGTGTATTGTTTTATGTTGTTAGAATTAATTAATTTTAACAGAAACTTTTTTTTTTTTTTTAATTAATGCCAAGGTACCTATGAAAATAGCACAAAACATGTCAACATTATGTACAAAGTGGTGACATTACATGTAAAGCACCGTTTATACATGTATATAACAAGAAATAAATAATACAGAAGGAAAGCGTTAACAAAATAAATTAAAAATATGAAATAAATTAACAGTTTTAAGTTGGAAGATTAAATAATTTGAATATACTTTTGAACCTCTTTTTTAAACACAAACTAAGGTCATTTAGAACATATTGCTCCAACGTAATATAATGTCGACAGTTAAGAAGAGAAAAATATCAATGTTTATCCACCTTATTTTTCCTGTAAGAGTGGGCGCGGCCATTTGTAAATTTTATGGGTCTGGCTGCCCTCTCCTCCAGCTATTTTTAGCTCTACAAAAGAGCTCGGTTTGCTGCTTGATATTGCAAATTGTTGTGTCTTACTATATTATTTTAATGTATTATCTTAATTATGAACGCACTGGTTTGTAGTGCAAATGGTTTTACAGTTTACTCCACGTTGTTATTCTTCATGTTATTTGCAGCTAGTGAACCTTAAGTCTCGACCATAGGCCTACTTCCGTGACGAAGAATAAGGTAGATGTTATAGATTTTGTGGTAAATAATTCGTGTCTATGCAAGATAATGTTCTGTTTAACGTCTAGGTTTAAAAAATATGACTTCATTGCAGTTTAATATAGGTTACTTGACACAAATAACCGATAGGGGGCATCCCTTCATCAGAAATCCGGAGGCTAGCGCCATGAAATCCTGTTGCCACAAGGACTTGACTGGTGAATCAGAGGTTTTAGAATCCCCTGAACAAAAAGTACCAAAAAGTACTGTGATGCTAAGATAGTTTTTAAAAATCTTTTTTTGTGGCCTACCACATTTATTTGGACATGTACTAATGATAATACCATGATTTTTGGACACGTCATAACATTGCAAACATTCTGGGTACTGCAGTATTATCATTTGATGCGATCATGGTAGTTCCACTTCAGTGTTTTTTAGTCCAGTACAGTTTTGTGATTTGAGATTATGTTTTGAAAATAAGGCGATTCACACTGTCGAAAATCTGACTGATATAATCAGATGTATTTTTTGTTATTATGTAATTATAACAAACTTATTCGTTTTAAATGTAATATAGCCTACAAGTATCATTTTTTATAAGCTGATGTAATTCACATCACTGCAACATTAAAAAAAAAAAACGAATAATGAATTGAAAACTGACTTAAAAAAAAAAACAATTATAGTTCATCAAAGCAGATTTGTTGAATGGGTATAATGTGATTATGACAGCAAATTATCCTAGTCTGGTGTCTGCAGCTGATGCAGGCCAATCTGACACACATAATCACTGAGCCGTACTAACATTCACACCAACCGGGGACTGAACAAATGACAGAGCAGAGAACACATGGCTTTTTGCTCAGTACTTTATACACATTTACGCACATATCGGCTGATTCTGTGGTGTGCTTGTTGTGGTTAGAGATGAGTCGTTGTCTGCACTTTAATAAAGAGGTACTTGTTCAGGCTGGTTATATAATGTGAGCGAACTGTGAGATAACACAGAGGTGAGGCCAAGCAAATAGCACACAAATCACACAGACCTTTCTCACCCAACTGGTTCATTTTCTTTTACATTTCAGTGTCGTGTCATATAAGGCAAAAATGTCATTTAGCACTTTGTTTTTTGTGTGTGTGTCTGTATACATAATTTAAATTTATAAATTAATAATATTTCAGGCATGTTGAAGGATGTGGAATCCGGTCTGAGAAGAAAGTGACGTGATACATGAGCAAAGGTAATTAATGTTTGCCAAAATGTTTATTTTCACGTACACCAAGGCCTTCCGCTTCATTTATTTTTGTGGTGTTTGCATTTCTCAGTGAGATATAGAGTCCATTTGGGCTGCTATTTTCAGAGGATGTTGACATAACACAAGATCTGAATTCTTCAGTTGCTAACTGTGCTGAGAGTTATGCGATTTATTTGATTGATTATGTGACATTTCAGTCAGCTCATCTGATTCACTTAGGTTTGGTTTACAATTTGAGAGAAATAAATTGCTAAACTACATCCTTTTTTTCAATGCCTTACATAAACTGGTGAAGTTAGCTTGTTTAATTTAATTTTTAGGAATCAAGCTGCCATAGAATGAATGCTGTTTTACTCGCATCAGTTGGTTCTCAGTTTGAAGTTCTTATAAGCACTCAAACATTATTAAACACCAGTACAAATTCATATTTCACTGGTCGTGGCTTAAATATTTCCTTAATGAGCTGACAAGCCAATTAAAACATAGATGAAATCTATTTCAGATGTAATTGGCCACAATTATAGTCATTTGTTCTTATGAGTAGACTCTCATTACTATAAAATTTTGTCTTTGAATTGCATTAATGCATTTTAACCATTCAGCCAATTAAAGTTTAGCAGATTTCATGACAGCTGTAAGTTAGTTTAACACTGAAAAAAAATAAAATAAATAAAAATTATATATATATGTATATATATATATATATATTAATTTTGTATATTAGTCTTTAATGATTTATCTGAGGTGAATGCAGCTAAGAAAAACATATATTTTCCTTTTTAATGTTTCTATTTATTTATTACAATAAAATGTTAATATATATTTGTATACTTTTTGTTAGTTTATTTATTCATTTATATTGAAAAAGTTAAAATAAAAGTATTCATTTTAATATTTTAAACATTTTAAATACTTTTAATATTTAAGAAAGTGCAATTAAATGTGGAAACAGACACTGAAAAAAATTATGTGAATCATTTTTATTCAGGAATTGTTAGTACATTTCACAAATAATTCCTAAGTACACATTAAACACAATTTAAAATTATGAAACAGCGGCCATTGTATAGTTTCTCTGTGCTCTTTCTCCCTACTGTTTAATGATGTAAAACCATTCAAGCATTATGCAAACTCGCTGGCCTGGTGCACAAGGTATTCTCCCACATCCAGAGACGTTTACTTAAGTGACACCCTCATTTATTCATCACGTCAGAGATATGATCCCTAAGCCTTGGATCAGGCGTGACAAATTCGTTTAGACAGAGTAAACTCTGTGGTTAATTCCACATATGTTTAGGCACAATCACTAAATAGATGTCAACAAACTACTGTGGTAAAATGATGCATTATCATCAAATGTCAGAGCCATTTTGCTCATTTGTGCCTGTTTCAGATGAGTGTTTTTTTTCTGTATATTTAGATGCATCTATAAATACTGTTAGTGAGTTAGTGAGGCGTCTGATGAGTCAGAATGTGACATTATTTTAGGACAGCAGAGGAAAGAATGCTTCGGTAGGTAGAGCACTTTACAACTCAACAGATTCATAAACCAATACATTTTTAAAATTAGCTCTAAGCCCTTTTTTTTATTCCTGCTTAAAATGGCATAAGTAAAATGGTAAGAATGCCTGTGGACCAGCACCCAAAATATTTCCTCTGAATTATTATACACAGCAGACTAATTGGATGCTTCTGAATACCTCGAACAGCACACCAGAACACTTTACAAATGCTTGAGACATTGTTACATCATCCTTGTTACGTCAAGGCCACTGAATAACATTCAGTGCTTCACTGCCATTCGACCAGGTTCTCAAAGAAGGAGTTCAGCCAAAAATCTTTCAATTATTTATTGTATTTGTATCATTTCAAACCAATATATTTTTTATTTTAAGCAGACCACCACAGGGGGAAAAGTCTTAATACAACAGCAGTTGTCGTCACTGAATAAAATATTTAAAAAAAGGTTCTTTTGACTTTTTATCTCACAATTCTTTTTTTCTCAGAATTGTTTGATTTAAACTTGCAATTCTGACTTTTTTCCCTCAGAACTGTGAGATAGGAACTCACAATTGAGAGTTATAAAGTCAGAATTGAGAGATATAGGCTAAACGTGCAATTGCGAGGTATAAAGTCAGAATTAAAATGAAAGAGTCAGAGATAAAAACTCGCAATTCAGACTTTTTTTCTTGAAATTCTGACTTTTTTCTCAGAATTATGAGATAAAAACTTACAATTGCAAGTTATAAAGTCAGAATTAAAATAATAAAGTCAGAGATAAAACTTTATATCTTGCATTTCTGACTTTTTTCTCAGAATTTTTTTTTTTTTTCAGAATTGTGAAATACAAATTTACAATTGCGAGTTATAAAGTCAGAATTGCAAGATAAAAACATACAATTCTGACCTTTTTTTCTCAGAATTGCATGATATAAACTCACAATTGTGAATTTTATGAAAGATTTAAAGCTAGTCGATATATGGAGGCAGGTCCATCCTAGTGATAGGGATTACTCCTTAATACACATACAAGAATAGATTATTTTTTGCTGCCTGTCCAACTTTCACATCGGGTACTAGCAGTTGACTACCTTCCCCGCTTATTGAGTGATCACTCCCCACTGGTTATGTTAATATCTATGCCTGATAAAATAAGAAGTACTTATAGGTGGAGGTTCAAATCTACACTACTTAAACAAGACGATTTTGTTACATTTATTAAAGAACAGATTAATATTTTTACCCTTACAAATAAACCCTCTTGTACAAACAAATTTATTTTGTGGGAAACATTAAAGGCTTACATTAGAGGGCAATGTATTTCATATACCAAAGGATTAACAAAGCAGCGGAATACTAAACTGGAAAATCTTGAAGCTGAAAAAACTGATCTTGAAAAAATGTATCAAAAAATCCTTCTAAATACTTATATAGAAATTCACTTAATAAGAAAAGGGAATATAATACCTTGAATACATATCCGGCAGAGAGGACCATAACAAGATTACAGCAACGTTACTATGAATTTGGGGAGAAATCACACAAGGTACTAGCATGGCAACTCAAGACAGAGGAAAACAAACAAATAATAAATTCTATAGACACCAGTAATAATATTACATATAACCCTATAGAGATAAATAGTGCATTTAGAGAGTTTTATAAAGAACTGTACTCTTCTCAAGTGAGTGACGATATTTCTCCAATGGAAAAATGTATCTCTACTGTTGACCTGCCATCCTTAACTCAAGAAAATAGTTATAACTTGGATAGACCGTTTTCTATTACAGAACTGAATGAAGCAATACGGTCATTACCATCCAATAAATCTCCAGGGGAGGATGGTTTTCCCCCTGAGTTTTATAAAATATTTAAAGAAATGCTTACACCATATTTAATGGATATATTAGACCAAGCTAGAAATGATGGGTGCTTTCCAGACTCATTTTCTAATGCTATCATTTCAGTTATTTATAAAAAGGGGAAAGACCCATTACAGTGTGGTTCATATACACTGTAAAAAAATTTGTTGAGTCAACTTAAATTAATTTGTAACCTGGCTGCCTTAAATTTTTAAGTTCAGCCAACTCAAAAAAAGTTTATTCAACTTGAAATGTTAAATTATACTAAGTGACAACTTAGATATTTGAGTTGAATCAACTTAAAATTTTAAGGCAGCTGGGTTACTTACCCATCTGTTAAGTTTAGCAAACACAAATATCTAAGTTGTTACTTAGTGCAACTTAACGTTTCAAGTTGACTAAACTTATTTTAGTTGACTGAACTTAAAATTTTGAGGCAGCAGGGTAACAAATTATTTTAAGCTGACTCAACAAATTGTGTTTTTTATTTTTTACAGTGTAGACCAATATCAATTCTTAATACGGACTACAAAATAGTAACTAAAAAGATAGCCAGGAGACTAGAAAAACATTTATCTTCACTTGTGAACCCAGATCAAACAGGCTTTATATGTAACAGGTTATCCTCAGATAACTTAAGATGATTTTTCAATATAATACGCTTTGCTAACATTCATCGGATACCTGGAGTTGCCATCTCCCTTGATGCCGAAAAGGCATTTGACCGTGTTGAATGGTCATACTTATTTCTTGTGCTTAAAAAATTTGGATTTGGTGTAAAATTTATTGATTGGATTCGATCTCTCTATAAATCTCCTTGGGCTAAAATTATTATAAATGGAGTAATCTCTGCCCCATTTCCCCTGTTTAGAGGATGCAGGCAGGGCTGTCCACTTAGCCCAGCCCTTTTCTTATTGGCAATTGAACCACTAGCTGAAGCCATAAGAATTAGTTCAAATATTAAAGGATTCTGTATTGGCTCTGAAATACATAAAATATCACTCTTTGCTGATGATATTCTCTTATTCTTAACTAACCCGACAGATTCTCTTACACACCTGCAGAAACTTTTAAATTCATTCAGTCAATTTTCTGGTTATAAAGTTACATTTGATAAAAGTGAAATACTGCCTTTATCTACATTTGAATATGAAACGGTCAGTGGCAAACTTCCTTTTAAATTTTCACCTGCTGACATTAAATACCTTGGCATTTATGTAGACGGGGACCTGAAAAATCTTTATAAGCTTAACTTACTTAATGCTCTGGAGAAAGTAAGGAGTGACCTGTCTCGTTGGATGGACCTGCCTCTTACATTGTTGGGGAGGATTAATGTCATTAAGATGAATATTTTGCCTAAATTCTTATATATTTTTCAGTCCCTACCAATTCATATTCCACTAACTTTTTTTTCCTCTCTTAATGGTTTGATCAGGCGCTTTATATGGCGTGGTAAAACACCCAGATTAAGTCTTGAAAAGCTGACTTTAGGGAACAATCAAGGGGGATTAAAGTTGCCAAACTTTAAAATGTACTGGTGGGCGGCACACTCCAGATATCCAGCCCAGATATTTAGGAGTGAGTTCATCCCCTCATGGCTTAAAATAGAATTATGTGAACTAAATATATAACAGACTTTTTTCTCAGAATTGCAAGTTTATATCTTGCAATTCTGACTTTATAACTCACAACTGCATGTTTATATCACACAGTTCTGACTTCAGAATTGCGAGATATAAAACTCGCAATTGCAAGAAAAAAGTCAGAATTGTGAGATAAAAAGTCGCAATTACCCTTTTTTATTTTTTATTCAGTGGCGGAAATGGACTTCCATACAAAGTTCATGTATATACAAGAAAATTTGGTTTCAGTCTTTCTACTTCAAAATTCCATGTTTAATTGGTGTTTCTTTGTAATTAATTGTGAAATTTCTAAGAGTGAATTGTTTCTACACCGAATGTTTCTTAAAGGCATTCTATAACTTTGTGAAGAACAAAAACAATTGAAATTAAACTGAACTGACCATTTTTCCCTCACAACAGGAATAAATAAATAAATACATAAATAAATAAATAAGAAGATGAGTAAATAATGACCAAATTTTCATTTTAAGTTATGAATATATGGCTGATTGCAAACCACTTTATAAATGTCATAAATGTCCAGGGTTATTCTTTTTTTCTATTTTAGTAGTACAATGTAAAAAAGACTGTAAAAATAGGGAGTCTGTAAAATTAATGGATAATGTTCTGGCAAAAAAATAAAAAAAAAATAAATGAAAATAGACAATAAATTAATTAAATAGAAATAATTTTTAATAGAAACAATAAAGAAAATAAATAAATAAAAAGAAATGTAATACAAAACTCCCCCACAAAATACAACAAAATTGAACATTTTATATTTTCAAGGTCTCTTATATTTCAAGAGGTCTTAAATTTGAAGACGGAAAGACTTGAACATGAGCGCTGCACCTTTTGAAGGCAGGTGCTGCGTTACTTTGCGTACTGCCATTACCAGGGAAACAGTTATATTTCTGCCATTCCAAAAGCACCACCTGCTGGCAGAGAATGAATGTGGATTTTCAATAAGCCTGTTGTTTTTGTTCAGACCAATGTGAAAATCGACCCATGTTTTTACCCAGCAAACATGCAGAGCTGTAAATGTGAACTGGTAGATTGATACAAAGATAATGCATTATAAAAATCTAAATAGTAAAATATATTTATATGTTATTTTATTAATATGTCTTAATATAATAATTCACACTTTTTACTTATATATTTTCTTAAAAATGGTTTAAAGGCTGAAATGTTAAGTTTATCATTTTGTAAAACTTTGTTTTTATGAAAACTTGTATCTTAACTGTAAATCATGCTTTTTGTCATTTTATAGTTTAATGCAGGTCTTTAAAAAGTCAAACACAGTCTTACAAATTCTGTAGAAACCCTGTATTTTTTAGGACCCCTCTGTCTGAAAACTGCTTCCCAGGCAGCTTCATAGCATCTCCTTCCATTTTCTTCAACTTTTTAGGTGGACAACAAGCACGTCAGTTATGTAAAAACAATGCTCGGTCAACCTTGACCTATCTTTCTGCCTGCCGGGGATTCAGCTGGGCTGAGCTGCATGGTTTGACAGAATATCACAAACAGTATAGTGATATAGGACTGGGATAGGAAGTGAAATGTATTCATCAATTATTTTTTATTCATTCACCTCTCACATAGCAGTCTTTTACCTAGCAGAGCAACAAAGCGTTTTCTTGTACAGAATCACCTGAGCAGGAAGCTACGTCAATGAAATAATAAGCCAAGTCAATATAGCTGATCAGGAAGACATCGGTGGATAGATTTAGTTGATCTTGTTTGTGTAATTGGCAGGCCTGATTAAACACATGTTGACAGTGCAGTCAGTGAATGAAGTCAACACAGTCCAGCTCATGCTATATGTGAGCGGCGTTGACGTCATGGCGGTGCTTATGTAAGATTCTAATTCTTTCTTGGCCTGGTTTTCTCTCACTCTCTCTGACTCTGGTCAGACACTAAGGGGCATTCATGACCCTACGGCTGGCCCTGTCATGGTGTGTTTATGTCTTTGTCTCCTTGGATTTTCCAAGAAGACATTTTTTATGTCTCTGTTATTTGCTACAGTGTTGACCTGTGACATGTGATGTTGGTTAGTTACAGTGGAGCAGTGATAGGGTCTTTTTCCCACATGTTTGAATGTTAATATGAAGAATCATGGCTATAAGCACATGCTTTCAGTGGAACTGGAACGGGGAAATATTGATTGTGTAAAGTCAATGAAGTGACCTCTATAAATCGCCCAGCTGCACTGGGAATCACACTGATGACACATGCAGGATCACTCTCGAAATTCCTTTTTCAGGAATCTGAAATTGACTTGTTACATAAGAAAGAAATATTTAACCTTAATGGATGCCTAAAGCAATAGTTATTCTTTCTCTTTGCATATATTCAATGAGATTCAAAAACCTACTAGAGAAAATGCTTTTATTTTGCATCTTAAATTTAACACAGTTTTGTACATTGTAAATTACATTTTCAGCATAATATATATGAGTGAACTGAGTGAATTAATTTATTTATAAACTTTTTAATAATTTATAAATAACTCATTTATTATGCATTTATGTAGTGAAAATGCTTCTGTTTTGCATTTTATGATATGAGTAACTAATGACAGAATTTACATTTTAAGTTATGAATATATGGCTGATTGCAAATTGTTTTATAAAAGTCATAAATGTCAAGGGTTTTTCTTTTTTCTATTTTAGTAGAACACTAAGAAAATCATAAAAATAATGTACTTTGTTAATGTAAAGTAATTTTCTGTATTGATTTTTTTTTTTTTTACAGGTGTTTTACCTGCTTTTTGAATTTTGCACTTTATTGCATTGTGTTTTAGAGTTAACGGAACTGTCAGTAAAATTATTGGATAATGTTCTGGCAAATAAATAATATAAATTAAAATAGAAAATCATGAAATGAAATATAAATAATATTTAATAGAAACAATAAATAAAATAAAGAAAGAAAAATAAATTTAATACAGATTCGTTTTGAAAAATTTAATACAAAGTTATTTCATAATTTTAAAATGTTATATAGTGAAAATACTTTTGTTTTGCATTTTAAGATTTTTGTTCATTGTAAATTATATTTTCAGCATAATAAATTCAAGTAGATTGAGTGAATTTATGTGAACACACATTTATTTATTTTTATTACTTTTCTTTTATTTCTAAATGTCTTATTTATTATTTATTTATAAAATTGATTTATTAAATTTATTAAATACATAATATATAGTGAAAATGCATCATTTTTTACTTTTAAGTACTGTTTTTTTTTCTTTAAAAACATTTTCAGCATAAATTAAGTGAATGTGAACTGTTATTTTTTCAAATAAAATGATAACTTTTCAGTTACTTATGTCTTATTATTTATAAAAAAGTTTATTTATAATTTTTGTTATGATTTTATATATTTTTTATAAAATGTTAGTGAAGATGCTTCAATTTCGCATTTTAAATTTAGGTTTCGTTCATTGTAAATAATATTTTCAGCATAATAAATGTAAATAGATTGAGTGTAAACATGCATTTATTTATTTTTTTTACTTTTCATTTATTTATAAATGTCTTATTAATTTATAAAATTGATTTAATAGAGTTTATTAAAAAATATTAAATATATAGTGAAAAAGCGTAATTTTAAACTTTTAGAACTGGTTTGTTCTTTAAAAATATTTTCAGCATAAATTACGTGAATCTGAACTTTTATTTATTCAAATAAAATTATACATTTTTAGTTACTTATAAATGTCTTATTATATATAAAATAGTTTTTTATATTATTTTTTAATGAATGTTATAAAATGTTTTACAAAATGTTAGTGAAAATGCTTCAATTTTGCATTATAAATTTAATTAAAAATATAAAACTATAAAAAATAAAGTATGTAATTTACACTTTTATTTGTTCTTTGTATTATAAATGTAATTTATATTATTTTCTTTACAAGCTAGAAACGTTTAGCTAGTCAGTTTTGTCTTTATCAAAAGGATCTCACATTGGCACTTGGAAAGTTGAAAAGAATAGAACCGAATTAATAAATATTTACAAATGTGTGCACATATAAATGTGACCTCAAAAGGTGTGACTCAGTTCGGAGAAAAGGACAAAAGTAACCAAGCATTGCTTTGCCCTCACAATGCTCTATTCTTAGGAACACAGGGAGAACAAAGGTAGTATGGAATGAATTGAACTAAACCAGAGCACAGCTGAGCACATATAATGAGCATGCAAATGTTAACTCTCTAAATGAGCCAGCTGCATACTTCAAACCAGTAATTATGTAAGCCGAACATATCCCCCATATGTTTCAGAATGGGGGTGAATTCATTTGATATTTGCTTGACATTTTAAAGGAGGCGTAATTAGCGTATATAGGCCAACACATGATCCCCAGTGCTAGAGAAAAGAACTAAAAATATGGTACTGTTCTGTTGCCATAGCGATTTCACTATTACCAAACAGCTCCATTGCCATGGCAACCACTGTTCTGGAGGATAGGGTGATGCTAAACTATACTGACAAACAAACAGGCACACACACACAAAAAAACAAAACATGCCAAGTCCCACACACTTGCAAACATGCACTGACCAATAACCATTTACATGCTATTGACACACTGGCGCTCATCCATGATGTTACATCATATCACTGGGACAATGCAGTCCTCTGAGACACTGGATAAAGCAGAAAATACAACCAAACGGAACAAATGATTAAACACGCACTGTCTTCAAAGCCTGTAAAGCCCATCATTTGGCTTCTGAAGCCCCCTGTGGAGCGCTTATGTTTTGGACCAGCTGTTCATACACCAAGTCTAGCACAATATTATAAGACATCTGAGTCCATTTGAATATTAAATATCATAATCATTTCAAAGCATAGCTTGGTTTTAATAATTACTATTTTTTATGTTGAAAGACATCTCTTATGCTCACCAAGCCTGCATTAAAGGGGTCATCGGATGCCCATTTTCCACAAGTTGATATGATTCTTTAAGGTCTTAATGAAAAGTCTATAATATACTTTGGATAAAAATTCTCAATGGTAGTGTAAAACAACACCCTTTTTACCTTGCCAAAATCAGCTCTGCAAAAATCATCCTGTTCTGGTTGAGGTTGCTTTAAATGTTAATGAGCTCTGCTTGCCCCGCCCCTCTCTTCTCTCTGTGGAGTGACGAGCCTGTTTACTTTAGCCGTGTTTAGTCGCTGAACTTGCTAACTAGCACGTTATTAGGAAAGGCGATCGCAAAGATTCATTAAAAAAATACCTTATACTCACTTCTGCTGTAAGTGAAGCTGGATCACAAATGATTCGCGCGAACATTTATGGATATATGTAGATTGGGAGGCGCATTCCCTTCACAAACAAATGTAATCCACTGCATCTTCAGCGTCTCAGATGTCGGGAGTAAATGACGACCACTATGTTCATTATTACCTCCAGCAACACAACACCTCAATTGCTCAATCGGAGATATTCTTGTCTAACTTACATCCCTGCTTCGGCATCAAAACAATGGAGGTCAGACTGTTACATCTGATTTAAGGCGGGTCTGTGATGCCACAACGACATGTGGCTCGATTTGAAAAAGGGGATATTATTTTTATAGATTAATTAAAAACCACTGCATGGATTTTTATCATTATAGGGTAGATGTGTACATACACTGCCAACACACATTAATGTTTAAACAACATGTAAGACTGAACTTTGCATCCAATGACCCCTATAATTATTGTTGGTGCTCAGTTATTAATAATGGTTCTTATTAGTGAGTCTATATTAAACCCTCAAATATTTTACTCTAAATATTCACTGGAGTAAAAACTGGAAAAACAACTAGCCCCCATCTTAAGGAATGTTGTTGATAATGCATGTGTGTTTTACATGTGCGTCATTGTGTGACAGTGATACCGGTTTATTTGTAACCTAGACAAGAGTCTGAATTCTCAAACAGCCAGTAAAAGGAACAGGTCAGGACACCTTGCGTTAAAAGTTTCACACAGGCCAGGACATTAGCATCCTTAAAACTTGTGATAATGTAGAGTGATTTTCCGCTGCCTCTTTAAGAAGACTGTGAAGACTAAAGAAAACATCCAAAGATCTTAAAGAGGTAGTTTAACCAAAAATAAATAAATAAATAAATCAAAAATTTGGTTACACGTTAGCTTGAGGATTCTCACTATTTTCAGTATTAACTAACTATTAACTACGACTTTTTATTCAGTAAGCTCCTAATTTGCTGCTTATTAATAGTTAGTATGGTATTTGTATGGTATTTGTTACGTGTACGCATTTAATCCAAGGAGGCAAGGGAGGCAGTGTCTCCTCAAAAACTGGATGAGAAAAAAATGAATAGTGCAAAAATAAAACAATGCATCTATTACAAAATATGACTTACAAATCGCATAAATCGCACGTTTTTCTAAACAAACATTGTCCAACAGCGACACCAGCAGGTAAAGTTACAACGGGTGTCTGCATCTCTCTTGCCAAAGACGGAAAGTCACGTGAGAGGTGGCAGTGCCTCCATCGCGATTTGATTGGATATGACTGGTTATGATCGGCTGTGATTGGTTCAAGTGATAAACCCCGCCTCTTGTGTTCGTGCGCTATCCTCGTTAGTGAATCAGTCTGAATGAACAATATAATGGCATTAATGGAAAGACTCGTTTAAAAAAAGTAAGTAAACAGCTCACCCACTTAGGTATTACAACTTTGTCAAGTCAAAATCAAACTTAAAATGGCCTGAAAACATGATCTGTTTTTTTAATGAGCAATCAGCTTGTTGAAATTGAAGGTACAAATCAAACAGTAAGATTTTTAATGTCTCTTCTGCTCACCAAGCCTGCATTTATTTGATACAAAGTACAAAAACAGTAAATTCTGAAATATTTTAAAAAAACAACAACACTTTTTTCAATTTGAAGATATTTAAAAAAAATATTCCTGCGATTTCAAAGCTGAGTTTTTAGCATCATTACATTACAGTCACTGGGTCCTTCAGAAATCATTTTAATATTTTGCTGCTCAAAAGACATTTTGTTAAAAACAGCTAGAATTTTTTCATGTTTCTTTGATGAATAGAAAGTTCAGAAGAACAGCATTTATCAGAAATAAAAATCTTTTGTAACATTATAAATGTCTTTATCATCACTTTTGATCAATTTAAATCCTTGCTAAATAAAAGTATTAATTTCTATAATTTAGCTTTGATCACATTAATAAATTACATTTTAAAATATATTAAAATAGAAAGCTTGTATTTTAAATAGTAAAAAATATTCCACAATATTACCGTTTCGCTGTATTTTGGATCAAATAAATACAGCCTTGATGAGCAGAAAAAAAATGTAAAATCTTACCGTTCAAAAACTTTTGATTGGTAGTATACATCTCCGCATCTGTGACCAGTGTTTACCGAGCTCTGATGACTGATGACCCGAAAATAAGTTTATTATGAAAATAAATAAATAAATAAATAAATAAACAGCTGAACATCGGTTCATAAATAAAATATATATTTTTAAAATTGTTACTTCCTTGAGTTATTATTTTGGAATAAATGTAAAATGCTTAAAAGCACTGAAATTAGGAGATCTGTACTTGGTTTTAGCAAATAGAATAGCCTATTAAAATATAGATTTTTATTCTGGTAGTGTAAGTAATGTTTAACCACGAAAATGTGTCTGGGACAGGATTAAGGGATGTAGAATATGGTCCCTGCAGAATAAGGCATTAATATGTGCTTTATAAACAATAATAAACAGCCAACATGCTAATAATATGAATACTAACAAGCAACTAGTTAATAGCGAGAATTGGTCATTAAACTAAACTGTTACCAAAACTTCTATAATCATTCATTCTTCTGTGGAACATCAGTGTAGTAGATATTTTTAAAAATGTTGATAACCATATAATTTTTTTTGTAGAAAAATATATTTTATGTTCCACAAAAGAAAGTCGTACAGGTTTGAAACGACAGAGTAATTAAAGACAGAATTTTCATTTTGGGGAAAACTTAAGAGTTTTAAATTTAAATTTCCAAAAATCATGTTTTTTATTAAGTTATCATGTTTTTATTGTGTTACTTAATCAATATAATCCAACTACAGTTTGAATGAGATTAATTGGAATTAATTGGAATGTTGATTCAATGCTATAATTTGATAGAAGATTCAGCACATCCTGCTTAAAAAAAAAAAAAAAAAAAAAAAGAAAGAAAGAAAAGTAAACAGGAGACCAGAATTTAACACAAACAAGTTTTATTTTTCCTCCAACATACCGTGTACAACAGATATAAGATAGAGGTATTTGAACATGTCAAATAATAATATTTATTAATATCATTATTGTAACATTAATAACATGGAATGTAGTTTTCGAAATCTCCATTCACTTTTTCAATGTTTTTTCTTTTTAGTTTATTTAGGAAATATGACAAATAAATAAAGCTTTATTATAGTCTCTGTATGTCAACTTACTATCTGAATATAGTTGTCTCTTCACAAAGGGTAAAGGTGCAAGGGGAGGTTGCTGGAGAGCGTTAACAGTCTTCCTTTTCGCCACCTACTATTCCTTCATCCAAGAAAGAGCTCGGTATCTAATTAAAGTTCCGGAACCTTCAAGGACTGAGCACGGGAACGAAATTAGGTCCTTTTCGACAAACAACCGTTTTGTCTTCTCAATAAATAGAACGAAAAGGGGAACGGCAGCAACGTTGTAACAGTACATCGGGGGAAGTGAGTAAAGCTACTAAAGATGGAGGAAGCAGATCGTGTGACGTCTCAACGTTAACTTTTCCGACCCTTTTAAATCCTCTACGCGCACAAAAATCAGACACCAAAAAACAAATGAACAGGTGGGGCATTCAGATTTTTTACTGAGGGAC
Organism: Cirrhinus mrigala; assembly: GCA_036247105.1. Lineage (NCBI taxonomy): Eukaryota > Metazoa > Chordata > Actinopteri > Cypriniformes > Cyprinidae > Cirrhinus > Cirrhinus mrigala. The sequence goes on from CM070012.1 coordinate 26,551,421, forward strand.
TGAAAGAACGAGGAAGTGAAAGATAAAGAAATATTTTCCCATTCGAACATCATGCCAAGCTGCGGTTTAATCTGTGCTGTGGTCCTCTAGTTGCGAAATGATAGTGATGAGATTTTCCAATCCGAAGATGTAACCGCTATCTTGGCCCTCGTGGACTATACTGTCCTCGCCGTAGTGCCGACACGTGGTGTGGGCAAAGTCAATCATGCGAACGTCCACAACCGGGCCGCTGTCTGACCTGGCCATGCGTCGCACCACAGCAGAGCTGCTGGTGCCGCTCCCGCCGCCGCCACAAGCACCGCTGTTGCTACTGCTGCTGGCCGCGCTTGCGCCGTGAGGGAATCCAAAAGCACCGCCCTCCTCTTCTTCTTCCTCTTCTTCCTCCTCCTCTTCTTCCTCCTCATCGTCGTCTTCTTCCTCCTCCTCCTCTTCCGAAAGCCCATCCTCTGTGGAGTGGCGTGATCGCGGAGGGTCTCCGTCGTATATTATCAAGAGCGAGCTAGAGTAAAAGCGGTAGCTTTCGCAGGCCTCCAGGGCCGCCTGCATGTCCCGCAGCCTCCGCAGCACCGGCGACAGGAGCTCGCGTCTTAGGCGCCTCCCGTCGTGGAAGAACTGAAAGATGGCCTCTTTGAAGCCAGACAGGGTCAGCTTACGACCGTGGTACTTGTTCATGAACATGAGCTGCCCTGTGTCTGAATGGTAGACCTGAGGAAAGTGAAGAGAATCGTGTGAATAAAACATCGCCTTTAAGTGTTTTGATTATTATGGAATTGCACTCAAGAGACGCACGAACCTGCATGCCGCAGAGGCGCACTCCGATGCTGGCGGACGTACTCTGCTGGCATTTGCGGATCTGGACTGCCTTCTTTTCTTCAGAGGCGTCGTCACCGTGCTGCCTCGTGCCCATCTTTAGATCAAGCACGCAAGGAACTGTGTAGCGCCACGTCAGGTTCTCCAGCAGGATGAATTCTGATGGGAGGTGCTGGGTTAAGGGAAATGTAGATTCTCCTTTCTTTTTAGTATTACTCTACAGTTAAGCTTTGATAACTAACATGATAACTAAATTTTGGGTAAAATAGATGTTCCTTTAAAGTGTATGATTATTTTAAATACAGTTTGTATATAATTATGAATGTGCTATCATTAATTTGCATATATACACTACCAGTCAAAGGTTTCTGAACAGTAAGATTTTTAATGTTTTTTTTAAAGAAGTCTGTTCTGTTCAACAAACCTGCTTATTTGATCCATAGTACAGCAGAAACAGTAACATTTTAAAATAGTTTTACAATTTAAAATAACTGTTTTATATTTGAATATATTTTAAAATGTAATTTATTCCTGTGATTTCAAAGCTTTTAGCATCATTACTCCAGGCACATGATCCTTCAGAAATCATTCTAATATTCTGATTTGCTGCTCAAAAAAAAAAAAAAAAAACACATTTATTATTATTATTATTATTATTATTATTATTATTATTATTATTATTATTATGTTGAAAATAGTAGAATTTTTTTCAGGTTTCTTTGATGAATACAAAGTTCAAAGAACAGCATTTATCTGAAATAAAAATCTTTTGTAATATTGCAAATGTCTTCATCATTACTTTTGAACAATTTCAAGCATCCTTGCTAAATAAATGAATATTAAAATTATACTGACTCAAGCTTTTAAATGGTATAGTGTATAAAGTTGCAAAAGCTTATTATTTCAGATAAATGCTGATCTTTGGATCTTTCTATTCATCAAAGAATCCTAAAAAAAAAAAAAAAAAAAAGTACTCTGTACTTTTTTGTTTTAAACATTGATGATAATAATAATAATAATAATAATAATAATAGTTTCTTGAACAGCAAATCAGCATATTACAATGATTTCTGAAGGATCATGTGATACTGAAGACTGGAGTAATGATGCTGAAAATTCAGCTTTGCATCACAGGAATAAATTACATTTTAAAATACATTCAAATAGAAAGCAGTTATTTTAAATAATACAAATATTTCACTTTCGCTTTTGCTGTCTTTTGGATCAAATAAATTCAAATTTTGAAAAAACAAAACGCATTAAAAAAGTCTTACTGTTTAAAAACTTCTGACTGGTAGTTGTATATATTATATTATATTATACTGCTCTTCAAAAAAATTGATAGTAGCTCTTATGCTTACCAAGGCTGCATTTATTTGATCAACAATAAGGTAATTTGCAAAGTATTATAATATCTATAATGTAATATTATTATATTATACTTAAAATGATTTTTTACTGAATTATATTTTCTAATTTATTCCTGTGATGGAAATTGTAATCATTTTTTAGAAAGAAAAAGAACAACATTTATTTGAAATAGAAATCTTTTATAACACTGTATGTCTTTACCGCCACTTTTGGTCAGTATAATGCATCCTTGCAGAACAAAAGTATTCATTTCTTTATTTAAAAAAAAATCTGATCATTTGAATTGTACTGTTCATGTGTGCATATGTATTATATCCGGCTTTGTTGTTTGCAGCAGCATTGAAGGATACTGTATTGGTTACGGTGTTTTGCGTTCTCCTTCATCCTCTGTAGTTGTTGTTGGTGGCACTTGAGGCTCCAGGGGTTGTGCTTGAGCTGTGGGCCGGCAGCATTGCTCCCCTCCAGGCTGTAGTAGAACACCTCGGCCTGCTTGAGCCACTCCAGCTCCTCCTCGCGTTTCACACTGAAGGGGTGAGGACAGAGATGGGTCAGTCAGATTACAGCCAACCTGCAGGATCAGTTTACTACTTTGGTAAAACTCAAGTTTTTAGAGATCTGAACAAACCCTTATCCTGTGCTGTTTGTGCTACAGACATAAACGAGACCCCAAGTCGCGTGACTTGAGGAGAGTTAATACCCATGATTTAAAATCCCATGATTTAAAAAACCTAAAGAGAACAAATGCCTCTTATTTGGCCTCTCACCCCTTCCCCAGTCACACTGAGGTCATTTCTAAGTCACAAAGCTACGCTGGTTACATAATCTCATGCTAAACTTTGGCTCAAAACACGCATTTGCACCAGTCCGGTTGCCAGCAGCTGAGAGTGCATCTGTTCTGCCCAGCTGGGTGTTCTGTGGGTCAGTGCGCTCAGTGCCTCCTCATGACAAGGATGCTACGATCGGTCACATTCTCATTGAGTCAGACAAGTACTGAGGAGGGCCATTATTACAGGAGAACACAGGCTAGTATTATTCAAGAGATGTGGGTATTGTGGCCTAGGCATTAAAGCTTAAGACTGCTAACTGAAAAGCTGCGTGGTTTGTCAGTATTGTATCCTTGAGAAAGACTCCAAACCTCCTTCCAGTCTCTGATAAATGACTACATTTTGATCTAAATACACAGTTTTTGATGAGTTTATGTAGTTTATGTGACAACAGATGTTACCGTCCCCTCACCTCTTGTCCTTATCCTTCCGAGTGTGTCTGGACCGGTCTTTGCTGTAGCCCTCATTGTCCAGCAGCATCTTACTGACCCATTTTATTTTGTTATTGGGTTCCAGGTCGGCCGAGGGGTCCACGTTCTCCAGGTCCCCAAGTTCACTGTGCAGAGGGTATGCAATAAGACACAAATTTCCTTCCTCATCCTCCTCAAAACTCACCGACACCACACCTGCAGATGGAATAGGAGAGAGAAAAAAAAAGAATAAGGTCAGAGGTGAAATCATCATAACTTCACTTCAGCAAACAGGAAGCAGTCAGAGTTCCGAGCTTAAAGTAAACTGTCTGGGAAATCTTTAACATCTCTTACCCACTTCTCTTTTTTGCGCTTAAAAGCTCGCCAGTCTTTAACAAAAGCTACTGAGCCGACAGCACGGGCTGCTCCTAACCTGATAGGAATCACACAATCCATAACAAACAAACGAGACAGAAATACTTGGAAAAGAGAGAGAGAGGAAGCGAAGAAGTCTGAGGGTTGGGAAGAGAGAGAGAGAGAGAAGCCTAGAAACAACAACAACAACAACAGCCATTGTACAAGAGCGGCTTCGTTGGATCAGTTTCCTCAATCTGTCACAGCAAACCACATCAAATGTCTGTTCAGTTAACGTCACACAAGAAGGAAACCAGCTGACAAACAAATGACAAGAGGCTAAAGATATGATGAAACCAATACTATTTATTGTCAAATATCATGTCACTTCGTGACGCAAATTCAAGACTGATTTCAAAAGCATCCGTAAAACACAGTGCATCAAAACCTGGCAATGATCACATGTGAACATTACAAGAATTACAAGAATGTATTATGAACCTGGAAGACAGTCGCAAAGACATACACAAGAAACATCATTTGCACTGAAAAAATAAATAAATAAATCTGTTGTTCTGAGAGAAGAGAAAGTTTTACAAGGGATAATGTCATGAAAAAGTCCATTTCAACCCTAAACAAAAAAATGTAAAAAAAAAAAAAAAATTATTATAAAAATATATTAATAAATAAATATATATTATATATATATATATATATATATATATATATATATATATATACATACAATATTTACAATTAAGATTTGTTATAACATTTTTTGAGTATTTTTATTCTCGTTCTCAACATTATTCTAGTATTTAATGTAGTAAAAATCTGCAAATTATTTAATACAATAGTTCTTATTTAAATCAGCTTAATAACAAAAAATGCTACCATGCTGTAAATTTTAATCATATAAATGATATATTCCATCAGCTTGAATAAGATTTTGTTTGCAATATAATAAAGAAATTACTCATGAAGCATTTAAAAATATTTATAAAGCATTATTTTCACTATAACAGAGCACAATGCAAAAAACACAACCAGTCTTGCCTGGACTTTCAGTTCAGGATATTAAAACATGCAAAGTGCACTTACTGCTATTGATATATAAAAAAAAAGCATTTCAAGACACTATAAACAACCACAAAGACGTTCAAGCTTCTGTTTTGACATTGCACCCATCCCCCCAACCTCACCCACTAAAAAAAAAAAACAGATGTCCTGCACACTTATCACACTGTAAAACAGGCCATTTAAAGAGTACGGATGCTGCGGTGTGCATCCAAGCAGGGTTGTATGTATGCATGTGGGTTTTGAAAGAGAAAACAGAGAGAGAAAAACAGAGACAGATGGACAAGCAAAAATCTAAGCCGGTTGAGCTTGTCTTTCCAGGTGTATCCTCATGAATGATAGAATTTTGAAAACCACAAGTGTGTGGGAGGCAGTCTATGATGTCACATCAGCAGTCTTTGCGTCCAGAACAAAATATTTCCCACTGCTGCATTTCAAGTTTGTTAAGCTGGGAACCGGTCCTCATTCAGGTATCTTCAAACAAAACCCTGACACCTAGGCGTATGCGTTAAACAGTACAGCCTTGCTAGCATGCAATAACTTACCTTATAGGGGTCATACCTAAAAAAGGACATTTACAAAGGCAGTACACCCAAATGTTTAAAGAAAAGTGATAGTTGTAACCATTCGCTTTCATTGTAAACAACAATGAACGTGACTGGCAGGTGTCTTTTTTTCAGTTTCACTAAACAATGAACATGAGGGTGAGTAAATAATGGTAGAATTTTCATATTTTGGGTGAACTGTCCCTTTAAGAATTATTACAACAGCGCCACCTTGAGGAGAACAGCGTAAAGACGGAAACACAGCAGCACTGCTGGCCTTCATTCAACACGAAGATGTTTTTTTACAGTCTAACGCACCGAAAGATTATCACAATGTACGCGAAAGACAGTTGTGAAAAAGAAAAGAATGGCTGTCATAGCCAGGAAAACGAAATAAGACGTCGCATCAGTACTTACCTCGATATTGCGGTGTAAACTTCCGCATAGCCGCAGGGAGGCTCTTGTAAAACTGGTGCTCCCGGGGGATGAGGGGCTTGCATATCGTCTGCTCCCCGAAGCGGAGCACACACGAGTGTCCCCCCACCTGGTGTACAAAGGGTTCAAGGAGTACCCCTTTCCCCAAATACCCCTGCGGCTCTGTCTGCATCCCCTCGATGGCTGGGCTCATCCTCCGGGGGCATTAGACTCTCGCTCCTGGTCCAGCTGGACGCCACAGACTTGTAGACGGATGAAAATGACGAGATAGCCTCTATGTCTTATTATTTGCCTTTCGTCTTATCTCGATTCACTCTATCGTTTATTCACGTTAGCGATTTAATCTCCGCCGTGCAGCAGAACACTGCAGGACATAAACAAAAGAAACAGGAAGGAGGAAGAAAGGCGACACGACAGAAGAAAGAACAGTCAGTCCTTTCTTTTACGACACGAATAAATTACTTCGTATCTTCCATATTTATTAAAGAGCTCTGTAGTTGTTCTAAGGGCGAAATTTAGGGGATTTAATCGAGAAAGAGCCGCTTAAGCCGAGTGTCAGCCGCTTTCTCGGAAGCCCTTCTACTGACACCGTAATCTCTCGCCGAACTGAGAAAATGTCAGTGCTGCATCAGTAGCTCCGCCTCTGATATCAAATCGACCAATCAGAGCGCTAGAAACAGTGTTGGGTGGCAACAAGCGATGAGGACAAAATGCGAACAAAGAGTGAGGAAGGGTGGGGGAGGGGAGGATGTAGATGGAAAACAGTCTGGGGTGGAGGGGGGAAGCTGAGCGACTCAGCTGTTTTTCTCCCTGTGACATGGATGTCTTAGGGAAGCTGGTAAAGTGCACACTTTAAGGCTCTCGCAATTGTCACGACACGAAAATGCAGAAAATACAGTTTAAGGGTGACAGGAAATGAAAAAGCAGAAATGAAAATGATATATATTCATTGAAAACTATAATAAACTAGCAGAAAACATTGACATGGCCAAGATGTCAAAGAACTTTAAGCAATAGGGTTTTTATTATTTACCCACCTTTTCCTTTCTGTAAAAGTGGGCTTGGCCATTTGTAAATTTTATGGGTCTGGCTTCTGCTTCCGGCTATTTTTAGCTGTACAAAACACCTTGTTTTGCTGCTTGATATTGCAAATTGGCATGTTGTACCATCTTTTTTTAATGCATTATCTTAATTATGAGCACACTGGTTTGTAGTGCTAACAGTTTTACCATTTACTGCACGTTGTTATTCTTCTCGTTATTTCCCTATAGTGGCTGAAAAAAAAAAAAACAGCTAAAGTCAGCCTAAGCTGGTTGGCTGGTCTTAGCTGGTTTAAGATGAAAGTAGCTGGTTTTAGCTGGTCTCCCAGCCAATTTATGATATAGATATCTGGAACATAGAAAACAATTCAAATCAGTTTTAGTGGTGGTTGTGTTTTATTAGCATGGCTACAGAGATGCTGCTATCAATTAAAAAAAAAACACCTAACGCCAAGCGAATATGCGCATTGCATCACTCGCTCTAGATTACTTGCAGGATGTTTTTCGCACAACAAGGTGCGATCAACCACGGTGGAGATAACTATGATCGCTGCTTTGTACCTGTTGTGGATGTCCCAAGTATGCCGGAAAGCCAAACACTGATTTGTGTTTACAGCACCATCCAGGGGCGGAGGAGTATTAATCCTGCATTAATGTGTGTGTTACATTTTTCTGCTGTGTATACACTGACATTATTATTATTTCTTAGCAGCCATGCTAATAAAGCACAACTACCACTACAACTGATTTTGAATCGTGTTGTACATGCTCTTCGCTAAATGGCTTGCACGAGAACACTTCATGCGAATTTTCAGCTCGAGCTGAAATGTTTCAATTTAAGCAGAAGACGCGATTGGGGCAAATATCACACATTTGTGGCATTTGCATCACCTGGCGCGAATTCACCTCTATTTGCACCTGTGCATTGACTTTGTATGTAATCTACTCGTGCAAATAATTAAATTTGCATTTGGTGTGAACACACCATTAAACCAGCCTGCTGGTATGACCAGCTAAGACCAGGCTGGATGACCAGGTAAAGTACCAGATACCAGCTTAGGCTGGTTTTAGATGGGTTTTTTTTTTCAGCAGGGGAAAGTCTCACCCATAGGCTTACTTCCGCAATAAAGAATAAGGTGGATAATTATAGTGCTTTTCACAATACATATTTATTTGAAGCTACTTAACACAAATCATGACGTTAATTTTTATACTATCTTAATGCCTTTTATAGTCACTTTTAGCAGATAAACTTTTTTTTAATTTTCTGGCCTGGCTTTTTCAAGTCAACCTTTAAAGTTTGTCTACAAACTTTATGGCCACGTTCACACAGCAGCAGAATACAGAAGTCAGTCCAATATTTGAGATCTTAATATGGTTATGTTCACACACAGTACAATTATTTATGGGTGTGACAACCGCATTCTGTAACCGAACTCACAGCCGTACATTTTCAGGACTCACAGCTGCATTCTTGAAATGCATGCACTGTGTGAATGGAACAGGACTGGACAACGGGCTTGACTCCCGTTGCATGTTCATACAAACAGTATTCCAGACGCTTCTATAAGCTGCTGTGTGAACAGGACATTTTGAGACTCACAGCTGTAAGTAAATGCGGTCCCAAAAACTGACAGTGTGAACTTATCCTATCTAGTTTATATTTTGTGATGAGCTCAATAAGGCCTATACACTGTTTATTGCTTTGCTTGAGTATACAGATAAAGATGGATATACTTTTATATCCAACTTTATACATAGAGCTCTGTGTGATAATATAGTTTACATTTTGCAACAGTCTAAACAATCAGTCAACTGAGTCTCATAGTCCCTTGTGTGCAAGTCAAAAGCAACTGTGACTTGCATATTAGGCCTAAATTTTTAAAACAGAACATGCATATGAAATGCTATTATACCACTAGTATGATATCATCTGTACAAAAGATAGTGGCAAATATAGGAGAGTGGCAAGTGAGAGGAAAAACACTTGACACATGATACCAGTCCCTCAGGGTAGGGGATTATTATTGTGTACTTTGGTGTCTATCCTTCAGCTGACGAAATGAAATAGGGTGTCTTCCTTTGCCCAAGTGGACAGATACTTGTTTTCGGAGAAACTGAGAGCACTGGGTTTCAGACCATGGCGTGTTTGTTGTGTTTTTTTTTTAGATTGAAACGGTGTATAAAATGCTGTTATATGATATACAGTGCAAATTGGTGGGTGATGAGAGTAAATGGGCAATATCATTTTGAAGACATCAAAAGAAGAAAGATAAAGGAATGACCTGGCAACATGATTTTTCTCAGAGAAAGAGAAATACACATAGTTTGAAGAAGGACGCATGCATGTATGAGGTTTGCAGTAGTTTTGGACCACAGGCAGCGGGTTTGACTTTAATCTCTCACTCTAATCCCGCCTGCTGGAACTCACGAGTGGAAAATGGGCCACAGAAAAAGCAGGAGAGAAGAATGAAAAGCATCAAAAACCACTACAGAGGAGGGACCCCCTTTTCTTGAAATGACCAAGCGAGTCAGATATATCTTTATTTCTAAATATTTCTTAGGAGACCATCTAATAATTATACCACTGTCTAATATTATTTAGATATTTAAAAAGATTTAAAATTTTGTCAGAATTTTACACATTTTTTCATTCTTACATGTATTATACAGTATAAGATATGAGACACTGCATGCTATGCATAAATGCAAGTAAAGAGTAACTAGTGCCTGGCAAGCTAAACAAGTCTGTAACTTATACTCTGAAGCCAAAATAGCTTTGAGTCAGATAAAGACACACACAATTAAAGCTGTTATTCACTGAAATCTATTTTGCATTAGCACCATTTAAACATTAAATCATCCTTACCATGTTTCAGTATTTGAGTATGGCACTGTAAAAGGGCCACACAATTAATTTATTCATTAATGGAACAAATGCAAATTGATGGGTGATATACCAGCGGTTAAAGGTTTTGACCAGTGACACAAGTCTGACGCTTTGATCAGACCTTTGAGACCTGTGAACTTGAGAATCCCTGAGAGAACCATTGTGCCTTTAAATAGGGTGCATAACCCCAAATGGCTCCATGTGGAGGCCTGTCCCTGATATTTTTTTATGATGTCATGTAAACAGCATCTGCTCAATGACAAGTAGGCCTAATTCATCACAGAGCTAACCAGATATGCTGATATTAAGATCTGTACAGACCAGTATATCTTTACAAATGTTTAAACAACACTGACCTCCAGTTAAGTAGGCAGGAGCCAATTCAAACTGCCAACAGAGTGAAACACCAGCCTAATTACTGATCTGAGACGGAACAGAGAGTTTCAGCAGTCGCTTAGTGTTGCAATACATTCTGAGATATGAAACATTCTGAGCTTTGACAGTGTAAATCTGAGACTCGGATGAGAATGAGAGCACCGTATTGTGCAATTAGTGATAGGTTGGCTGTGGTGCTTTTGCTGCAGTTCTAACAAGGGCATTAAACCGTGGCCAATGCCAAGGCAGCACTCAACTCCTCTTAATTCAATTCCAGACTTGGTACACTGCAATCCAGACCAAACGAAGTCTGCAAGGGGCACAGTCTGCCCTGTAACCCAATAAGAACTGGAGGTCAAAGCCAAGGCCAAGACTGGGCTTCATGAATGGAGACAGGTGAGACAGTAATGCGATTAGGGCCGTGCTAATCTCTCAACGTGGCCATCAATGGGTTAAAGACACTGGGATTGATGCGCAGACTGGCATCAACAAACCAAGACAAAGTGTACTTTTTAGTAAGTTTTGCGCAGTTATGACCACTAACAGCTGGTTATTTGGTGTTGTGAGATGTGTAGCATTTTTAAAGTAAATCAAATTAAAATTACCTTCTTAATACTGTTTTATCTTAAAGTGTAAAGGCAAATGTTAGAAATGTATTGCTGAAAACACTTTACAAAGACTGTGAACTACAGTTGAAGTCAAAAGTTTACACACACCTTGCAGAATCTGCAAAATGTAAATTATTTGACCAAAATGAGAGGGATCATACAAAATGCATGACATTATTTATTTAGTACTGACCTGATTGAGATGTTTTACATAAAAGATGTTTACATATAGTCCACAAGAGAAAATAATTGTTAAATTTATAAAAATGACCCTGTTCAAAAGTTTACATACACTTGATTCTTAATACTGTTGTTACCTAAATAACCCATAGCTGTATTTTTTGGTTTAGTGAAAAATCCTTAAGCATTTTTGTGTATTTGAAACCTTTCCAACAATGACCGTATGGTTTTGAGATCCATCTTTTCACACTGAGGACAACTGAGGGACTCATATGCAACTATTACAGAAGGTTCAAACGCTCACTGATGCTCCAGAAGGAAAAACGATGCATTAAGATCCGGGGGGTGAAAACTTTTGAATTTGAAGATCAGGGTAAATGTAACTTATTTTGTCTTCTGAGGAACAGGTAAGTATCTTCTGTAGCTTCTGAAGGGCAGTACTCAATGAAAAAAACATGATCTTTAGGCAAAATAAGAAAAACGTACACATCTTCATTCTGTTCAAAGGTTTTTACCCTCTGGCTCTTAATGCATCGTTTTTCCTTCTGAAGCATCAGTAAGCATTTGAACTTTCTGTATTAGTTGCATATAAGTCCCTCAGTTGTCCTCAGTGTGAAAAGATGGATCTCAAAATCACACAGTCATCGTTGGAAAGGGTTCAAATACACAAAAATCTGTGGGACCAGCAGGCAGTTTAACTGTACTAACTGTCCTTAAAATACAGCTATTTTATTAATTCACCTCATGTGTTTTGAATTGCTTTTAGCAAGAGCAATGACTAAAATATGACATCCACAGAATCCAAATTTTTGTGTTTGTGTGTGTATGAGAGAGAGAAATTATTAGAGGACAGGATGACCTTGAGGAACCAAGGGGGGCCCAAATATCCTGATTTTGCCCACGTGATGACAGTGGCTTGAGCAGTAGGGATGGATTAGTATGGGGTAAATGAGAAGGTGTTGACTGACATACCTGAAAAGCAACATAAAGGGCAGCTGGCAAAGTTAGCGAGAAAGAAAAGCAATAGAAAAACGTGCAGCAAATAAACACTATAAAGTCATCCGAGGAACATGAGAAGGCCTTTTCCAAGAGTATTTTGTCCTATACACAAACACGGCTGAGCAGTGAGATCATACTCTAAGTACGAATCAAACTGACCAGCCAAACCTGACAACAATACAGGCCCGTAGCCAAAGATCCCTAAACAGCCACGTCCTGTGCTGGATGGAAAATAGTGGGGCTCAAGGTAAGTCTATTTACCAGACAGCTCAGAGCAAATCCGCACAGGTCACTGAATAATACCTGCACAGTACCTATATTCTCACACAGTGCCTAATAATAGCAATGTTTTTCCACAATCTTATTTGCTTTACATAGATTTACACTGCACATATATTTCAATAATATATAGTTATATATAGTACTAAACTAAATATATATAGTACTAAACTATGTTATGTCACTAATACAGAATACAGCCTCCATCTAAATGGACATGTATATGATATAATAAAATGATCATTTAAACAAACATGCTTTAAGTGTGCTGAAGAATCAGGTAATATAATCTTTAAAATACTCTGTGGCTTGCTGATTTTAATAAACATGTAAAACACGTTAAGCATTTCTTGACTGGCATCTTTAGAGTATCTTAAACGATTGCCTGGATGTCAAAGTTGTCTGCAGTTTTGACTTCGCTTGTCCACACTATGAAAACAATCCATCACGTGCAATAAACACATGTACGTGACTCGGAGATAATCCATCTTCAATGTCAGCACATCTAACCTAGAATATCCCTTACATCGGTCTATATATGAAGGCCTTCCTGAGCTGGTGAGATCATGACACACATAATGGTTGATTTAAAATAAGCCACATGCCGGATACAGTGAGAGTGTGTCTTGATGTCTTTATGAAGGGTCGTTGGCCTGAACACACGCATCCTCTCCAAGACAAAGCTTTTGAAACTTCCTGAGCGCTCTCCACCCTACCTTAGAGAACAGCATATCCTGCTGAGATATGAGCATGCTGTCAGTGCTAATGTGTCTGGGTCAGGTTTTGCCTACATTGTGGGGACCAAATGTACCCAGCTTAATAATATGCTAACTAAGCAGCTTATCACACTAGATAATGAATATATAAAAATGCAGAAAAGCTTTCTGTGAGGATAGGGTTAGGGGTAGGGGATAGAAAACATTATTACCTCAGCAGACACAACAGAATACACTCTAATGAATTCTTTTTAATATGTAGCATTGGCAAGTCTACTTCATTCTAGTGAATCAGTTTATTATAAACTGATTCATTCTAGCGAATCAGTTTATTATAAACTGGTCATAGAGAAAAAAGTCTGCTTCTTTCTAGTGAATCAGTTCATTTTAAACTCTCTCATATGTAGGATGGGAAAGTCTGCTTCATTTAATTGAACTGGGTTATTCTAAACTAGTCATATATTGCCGGAAAGTCTGCTTCATTCTAGTGAATCAGTTCCTTCTAAACTAGTCATAGTGTTGGAAAATCAGATTCATTTTAGTAAATTGATTCATGTTAAACTCTCTCATGTAGAACTGAAAAGTCCATTTCATTTAATTGAGCTGGATTATTCTAATTTTGTTAAATATTGTTGGAAAGTCTGCTTCATTTTAGTGAATCGGTTCATTCTAAACTCTGTCATGTGTAGAGAGTAAAGCTGGATACATTCTAGCGAACTGATTTATTTGGTTTATTCTAGTGAACTCTCTCACAGCACTGGAATGCCTATTTCATTTCAGTGAACTGGTTCATTCTCTGGTTCAAACCTGTATTGAAAATTTAGATTCATTCTAGTGAATCAGTTCATTTTAAGCTAATCATTCATAGCATTGGAAAGTCAGATTCATTCTAGTGAATAGGTTCTTTCTGAACGAGTCATTTGGAGCATTGGAAAGTCATATTCATTCTAGTGAATCAGTTCATTCTAAACTAGTCACATGTCATTGAAAAGTCAGATTAATTCTAGTGAATCGGCTCGTTTTAAACTAGTCATGTGTAGCATTGGAAATTCATAATTATTCTAGTGAATCGGTTTATTTTAAACTAGTCATTTGTAACACTGGAAAGTCATATTCATTCTAGTGAATCAGTTCATTCTAAACTAGACACATATCATTGAAAAGTCAGATTCATTCTAGTGAATTGGCTCGTTTTAAACTAGTCATGTGTAGCATTAAAAATTCATAATTATTCTAGTGAATCGGTTTATTTTAAACTAGTCATTTGTAACACTGGAAAGCCATATTCATTCTAGTGAATCACTTCATTCTAAACTAGTCACATATCACTGGAAAGTCAGATTCATTCTAGTGAATCAGCTCGTTTTAAACTAGTCATGTGTAGCATTGGAAATTCATAATTATTCTAGTGAAATGGTTTATTTTAAACTAGTCATTTGTAGCACTGGAAAGTCAGATCCATTCTAGTGAATCAGTTCATTCTAAACTAGTCACATGTCATTGAAAAGTCAGATTAATTCTAGTGAATCGGCTCGTTTTAAACTAGTCATGTGTAGCATTGGAAATTCATAATTATTCTAGTGAATCGGTTTATTTTAAACTAGTCATTTGTAACACTGGAAAGTCATATTCATTCTAGTGAATCAGTTCATTCTAAACTAGACACATATCATTGAAAAGTCAGATTCATTCTAGTGAATTGGCTCGTTTTAAACTAGTCATGTGTAGCATTAAAAATTCATAATTATTCTAGTGAATCGGTTTATTTTAAACTAGTCATTTGTAACACTGGAAAGCCATATTCATTCTAGTGAATCACTTCATTCTAAACTAGTCACATATCACTGGAAAGTCAGATTCATTCTAGTGAATCAGCTCGTTTTAAACTAGTCATGTGTAGCATTGGAAATTCATAATTATTCTAGTGAAATGGTTTATTTTAAACTAGTCATTTGTAGCACTGGAAAGTCAGATCCATTCTAGTGAATCAGTTCATTCTAAACTAGTCACATGTCATTGAAAAGTCAGATTAATTCTAGTGAATCGGCTCGTTTTAAACTAGTCATGTGTAGCATTGGAAATTCATAATTATTCTAGTGAATCGGTTTATTTTAAACTAGTCATTTGTAACACTGGAAAGTCATATTCATTCTAGTGAATCAGTTCATTCTAAACTAGACACATATCATTGAAAAGTCAGATTCATTCTAGTGAATTGGCTCGTTTTAAACTAGTCATGTGTAGCATTAAAAATTCATAATTATTCTAGTGAATCGGTTTATTTTAAACTAGTCATTTGTAACACTGGAAAGCCATATTCATTCTAGTGAATCACTTCATTCTAAACTAGTCACATATCACTGGAAAGTCAGATTCATTCTAGTGAATCAGCTCGTTTTAAACTAGTCATGTGTAGCATTGGAAATTCATAATTATTCTAGTGAAATGGTTTATTTTAAACTAGTCATTTGTAGCACTGGAAAGTCAGATCCATTCTAGTGAATCAGTTCATTCTAAACTAGTCACATGTCATTGGAAAGTCAGATTCATTTTAGTGAATCGGCTCATTTTAAACTAGTCACGTGTAGCATTGGAAATTCATAATTATTCTAGTGAATTGTTTTATTTTAAACTAGTCATTTTTAGCACTAGAAGTCAGATTCATTCTGGTGAATCAGTTCATTCTAAGCTAGTCATTCGTAGTATTGGAAAGTCAGATTCATTCTAGTGAATAGGTTAGTTTTAAACTCATAGCATTGGAAAGTCTGAGGAACTGGTCTAGTGAACGTGTTTATTCTAAACTAGTCACATTTCATTGGAAAGTCAGATTCATTCTAATGAATGAATCGGCTCATTTTAACTAATCGTGTAACTTTGGAAATTCATAATCATTCTAGTAAATCAGTTCATTTTAAGCTAATCATTCATGGCAATGAAAAGTCAGATTCATTCTAGTGAATCAGTTCATTCTAAACTAGTCACATATCATTGGCTCATTCAAACAATCCACTGAAAACAAATAGTTTCTGAAAAAATGTTCACATTTTGAGTTCCAGTACTGTTTCCAACTCGGTTATGTAAATGATCATGCTTTTGTTGAATTTAGTGTCAGTTTATTATTTTAAGTTGAATTCTATGCTTGTACTAGGTCACTGCTGTTAGTTTTAGTCTAGAGTTTCAGGAATTTAAAATATGAGAAAGACACCATTTTAAAGTGTGTTACATAACATAGTAGATTCCACACAGGAGGACCTTGTTCACTTAACTTTCCTTCACTAATTTGCTGAAGAGAGCAAACTCACACACCTGTGCTCATAAAGAGCAGATGTACATCCATGCTTACACTCACACAAATGTTCATCATCAATACTTTACAACACACTTCTAATGCCATATACAAAGCTGGAAAGTGGATTTCTCAGACACTTGGAGACATTTTTCTGGTCTCCATGGTTACCCGCTGCTGTCACATTTGACCGAGATGATAAATTTTGTATTATACAATAGCATGTTCCTGCAGAACATTTCAGAAAAAATACCTGTACTCTACACTGTGAGTAAAATAACTAAAAATAAAATAAATAAAATGTGTTCTTCTTGTGTGTGATGACTCACATATGAATTTCTTATAGGTTACAGCACAAATACAAGAAACAGATTAAAGATTCATTAAAATAAATGATAAGCATTTTTTGATATTTTATGAACATTCCCAATAAACAGATTTTACAAAATGTACATTTTGGGCTATCATTGTGTCCTGCATTTTTGTTTTTATTCTATTCGCAGCTATTAACAGTAGGAAATCAAAACACTTTCATATAGTAAGTGTTCAAATCAGTTTTGCGGTGTAGGTAAATTAACTAATAGTTAATATTTTATTTTTGTATATTGTGCGAAATCCTCTGTAAAGATTTCTTGGAAAAATATTTTAAAAACGTACATATTTTCCACATATTTCCATAAACTGCAATAATTTGTAATAGAATATACAATATCATATATTTATTTTCTCACAGAATGGAAAAATGGGTCTTTATTTAAGAATATACAATATATAATGTAATATAAATAATTGATACAAATGTAGCTTGTAATGTAATCTTGAAAAGAGAAAGATGCTCTTTAATCTTTTAGAGGAATTTTACAAGGACACTTCTAAAAGTGTCTGCAGCTTGTCTCAACTTGTATATATTACCAGTATGACCTAAATTCGCAGTACTCCACGATACCGCGTGTACGTGCGTGGATTGTGGCCTCGGTAACACAATCCAGAGAATGTCAATAAAGAGAGACAGATTATAAGCAGGCACCTGGTGTCGTTTCCTCAACTAGAATTTATCACTCAAGGCGAGAGATACAGAGAGACAAGTCGAGAGTCTAGAGTTGGATGGTGACAGTTATATGGAGAGAAGAGGGTGAATTCCAGAGCACTGACACCCAACCCTCACATGTGGGATAACATGAGAAAACTTATTAGCGCTATTGATTGGCAACTCACCTACTCACCATAACCTAAATACATGATAAGGTAGAGTCTGGTTTTCTTTCTTATTTATACATTTTGCAAAAGGTCAGACTACAGACTACATGCATACAGAAATGTAATATTGCCCAATAACAAGAGATAATGGCATAAATATTACCTATAATGTGATATAAAATTTTCATATATGTACCTTCCCTGGGTAGATGAAGATAATAACATATAAAAGTTTATAACATAAAATAAAATCATAGTAAAATCTGTATATGTACATATGTAAACGATTTATAGCAACCATATATGTCAACATGCTATATATATATATATATATATATATATATATATATATATATATATATATATATATATTCAAATCTATTAAAAGAACATGCAAAATGTATTATACATACACAAACATACATATTTGTACACTAAACATTTTTGAACAGTAAGATTTTAATATTTTTAAAGAAGTCTCTTCTGCTCACTAAGCCTGCATTTATTTGATCCAAAATACAGCTTTAGTAATATTGTGAAATATTTTTACTATTTAAAATAACTGCTTTCTATTTGAATATATTTTAAAATGTAATTTATTCCTGTAATCAAAGCTGCATTTTCAGCTCCATTACTCCAGTCTTCAGTGTCACATAATCCTTCAGAAATCATTCTAATATTTTGATTTGCTGTTAAAAACAAAACAAAAACAAAAACATTTTTATTATTATTATCAATATTTAAAACAGTTGAGTACATTTTTCCAGGATTCTTTGATGAATAGAAAGATCCAAAGATCAGCGATCATTTTTTAGGGAAAGAAATTACAAAAAATTAATACTTTCATTTAGCAAGGGTGCTTTAAATTGATTAAAAGTGATGATAAAGACACTTATGATGTTACAGAAGATTTCTGTTCGTCTGATCTATCTATTTATCGAAGAAACCAGAATAAATTCTACTACACTGTTTTCAACATAATAATAAAACATAATAATAATAATAAATGTTTTTTGAGCAGCAAAGAAGAATATTAGAATGATTCAAATAAAATAGATTCAAATAAATGCAGGCTTGTTGAGCAGAAGAGATTTAAAAAAAAAAAAAAACATTAAAAATCTTACTGTTCAAAAACTTTTGACTGGTACGTATCTGCTAGATGTGTATGTTAATATATGAAAATTGTTCCAAATTTTATATATGTACATATATTACATTTGCGTATGAAAAAGAGGCACTGTAAACTATTTATTTTTTTCTAAATGAAATAAATGTCTGTTGTAAATGAAACAGATTATTAAAGTACTTTAAAAAAGAAAACAGTATTTAGTCTTTCTACTTGTGTCAGTGTTTCTTTGTAATTATTTGTGAAATTTAATAGTGATTTCAGAAAATTGTTTTAAAGTATAAAATTAGGTGTCTACTATTTTATTGTCTATTTAATAATTTGTCTATATAAAAGGAAATTATATTATTTTTAACTTGAAATTATTTTTAAATAAACCCTTTCAAACCACATTTCTAGAAACCCAATACTTCAATGCCAGGTCATTTGTTTGTTTTTATTTGTGCATCAGTTTTTGTTACATCATATATATATTTACCGACCTAAATTATTCTTTTACACATTTATAAATGTCACGTCAAGCTGGTTATATATGTACAGTGCTTTTCATAATACCTACCGTTTCATAATCAGCTTTACATAAAATAGCGTGTTACAAATCCCTCTGGTTAGCAAGCCAAGGGCAATGTGGCATGGAAAATACCTAGTCAAGTAAAATGAGATCATTTATATTTAATAGGTAATTTAGCAGCCAACAACTGCCATCGGCCATAAGGCAAAGCCAGATGTGATACTATATTGAAGAAAAACAAGAACGAGGGGAAAAGGTGAAAGTGTGTAACCAGAGTGAATTAAGTCTCACGTGTGGTTAGAAAGAGATATCTTACAGACAGTCTGTAACCTAAGACAAGCTTTTTAAATTTTTACTTGGAAATCTGATCATATTAAAATGGCTACACCAATTATTCATGCTTCAAAAGCAATTGCATTGTCATCTCAGAGTTAATATACTTTAATAGCCCTCATTACAGGTGCACACACCTGTTTCATGGAAAAACTCACACGCTATGTAACTGTGTGCTTTACAGTATGTTTGTTTGTTCTGTTTGTACTGTGTTTTGGGTGTGATTTAATGCACTGTACACAGTGTATCATAGCATTTAATTGCATGTACGGTTAATTTAGGTTGTGAAAACATCCTGAGACTGCATCTGTGCACTCCTGTGCTCTGAGGCAGGAAGATTCTCATGGGTTGTGCTTCAGTGTTTCTGTGTGCCACAGTCACCTATAGGGATTTCTGAGCATATCTCTAGACAAAAAATGAGACTACCGTCTCACCTCACTTGAGTCTGTGTGTCTTGTACGTTCTCTCTCCTTCCTCCACCTCTATCGATCTGCACTGCATCCCTTGTTATCTGAGTAGTGAACTGAGTAGTGAACAGAGTTGAGGAAGCCACTTTGAAACTTAACCTCGACAAACTGCATGCTCCGAATTAAACCTGACAGCGAGGGCCTTCTTTCTAGGAAAAATAGTTAAAAAAATATATTGGTCCCTGCAAATATTCAGTGTATGTAAAAACACTGGTATCAGTTCACCGCACTTGCTTAAAATGAAAATGACAGCATGCCGTGAGAAAGCTGCTTAGCCTGAGGTAAAGGTTGATATCTTTTACATGTTATTTTCATATTTTCATCAGATACAAACTGTAAAATTGAAATTAAAGTGATGAAGACAAACATGAGATTGAATTATCTGAGTCCTACTGTGTTTATGAATGTGTTACTGGATGGCAATAAAATAAATTTTCTGGGGTATTTTTAACTTCCTGCCCTTATATGGGTACAACTACAGTCAAGCCACCCTTCAAAAAAGTGTTACTATAAGCTAAGAAAAGGTATATAATTACATATAAGAGAATACTATATTTTAAAGTTCACTTCTAAAAGATATAAGGATGATTATGATAACACTGAATAAATAATAATAAATATTAGATTATATAAGTCAGTAAAAAAGAGCAGTAGTTTGGCTCTCTACACAGAACGTTCCCCTAACGTTCCCCTATGGTTCCCGTTTGGTTATTTTTTTTGGGAACCAAATGAGAATGTTCTAGGAACGTTCCCTGTAGGTTCTCTTTTTAATAACCTACAGGGAACGTTCCCAGAACGTTCCCTGCAGGTTATTTTTTGGTTTAATTTTATAACCTAAAAAGAACCTTCCCAGAACGTTCCCTGCAGGTAATTTTTAGGTTTTATTTTTATAACTTACAGAGAACGTTCCCGGAACGTTCCCTGCAGGTTATTTTTAGATTGCATTTTTACAACCCACAGGGAACGTTCCTGGAACGTTCCCTGCAGGTTACTTTTTTATTTAATTTTATAACCTAAAAAGAACCTTCCCAGAACGTTCCCTGCAGGTTATTTTTAGATTGCATTTTTACAACCTACAGGGAACCTTCCCGGAACGTTCCCTGCAGGTTATTTTTAGTTGTCATATCCGTGTAAAAACTTGGCAGATCTTTCTGATCATTCTAATGCTGAAATGTATACTTTTTCATCATAAACAAACTATTTTTTTGCAGAATTTCATGTCTGAAATAAGCGTTTAATAAAGTGTAGACATCAAAGTGGTCAAATCGCATTATAATTGTAATTTAATTCCAATTTTATAGCTAAAATTAAGCCAATGTTAAGCGTAGTCAGAAAATCATATCATTAACACTTAGTTTGTTTTTATATTTCTTTTCTTCGAACCTGCACGCGCTTCTCTAGCACGCGCTTAATCCTGCATTCCACAGAAAGCCGCGCATTCGAGTAATTTGAAAAAAAGTTAACGGTCATTTCGTTTTACTGATTGACTAACATTCGTTGATTGATCTCTTTAATGAATAATTACTTATAATTAATATATATACGAGAGTAAATATTGTGATTTCAGGGAAATTTGACACGTCTAATTGAAGAGAACATGATGTTAATGGAGAAGTTTTTGTGTACCGACCAAAAGAGAGAAACATCGTCGTTAATTCAGTGGTAAGAAACGAATGTAATATTATTCTAAGTAAAGTCAAATAAATGTTATTCGTTTTCAATGTCTGTAAAAATAAAATTCACATTTTTAAAATCCAATATTTTGTTGAAGTCAGTGTTATTTGGTGCTTTAATAAACAAAATCTGGGTTATGGTACTTCTAATCTTATATATTAACGAATAAAACAAATCTAGCATATTAAAGGATAATTTAATGTCATTTAATGCGCCTTATGATGGCTAAATGTGCTCTAAATATCTGTAAGGATTAAACAATAGTTTAAAACAAGACATGGTTTGTAGTAGTGATTATTGAGGTCCACATCCGCCGTCTTCCATGCTGCTTACTACGGGTCGCGGGAGTGCTGACATACGGCAGCGGTATCGGAGTGAAGAGGTTAGGAGAACGTTCTGGGAACCTTCAGAGAACTTTCAGGGAACCTTCTAGGAACATAAATAGAACGTTCCCTATTGGTTAGCCAGGAAAGTTTTCTTAACGTAAATAGAACGTTCCCTGTAGGTTTGGGGAACGTTCTGGGAACCTACAGGGAACGTTCCGGGACCGTTCTCAGGTTCCCAGAACGTTCCCCTAACCCAGGTTCCCAGAACGTTCCCCTAACCTACAGGGAACGTTCTAGTTACGTTAAGAAAACTTTCCTGGCTAACCAATTGGGAACGTTCTTGGGAACGTTCTGGGAACCAAAACCTAACGTTCCCAGAACGTTCTGGGAACCAAAAATTGTTAGCTGGGTAGCAACTTAATAGGCTATATTAAATATATAAAAAGTAGGCTGTAAAAATATATACATATATATGGAAAATATATATTTTTAAAAATAAATCATTTGAATATAGAAAACATAGTGCCAACAACAGTATTTAACTAAATATTACAGTAACAGTTTACAATAAGGTGTCATTTGTTAACATTAGTTAATGTATTAACTGACATGAACGAACAATGAACAATACATTTATTACACTTTTTATAAATCTTTGTTAATGTTAGTTAATAAAAATACGGTCGTTCATTGTTAGTTCATGTTAGTTCACAGTGCATTAACGAATGTTAACAAACACAACTTGTGATTTTAATAATGTATTAGTAAATGCTAAAATTAACATTAACTAAGATTAATAAATGTTGTAGAAGTATTGTTCATTTTATTGTTCACGTTAACTAATGTTGTTAACTAATGAACCTTATTGTAAAGTGTTACTAATATTACTTTTTTTTAATTACAAAAAAGAAGACGTAAAATGCCGCTAGTACCCTTGTGATTCAAAAGAATCGGAAAACAGCTTTTTGAATCAATTCGTCGAAATGAACCGATCCAACGAATAGACTCGGTCAAATGAATCGGAAGTTCAACGCTATTCGAGAGAAACATGCTAGTTTGACTGACGCTCGATTGTAAATAGCAAAATCATTACACACAGAGTCAAGACTGTACGTTTTGTCACGCTACATCACTGAAACAAAAATCGCTAATTACTGAAATAACGACATTATTTTGAAAACAGCTAACGTTACACTCACTATTGATAAAGTTGTTTCGTTTAGTGAGTTTCTCCGCGACGCATTTTCCTCCACTGTAGTTCCCTCAGCTGCTCCTGCATAAACAGGTAAACAGACCCAAAGAACACACACAGACAAAAAATGAAAGTGATGGAACTACGTTTGGATGAGCAGAAATGAAGATTTTAACTGTTGGGTCTATTATAATGTATAGAATATATTATTTATTAGGCTATTATTTTTATTTCTGCCTGTTATTTGATATAAATAATAATTCTGTCTTGCATTAAACCATACTCGTCACTGTCTTTCCCCTCGTTTAAGTGAGTGTGTGTGAGAGAGATATCAGTGATGTGATGGATATTGAGAAGGTGATATGAAGCCGCCTTGTACTGTAGCCAAGTAGCTGTTTAAGAGTGTGGATGTTCTGATTGGCTGTTGATTGTTTTGTGCAAGGGCGCTGATGTTCTGATTGGCTGTTGAATGTTTTTGAGGAAGGGTGCTGATGTTCTGATTGGCTGGGTCCCAGCAGGCACGGCACACCTGAGACCGAATGCTGAGTGTCTGTGGGCTGCAGCTGGCACAGTGGAAAAATACAGAATCTGGACTCTGCCAACCGTGAATAGGTTCACAGGCAGATGCGCATAAACACAGGCACAAAACAGGGCATAGAACACAAAAATGTATTCAGAATCAGAATCCAACACCTTTGAAGTCTAATATGTGCTTGAGAGTAATTAAGCCCATGTCAGCATTGCATGTTATTTTGATCACACAGTGCCCCACATTTTCCTGTCATTTACATATGCGTGTTTGAAAAGAAATTATCATATGTATTAGCAAATGAATCGGAAAATCAGTTCTGGGCCTGGTTAGACAGGAAGGATAGCAATTTCATTACCAAAACAAAACCCATATTCCTATTCTGTGTTGCCTCTGTTGCATCCTTTCCCTTCGGATTGAAATGCATCTAATTTTCCACAACATGCAACAATGAAAAAATTAATTACTGATATTTGCTATGTTCAGCGTGTTTGGAAATATAAAAACTACAATCAACATAGGCTATGGAAGCCCATTTTTGCCACTGAATAAAAAATAAAAAAAGGTAATTGACTTTCTCACAATTCTGACTTTTTTTCTTGCAATTGCGAGTTCACATCTTGCAGTTTGGACTTTTTTCTCATAATTTTGAGATATAAACTCACAATTGTGAGTTCTAAATTCAGATTTGCAAGATACAAAGTCAGAATTGCAGGATATAAACGCACAATTCTGAGGAAAAAAGTCAGAATTGCAAGATATGAACTTGCAGTTCTGAGAAAAAAGTCAGAGTTGCAAGTTTATATCTCGCAATTTTTTTCTCAGAATTATGAGTTTATTTCCTGCAGTTCTGACTTTAGATCAATTGTGAGTTATTAACTCATAACTGTGAGATATAAACTCACAATTCACAAAATTTCAGTCTTTTTTTCCCCTCAGAACTGGACTTCATAACTCAGAATTAAAAGTTTATATCTAAAAAGTCAGATAAAAAGTCAAAATTGTAAGATATAAACTCGCAGTTGCAAGAAATAAAGTCACAGTTGCAAGATACAAATACACAATTCTGAGAAAATTTTTCTCACAATTGCAAGTTTATATCCTGCAGTTCTGACTTTATATCTCGCAATTCTAACTTTATAACTCGCAAATTGTGAGTTTGTCACAATTCTGAGATAAATAAATCAGAATTCCAAGTTTGTATCATGCAGTTCTGAGAAAAAAAGTCAGAATTGTGAGATGTAAACTTGCAAAATTTTAAACTAAAACTTGCATAAAAAGCAGTGGCGGAAACGGGCTTCCATATCAACAAGCCATAGCAGTTTTACCAACACAATTTTAACATGTTCCCATTTAAAACTGTGGTTGCCAGATTGTTGCTATGCAGTGCTGTAGCTAAGGTATTCTGAGTAGTTTTTAGGTTGTTTTAAGTGGTTGCTAGGGTATTTTGATTAGTTTTTAGCGCATTACAGTGTGGTTGATAAGTTGTCTGAATTTTTTTTTTTTTGCTTGTTGCGGTGTGGTTGCCAAGGTGTTTTGAGTAGTTGCAAAGTTTTTAAAAATAATTTTTAGCCCTTTGTGTGCTTGCAAAGGTCTTCTGAATATTATTTTAGCTCTTTGCTTTGTGTTCCCATGGCATTTTGGGTGGTTGTTATGGTGTTTTGAGTAGTTTTTACAACATTGCTGTGTGGTTGCCAGGTAGTTGTCTCAGATGGTTGCAAAGGTGTTCTGAGTGGTTTTTACACTACAGTGTTGCTGTGCAGTGGGTAAGGTGTTTTTGGGTAGTTTTAACATATTGCCATGTGGTTGCTAAAGTTTTGCTAATTTGTTTGCAAGAGTGTTCTAAACTTCAGAGTAGCACATTGCTATCTGGTTGCCAGGGTTTCTGGATTGTTGCTATATAATATTCTGTCTATGTGATATTTTTTGCACATTTTATTATCAGGCAAAGTTAAAATTGCAATTAGGTTGTAAATAGCTTCACTATTTTAGGTCTGTTGCATAAATGATGCATATTACGCACCAAAGTGTGATGCTTAAAATTAGTACTTTGTTCTAAACCCTACGCATGAGTAATAATAATGGTGATGCTTGTGTAACTTTATAGCCAGTCTGGCTGAAGAACGAACCTGAGGTTATGAACTGCTATGGTTAGGTAGTTGCACGCAAAAATAGATGACGCAACTTGACAGCTATGATAACAGAATTTTAAG
Organism: Cirrhinus mrigala; assembly: GCA_036247105.1. Taxonomy (NCBI): domain Eukaryota; kingdom Metazoa; phylum Chordata; class Actinopteri; order Cypriniformes; family Cyprinidae; genus Cirrhinus; species Cirrhinus mrigala. The sequence goes on from CM070012.1 coordinate 26,577,188, forward strand.
AATTGCAATGAGTCATGATGCACACCCTGCAATCTTCATACGTCTTTTGTTCAAATCCTGTTCCATCCATTTCCTCACACAATAAGTCTCTCGACAATGTCCCCTGCACCCAATATCAAATGACTTTGGATCTGGCAACAGTAGCCCATTAAAACCTACTTTATGACTGCATCTGATACTAATAATACATGACCTGTCCATCTGTCCTGTGCAGTTATGCAACAGTCCTGATTGCCCCAATAAAAAATGACCCACCAGAAGTGACAAAAAGAACCAAACTAGGGAGAAGGATGTGAAATGAAAATGACAAATAGAGGGTGTGTGATAATACATTTGATGCAGGATAAATGGAGACTTGCAAGCCCACTGAGAACAGTGGCGGCACAGGTGGCCAAATGAAAGGCTGTATCAAAGAGAGCAGATCAGAAAAAGGAACTTTAGAAGAGAGATAAACTGGAGCACAGAGGTCAGCGTGACATAACAGACAGACTGAATTCTACAGGGAGTCACGGTTTGCTGGAAGGATGGAGCAGAGATCTCAAGCACAGAGAGCAGACTTAGCAGTGTTGTGTGAGATGGTCAGAACAGGTGATCTTTAGAGACCCATGGTGAGAGTGGAAGACTCTCCAGAGGCTGATTTGGCCGTGTGTTGTGGTACATGCTGTACACAGACACTCACACATAGACAAACACGCACAGAATTTTGCTTAGGTGAACTTTAGCCAAATGAGAGAATGTTGTGGCATCTGTATAAATCATAAATCGTTGTTGCATAAAGCCCACTTAAATTTATTGCAGCTCAATGTCATGCACCGCACTTCACTTTAAAATGAGTTTTGCAGAACACGCTGGCCACATGGGTATCATAGTTTATTTATTTTATTTTAATTATTTTTAAATGAATGTTCTGGGTTCAAAACAACAAAACAGTAAGAGCTGTATATAACCTATCACCAAATTATGATTATAAGTTATTCAAATGCATTTGGAAGGAGAAAACAAGGCATTTCAGAATGTTTCGAAGCAGAAATATTCAGCTTGAATATGTTTGTGTTAGTGTCTGCCAAATGCATAAATGTGAATATGCTTATATTGTTTTATTTATATAGGATGTGTTATTTGAGCTCTAAGGTTGTCATTGTAAAATAAATCAATTATTTAAAAAAAAAAAAAAAAATCACATTCTTTTTTGTAAAGGCAATTCTGTAAATATTCATGTTGTAAAGAAAAAATATTTTTTGTGAAGAAAAAGAAAATTAACATTTAATGAAAATATGTTGTCTTAAAAACTTTGTAAATGTTCTTTTTGTTAAAGTATTTTTGTAAAGCAAAACATTTGTAAATGCATTTCTAGCAAATATGCAAATACATTAGTAAGATTAAAAATGTTTTAGCTTATGTTACTAATTTTTTTTTTTTTTTCAGTTTACTTGCATGTATCATAGACTTCCATTGTAAATTAATTACAGAAAGCACTTTTTTTGTTTTTATGACTACATAATTTTATGTGGTAATGGGCAGCATTGTCTTGCATTGTAACCTGCAACATTTTTGACTTTTTGTTTTTCGTTTTAATTAGAAATTGCCAAGATGACATGAGTACAAATACAGTGTTCTCTTTCATCAATATGGCTATTCTCTTCCTCTGTTTTCTGGAGGTGTGAAACTGTGGTCTATTCTCAAGCCATTGCAAGTTGGAACACAGTGTACTAGATGAGAGCTCCCCATGCTGTGAGTAATCAACACTGCGCATTTCTTTATCTTAAAACGGATGACAAAACCAGAGAAAATTTTGCATTCCTTTCAGATTTCAAAACAGACAAGGGACTGGTTTATTGAGTTTTGCCGACCACTGGGAAGAAGTTAGAGATAGTCAAAGAGATAACATACCACACAGGAGAGCAGACTGCCTACGCTCTGTGCCAGAGATGGCCTTTAGTGTACCAGTCCGTGTTCTGTTTAAATATAAACATGGTGAACCCCCATGAAAGGGCACGTAGAAATACAGAGCAATTTAGCAGTGCTGCAGTCATGCTCACACAAAGGGAATAAACCCCGTGATTTATCCAGCAGCCCACACAGACATCCAGCCTCCACTTCCACACATCACTCACCCCTAACCACCCACACTTCAAACATCCAACACAAATGCCACCCACCCCTCTCGTTCCTCCACGCACACCTGTCTGTTCTTCTCTGTTATCCCTGACGGCCACTGAACCCGAGGCATTAGGTGCTCATATACACAGTGGACCCTAATATTGTGTTCAGTCACTCCTATGAACATTTTACAATGTAATGCAATAAAAAAGTGGATCAATATAAGACTAAAAAAAGATTGCTAGGTTTTAAATGATTAAACAATAATTTTGCACTTATTTATATGATGCAAAATGAAAATAAAAAGCATCCGGACACTAAAATGACCAGTTGGTTTAAAGTCATTTATTTTCAACATTTGTTTGCAGATGCAAAGTTTGATATTATGGTAGCCAAAAAATTAAAAAAGGTATTTGCAAATTTATAGCTCACAATTCAGACTTTGTTTCTCACAATTCTAAGAAGTTAGTTGAGTTGTGTTATATTGTTGTAATTGTTATAAATTGTTATTGAGATATAAAAACAGAATTGCAAGAATTCAGATTTTTTTTTTCTCACAATTTCTGAGTTTACATAGAATTCTGAGTTTTTAATCTCACAATTTTGACTTTTTTTCCTTGTAATTCTTTTTTTATCTCACAATTTTGACTTTTTTCTCCAAATCCTGAGTTTGTATCTTAAAATTTAGACTTTTCTTCTTCGAAATCTGAGTTTATATCTCAAAAATTTGAATTTGTATCTCACAATTTAGAGTTTTTATCTCACAATTGACTTTTTTCTCCAAATTCTGAGTTTGTATCTCACAGTTTATATCTCGAAAATAGAATTTTGAGATAAAATTCACAAATACTTTTTAATACTTTTACATTATTTTTTCCGATTGATATTTTTGTTCTCTGAAGTAGTGAAATTTTTTTTATTTTTATCTATTTCTATTTTATTTCTATTCTTTTCATTTTTCGTTTAATCCAAATGAACAAAACAAAATTACAATCTTCTCACCCCAACACATACAACAAAGTTAAAATAATAATAATAATTGTATTTAACGAAAAACATGTACTTATAGATATATACATATATACAATAAGAAAACACAATAATTTAATAAATACAATAATAGTAATAAATGAACTAGAAAATTACATAAATGCAATTTTGACTTTTTCCTCCAAATTCTGAGTTTGTATCTCACAATTTTGAGTTGAATTTTGAGATTTTTTTTCTCCAAAAATCCGGGTTTGTATCTCAAAATTAAAATATCTCACAATTCTGAGTTTGTATCTCACAATTTTGAATTTTCCCTCCAAATTCTGAGCTTGTATCTCATAGTTCTGAGTTTTCAATCTCACAATTTAGATTTTTCCCTCCAAATTCTGAGCTTGTATCTCACAATTCAGATTTTTTATCTCACAATTGTGATTTTTCCCTCCAAATTCTGAGCTTGTATCTCACAGTTCTGAGTTTTTATCTCACAGTGTTGACTTTTCCCTCCAAATTCTGAATTTATATCTCACAATTCTGAGTTTATATCTCACAATTGTGACTTTTTTCTCCAAATTCTGAGTTTGTATCTCAAAATTTAAATAATATCTCACAATTCTGATTTTATATCTTACAATTCAGTTTATATCTCACAGTTTTGACTTTTTTCTCCAAATTCTGAGTTTATATCTCACAATTAATTTTGTATCTCACAATTTTGACTTTTTCCCTCCAAATTCTGACTTTTTTCCTCCAAATTCTGACTTTTTTCCTCCAAATTCTGAGTTTAAAATTCACAATTCAGTTTGTATCTCACAATTTTTTCTCTGAATTCTGGGTTTATATCTCATAATTCTGTTTTTTGTTTCTGCCACAGAATAAAAAAAAAAAAAAGTAATTGTAAAACTTTTTTCCCATACTTCTGACTTTCATTCTTGAAATTGCAAGTTCATATCTTGCAAATATGAATTTATGTCTTGCATTTCTGAGTTTATATCTCGAAAATAGAATTTTGAGATAAAATTCATAAATACTTTTTATACTTTTACATTATTTTTTCTAATTGATATTTTGTTCTCTGAAGTAGTGAAATATTTTTTTTATTTCTATCTATTTCTATTTTATTTCTATTCTTTTCATTTTTTGTTTAATCCAAATGAACAAAACAAAATTACAACCTTCTCACCCCAACACATACAACAAAGTTAAAATAATAATAATAATTATATTTAACTAAAAACATGTACTTATAGATATACACATATATACAATAAGAAAACACAATAATTTAATACATACAATAATAGTAATAAATGAACTAGAAAATTACATATATGCAGTGAAATGTATTATTTTTATGTTGTTTTTGGAGTCACTGTATATTAAAAAAAAAATCACTGAACATCATAGACAGAAGACAGTGAACTCATTGCATTCTGGCAGAGAGGCAGAGATGATTTCATGCATTGCTTGGATTGCGGAAGGAAACCAGTGGCTGAGGTGATTTCATGCACTGTTACTCTGACATATCGGGTTTGTTTATCTTCCACGTAGAATGTGATAGCTTAGAGGAAATTACGACAAAGAGTGAGTGAATAAAGGAGGAAGACATGTAAGAGGGAAACAAAAATAGAAAGGGACTTGGAAACCGTAAACCTCACTTCAGCTGAAGTGGGATCCCCCTGAAGTCCCCTTCCCTTTTCATTCAGCAGTCTTTCGGTCTCCCCTTTCATCCCCATATAGGCACAGCTTGTATCTATGAAAAGAAAATAGGTCTTTGTGCGCATGTGCAGGCTTAGGAGGGTATGTAAAGGCTTATAGAGTCAACCGTGATCTTCCTGATACTATAAAAAGTTATTTGTTTACTACACTGCAACTCAGTTATGCTCATTCAAGGTTACAGTCAGTTGAGGGTGCATGATATATATATCAGTAACCTATTGGTTATTGGGCGATATTAGATATTTAAATTGTGCATTCTTCAGTTCTCAATTTTTTACATTTAAATCACCTATGCATCATCTAAAACGCACTTGAATTTCATCTTTTAAAGCACATTTATTAACACTGTTAACTGTTATGTTTTTTAAATAAATGTATACTTTTATTCACCAGAGATACTGTAAAAAATAAAATTAAAGACATTTCTGTTTTCAAATAAATTCCAACTCTTTATTAAAAAATACTCCTGTTTTTCAATTTTGCTAACTTTGTTTTTTCAGTTAATGCTAATAAATTAAAATTTCCTTCAGAAACATCATAAGTGATCCCAAGCTTTTGAACAGTACTGTACCTTTCACTGGCTCTCTCTCTCTTTCTCATTCACTCACACACATCTCTGCCATATTTCTTTTCATCTTGTTTATCCTATAGCTAAACACACGGGACCTGTTTCCAATCCTCTTTAAACTCTTGACAGCTGTGCAGGTTCCTGTGTGTGTGTGTGTGCGCGTGTGTGTGTTTGTGTAATCAGATCTCAATCTTCAGAAAGATCCGACATTAACAGGAGATGAGTGACTCATAGCGGTCAGTGAGAACACAAGATCAGATAGATGCCAACTAACACACAACACACACACACCAGTGAAACCTGTTCATTGGCACTGCCAGCATGACATAGACACTGCTGATAATCTCAGGCCAGAATATTTTATCTGCAGCAATTGCGGGAACTCTTTTTATGTGTGAAAATAATAATAATAAAAGTGAACATATTACATAAATATTCACATGCATGAAACCATTTAATCTCACAAATAACATCTGCATTCAAAATGTAGTTTTGAGTTTGATAGGTCTTAAAGAGATAGTTCACCCAAAAATGAAAATTACCCCATGATTTACTCACTCTCAAGCTGTCCTAGTTGTATATGACTTCTTACATTTCTTACGGATACAATCAGAGTTATATTAAGAAATGTCATGGCTCTTCCAAGCTTAATAGTGATAGGCTGTTGAGATTTTGAAGTACAATAAAGTGCATCCATCCATCATAAAAAGTGCTCCACACAACTCCGACGTAGCTTGACGTAGGACATAGGCGAATGCGGTGATGAATGCAGAAGCGTAGGGGAGAGCAACACAAAACTCGGGTCACAAATTAAAAGTAAAAAACAAGGATTTGTAAAAGAAAAATGTCGGAGTATTTCAATATAAGCCATGAGGAGACTGGTTTTCCTCTGCTGTAAACAAAACTTGGTTCTCACGGACTAGCATATTCTCACAGGAGCTTACACTATGCCTACGTCCCACGTCATCCGCTGGAATGCCATTCTCTTGTGAACGTGTGTATGACAGTTAGCGAAGGCTAGAGATTATGGTTTATAAAATTTTAAATATGGATATTTTTCTTACACAAATGCATCAGTTCGCTTCAGAAGGATTTTATTAACGTCCTGGAGCTGTGTGGAGCACTTTTTATGATGGATGGATGTACTTTTTTGGACTACTGAATATAGTTGCAATCAAAATTATTTAACCCCCTTGACCTGCAAGACATTTTGCTGTGGAGAACAAAAATTTATGAAAACAATTCAACAAAGGTAAAATTCATGATAAAATTCAAATTGGCTTTGTTTATTCAAATTTTGCACAGAATCATTTATTCTTTAAAACCACCAATAAATCCTACCTGTAAGTGCTTGTAAGTAAGTCACCTCTCTACTGCAATCTTGGCCCATTCCTCGCACAAAAAAGCTTTCAGTTCACTGATAATCTTTGGTTTTCACTTTGCCTCTGCTTTCTTCAAATTCAACCAAATATTTTTAATGAGAATTAAACCTGGAGACTAAACAAGCCACTTAAGAACATTCTATGACTGATCCCTGAACCAAGCTTAAAGGGTTACTCCACCCCAAAATTAAAATTTTATCATTAATCATTTACCCACATGTCCTTCCAAACTGAAAGCTTCTTTTGTCTTTGGAATATAATTTAAGATATTTTGGATGAAAACCGGGAGGTTTGTGACTGTCCCATTGACTGCCAAGTAAATAACACTGTCAAGGCCCAAAAAAGTATGAAAGATGTTCTCAAAATAATCCATCTGCCAACAGTGGTTCAACCATAATCATAATCAACCAAAAGCTACGAGAATACTTTTTGTACGCAAAGAAAACAAAAAGAAGGTCTTTGTTCAACAATTCACCTCCGCGTCGCCGTAGCACCATTTTGGAGAGTATCCGCTGGGTGCAAACAGCGTACGCTCTTCTGTGTCAGCTGCGTCACGCGGATATAAAGGTGTGTGTGACTATGCTGACTAAATGATGATAAAGTGTACCTCTTTGATTATTTGCTATTTGCCTGACCTGATGAAGACCTTTTCGAACGAAATGTTGTATTTTTAATAAACTTTGAGAGCAGGAATGGCAGTGTGTCGATTTTTGTTGATTGACAGTCAGTGGGACAGTTACAAACCTCCCGGTTTTCATCCAAAATATCTTAATTTGTGTTCCGAAGACTAACAAAGCTTTCACGGGTTTGGAACAACATGGGGGTAAGTGATTAACCCTTTAACTGTCACTCCCATTTTCAAACACAGACATAAAAATGCACTATCCAGACTTAGATTTTATAATTCATGAATGAAAACATTTTGTAATATGAATTTGCTGTACATTTTTTGTGATAATGCAATGTCTGATTTTAAAATGCCTTTCAAAGAATGAATTTTGAGATTTTAAGTTTTGAACTGATATATCATTTCTTATGATATCTAAAGCATGAAAGGGAAAAGGGAAACGAAGAAAGTCTTTTGTGACAAAGGTCAGAACTCCTGTTATGATGTAGATTTTTTTAAGTTGCATTCTTGACATATTTTAATCTATTACTTTTCCTACATAATTTGTAACACAAAAATATCTATTTAGGAGTCTTAGACATTTCCAACGATGTATAGTTTGTCATGATTAGATTAGGATTTATTTGTAATATGGTGAAGTAAACTTAGGCGTCCCACAGAGTGGACGGTGACAGTTAAAGGGTTAATGACAAAATTTTCCTTTTTGGGTGGAGTAACCCTTTAAGTAGATTTGGATGTATACTTTGGGATGATTGTCCTGCAGGAAAGTCTATTCCTCATCATCTTCAGTCTTTGCACCAAAGGCATATTGTCAAAATGACCTGATTCTTCAAAGAATCCATGAAATCCTTCATACGGTCATGATTTACACTTCCTGCTACAGTAAAACAGCCGTATAACAGGACTGGTCCACCTCCAAGTTTGACTGTAGAGATGGTGTTCTTCTGCTGATAAGTTTTGCCTTTTTTGCACCAGACATACCACTGATCCATAGGGCCAAAAAGTTCAAGTTTGGTCACATCACTCCATAAAACATTCTTCCAGAACACCACAGTCTATCCAAATTAATTTTAGCATGTTCAAGTCGGCCTTTTTGTTCTTCTCGGTCAAGAATGGGATTCAGCAAGATGCCTCAAGATGAAAGCCATGCTTGTCTTGTGTTCATCTTATACTCTGCATTGAAATGTTCTCCCTCCTTTCGTTGGGTCATCTTGCAAGTCTTTGGCTGTACATTGCAAGTTTTTCTCAGTTGCTCTAATCAAACATTTTATGATATTGTGCTTAATAAAACTATTTCTTCTCTATAGCTTTTGTGAGAGCTCTGTTGACTTTACCATACTTGCTAGTCAACTTCCCCAAGCTAATTCAGTTTTTTTTAATAGAGTTTCTAAAGGCTTAATTGTGTTTTAAGACAATTTTGTTCCCTACCATAAAAATAAGTGACTTGAAACAGCAACGTTGAATGAGAGTTGAAGAATTATGACATAGTTACATTTTTACAATTATTTCTTTTTCCAGTCAGTCTACCAAGACTAAGTTATTTTTGTTCTGAAACCTTTACTTTCTGACATTATCCAGTCCCCTGGTCTGTGACGTTAACGGATGTTGGTTTGATAGCAGCAGGTTTCAGGGGCCGTTATGTGCGCAGCAGTATCTTTCTGAAGTGGAACATGTGGTTCCAGATAGGGTGCAAGAAAAGTGGCTTGGGACCAACGATCAGAAAGTCAATCATAATGCTCCAATTAAATGTAGGTCACCTCTTATAAAAACGCTTTCGGAGCCTCTAATGATTAAGAAGTGACTCTCTTTTACAGAATACCAACTCTAATATCACAGCTATTTGAGCTATTCAGAAAAGGCAGCTAATTATACATCACATCCTCTTTCCATGAACTGTGCAAAGAAAGTCAGCTTTCAACACCTTCTCCATAATGACTGCCCTAGGTCTCACATCGCAGATGAGAGTTGAAAAACAGGGGATTGCATGTTCCTTGAAGTCCTTTGGGAATCTGGATTGATGACGGGGAACATTAGAGATCATGATCCTTTTTAGTTCACTAATGAAAGAGGTTCATTCAGTGTGTATTTTCATGTTGGTGTCATCGCTGTCCAGTCTTTTTGGCAGTGATGCCTTCAGTTTAGAGTTACAGCTGATGAGCCGTGCTGAAAATGAAACTTTGTTTGGCGAATACATGCACTTAGTTTACTCGCAGTGTATGTATGTACGTACGTTAAAATGCCTCTCCTTCTACGCCATATCTAAACTTGACATGACAGTCTAGGGTATCGTTACCGACGTGATTACCAACCTCCCAAGTTTGGTGAAGTCATCCAAGATTCATGGGATTGTTTGGAAAGTCTGGACGTCATGGCTAAAATCAAGGCCAGAGTTTAGATACCAGAGGTGAGGGTGTGTGGAGGGAGATACAGTACTACTGACTAGGTTTTCCCCCTTAGAAGGGAAACCTCTCTGCTTATGCAATGCAGGAGTAAGATAACTGTATTACATTCTCAAACTCATATTTTTTATTTACACTGTTGTTCAGATGTTTGGGATCAGTAAGATTTGTAATTTTTTAAAGGAAGTCTCTTGTGCTCATCAAAAATACAGAAAAAACTAATATTATGGAATATTATTGCAATTTAAAATAACAGTTTTCTGTTTTAATGTACTTTAAAATATAATTTATTTCTGTGATGCAAAGCTGAATTTTCATCAGTCATTACTTCAGTCTTCAGTGTCACATAATCCTTTAGAAATCATTCTAATATGCTAATTTATTATCGATTTTGAGTAGCTTAATGTTTTTTTTTTGGAAACTGTGATACTTTTTTCAGGATACTTGGATGAATAAAAGTTAAAAAGAATAGCATTTATACAAAATTGAAATCTTTTCTAACAATATAAGTCTTTGCTATCACTTTTAATCAATTTAAAGCATCCTTGCTGAATAAAGTATTAATTTCTTTCAAAAAAGGAAAGAAACAAAAATGGACTGACCCCAAACTTTTGAACAGTAGTGTATATTGTTACAAAATATTTTTATTTTAATTAAATGCTGTTCTTTTTAACATTTTATTAATCAAAGAATCCTTAAAAAGTATCACATGTTCTAAAAAAATTTAAGCAGCACAACAATGATAGCAAATCACCATATTAAAATGATTTCTGAAGGATCATGTGACACTGGAGTAATGATGGTAAAAATTCAGATTTGCATCACAGGAATAAATTCTATTTGAAAGTATATTAAAATAGAAAACCACTATTTTAAATTGCAATAATATATTACAATATTACATTTTTTTTTTTCTGTATGTTTAATCAAATAAACTGCACCCTTAATGAGCACAAAAGTCTTCTTTAAAAAACAATACTAATTTTACTGATCCCAAATTTTTGAATGTCAGTGTATGTTTTTAATAATAATAATAATAATAATAATAATAATAATAATAATGCATTTTATTTGTAATGTGCTTTTCTATACCCAAAATGCAACAGTGAGACAGCAATAAATAAAAAATAATACAATCATTTAATTAAAAACAACTTTAATACATTTTTAATAAATAACATTTGAAAATGTTCCAAAGTTGAAGCATTTTTAATAGCGAAGGGACGCACATTCCATAACTTAGGGCCTTTAAATGATATATTAATTGCATTTTTAATTGTGCATGCTCATTTTCTTTATTTTTACATTTTAGATTACCTTTGTCGTCATCTAATAATCATTAAAAATTTATCTTTAAAACCAATATTTAACCACTAATTTAATATTTTTTATTTTTTAATAAATAATTTTTATCTAATTCTTATTATTGTATTTTAAATTTAATAAAAATTACTTTAGAAAATATCATACTGTGCATTATATTGTTGTGATGACAAAATTTATTTGTAAACTTTAGTTTATTTTTAGTTACATTTTAATAAAACAAAATAGAACAAAATTTAAATATCTGCAATTTATTGATTATCAGCTATAACATGAAATATAATTTTGAGCTTATCGATATCAGCCAGAATTATACTTTTGGTGTATCCCTGATGTTTCTCTCAGGTTTGGTTTAAATAATAAATGTACATCAAATGAAGAAACGATACTTGAAAGAATAATAGGTAACACTTTACATTCATTTGTTCATTAGTTAACATTAGTTAACGTGAACTAAGAATGAACAATACTTCTAGCATTTATTAATCTTAGTTAATGTTAATTTCGGCATTTACTACTGCATTATTAAAATCACAAGTTGTGTTTGTTAACATTAGTTAATGCATTGTGAACTAACATGAACAAACAATGAATGCCTGTATGTTTATTAACTAACATTAACAAAGATAAATAAATAGTGTAATAAATGTATTGTTCATTGTCCGTTCATGTTAGTCAAAACATTAACAAATGTTAACAAATGACACCTTATTGTAAACTGTTACTGAATAATAATTTAAAATTAATAATTGAATGTATAATACTTGTACTTTGTTATAAGTATGACAAATAGTAATTGTAATTTTTTAATAATAACATTAACATAATAACAGTCACAACTGTAAAACACATGTACTGTAGCTTTCTGTGTGAAAGGTTAGTCAAACTGGGTTGACCTGAAAATAGCATCACTAATGACTTTGTCAATACACAACACTTCTAATCAATAGCAGTTTGGCTGTAGTTAGTAGGTATAGTGCATAAAACCTGGGTCACTGGCTCTGGCCTGGTTGGCTCTGAATTATACATGTTAGGATGGGCCAGGGACAAGGTCATTCTTTGAAACTGGACCCCAGTAACACAAACCCTCCAACATGAGCAGGGAAAATGAGCACACACCGACAGTGACACGCGTACACAGCAGCACAAAGAAAGTCAAACAATTATACACACCCACAAAACCCATTGTAGTGAAGCACAGTATACTAATTGGTTGGATAGATGTAAACAACAGCCAGTCAGCAATTTCTCACACACACCCACAAGACACACAGACTGTCATTCTGTTACATGATTATTCATATCTGCCTATCTATTTATCTATCTTACTATTTAATTCAATATATAACATTCTACATGGCACATTTTTGTTCCTCTGGTGTGAAACTTTCAAACAACACACAACTGTGTTTACTTTAGTGTACTTGTGGCTTGTCATTACTTGGACATTATGTAAACATTAGGAGATCATTTAAATCCTATTAATCATGTGACTACTTACAGGAGTGAACGAAATCATTTGTTTTTTTTATTTTGGGAGACATATTTAAAGCAGGCTAAATGATTCCTAATGCGGTATTGAGCACTGGGTTGGTCACACACCACACCAAACATGTGAGAGAGAAAAGATAAGATTAGATTTTTTTGGGAAGCTTCAGTCCCCAGAAATAAACTTTGCTCACATTATGTACGAAAACATCCACTGAAAAAGTAAAGAGATAAACAAAAAGGAAATTTCTGTCTAGGAAAAAACAAAGGTTTACCAGAAAGTGACACTGATCTTTTACATATAACAAACGTAATTGGCCACAGCGCTCAAATCTAATTAATCATTTCACAATGGAATGCCACCCTCTCGTGAATGCGGCAGATAGTGAAAGCTAGAGATTGCGGTTTATAAAGTTTTAAATATGGATGTTTTTCTTACACAAACACACCGCTTAACTTCAGAAGGCCTATATTAACCATTTGGAGCCATGTGGAGCACTTTTTATGATGGATGGATACACTTTTTTGGCCTTCAAAATCTCAACACCCATTCACTACCATTATAAGCCTTGGATAAGGCAGGACATTTTTTAATATAAGTCCGATTGTATTTGCGTGAAAGAAGAAAATCATATACAACTAGGATGGCTTGAGGGTGTGTAAATCATTGGGTAATTTACATATTTGGGTGAACTGTAACACAGTTCTCCTAACCAACGTTCCAAACGCGCTAAATCTACCAAAACACATGTCTCAAATCAGCTCATTCTTCCATAACGCTAGCAAAGGCTTTCAACCAACAAACACACTTTGTCACTCATAAAACATATGACCTAAAAAACTCTAACAGGTAGCATTATACAACACTTGGTTTCATAACATTTCTTTACAAAACAAGAATGACACTGTCTGTTGCTTATGATTCACTGCAGTATATGTTACATAGTTAATGTTTACATTAACACTTGTGTAGGTGTTCAACTATATCAGATTGATTTGATTGTATATGTTTTTTAAAATTCAGAATATATTTCAAAATGGTTTTACTGTAGAAATGTTCGTATTTCGTACGTAGAAATTCGTATTTGTATTATGCTAGGTTTTGAACTTAGAGTTAATTCCCCCAAAAATGAAAATTCTGTCATTAATTACTCACCCTTAAGTCGTTCCAAATCCGTAAGACCTTCGTTCATCTTCAGAACACAAATTAAGATATTTTTGATGAAATCTGAGGGCCTGACTCTGCATAGACATCAATACAACTACCACATTCAAGGCCCTGAAAGGTAGTAAGGACATCGATAAAATAGTCTATGGCTATGTTCACACCAGAGGTTGCACTAGACTGTAACATCGTTCCATCATTTTGACGGACAGGGTCGTAAAAATTCTTTCATAATCTATTATTACCCATCATTTTAATTTTAATATTTTAATTATAATAACACATTTAATTGATTTTATTTTTGTTCACATCGCAATGTTTTAAAACAACAAAATACACTAGGTACGCTGGGTAGACAAACAAACAAACAAACAAACAAAAAAGATTTCTCGATTTTAATAGATTCTTATTTTAATGAATCAATATCGATTCTTAAATGCCAATCGATCGTTTGGTCTGTGCTGTTTTCAGCCGATGAATGAACAGTACATGGTGCACCTTCCATCCAATAAATCGCAATAGGCTAAGCTTTGTATTACTTTTGATATGAAACAAAGTCTTAGATTTCAAATTCTGTCCATTTCATTAGGAAATTCAAGCAATAAATACTGTTTTGGCGCTCTTTAATGTGGCGTGATAGATTGTTGAAGCTTCTGGGTACTCGCCTGTGCATAATCAAACACATAGACATGAAAACATTCTTGACGGTTTTGTTTTTGTTCTGCATCCCCTGCTCTACTGCCAGACTAGAGCGCACTCGCCACCAACTGGACCGGGATGGGAATTACAGCTACAATTTACAATAGATCACCCTCAGTGTAATCTGTCAAAGTGACAGACGGCCTTCAGATTTTTCCGTTACTGATAAAAAAAAAATCCTTCAATGACGGACAATTTTAGGTTAAAGCGACCTCTGGTTCACACTGTCAGTTTTTGGGATGGAGCCATTCTCAGATGCCAGTCAGGTGGCATCACACTGACAGAGGCCGCTCCCATGATAGTTGACTGACATGAGCACCTAACCTCAGATCAGCTGTCCAGCCTCCATTGTTTCGATGCCGGAGCAGGGATGTAAGTTAGACAAGAATATCTCCGATTGAGCGATTGAGGTGTTGTGTTGCTGGATGTAATAATGAACATAGTGGTCGTCATTTACTCCTGACATCTGAGCCGCTCAAGATGCAGTGGATTACGTTTGTTTGTGAATGGAATGCGCCTCCCGATCTACATAAATGTGTCTATGTTCGCGCAAATCATTTGTGATTCAGCTTCACCTTCAGCAGAAGTGAGTATAAGGGTTTTTTATGAATCTCTGCAATCACCTTTCCTAATAACGTGCTAGTTAGCAAGTTTCGCGGCTAAACGCGCTAAATGCAGCTAAAGTAAACAATCTCTCAGAGCAGCTCCTTACTCCACAGAGAGTAGAGAGGGGCGGGGCGAGCAGAGCTCATTTGCATTTAAAGGAACAATCCCTCAAAATGGGATGATTTTTGCAGAGCTCATTTTGACAAGGTAAAAAGGGTGTTGCTTTACACTACCATTGAGAATTTTTAACCAAAGTATATTATAGACTTTTCATCAAGACCCTAAAGAATCATATCAACTTGTGGAAAATGGGCATCCGATGACCCCTTTAATTTTTGGGTAAATAGTGCAGCATCTGAGCCACACACTGAACACAAAACTGACAGAAATGGCTCCGGTGGAGACTGGATATAAAACATTCAGATGACACGCAGCTCATTTCTCCGCCACTGTAAGTTACCGAAACCACACGTGAAAGCACACAACACACGGTAGACGCGTGTTTGTGCAGCAGAACAGCTCTCTCGCACTAAATGACGTGATGGACAACTAGTTGTCCAGTCCAGTTCCGTTCACACAGCGCGTGTTCTGAGAATGCGGTTGTGAGCAGTGAAAATTACGGGATGTGGCTGTCACACGTGTAAATAGGGACTTTAAGCAACAGCTTCCAATGGAACGGCTACGATCTAAAGTAAGCTGTTACACCGCCATAGCTGAGAATGTAAAAATCATTAAGCAACCATAAACAAGACGGCGCAACGCAGCATTCAGTAATTTAAGTACAAATGATGGATTAGCTTAAATTTAAAACATATCAACACAGATTAAATGAAAGAATAATAGTAGAATCATATACTGATGGAATTACAGTGGTATATACTATAAAATGTAACATTTATCTACCTAATCTGTCATGTTGTAAAGACTACGGTAAACCAGCTGTTCTCCCGTAGTAGATAATTACAGTGGAGCATCAAGAAGTTGCAGTTGAAGTGACATCAGTGATTCAACCGTAATGTTGTGAAGCTACAAATTCCTTTTAACTAGTTCAACAGTGGAAAATTCATTCTGAAGCAATTTTAAAATAATAAAAGAAATAAAATCAACCGAACACGTGTAGTTTATTCTCAGCTCGACTACTTCTTGAGAAACAACATAAGAGCAAGTCCTTTTTGAAAGCCGAATAAAAGCCTGCATGAGTGAAAGTGCAGCAATTACCCTGATGCTAATTGTATTGAACTACCTACTATTCAGCGAAGAACAATGAGCGTATCAAATCTGTCACATCTGAATCCATGTTGCATTGATGCATATGTGGTGTATATTAAGACCCTACAATTAGCTTCATAATGGCTACATTGAGCTTATCTGCTGCATTAATTATAGGTCTGATGATTTGCCGTCTCTCGGAGCTGTGAACATGAGTCGGCCGCTTTGTTCCTGTCAATCCACCTGTAGAAATCCATGAATCAGTGTGCATCACATGGAGATCTCGAAAGCAGCTGCATTAGCACTTTCAGACATAATATGGGGAGGAGGAGTAGACTTACATAACGCTACGATACAAACACACATTCACACTGCAGCACGTGTTCACAGTGCTCCGGGTGAGACACAGACCAGACAGAAAGACAAAACCAGATGTTGTGTGAGACACGTCTGGATAATGGGAGAACACTGGGCATGAGTCCTTTCGTAGATCTGTTAAGTAAGAATGTTGAATGAGAGGATTGTATTTCTTCAGCAAAAGCAAAGAAAGAGAAGATACAAGACAAACAATAGGCATAAATGGTTTTTAATGTCTGAATCTCACTCAAAACAAGGTCCTTCTGGTCACATTCCATCAGCATGCTTCCTACTCACTTCATTTATCTGGAGAGGAAATCTCTGAGCAGCTTTTGTTTATGCATACGGTAGTGTGTGAGACGGTAGCGGGTGCCTGTGAGAATGTGTAAGTGGTTTGGGGTGATGGCTATTAAGTGTTAGCGATTCCAGGAACAGCAGACTGCACGGGGTCTATTGATGCCTGTGACCCTCCTACAGGGCTAAGGCTGTTCATCACACATACTTCTCTGCAGTCTCAATATTTTTTTCTAGACAGTTCTAGATACTGCAGCTCTTTTCTAGAAAATGTTTTCAAGGCACAAAGTATAAAGAGTTTAAACGAACTCTATTCAAGTGTCATTAACAAGCAAGATACAATGCAAAAGTATACAAAATTTAGTTATATAGTTTGTAATGTTAAACTAAACTGTTACAGACCTGAATATTAATAAATATTATTTTTCTCTGGATTCAGAGCAGTTCAGAGAATGGATATTTTATTTTATTTTATTTTATTTTATTTTAAATGTATATATGTTCAAGTAAATGTATATTTTATTTAAGTGTCATTAATAGGCAAGATACAATGCAAAACTGTACAAAATTAGTTTGCGTTATTAAACTATTACAGACCTAAATAATAATAAGCATCAATTAGCATAAAATTTTTATTTGTCAATTTTAAAAATAATAATAATAAGAAAACCACTACACTAACATGACATATTTTTATTCATAGTTTTTTTGTGTATTTTCTCTGTCTTCATTTTATTATATTTTATTTATTTTACTGTAGCAGTAAGTCATATTTTTATTTATAGTTCAGTTGTATATCTTCTCTGTCTTTTGTATTTTATTTTATTTTATTTTATTTTAAGCAGTTTAGAGAATGGATATTTTATTTATTTTTTTATTTTTTATTTTTTATTTTTTATTTTTTTCTGTGATAGACTGAAATCTGACCAGGGTGTTTTCCTGCCTTCTGGTCATGTATGTAAAGAAGTAATCTGTGGAATGCAAGGAGAGAGGAAAAGCAGAAGAAGGAGTGAAGAATAAAAGAAGGCACAAGGATTATATATGCAGGAATCCTACATACTCCCAAAGTGGTGCTTGTGTCTAATAAGAAAAGGTCAAATAGTCTTTTGCATTATGTCACTCATTAATTTTGTCATAAGCTGTTGTAAGAACTATAGGTCAGGTCAAGCTAGGTCATCCTGACCAATCAAATGTTGCGGTTAAAAACAGATGTGTAGCTAGGCATGGTTTTCACACCCTTAGAACAAATACAGCAAAACGAGGACTTTCAAATATCTAAAACAAAAACAGTTTCTGGAAAAGAACATCTAGTCCCGTTAATGACTAATTCTGAGAAACATTATCACTCAGGCAGTAGTTGATGTAAGTATCCAACAAAACACCAGTAAGGAAGATGAAAACACCAGTAAGGAAGATGATATGTGTAACAACATGGTTTTTTATTTTATTTTATTTTATTTTATTTTATTTTATTTTATTTTGACCTTGCAGCAAGAAACACTTGCTTTCCTTTATGATATAGCACTTGTAGGCTCAGACCCATATGTTATTTATGTCTAGAGACGCCCCCTGCTTTGCACACCCACATTTCTGTTTCAGTTCACAGGCATAAAGTGTTCCACAAAGGCCTCAAGCTCCACCTGGACATATGAATACCTCTACACCCAGGAGAGAGTGAATCACCAGCATCCTATTCAAAATCACAGCAACCACTCCTAAATATAAATATCTCACCCAGTCAGTTTTGGGAATGTCCAGGCAGTAATTCTGGATGGTGTTACAGAGCCATAAAATCCACATGACCATTATTTCCTGATTAAAATGCCAATGAGTGAATGGATCTAACATTAAGAATTAATTTAGAGTGACACACGGTTAGGGTCAAGTGAAAGTAAACACTAGCTGTTGTTGGGCATTAAATTGCCTGCTTAAGATTGATTCGACCAATGTGATAATGAGTTACGTAACAGTGGCCATACTGGCTGCCCAAACAGATGAAGCTGTGGAGCACATGACTACACAAATCAAACTCGTAGTTGTAAACTATATCCATTTATGTTATATCCCTCTACAAGCAGTTCTTTGGTGTTTTTATAAAGAGTAATGACGCAGGCTAATGTAATGTCACGTAACTTGGGTGTTAGCCAATTGTGTATCAAAAGAGTATCCAATAATTATGACGTTAGCAGTCCGCGGAGAGTCTATGTGTGTGGGTTGTTTATTTTTCACTCCATCTCCCTCCAAGACAATGAGGCTTTTGCTCATCACACAATAGAGGATCATTCACATTCTGTTCTCAAACCCTTGACTTGTCCTCCTACACATTTGGGTGGAGAACAAAATAATAATGTAATGTAGGCCAGTTTATGCTGGGCATTTGACTATTGACCTGTTTGCTGTATGACTATGACAGCAATGTTTGGGTATTTAAAAGTGATTAGAAAGACAAAGCTTCTTAATACCCATTGATCTAAAGTCAAAGAAAACTAGTTACAAATGAATAGGGGAAACCTGGCATGATTGTCACACAGGAAAGCTGTCACAAGGCCTATTAACTACACAATTTCAAAAGTACCAGGTTTCAAAAGAGTCGAAAGTTCAATAACACAAACACTTGTTTCCTCTAGCAGTTTTTTTTTTCATTGATTTCTAACACCTAGTTCAAGTCCTCTTAAATTACAATCATTTTTCTACATTTTGTACTCCAGACTAAAATTCCCTTGTCATATTTTTGTAATAGCGCTTGGGTAGACAACCTAATAAAACCACACTGTAAAAAAAGTGAACATACAGTTGAGGTCAAAAGTTTACGTACACCTTTTATCAAAATAAGAGGGATCATCCAAAATGATCAATTTTTTATTTAGTACTGAGATAAATAAGATATTTAACATAAAAGACGTTTACATACAGTCCACAGAAGAAAATAATAGTTGAATTTATAAAAATTACCTTGTTCAAAAGTTTATATACACTTGATTCTCAATATTGTGTTGTTACCTGAATGATCCACAGCTGTTTTTTTTTTTTTTTTAGTGATAGTTGTTCATGAGTCCCTTGTTTGTCCTAAACAGTTAAACTGCCTGCTGTTCTTCAGAAAAATCCTTCAGGTCCCACAAATTCTTTGGTTTTCAGCATTTTTGTGTATTTGAACCCTTTCCAACAATGACTGTGTGATTTTGAGATCCATTTTTTCACACTGAGGACAACTAAGGGACTCATATGCAACTACTGGAGAAGGTTCAAATGCTCACTGAAGCTCCAGAAAACAAAATGGTGCATTAAGAGCCGGGGGTGTAAACTTTTGAACAGAATAAAGATGTGTAAATTTGTCTTATTTTGCCTGAATATCTTTTTTTTTTTTCATTTAGTATTGCTCTTCAGAAGCTACAGAAGATACTTATATTTCCCAGAAGACAAAATCAGTTAAACTTACCCTGATCTTCAAATTCCAAAAAGTTTTCACCCCCCAGCTCTTAATGCATTGTTTCTCCTTCTGGAGCATCAGTGAGCAGTTGAACCTTCTGTAATAGTTGCATATGAGTATCTCAGTATGAGTATGACATCTCAGAATCATACAGTCATTGTTGGAAAGGGTTCAAATACACAAAAATGCTGAAGAAACAAAGAATTTTTCTGAAGGATAGTGGGCAGTTTAACTGTTCAGGACAAACAAGAAACTAATGAACAACTATCACTAAACAATAAAAACACAGCTGTGGATCATTCAGGTATCAACACCGCATTAAGAATCAAGAATTAAGACTTTTGAACAGGGTCATTTTTATAAATTCAACTACTATTTTCTCTTGTGGACTATGTGTAAACGTCTTTTATTTGAAATATCTTATTCAGGACAGTACTAAATAAAAAATAACATGCATTTTGCATGATCCCTCTTATTTTGGTTAAATAATTCACATTTTGCAGATTCTGCAAAGAGTATGTGAACTTCTGATCTGTACTGTATTACAAAAAAAACACACTGGCATATAGTAGATTCACCCAAAAATCACAATTTGCAAGTTTTTGTTTGTTTCTTCATCTAAACAAATTGTGAATGGGTGCCGTCAGACTATCAAAATAATCCACACGCACACTTTGGGGTATTCTCATGAATGGCGGTGAAGACTAACATGGAAGAGAAAAATTGTTGAATAAAGTTGTTTTTTTTTTTTTTTGCACACAAAAAGTATTCTCGTAGTTTCGTAAAATTATGGTTGAACCACTGATGTCACATGGACGATTTTTAACAATGTCCTTACTACCTTTCTGTGCCTTGAATTTTTCAGTTGCATTGCTGTCTATGTAGAGTCAGAAAGCTCTCAGATTTCATCAAAAATATCTTAATTTGTGTTCTGAGGTTGAACAAAGGTCTTGCTAGTTTGGAACGACATGAGAGCGAGTAATTATTGACAGAATTTTCATTTTTGAGTGAACTATCCCTTTAACTTTAAACCTTCCACCAACAAAGACCATTATCTGAAGTTTTGCTTCCTCCAGTGGAAAAGTCCAGCCCTTGTTGTCCTCTCACATCAAAATCCACTGACATCTACTGAGTTTGGGTTTTTTTGCACTTGTAAACGGTGCTCGATCTGTGCATGTTTCTCTCCTGATTCAGGCACGACAATTTATTTTCACTGGAGAAAGTAATATTAAGAATAGAGGACTTGTATTTTTGGTAGAATTAATGGTTTTAGGTTAAAAACATCTTAATGGATGGGTTTGTTTCCTGCAAACATGCAGCTTTTCACCTATTATTTACTAAAATATTAGAAATTTTGTTACCAGGACAGTAGTTTTTAAATGTTTCAAGGCAAGCACGTTGGAAATGTTCAACAGCTTTTTTGTGGGCAAGAGACAAGTATGTGTCTTTACAGAAACAGGCATTCATAATCCACACTCACTAAAGTAAGACTCCTCCATCTGCTATTCCAGAGCAAATGTACCAAGCACATGAAACATCTCCACGTGAATGCTCCATTATTATAGTTCAAACGTGCGTTTCAGCTATCAGACTTATTTAAGTGCTTCTCAGCAGGCATTCACGGAAATGAAAAGGGGAAATGGTGATGTTGGGCTTGTGGTTTACCTCATCTTGCTGCTCACCTTTTTAAGTAAATCAGCAGACACATGTTTCTGCACATCATGTCACGTTATGCACATGCATGGACTTCTTTTTTTATTTTGTTTATTTATTTAAACTTTATTTAAAAAGCAGATCTAATCCCTATTAATTGCTGATGGGATTTAAAGCATCATGCCATGACAAATCTATATAGACCTAGTACTGTTAAAATGTTGTATAACTAATTGAGGAGTAAGATAAGAGGAATATGTGTCTGTTTCTGGTTCATTAACAAAACTGTGCATGCAATGCACTGTTTCTCAAATATGCTGTTAATGAAGGATGAGACAGTGGAGCTGACAGCATACCTACAACCTGTGAGTAAACTTTTCTTACGCTCATTTAATTTTAAGGGTCAGACGAAGAGGAAAGTTGTAATGTTACCATGATAATCCTTATAGCTTTACATTGTTTTTCGGTGAGACATCATCAAAGTTTTTTTTTCTGCCCTGATTCATCTTTATAACTTTTATATTTTTTCTTTCTTTATTTCTTTATATTTTCTGCTGTTTGGCAGTATCCTGCCTTCCTTCCTTCCTTCCATATATCTAGTTATTGCCAGGCTCACGCCAAGTACATCGAGAAAGGGCAGTAAAGAGAGAATCAGAAGGAGAAGCAAGTAAGACAAAAAAAGAAAAGAAAAACCTATTCGGTTGCAGGCATAACAAAATTTAGTTGCATCTCCTGATTCAATGCATAAAATAGAAGTATTAAATAAAATGAAATATGTCCCAAATTTGTTTGTTTGCCTTACAATATCATGCTCTCCTTCCTATTAAATGAACATAATTGATGCACAGTGCATATTTAGTTTCCTTTCTGTTTTTTTGGATTGTTAGTGGTACTTGCTTAACAGCAGCACTCATGTTTTCTTGTAGAAATCAAGTTATTTTTTATGCATTTTACATTGTTCAAGCATAACCAGCAGCTGCTTTGGCAATACAGTTGCAGCGTTATTTGTCATGCAAAGAAAGTGCACTAAAAGTGATAGAAGATAAAGAGTGAGAGAAGGAAGGAGAGAGGAACATTGTGTGTTTCTGTGACTGTTCTACAGATGCAAGCCAGAAGTAAAACGTCAAAGTTGTTCTGCACACCAGCGGAGCACAGTGAAATAAATCACTGCGTCAAAGTGACCAAAGGCAGATAGAGCTCCATGCTTCACAGCTGATTCATTGAGTTAGCAAATTGAATTAGTGGCTTGTCTGTGAAAAAGCATCAGAAAGGCATTTTATAAAGTTGACAATGTCAGTCAGAGAATGTAATAAAAGGCACAAAAGCAGAAATAGGCTGCCCCCTGCTGGCTGCATGGATGTGGTGTCTTTTTTTTTAATAAAAATAATAAATGTGAGTGACCCTGGACCACAAAAACCACAAAAATCATTTTTTTTCTTTTATTCCAAAAATCATTAGGATATTAAATAAAGATCATGTTCAATGAAGATATTTTGTAAATTTCCTACTATAAATATATCAAAAGTTAATTTTTGATTAGTAATATGCATTGCTGAAACTTCATTTGGACAACTTTAAAGATGATTGTCTCAATATTTTGATTTTTTGAACCCTTAGATTACAGATTTTCAAATAGTTGTATCTTGGTCAAAAATTGTCCTATTCTAACTTACATGTAACCATATATCAATGGAAGGCTTATTTATTTAGCTTTCGGATTATGAATAAATCTCAGTTTCAAAAAATTGACCCTTATGACTAGTTTTGTGGTTACGGGTCACAAATGAAAACTGTGTAAAATGATGATTTTTCAGCAGCCATTATTCCAGTTTTCAGTGTCCAAAATCATTCTAATAGCTGATTTGTTGCTCAGTAGCATGTTTATGTTATTTTGTAACATTATAAATGTCTTTACTGTTCCTTTTTAATCAATTTAATGCATTCTTGATTAAAAAAAAAATAAAATAAAAATATTAAGCAGCAAATCCTGTTTTAACATAAATCGACATAAGAAATATTTCTTAAACACCAAATCATCAGCATATTAGAATGATTATTCTGTTAGAATATTCTGAGATTATGCTGAGGACATAATGATTAGAATGATAAAATAATATCTAATTATTTTAAGGTGTAATATTATTTCACAGTTCTACTGTTTTTACTGTATTTTTAATCACTGCAGCCTTGGTTAGCATAAAAGACTTCTTTCCAAAACACTTAAAAAAACCTTAATTATCATATATATTATGTATACTATATTATTATATATAACTTTTATATATGTGTGCTTAATAGACATTAAATAGTAATGACAAAATTATACAACTACTTTTATTATGCTCTTTATTAAAACATCAATATTTAAAGATTTATGGACAAAAATAGTAATTAAAATGACATAATTATGCTTACGATTCGTCATAAAGAGAAAACCCACAGACATAAAAAGTAATAAATAAAAAATCTTAGCTATAAATGACTTCAATGCTAACAGGCATGGACTTTAAACCACAAACCTCTAATTTTGATTTCATGGGCACTTTAGTCAGCTTACAATCATACAAGCACTCTCTTTTTCTTTCTCTTGTTTTGGAAAGACTTTATGTATCACCCTCTTCCTCAGCTGAGGCCTGAGCTGCACCTTTGAACATTCAGAGACAGACAGAGGGAGAATAGCATTCACTCCAGCGTGAATGGCTATGACGCAAATTCCTGACCAATGTAGTTTACTGGCTACACAGTTTAACAACAACTCTATTTCCACCAGTTCTGGCAAACAGACATGCACTAAAGAGATCTGAACGGACCCCAAACAGAGTTTGAGCTGACAAAAGGAAGTCTGGGTGACCTTTGTGCCTCAACTGGCTGTCCTAAATGGGCTGTTTAGGCTTATAACAGGCTGAGCTGTTCTCAAATGCTGTAAGTAAGAGAAAAGTACTTTCTCTGCAACTTTAGAAATTTCTCTTTCAAGCAATAGTGCGAAAAGTTGCGATGTACATATAATTGATATTACATGTGTAACTATAATAACAGCCGCATGTATATTTGCAATTTGTGTTGAATATTGAATATAAGTGTTAGTGTGTTGTGTATATACATATGTATACATATATTTCGTATAATATTGTTTTAATGTCTTCATTTTCAAGCAGGACTACATTTGGATAGCATGCGTTACAAAGCATTCTTAGTTTTTTCTTCATTTTTAAATTTACAGGTTGTGGCGCCACCATGCGGATACTTCTAGAATCCGCATAACTTGAATGGGTAGTATCAAAACCGAATTTGAAAATATAATAATGGTTATTATTAACAATTAATATATAGTAATACTTGCTATTATTTAATAATATAATGTAATCTATAGGAAATAATATATATATAGATAATATAATAAATAGAATTTGAAACTTTAAATTAGCAGAACCAACATAGTAACTTACTAAGATGCATATGTGGCAATATAATTTCAAAATATTAACTTATAAAACATTTTGTCTCAGGTCTTCTTTGCTTTCTGCAAGTAATGAAGGCCATTCAACTCATGTCTGATTTTTTTTTTTTCACTGACTACAGAAAATACTATAATAATGACTTATTTATAAATTATAAATTATTCATTATTTATATATTTTGACAGATACATTATTTTTTTGTTTCAAATATTCTGGAATAAGCAATTATTCGTTTTTCCCCCCTTATATAGACAGTGGAATTAGCAAACACGAGAAATAATAAAATTTGTATTTAAAGAAACATTCCACTTTTTTGAAAATAGCTTAGCATGGATAATTGAATCAGATCGAGCGAGATATTAACGGTCTAATCTGATTCAATAATCTATGCTAAGCTATTTTAAAAAAAAAGTGGAGTGTTCCTTTAATTTACGTGCAAATCCATAATTACATCATCTGTTATGTTGAAATGTCACTCACGTTCTGCTCCAAAATATGATACACCCAAAACTCATGTTAGAACATATGACTAATTTCCCATTCCCCCTCCTTTCTGAGCCCACATTAAAATATAGTAGTTTGAAACAACTGTTTATTTGCCATGTATCACCACAACCACCATGTAAAGTGTATTACTGTGTGTATGTATGGTGTAATATTGATTGCTGGCTTATTACATACATTAGAATGAATACTGACGTAACAGTTTCCCCCTCACCCCAGAACAGCCTAAGCCTGTATGGGAAATAAATTCCCTGCATTCCTTCAAAACTGCTGTTAAACCAAATTGGAAAACCACAAGCCAAGGAAATCCAAATGTTTGTAGACATAAATTATGTATGCGCTTAAATGCTATTTAGACAAGACAAGGGGTGTGCAAGCCTTAAAGTTGTCTTAATTTTAATCCCTAGGGAGATGTTTAGGTTGGAGAAGGATTGTGCAACCTCACTTCCTTATGAGGTGTTTAGGCGTGTTCTGTAAATGGGGGATTGACCGCGTTCTCTATCTCATGCTAATACATGAAGTCGAAACTGTCCCGTGCGAAGAAACCAGTTAATCTTGCGAGTTTTCCCCAGGTATGTACAACTTAAAGTACAATCACTTTTACCGTTTTCTGTGGAGTTTTCGTAACGGGAGTTTGACGTTTAAGAGCGCACGTTCACTCTTTATGGGACTTAAGGAAAAGAGATAAAAGGCCACAGGTGAGCCTCAGGTAAATTCACACAATTTTTAAAATCAACAATCGATAATACATTTCCGTCCTTTTAGCGCTTAGACGTTTTGTAAAATGCCCTTCACAAACGTAACATTTTGGTTAATATTTCTTTGTATATAGTGTAAATGTATTAACAATAACGTGACTGAACATGAAAATCAAAGCTGGTTACTCTGACATGTTTGTTTATGATTATTGTAATTTGCGCGTTAAGTTGCATAGGCTATTACTTTTGTGCGACAGCAAGTGATTTGTTACAAGAAACGTTTGTGTTTCCTAGTCTACATTGCAGTGAAATCATTTTCTTGAAGATATACATTGCGTAATTATTCAGTAATCTTCCGTCTAACTCATAGTTAAGTTGCAAAAGTCTACGACGGCAGCCATAGTTTCCGCCAAAATATTTAAGTAATAAACATGGGAACGCTTTCAAGGTATTTTACTTATTTGTTGATAACAGTGGTGTCTACAACCATGTTATCACATAATAACTATTGCATAATATAGGTGTTTGGGTGTTTATCAGGTGTTAACTGATAAAATGTAAACCTAACAAGTTGCCAAATGTATAAATGTTGACTGTTTTGTTGGAAACTATAGTTACTGTGGTACTTATTTGTATGTAATTCTCTTTTTTTAGTAATATACAAATTGTACAAATTTAAACCCATATCATCAATT
This sequence comes from Cirrhinus mrigala, assembly GCA_036247105.1. NCBI lineage: Eukaryota > Metazoa > Chordata > Actinopteri > Cypriniformes > Cyprinidae > Cirrhinus > Cirrhinus mrigala. The sequence goes on from CM070012.1 coordinate 26,604,547, forward strand.
CATTTTAAAAGTAAAATGTGGTGACAAAAAAGTCACACTTTAATTTTAGTACTTCAAACAATCACTGCAATCAAAGTTTATCAAATGCACAATAAAGCATGTAAGATTTGTGTAATAAAGCTGTATGATAGGATACATGCAAAATGGAAGGAAGAACTTTTTACACTACCAGTCAAAAGTTTTTGAACAGTAAGTTTTCTTTTTTTTTTTGTTTTTAAAAAGTCTCTTCTGCTCACATTTATCACTTCAAGCCTGCATTTATTTGATCTAAAGTACAGCAAAAGCAGTAAAACTTTGAAATATTTTTACTATTTAAAATAGCTGTTTTCTATTTGAATATATTTTAAAATGTAATTTATTCCTGCGATCAAAAGTTTTTTTTGGCATCATTACTTCAGTCTTCAGTTAGAAATGATAGAAATTATTACTTTTATTTAGCATGGATGCTTTAATTTGATCAAAAGTGATGATAAAGACATTTATCTCGTTACAAAAAATCTTAAAACAAAATCTTGATAAGAAAAATGTCAGTTTCAGATCAATGCTGTTCTTCTGAACTTTCTATTAATCAGAGAAACTTGAAAAAACTCTACTCAGCTGTTTTCAACATAAAAATAATAACTGTTTTTGATCAGCAAATCAGAATATAAGAATGACTTTGAAGGATCATAACTGGAGTAATGGTGCTAAAATTCAGCGTTGAAATCACATGAATAAATTATATTTTAAAATATATTCAAATAGAAAGCAGTTATTTTAAATAGTAAAAATATTTTTAAAATGTACTATTTTTGCTGTACTTTGGATTAAATAAACGCAGGCTATAAAAGTCTTCTTTATAAAACATTAAAAATCTTACTGTTCAGAAATGTTTGACTGATAGTGTGATAGAAACAAAATGCCGGTAACTGTATATAAAAGTGTTGATCATTTTAGTGAGGACTGCATTGCTGTTCTTTAGCAGTCTTATTGCTAAAGGAAGTTACTGATACTGTAAGAAACTGTAAACGGATGTTGTTTTTGACATAATGATGAAAGCATTTTACAGTTTATATATATATCTTTCTTCTGTTTTTGTCTTTTTTCCTATTCAGAGGTCCTGGTTATCTTCATCATGTGTTAGCAGTTCACCTCAGGCTACATAGGACAGCGGAGATGTTCATCAGCCCCAGGACCTTGTTAAAATGTATCTGGTTGCAGATACATCTGACCTGTGCACTAAATTCATGTCCTATAGTCCCACAAATGAACGTAAACTTTTCCGTTACCTACCCTGTCTCTTTTTTCCAAACTGCGAAAGCTATACAGAACATAGTTGTTAATGAAAATTTTAATGAGGTTTACGTGGCCTCTCAAAATGTGGTTGAAGCCTTGGATAAAAATCTCACCAAACTATGGGAATTAAGAACCGGGCCAGTTGGCAGTCCAGATTGCGAAACCTGCCATTGTGATATTGAGAATGAACCAGGGACACCACTAGACACAGATAACCAAGTTCTTGTTTTAGATCCTCAGGGCTATTTTGACTTCCTGTACATCTGTGGGAGCACCCAGTATGGAGTCTGTAACTTTGTTGAACTTGGTAAAGACAAAAGACCCTCTGACCCTCAATGTTTGTTTGATAAAACGGCCAACTTGCCCTCAGCTTGTCCTGACTGTGTCGCTAGTCCTCTGGGAACAAAGGTCAGCGCGGTGAAAGTTAGATTTTCAACGTTCTTCTTTACAGCAGCTACCATCAATACCACCTTTGCTGGATCTTATGGCAAACAGTCCATTTCTATTCGTCGCTTGCGTGCCACAGAAGATGGTTTCGATAGCCAAGTGAAGGGTCTGACAGTTCTTCCCGAATTCCAGGATAAATTTACCATTGACTACATCTATACATTCTCTACGCCAGAATATGTTTATTTCTTATCTGTACAGTGGGAGAGCCCGATGAAACCAAATGCCAAGTTGCAGACCCATCTTGGGCGGCTACCAATTCAGGACAGCGAGCCTTGGATGTACAGGGAAATCGTTCTGGAGTGCCGCTTTGAGCCCAAACGCAGAAGAAGGAGCTCGTGGATTAAGGATGTGGTGTACAACTCGGTTCAAGCTGCTCATTTCAGTACGGCAGGCAAAGAGCTGGCTGATGAGCTAGGAGTGAAGATGGACAGCCCAATACTTTATGGGGTGTTTGCTGAAACAGATGAAAAGGGGAATCCTATCAGACGGTCTGCCTTGTGCGCATTTCCAATAGATGACGTGAACAGTGAGATTGAGAAAGGGGTCGAGTCCTGCTGTTCAAGCGGGACAGAGCAGCTCTCTCGGGGATTGTGCCATTTTCAGCCTTGTGAAATGTGCCCACATGAGGTGAGTTTGCATTTCTCACCACAGTTTCTTGAAAATTCTGTCACTGAGTACTCACCTTCATGTCATTCCAAACCCATAAGACCTTTGATCATCTTTGGAACACAAATATTTTTAATGGAATCCGAGAGCTTTCTGACCCTGCATAAACATCAATGTAACTACCACGTTCAAGGCCCAGAAAGGTAGTAAGGACATCATTAAAATAGTCCATGTGACATTTGTGCGCAAAGAAAACCAAAGTAATGGCTTTATTCAACAATTTCTTCTCTTTCGTGTCAGTCTCCGCTATGCATTCATTGAAAAGGCATTTTATATGGCATTTTATGTTTCTACCTGTACAGTACCTCAAGGCTTGTCACCATCTTGTGTTTATTTAAAGGGTTTATGCAATTGGTCTAGTTTATATTTCACAACCTGTACCTTAAAAGGAGTAGACCATAAAAATATTTAATGGTTAGTGGAGCCAGTCTCAGGAAATGACTCACACAAACATTACGTTTTCCTTTAAACTCAAATGTGGTGCTGCACTTGCTCAAGGATCACTCTGGTAGAGTCAGGTTTTGTTGTACACTGTTATTGCATGTAGTTTGGAAGTCTGTGAAGTCACTTTTTGTTTTGTAGATACCAGCCGCCACATGCTCATACATGAACTGTAATACGTCACTCAATACCTTACTATTAGACTGAACTTTCTGTAGCAGATGTTGTTTTTTTTTTTTTTGTTCTGAGTGTGGCATTATCTCTCATGCTCTTAAACCGGCAATGAGCCAGAGAAATCAAAGAAAGCATGTAGTGTCAAGATGTTCAATACTGACGTCAACCGTTTGTTTTTAACCTGTAGAAACAGATATGTTGACGAGGTTGGCTGACATAGAGCCAGATTTACAATGCAAAGTCATGTAGTTTATGCATTTTAACATGTCCATTGTGAATACTGACATCGTTTTGGTGTATTTCCTTTCCTATTTTACTTTTTAACTTTCTTGAACTTACGTTATTTTACATAACATTTGAATCCACTTATCAGTTTTTTTCAGGAAAAAAAGAAAGAAAATTCTTTCCTTATTTACTCAACGTTCCAAAGAGAAATTCTGAGGAATGAGCTGATAACCACTAGATCACCAGATTGGAGAATTTGATTAGTTCAGTTTCAAAAGCACATAATTCAGACAACAAAAAAAATAATTTATTCTTTATAAACCTTTATGAATGTGCCTCAAGATTTCCAGTCAGTAACATCTCAAATAAACTAAATTCACAGTGTTATCATATTAATTGAGAAGAATTGGAATTTTACACGTGTATGAACCACTTTAGAAATACTTTTAAGCTGCCTTTACATCCTATTTGAAATATTGGAATGTTTGAAGATTCTTTAAAATTTGTGTTTCATTGGAGCATAAAGTCATATATGACATATATGACAACATCTGTTCTAAAGTTTATTAATGTCTACAGCAATGAAAATGAAATCCTGATTGGACAATACATGTTTGCTTCCTATTTATGGAGCATTACCACTAACTGTACATATCCCTCAAATCCTAATTTGGTACAAGGGTTCAAGCTTTAGGGGCAGGAAGTAATGTATTACTGTCAAATGGTGTCTATAGCCTTCCGTTTACAAGTAGTTGCTTCCTTTTACTGGGGCTGCTGTCAAAGTGAATGCATTTTTTCTGTCAGTGTCACTCTTCTTTTAAGTCAGCAAAAAAAAAAAATCATAATAAACATGGCACAGGAAATGGACAATGAGGAAAATCTTTGATTTGGAAAAGTGTAAAGTTAAGCTTTTTTTTTTAACAGTCCATTGAGCTCCAAATGCAGGCAGAACTTATAGAGCGTCAAAATGGCGCTTTCTGTGTACGCCCTGATTTTTTATCTATTTCTTGCTGAGCAACAAAAAGTTGCGTGAAAACAGTTTTTCTATTCACAAAATATATTTAATCAGTAAATATTTTGTTTTATTTTGTCTAGAACCCAGATGGTTTGAGTTGCAATGCTGTCCCCACCATGGTGGCAAAGCCTTACTACAGAGTGGACTTCTTCAATAGGCAGATGAACAATGTGCTCTTCACTTCTATTCTGGTGACTACCATTGAGACCAAGACTGTGGCACATATTGGCACAGATGATGGAAGGCTCTTGCAGGTTATTAGTGCATCATTCCTTTTTTTTGGAGAAACTTATTGTTTTTCAAAAACTGTGAAAAATGATTGGCACCTTACTGAAATTTACTTTCACTTTATTGGGGAGCTGATATATGTGTTGTAGTCTTTTTAGGGTGTTTCAGACACCAATATATCATCTCATTCACCCTAAATATTTATTTCTCACAATTAAACTAGGTATAAACTAGTAACTCTCTAACTCTAAAAAGTTAGAATTGCAGGATTTAAACTGAGAAAAAATCTGAATTGTGAGCTGCAATTAACTTTTATGATTATTATTATTCCATGGTTGAAAAACACGGTGTAAACGCAGAATTCTGAGGAAAAAGTTAGAATTGCGGGATGTAAATTCAGAATTTTGAGGAAAAAAGTTAGAATTGTGGGATGTAAACGCAGAATTCTGAGGAAAAAAGTTAGAATTGCAAGATGTAAACGCAGAATTCTGAGGAAAAAGTTACAAATTGTGGGATGTAAACTCAGAATTCTGAGGAAAAAAGCTAGAATTGCAAGATGTAAACGCAGAATTGTGAGGAAAAAAGTTCGAATTGCGAGGTGTAAACTCAGAATTCTGAGGAAAAAAGTTAGAAGTGCAAGATGTTTACACAGAATTCTAAGGAAAAAGTTAGAATTGCGGGATGTAAATTCAGGAAAAAAGAATTGCAAGGTGTAAACGCAGAATTCTGAGGAAAAAGTTAGAATTGCAAGGTGTAAACTCAAAATTCTGAGGAAAAAAGAATTGTGAGGTGTAAACGCAGAATTCTGAGAAAAAAGTTAGAATTGCAGGATGTAAATGCAGAATTCTGAGGAGAAAGTTAGAATTGCGGGATGTAAATTCAGAATTTTGAGGAAAAAAGTTAGAATTGTGGGATGTAAACTCAGAATTCTGAGGAAAAAAGTTAGAATTGTGGGATGTAAACTCAGAATTCTGAGGAAAAAAGTTAGAATTGCAAGATGTAAACAGAATTCTGAGGAAAAAACTTAGAATTGCAAGATGTAAACGCAGAATTCTGAGGAAAAAGTTACAAATTGTGGGATGTAAAATCAGAATTCTGAGGAAAAAAGTGAGAATTGCGAGTTGTAAACTCAGAATTCTGAAGAAAAAAGTTAGAATTTCAAGGTGTAAATGCAGAATTCTGAGGAAAAAGTTAGAATTTCAAGGTGTAAATGCAGAATTCTGATGAAAAAAGTTAGAATTGTGGTATGTACATTCAGAATTCTGAGGAAAAAGTTAGAATTGCAAGATGTAAACGCAGAATTCTGAGGAAGAATTTAGAATTGCAAGCTGTAAACGCGGTATTCTGAGGAAAAGTTAGAATTGCAAGGTGTAAACAGAATTCTGATGAAAAGAGTTAGAATTGTGGTATGTACATTCAGAATTCTGAGAAAAAAGTTAGAATTGCAGAATGTAAACTCAGAACTGCAAGAAAAAAGTCAGAATTCTGAGTTCATATCTCGTAATTCTGACTTTTTTTTTTTTTATCAGAATTGTGAATTATATATTGTGCAATTCCATATAGGCTTCCACAGAATCCTCTCTTTACCAGCTGTTTAAAACATTAAAGTTCATATTTTTCCTGCTAGCCAGAAGCCAATACGATCATAAGCTGGGCTTTTGTTGGCTCCCTATATTGGATTTACACAGTGAATGATTTTTGCCCTTTTAAGGACAAATATCATGTAAATTTCATAGCTGTGTAGATGTGACTAAGTCTCTTGTGTTGTTCTGACTCTAGAGAGACAAAAAGTACTTTACTTTTCAGGTTATTCTGAGCAGATCATCCCTTGTAGAGTTTGCCAATTACTCTCTTGTGGAGGACATACAAAAAGTGTCACGAATAGCTGCCGTTCATTCTTCTGAGTCTCTGCTCTTTGTCGTTGGAAACAAGGTATGCAGGTTTATTTTGTAGTTGAAACTCTTATCAGCCATCAGCAGTGAACTGAAGGTTTAATGTTTAAAAATAAACTGACCGAAAGTGACTCATAGTTTTCATTAGCACTTTTCTGTGTTTATATCCATCCAATATCAAACCTGTCTCTCTTCATCCTGTATGTACAGCTGATAAATGTGTCTCCCAGAGGTCCAGGCTGTGCCCATTTCCTCAACTGTTCAGTGTGTTTAGCGGCCCCCAAGTTTATGTTGTGTGGCTGGTGTGATGGTGTCTGTTCCCAAATGCATCAGTGTAAAGATCGGTGGAGTAGCAACTCCTGCCCTCCAGTTATCACTCAGGTAACGCATTGCATAATTGGGCAATAAATGTGGCAATAAACTGAAGTTTGCATTTCTAATATACAGTGAGTGTGTACTGATAATATGAAGGCTGCTTCAGAGTCATTGTAGTCATATCAGGGCAGGGCTGTGTTAACAACCACAGTACCTGTTGGACTCTCACCTCTGTCTCACGCTGGATGGAATGCGAGTTTTGGCTATGAAGTCATTTGAGTGGAACAATTTTGTAGTATGTTCCACATTTAAGAACGGAAGTACTAAAATTATATAGTGACAGCAAAATAAAGCTATCTTGTGTAGTAAGATGCTACAGTGAGCATATGTTGGCTCTTTATTTGCTCACCAATCCTTAGAAAAACTAAATAAAATTTTAGGTTTTTAATAAACTATACAAAGCTCATATACTGGCATTTAAAAGTTTAGCATTAGTAAGATTTTTTTTTTTTTGAAAGAAATTAATACAGAGTGGTGTACATTTTTATTTGACTCTGCAAATTTCAAGCATATAAGCAAATGTGTTTAGTTTAAAAAAGTCTTTAAGATCGTGGAAAACAAATTCAGTCAGCTATTTACAGACTTTTGAATGGTCTTGTATTTTTTTAAATTAAAAACCAAGTACATGTTGTACAATTATGTTTGATATTAAGTACAGGGCTGATCCAAATAACAATATTTCAGGCTTTTATCATTTATTTATTGTCACATAGATTAATAAAAGTTACAAACTTTATGCAACTTTACAGTTGTTATGAACTTTATGCACAATTGTATGAACTTTATGCATGACTTTATGCATTTTTTTTATTTTGCACTTTTGCTTTTCAGTTTTTCCCTAGCACGGTGCCCTCAAGCGGTAAGAGTGAAATCACTCTTTGTGGCTGGAACTTCCAGTCAGCTTCCCGACCTGCTATTACTCAAACCTCTCACCAGGTTAACGTGGGAAACCATGGCTGCACTGTTATACCACAAAAAAGCAGTAGCTCCCGGTAAGTAACATAAATGCATTTTAGTTTTTCCACAGAAAATTTGATAAGTATAATTCTTTCCTAGAGAGTACCTCTTTGGTAAATACTTTAGTTTGTTTTTCATCTGTTACATCTGTTATATTTTATTTTATGTTAGGTTAATTTCAATGAACAAATTTCATTTTTAAAGATTAGTTCAGTTCTTAATGAAAATTTCCTGATAATTTACTCACCCCCATGTCATCCAAGATGTTCATGTCTTTCTCTCTTCAGTCGAAAAGAAATTAAGGTTTCTGAGGAAAACATTCCAGGATTTTCCTCCATGTAGTGGACTTCAACACGGCATCAAAGGGCTCTATATGATCCCAGCCAAGGATTAAGGAACTTGTCTAGCAAAACGATCTGTCAAAAAAAAAAAAAACATTTATTGTATTAAAATATAAATAACATTTATATATAAAAAAAGTAGGTTAGGGTGAAAAAAAAATCTTATTTTCTCCTCCACCTTCAAAAACCTCAGACGGCATGTTCACTTTGTAAACACTGGGTCAGTACTTCCACCTATGTCTCGTGATGTAACTACGTAAAGCGTGAAGTCAAGCTAGTGGAAGACGAGCATTTGTGGTTAAAAAGTATATACTTTTTCATTCTTTTTTTTTAAAAAGACCAATCGTTTCGCTAGACAAGAACCTTATTCCTTATTTGGGATTGTGTAGAGACTATTGAAGCTGCATTGAAACTGCAACTTGGACCTTCAACCTGTTGATCTTCATTGAAGTCCATTATATGAAAAAAATATCCTGGAATTTTTTCCTCAAAAACTTTAATTTCTTTTTGACTGAAGAAAGAAAGACATGAACATCTTGGATGACACAGGGGTGGGTAAAATACCAGGAAATTTTGTGAACTAATCCTTAATAACAACTCTGGTGTTCATGAATGTAATGTTTCATTCTTCTCTCAGGCTGGTGTGTAGGATAGATGGTGAGGTGTCAGGCCCAGAGCAAAATGTTGATATAACATTGCAAGTGGATGAAAAGAGTGTAGAAAGTGGATACTTCATCTCTGGGAACGCTAGCATACAAGGCTTCAGTTTTGTGGTAATGAAAACATTCTTAACCTTTAATTACTCCACCTGATTATGTGGTTTAACATAAGGATAGAGTATTGGCTTGCAGTAAATTAAAAAAGCACATTTCCTTTCTTGGTATTTAGATTGATAAAGCTCATATCATACTTTATATCTCCCATCAGACCCCAGAAATCACAGATATCAGTCCAGGCCTTGGACCTAAGATTGGAGGAACCCTGATCACCCTGTCAGGAAACCATCTGGATGCTGGTGGAATCAGAATGGTCCGACTTGGAGACAGAACTTGCCCTGTTGAAAGGTTATTGTGACAGGTTACGAAATTCACTGTTTAACAGTTATAAGTCACGGTTTAGAAATGTAAGAATGCACGTTTGGAAGTCTAGTATGTCGTTTTTAACCACTGAGTTCTGAGTATTTTCCTACTGTTGTTTCTCCACAGCGTCTCCAGCGATGGGACGTCTCTTGTTTGTAGGTCTGAAGGTGTTGAGGAGACTTCAGAAGTAGATGTGAAGGTTTCAATTGATAAATCAACTATTTCAACCACAAAAACATTCAGATATGTGGCGAATCCTGAGGTGACGAGTGTGGAGCCCAACTGTGGTTTCAGAAGGTGAGTCAAACCATTCAGTTTTTCTTTTGCCACAACCATTTGAGTCTTTAACAGTAAATTGATCGATTTTTTACTGTTCTTTTGGGGTCATGCTACAATGAAGAGGATCAAAAATTACAATCTTCGGGCAGAACCTGGACTCTGTTTCCCAAGCCGTCATCAACTACAGAGGCAACAACACAACACCTGTGCAAACCGTAAGACTCATTTGTGTTTTAAACAGCCATGTTTAATAATAGTGAAAATGTCGCCACTTATTGGATGCTGTTCCTTAGGTGTGTGTTGGTAAAGGGAATCCCAACCACATGGAGTGTACAAGCCCTGTATGTGAGGAGTCAACGGGAATCCTCTCTGTGGATCTGGATGGAGCCAAGGAACTCCTGCCTCAGACTTTCACCTGCCATCCTAATGGAGAACCCATCCCGTTTGAAACAGAAGGCCATGTGCTTGAGCTCAGCCCAGGGCAGGACAAAGTCTCAGTGCATGTACGTCTCAGTGGTTCCATATGTGGTTATACGGTTTTGCATTGAAGTTCCATATCATAATCTAATCCCATTTTTATCATTCCAGCACAATAAACTAGCCCTGGTTTCTGATTGCATGAAAATCATTATGACAATTAATGGAGTGGATTGCAAGGCTAGAGTCCTGGACAATGAGATCACCTGCAGGAAACCTAAAAATCTGACTATCCCTAGCCAGGGGGCGCCAGTTAAGGTTAGAGTCTGTCTATTGAATTCAACTTTGATAAATTCCAGTTGGCTCTGCATGTCATTCATGATGCACTGCTCTGTCACGTTGTGTTTCTCAGCTGTTAGTCAGTGGAGAAGAATATGACATTGGTGTAGTAGTAACTACAAATAGCAATTTTATTGTGGGCATGGTGCTGGGCATCTTAGCTGCAGTCGGCGTGGGAGCAGCTCTGGCCTTCGCATTCATGTCACGAGAGCGCAAGAAAAGAAAATGTAAGTGCGTTCTGTCAAAATCACTCCAATTTTTACTACATTTTTGGCTAATTTTTAAAATATATGGCAAATATTTGCTTTTTATTATGATGATTTTTGACCATTTTTAGAAAATGGTGGCTGTGCATGTAAAAAAAAAAAAACATTTTGTTTGGTTAGCAGCTGCACTTGCTCAAGTTCGACTATCACTGCATTCAACTCGCACTGTGGAGAATTATGACAGATCACCTGATGGTGACTACAGAAGAGGTAAGACAACTTTATGTTTTTTTAACATAAAGACATCTTCATAAAGAGCATCCATTCTTTAATCTACATAAACTTTGCATCCTGTAGGCCTGACGGTTTCTACATTCCATGGCTCGAGCACAACGTTCTCCAGTCTGCCGTATGCTGGCTCGATGGACTCTGCAGCAGCTCCTTTGATTCAACCTCAGACAATCTCTGTGTCCGCTCTCCGGCCAGATCTGTTGGAGGAGGTGAAGAATGTTTTGATCCCAAATAGCAAGGTTAAAATCCAGCATGACCAAATCATCGGCAAAGGTACATATCTTAGGGCAACTGCAATCCATCAAGATTTGCTACATTATTTTCCATCTTTTTCTGTTTTGAATATTACATCCGCTTTCTGTTCTACTCTTGCATCATTCTCAAATCCTTCTCAGGTCATTTTGGTACAGTGTATCATGGATATCTTACTGATAGCGATGACAAAGAGGTCCACTGTGCTGTCAAATCATTAAATAGTAAGTAAATTAATACTGTTTTAAATAGAGGTGCACCAATATTAAAATTGTGGATGATACAATAAGCTAATAATTTTTTACTTGTTTTATAATGTTATTGCCAATAACATAATAAATAATAAAAAATAAAAATAAATTTCACACATCTTCATTCTGAAATTTGTTTAAGATCACATTTAACAGTGTTACTAAAGTACAAGTGTTATTAAAGAGTAACTTTACAGATGTGACCTAGGACCACAAAACCAGTCATAAGGTTCATTTTTTTTTAAATTTATACATTTATACATATAGATATTTATACATCTGAAAGCTGAATAAATAAGCTTTACATTCATGTATGGTTTGATAGAATATGGCAATATTTGGCCGAGATACACCTGTTTGAAAATCTGGAATCTGAGGGTGCAAAAAAATCTAAATATTGAGAAAATCGCCTTTAAAGTTGTCCAAATGAAGTTCTTAGCAATGCATATTACTAATCAAAAGTTAAGTTTTGATATATTTATATATTTAATATCCTAATGATTTTTAGCAAAAAAGAAAAATCGATCATTTTGACCCATACAGTGTATTTTTGGCTATTGCTAAAAATATTTCTGTGCTACTTAAGACTGGTTTTGTGTTCCAGGGTCACATATCATACATATGATATAGATACTGTGCCAATATGTCTTATAGAAAACACTGACTGTATTGTATTGTACATATAGCATTGTAATGCCCAGCCACTATGGACAAAAAAACAAACAAAAAAAACATAAAATATGCTTTTCTTAATTTTTTTTGAAAGGGATCACTGATCTGGAGGAGGTGGAGCAGTTTTTAAGAGAAGGAATCTTTATGAAGGCCTTCCACCACCCCCATGTCCTGTCCCTCATGGGCATTGTGCTTCCCAGTGATGGACTTCCCCTGGTGATCCTGCCATACATGAAACACGGAGACCTTCGGCATTTTATCCGCTCTGCAAAGAGGGTAAGCACATCTTATACCATACTGCAAATCAATGTCTTTCTTTTGGGCTGGAACAATGTAGCGCAGTTGCAAAAAAAATTGAAAAAAATTCCAGGATTTTTCTCCAATTAAATGTGAGCCAACGGGTTGAAGGTCCGAACTGCAGTTTCAATGTAGCATCAAAAGACTCTACACAATCCCAGCTTTTCATTTTCTTGATTAAAAATTAAAAATTGTTACACTTTTTAACCACTTGAATTGAAACTGCAGTTTAGACATTCAACCTGTTGGCTCCTATTGAAGTCCACTATATGGAGAAAAATCCTCCAAAAAAACATTAATTTCTTTGCAACTGAAGACAGAAAGACATGTCTTGGATGACATGGGGATGAATAACATATCTGTGAATTTTTATTCTGGAAGCAGATTATCCTTACATTATGTCAACCTCCAGATCACCTATGTGAATCTGGACCAGCCCCGGCCCTACCCGCCACTCTCCTCAGCTCCACCTGCTTCTGAACATTTGGACCAGGACTCCACCTGACCCTGGTCTAAAAAGGAAATACCTTAACTTTCAGAAATGATAGGTTGATCACTTACAGTAGAGTGCTTTCACATTTGATTCAATTGCCTGGTCCGAACCCAGGTCCCCCCTCCCGCTGCCCCCGCTGGACTGCGTTCATATTATTTTATTCGGGTCTGAACCGCGGTTCGTTTGCGTCAACAAGCCAGCAGCTGTTTACCACATCGCTTAGTAACGACGACACAGGAGAAGGCAGCAAAATGCATAACCTTGCTCTGTTGACTTTTATATGTTTATGTTTTTGAACCATTGGTTTGTTTCCAAAGCTTCAGTACATAACAGCACTTTGTCATTTGAAAGTATTGCAAATGCTCTAAAGAACGCTGAAGGCGAACAGAAATTAGATACAGCTCTCTGCTTGCAGCACATCGATCTTGCTCGCCAGGAGAGTGAGTGAAACAGACACAAACACACATTTTTATCAAATAATACATCGTTAATAGCAGTTCACTTCCACGGTTTGGTACGAATGTGTTCATATCAGCAGCGAACCGTAGCAGAGTTCTCATGAACCGTACCCCAGACCACAGCGTTCACATCATCTAAACCAACCGAACTCTGACATCAGTCGAACCTGGGTGCACACCAAAGTGCTAGTGAGAAAGCACTCTCAAACCCTAAACCCTTCTCAAGCCTAACTATAACTCTAAAATATGACTGGCCAATACTAGGAATGTTGCTCCAGAACAAAGAAAGCAGTTGATACAGAAACATTTTAACCTGTGATGCGCTGAAATTTCAGCAACCATAAATGTTTTGGCTAAAACAACAAAAAAATTGAAAAAAAAATCATTGACCAAAATAGTGGTGTTAAATTGTAATTTTTCTGATGATGCATTTTGACTGTCATTGTCTATTTTGTGCACACAACATTAATAAACTTCAATGGGTAAACATATCAGCTCTGTGCTGCTAATGCTGGATTAACAATATTGATTTCTCATTTTTAATCAATACTGATTTCTCATTTTTAATCGATACTGATATGGACTCTTAAATCTCAAGATCAGTCTTTTCATATATGCTGTTTTCTGCTAATGCATGAACTTTACTAAACATTATTTGTAGCACACCTGCCATCCAATAATTGTAATAAGTTTTGTGCTTTGTTATATTTCATTTGAAAGAAAGACTCAGCTTCAAGGTTCAAGCAGCACATGATCCAATCATTTCTTCCTCCTTACTACTACTTATAGCACAAAATAAACATGAATGAACATCAGTACGAAACAGTACTTATTGAAATGGATCATATCTCATATAATCACTTAAGCAGTGTTTCAGTTACAAAAAAGCAGCAATAAAACAGCTTATGAACAATGTCACGTAACGTTACATTTACCTCATGAAAGACATTCTGTGACAAGCTTGATAGATAACTAGAAAAAATAACTCTAGAGAGCAGAATTTTACAAAATATATGCAATTTGTGCCCTGGACAAAAAACAGAAAACAAAACCAAAACTCCTAAGTAGCGTGGGTATATTTGTAGCAATAGCCAAAAATACATTGTATGGGTCAAATTTATTGATTTTTCTTTTATGCCAAAAATCTTTAGGATATTAAGTAAAGATCATGTTCCATGAAGATATTTTGTGAATTTCCCACCGGAAATATATCAAAACTTACTTTTTGATTAGTAAAATGCATTGCTAAGAACTTCATTTGGACAACTTTAAAGGCAATTTTCTCAATATTTAGATTTTTTTGCACCCTCAGATTTTAGATTTTCAAATAGTTGTATCTCAGCCAAACATTGTCCTATCCTAACCATACATTAATGGAAAGCTTATTTATTCAGCTTTCATATGATGTATATATCTCAATTTTAAAAAACTGACCCATATGACTGGTTTTGTGGTCCCGAGTTTAATTTATTAATCGATTTAATAAATAACATTTATTTTCGGTTTTGTATTCTGTTTCCGGCCAAGTTGATCGTAAATTTTTGGCCCAGAATTTTGATTTTCATTGCATTACAGATTTTAATATTTTAATCTAATGTTAACTTAACTTTTGTGTTTAATTTTCACGTTCAGAATCCCACAGTGAAGGACCTGATTGGCTTTGGGCTTCAAGTTGCCAAAGGAATGGAGTATCTCGCTAACAAAAAATTTGTGCACAGAGACCTTGCTGCACGTAACTGCATGTAAGTAAAAGGCAACCTTGATTTTCATAAATTATGCTAATGTATGCATACACCAAAATGTAACAAACAGCCCTTTTTTGTTGTCCCATCAAAGCACAATGAGTATAGACACCACTGTAATGAAACTGCTTTTTCTAGGCTGGATGAGTCGTTTACAGTGAAGGTGGCTGACTTTGGTATGGCTCGTGACGTCTATGATAAGGAATACTACAGTGTCAAGGACAGCAAGAAAGCAAAGCTGCCAGTCAAATGGATGGCTTTAGAAAGCCTCCAGACACAGAAATTCACCACCAAATCAGATGTGGCAAGTTTAAATTTCGGAAAATCAATTCAAAACATTATAGGAATAACAGTTTGTATCCTATTTCAGCAACTAGGTATGATTCTACATTCAGTTTGTAACATATTTTATTCCCTCTAGTGGTCTTATGGAGTGTTGTTGTGGGAGCTGATGACGAGAGGGGCCAGTCCGTATCCTGATGTGGACCCTTATGACATTACATCCTATCTAATGCAGGGCCGTCGACTGCTACAGCCACAATACTGCTTAAATTCCCTGTATGAAATACATTGATTTACATGTAGCTTCATAATTGGCTTTAGACTAAAAGGGCATATAAAATAATAAATACTTTTGGATTCTGTATTATAGGTGGTCCATCATGCTGCGGTGCTGGAATCCTGAGCCCGAGAAGAGACCAAGTTTTCCTAGTCTCGTGAAAGTCATTCAAGACATCCACTCCAGCCTAGAGGGGGAACATTATGTCAACCTCCAGATCACCTATGTGAATCTGGACCAGCCCCGGCCCTACCCGCCACTCTCCCCAGCTCCACCTGCTTCTGAACATTCGGACCAGGACTCCACCTGACCCTGGTCTAAAAAGGAAATAAGTTTGAGCTGCGTTTATCCTGTGGATTCAGAGGCTCATGTGGTCCTGTGAAGTGTGGAAACCAAAAAGCATGCACTGAAGATGATCTGCTGTATTTGGAGAATCTCAACTTCTCAAACTGAATGTACGTTCCTTGTTTGTGTCTGAGATGGTCATGCTTTTGTGAACTTTGCGTGGTGTTAGTTGCACGACCAAACTGGTGTCACATCTTTGGGATTTAACAATTTTGGGGCAAGTGCACTTTTTAAATAAATTTTAAACGTTAAACTTTTTTTTTACATGAATGCAGGAATGATGTGTTTTTATACTTTTTTAAAGCACATGGAATTGTTTTTTACACTGAATGAGAAATGGAAATAATTTGTCATTGCTCATACTGTAGTATAATACTGTGTTCTATCCAGGTGCAATGCAATAAGATTCCAGCAAGCAGCCAATTTTTATGTCCACACTGCCGTTGAAAATGTCACCCTCTCTTACTCAGTGGTTGATGTTTAATATACATAGGAAGCAGGATATTGATTCAGTAAGCAGTAAGAGATAGCTTTTATCACTTGTTGCTTAGTCACGTTGTGCCTGGTTAGGGCACTGAAATTGTTTCTTTAAGACTGCATGACAAAGAGTGATATAATTACTTGAAGTATGGTATGATCAGTTTTATTTTACTTTTTTTCAGCGTGAATAAAGAGTTAAAATGCCAAAGTTGGAGTAGTTGACATCAATACGAAAACTATTTTAAAAGTATTACATAATGACATAATTTGAGAATGCAAATGTATGTTGTTCCAACAACATCTTCAGGTATATATATATATAATATATATATATATTTTTTTTAATTTTTTTATGTCTATACTGAAATTAATTAACATTTTGTTGTTAACTACTGTTTTTTCTTTCACCATGAACTGGTGATGTACAGGAGAGAAAATGGATTTCACAGTAAATTATCTAATTTTCAGCAGTAAAAAAAAATGTTTTAAAGCTTGTTTTGTAGAACATCACAGTTATATATGAAATCAAAAGAGTAGGCCCTGTAGATAGAGAGTATGTGTTATTTAATAAAAAATATAATTATATTTTCAGAATGACAATTTTTTTCTCAAACAAGTGGGGTAAAACTCCCCATTGGTACAAATTTAATTTTTTGTTTAAAAAACTAATAACATGAAAACTCTGGACATTTTTCATACTTTGTTTATAATGTATGTCACTAAAACTATGATAACTTTTCAGAACATATTTAACTTGTTTCACAGAAAAAAAACAAAAACAAACAAAAAACACTATTTCTGTGTTCTTCACTGTGTCTTTGTTGGCATGATTCTTTTCATCGATATGTCATGGTTTGAGCTGTCACAATGGCAAACCCGGTGAAAAATGTAAAATGACAGCAATAAAAGGTAAGTCAAATGTCAAAGATGTATATGAATACATTAAAAAAAACAAAAACAAAAAAAACGGTATTGTATTAAATTCCAGCATGAACCTTTAATTCTGGGAAATCACTGTATTTCTGAACATGTCATTCTGTTTCTTACCTTGCATGTGTCTTGCATATATCTACATGCCACGGTTTGAGCCATCACAATGACAAACGTTGTAAGAAATATCATGTGACAACACTAAAAACCTCTATTAGCTTGTGTTAAAGTGCAGTAAGAATCACTGTTAAGTGCAGTAAGAATCACTGTATTTCTGAACATGTTCTTCTCTGGTTCTTTCTTTGCATGACTCTTTCCAACTAAATGCCACGGTTTGATCTGCCACTATGTGATACTGTAGTTCATCTGACCGCAAAGGCAAGTCCAATCTGAATATTTTGTACATGAATACATCAGAAAACTGTACTGACTAATTTAAGTGCAGATTCACTGTATTTCTGAACATGTTCTTCTGTTTCTTTGCACTCTTTCCAAATACATGTTTGTGCAATGGCAAACATAATAATACATTAAAAAAAAAAAAAAAATATATGTTTGTATTATTATGTTTGCCATTGCACAAACATGTATTTGGAAAGAGTGCAAAGAAACAGAAGAACATGTTCAGAAATACAGTGAATCTGCACTTAAATTAGTCAGTACAGTTTTCTGATGTATTCATGTACAAAATATTCAGATTGGACTTGCCTTTAATAGGGATTTAATAGGGATTTAGGATATGTATCTCTTGTGACAGCAATAAAAGGCAAGTCAAATATCAAAGTTTTATATGAATACATTAGGTTATTGTGGAAATTTCAGTTGTCTTAACCATTTACATTTCCAGCTGGTGCGCAAAGAGTATTGTCACTTTTCCCCTCAGTTTAAATATTAAAGTTCGTCACTCCCCATGACTGTAAAATGTCTTTAAAATGGTGGAAAACTTGACATGGACACTATTTACTACATTAAAGAAAATCTTTAACAAAAATAGTTGATTCTACTAAAAAACATAAGTCGCCTAGACCTTACAGGCAATTGAATAATGTTAACCAACATGCAAATACCTACTTAGCTACATTGTTTTTAACAAGTCGGTTCTTTATTAGCTTAGCCACCTAGCTGTGACAGAGTTCTGATAAATAATATATTCTTTAATAGGGATTTAGGATATGTACTTGAAGGAATTCACTTACCTCGTCACTGGAGGTCAGTATATACCTACTGCAGGTTGTTTTCCACATGTAACGTTAGTATCGCTAGCATCAGTAGGTTGTGTTGAGGTTTGTCCTCTGGTGGACTGCAGTGAGTCATAGTTGTCACATTGAGGAAAAAAATGCAACACCTAAATGCCAGTGTCATGAAATGCTGAGTCAATGCTGCTTTTCAGTCTTGATCTCATTAAAATCTGTTTACATTTACATTCAAATTATATAGGAGAAAAAAATGAAAAGTGCAACAATACACTAATATAGCAACATTTGAATTGCAACAGTATATCTGAAAAAAAAAGAAAAAGAAAAAAAAGAACAAGCATTACTACTGAAATGCATCAAGATGCTCTGAAGTGTGAACTTGACCTTCAGCCTTAACAACCTGTCATGAAGCCTCTTTGCCTTCATGTCTGGCTTAATTCTGTTTAGAAATGCCAACTTTTCAAGATCCAAACAACTTCTGATAGATAAAATCAAGTCTTTTACTACTGATGTTTTAAAGTAAAACGATTCCATGTTCCAGCAAATTTCAAGCACAGCTCAGCTTCCTCAACAGGAAAATTACATGATTCAAGTACCGAAACATACATTTAAGCTAAAAGTATACACCAATATAACTTCGTCAGAAACCCTTGATTGCATTGCTACCAGCTGCTATCAACTGTCCTTCATCTCAGCTCACCTCAAAGACACTTTGTATTTAACTCTCACTGTTTCCATAGCACTCAGCCTTTGTTAGAAACCCAGTCTGTTTGAGTGGAGAGTGAGAGAAAGAAAGAGAGATGAGGGC
The DNA here is from genome assembly GCA_036247105.1 of Cirrhinus mrigala. Taxonomy (NCBI): domain Eukaryota; kingdom Metazoa; phylum Chordata; class Actinopteri; order Cypriniformes; family Cyprinidae; genus Cirrhinus; species Cirrhinus mrigala. Next base: position 26,623,680 of record CM070012.1, read on the forward strand.
TAGAACTGAATGATGGAGGGTTGCTACTGTTCAATGAGCTTGTTAGTGGAGGGATTCTGAAACAGTCACGCATGACGGAGCTACATGTACCGTCGACTCACTATAAAGTAGAACGTAGATAGTTTTTTGAGCTATAATCCAGTTCACATTGTTTGTCTTCTCTGAAAGAGTGTGATGAGAGTGAGACAAAGTCTTGCAGCAATTTTTATGAGTGATTTGAGTTTGACAGTATTTTCAAAAACACTCAGTTTTTTTCTTGGTGTGTATCTATCACACTTTGTGCTACACAAATGATACCAAATAATTGGATGCCCATTTTCCACAAGTTATGATTTTTTAGGGTCTTCATGAAATTCCTTGTTAAAAGTTAAGGGAGAAGTCCACTTCCAGAACAAAAATTTACAGATAATGTACTCACCCCTTGTCATCCAAGATGTTCATGTCTTTCTTTCTTCAGCCGTAAAGATTTTTTTTTTTTTTTGAGGGAAACATTTCAGGATTTTTCTCCATGTAATGGACTGCTATGGTGCCCCGATTTTGAACTTCCAAAAAATGCAGCTTCAAACGATCCCAAATGCAGTTGTAAACAATCCCAACCGAACAATTTTTAACACTCTTAAAAATAAAGGTGCTTCATGATGCCATAGAAGAACCCTTTTTGTCTAAATGGTTCCATAAAGAACCTTCAACATCTGAAGAAATGTTCTGTTTCACAAAAGGTTCTTTGTGGCAAAAGAAGGTTCTTCAGATTATAAAAAGGTAAGAAAGAGATGGTTCCTTAAAGAACCTTTGACTGAATGGTTCTTTGTGGAACCAAAAATGGTTCTTCCATGGCATCGCTTTGAAGAACCTTTTAAACCACCTCTATTTTTAAGAGTGTAGTGAAACGATCGGTTATTTTCATTTAAAAAAATACAATTTAAATACTTCTTAATCTCAAACTCTACTCTTGTCTTGCTCTCTCTGAACTCTGCGTATTATGGTTCAAGACAGTTAGGGTATGTTGAAAAACTCCAATCGTATTTTACTCCCTCAACTTCAAAAATCATTTCAAAATCATCCTACATCACTGCAGAAGTACCGACCCAGTCTTTGCAAAGTGAACATGCAAAGAAGATCAAACACCCTTAACAAAAAAGGGTAAACGAGCGATACAGGACGATTTTGAAGTTGAGGGAGAACATGAGATGGGAGTTTTTCAACATACCCTAACTGTCATGAACCGAAAAAAGTCCAGGCAGAGTAAGACAAGATGAGCATTTGACATTAAAAAGTATATAAATTGTATTATTTTTATGAAAATAACCAATCGTTACGCTAGATAAGACCCTTCTTCCTCACCTGGGATCGTTTACAACCGCATTTGGGATCGTTTGAAGCCGCATTTAAACTGCATTTTGGAAGTTCAAACTCAGGCCACCATAGAAGTCCACTATATGGAGAAAAATGCTGAAATGTTTTCCTCAAAAAACATAATTTCTTTACAGCTGAAGAAAGAAAGGCATGAACATCTTGGATGACAAGGGGATGAGTACATTATCTGTAAATCTTTGTTGTGGAAGTGGTCTTCTCCTTGAAGGTGTTGTTGGTCATTGTTTATACATATCTGTCTAAAACCTGAAAAATTCTGCTTTTGCAGACAGTATGCAAAGGTAGGATTAAGATGAACACTAAATGTATAATTTAAGAGTGCAGAATTAATTTATTAGGTTATCTGTCAGTATCTTGTCTAAATGAATGGCTTCTCTAGTAAAATCAAAACTTTGACAGGAAATATGAGGTGTAAATTTAGATCCTATGAAAATATAACTAAAAATCTGACCACTGAGCTAACCATCTTTCCACCATTGTGTTCTATTTGTGGATTGTTTTCAGTGCTTCTCAAAACTAGAGTATTTTTTTGTGTGTGTGTGTCTTTAGGAAGCTCAGGATGGTGAGGATGTTTCAGACGTCAAGCTACAGCAGACACCTGTCATCTATTGGACACTGTGTTCTTCCTCAGCAGCTTTGAAGCTTATCAGTACTGTGTGTTTGTACTTTGCCAAATTGTTCTACACAAGTTATATTTTTGCCTTTCATTCTGCCTTTATTGGAGTGGAGAAAGAGGAACAAAATTGAAATTTTATTTTATTTTTTGTTGACTTTAATGCCTTCCATTTTGCTATATGTTTTAGTACAGTATATATGTATCTTGGCTATACAAGCTCTCCCATGAACCCAAAAGTCACGATTTTGTGCATTCGTGCTGCTTTACCCTAACATCTTATTTTCTGTATTCAGTTTGAAGTTCAGCCTTGAGCCTGTGTGTTTCCAGCAAACAGGACTGCAGTGCATTCTTCCATCCTCCTTCCTCTGCTCCTCTGCATTGTCGCAAAACATCTAGAGAGATTATGTAAAGTCTCTCTCAGGTCACAAGGGTATAGATTGCTATTCACATGAATGCTGTTGGGTTGAATGTGTCTGTGGATGGGAATTAATTGAAAAATGGTTACCATGCTATGAAAAGCATTTTTTTTTTCACAGACCCAAGGCCACATGAGGCATTGGAGTGATTGTTAAGGTAAGCCGTTTGGATCTCTGCAGATCATATTGAGAGCAACGGAATGTTCTGTTATAAAAGAAAGTATGAGGTCTTTGGGTCAAAACTTTTTTAATCAGCACTTTGATTTGTTTTTGAAATATTACAAGTGTTAATGTTTCACCTCTCACTTTCAAAATAAGAAAATGATTTCACTTTAACATATTTGCAAAGAACTGTTTCTTCCAAATGGTAGTACATTGTGGAAGTTTGCTATTTTTTTGGATTATTGGCAGTCTGTGTTGTTGGTGGAGCTTGAATAACTCAGAGGAATATGTAAGTAAACCTTAAGTGTTCAATCATATAATGGACATATAACTGATTTTGATGGAAATGCTATTATGCTTTTTTGCTTATATGTGACGCTGGACAACAAACCAAGTCATAAGTGTCAATTTTTCGAAATTGAGATTTATACATCTTCTGAAAGCTGAAAACATAAGCTTTCCATTGAGGTATGGTTGACAATACAACTATTTGAAAATCTGGAATCTGAGGGTGCAAAAAAATCAAAATATTAAGAAAATGTCCTTTAAAGTTGTCCAAAGGAAGTTTTTAGCAATGCATATTACTAATCAAAAATTAAGTTTTTATATATTTACAGTAGGATATTTACAAAATATTTTAATGGAACATGATCTTTACTTATTATTTTAATGATTTTTGGCATAAAAGAAAAATCGATCATTTTGACCCATACTATGTTTTGTTAGGTATTTCTGCGTATATACCCGTGCTTCTTATGATTGGTTTTGTGGTCCAGGGTCACATTATCTACTCCTATGTAGCCTAGTTCTATGTAGAAGTAAACTTTATTTAACTTGAAAGCACTAAACATGATGAAGTATGCACTATGGGGAGGTTTGAAATAAACCTATTGGTTTATGTTATTTCAGCTGCTACCACTTGATATGAAGTGAACTCTACAGGTGGTCCATACTAGTCCAGGGGGGTCCAAATAGCTTTGCTAAATAATTATTTCACCAACATTTTCAGGCCATTTTCTTTTCATTTCTTCATTGCAGCTACTTGATAAAGATTTTTTTCAGCTGTATTAAGCCAGAATTGGTTTAATGGGCTCATATAATCAGAAATACATTTTTTCTTCATCTTTTGCTATAAAAACACTATGTTTCTAAACTCTGTTTTCAGATATTAAGCTGATGAAGCACAAGATATGATACTATTGTTGTCAGATTTCATTGCTTATTTGAAATGTTATCAAAGCATAATCTTTTTATTTATTTATTTATTTTTATTTTTTATTTTTTTTGTCATTTGCTTTTCACATAGACAGGAGTTGTATCGGTACACTTTTTACCCACACAGAAAATAGCTTACCAAGATGGCTGCTAATGAACAGATGTTTTATTCATACTTAAAGTAATAGTTCACCTAAAAATGAAAATTTGCTTAAAGTTTAGTCACCCTCAGGTCATCCAATATGTAGATGAGTTTGTTTCTTCATCAAAAAAGGTTCTGATAAATTTAGTATTACATCACTTGCTCACTGATCGATCCTCTGAAGTGAAAGGGTGCTGTCAGAATGAGAGTCCAAACAGCTGATAAAAACATCACAATAATCCACAAGTAATCCACAGGACTATAGTATATCAGTTACTGTCTGCATGTTTGTAATAAACAAATCCATCATTAAGACATTTCAACTTTAAACCATCGCCTCTGGCCAAAATACAAGTTTGTATGAATAAAAATTATTTCTTACATTGAAAAGTCCATTGCCTATACTTGTTTAGAAGTGATTTGGACTGTTTGCATTACAAACAGTGCTAGATCTATGCATATTTCTCTCCTGATTCAGACAAGGCAACAGTTTCACTGGAGAAAGCCATATTATAGATAGAAGACTCAGATTTTAGCAGGATTCAATGGTTTAAGTTAAAAACATTTTAATGATGAGTTGTTAAAGTCTCCCTTTAGTCAAAATTTTTATCCCTTAAAACTGATATTTGATCATCATGACATATTTAAACGTTTTTTTTTTTTTGTAAAAAATATTCTCATGCCTTTTAACAGCTGGAATGTAACTCTGTCCCCTTGCCTCATTTACTATACGCAGATCATTGAATATGCAAATTAGCCCCGCCCCCACGCAGTCACACCAGCCAAAGCCCCCTGACCGACTAACTGAACTGTAGTAAACGCGATATAAGGACGAAACACGGATAATGACTAGATGTTTTTACTAGCGGACAACTGCAGTGGATACTGTAACATTTGTTAAAGTTACTTACTTGACAATGTTGTGCCCTCAAAATGCCTTTAAGGCTTGAATGCAGCCTAGATTGAGATTCCAGTTCGCGCCCGCGAGCATATGCTAGTAAAGTGCAGACGGCAATGCGGGAGAGGTGCGTCTGACTCCGGGCTACTTTTACACTGTTGCCGCTGGTTATTTTTCAAGTTAGCGGTTAGCGCCTAGCGGTTGTGCTCTATTTAATGCTTTATATGCTCTATTAAATGTTCTATTTAATATTTGGTTTTGTGCTGATAATCCTATTGGTATGTTTTGCATGCTAATGATAGGAATCTATCCGTTGACGTGACTGGTTACTGAAGTTTGTGACGTAGCAAAAAAGGCTGTTTCAAACCGCATTTCTGGGACAGCCTTTGGGAAACTGCAGTTTTAAGGAGAAAATACTCTAGCAATGGTGTTGATTAATGGACTGGCACATGGTTTGTCTAAAAGCATTTTAAAAACACCACAAATAAACAACATAAAGATCTTGATTTAATTATGAATTCAATTATGAACTTTAATTATGAAACTCAGCTTTTCACTTCAGAAGAGTTTAAAAAATAGACTGTTGTGTAGATTACTTGTGGATTATTGTGATGTTTTCATCAGCTGTTTGGACTCCCATTCTGATGGCACCCATTCACTGCAGAGGATCCATCAGTGAGTGAGTGATGTAATGCTAAATTTCTCCAAATCTGTTCTGATGAAAAAACAAACTCATCTACATCTTGGATGGCCTGAGGATGACTAATATCTCAGCAAATGTTCATTTTTTGGTTAGCTATTCCTTTAGTGATATGTGGTGATAAAAAACTACAATGCACATTGCTCTGATATGACCCCTTTAAAAATTGAAAATTCATTCTGTCATCATACTGACAGAAATGTCTGCTGACCTTTGGGTTTGACGAGTTGCAACACAACCAGCTCTTCACTTGCCTCGTATTGCTTGTGCAGCTTAATTCACATGCCTGCGTGTATAAAATATGCATCAGCTCATTTCATCTATAATGTATAACCCTACATATTGACATGCTCTGCTATGCATATCTACTTTTTAGCACATGTACTATGAGGTTGCTGACGTCCACAAACGATACACCAGTAATCTGCCAGCAATTAGCAGATACAACTAATGAAAAATGTGCACCAAAGGCTTTGATGAACTGATTTTTTTTTTTTTCAAATTGATAATGCAATGGTTGTCTTCCCTGTGTATTTGAATGTCACATTGCTCATTTTACAGTTTCACTCCTCTTCATTTTTCTAATTCACAGTATTCGGCGGCCTGAGAGCTGCATGTTTCAAAAGCCTATTCTCATCTGACTCTGTTCAGCACTGAACTGCCAAGCAATTCCAGCTGTAGTGTTGAACCGATTCCCTATTGAGAGTCTCTGCATTGTCCTGTCTTCTTATGCATTGGTCTTATGTGGGGAACCAGCCTTTTTGGGGGACTTGAATGAATTAACGTCATTGTACACCTGCAATATTTGAGAAATCACAGATTTAGAATGACCAACTTCCCTTGCAGTGGCTGAAACCGTCGTCCCTTTGGCCTTCATCTGGACAACCTCTTGTCGCAGAGTTTTAGTCACCTTAGAGCGGCCTGCAATCTTGTATTCTCAATGAAAATTGGATTGCATTCTCAATGAAAATGCTGCCAGTTAAATAGGGTTTGCCATATAATTATTGAAATTAGCAGATTAACACCAGTAACTTGAAGGTATATATAAGTGTTCACTAATTTTGATCGGAGTTGTTTTTTTTGTTTTTTGTTTTTTTTTTATCTCCACTGTGTAATATTATAAAAATATAAATGTAAAATAAGATGTATATGTTGCTTTTTTTCCAGAATTCACTGCTACCTTTGAATGGACACTGATGCTGTTCCCTGGTTGCACAAAAGGAAAATGGTAAGTGTTTTATTTGTTCTACAGAATCTCCTTGTAACCTCCTTTTTCTTTGGTCTTCTCTGTTTTGCTGTACATACTCCAAAAAATTAAATACTAAGACAAAAGTGTCATTGACAGTGTCTCTCCATCTTTTCTGCCTTATTCTTAGTTTTGCTGTCTCCATTTTCTTTAAATTCATAAAATCTCTTTAGTAGACTTTTTGTGCCCCGGGCTCTTGATTTTTTTTTTTTTTTTTTTTTGCTCAAAACTAGTATATTGCAGAGTTGTGCGCAATACACCTGAGATAAGCACAGGAGACAGCTGCATTTTTCTATTTCTTCTTGACAGAGGTAGTCATAGAAACCCTTTACTCTTACTTCAGAGGGCTGCTTACTAGCAGCTGTGAAAATCTATGTGAATCTTCATTATTAATGCAACTTGATTTACCTTTGCAACCTCCAATACAACAGACCAAGGGATCCGGTATATTGTAGATCCTCTGTTTTTTTCCCCCCTCCCAATTCAGCCCACAAAGGTGCATTCACTCTTTTGATTAGGGTGGGTGTGATGACTTAACGTCGCTCTTAGGCATTCATACTTTACCTCAAGGTCGTTGTTGGTGGTGCTTAGTTTATTGTTTATCACTCATGAATCAGCTTTATTGTGCAGAGCTCATTTCACACCACTTTATTGTGCTCTGTTGTCAATAAATTTGGATTGCTATCTATGTTTACAGGACGTATGCTTGTCATTGCGGTGGGATTTGTTTGTTATAATATACATGCATCTATTATTTTGTCAGTTTGTCAACAGAGCGGAGGCTTCCAGAATGCATTTGGGATGAAAAGAATACACTAACAGTGCTATTTTTAGTGAATCCAGTCATTGTTTTGTGTGCGACAAAGAGAGGAGAGAAAAAGAGCAGGCGGTGATATATGATCTTTCCAAGCTTTGTGCAAAGATGAAGGCAAAGGTCAAACTTATGCCTTAAATTACAATTATGCAAAACTGTTTTTAGCTGCCATCTTACAAAAGGTCAGTCTGCCTCCAAATATTTCAGTGAGAGAATAGTATTAATTTAAATAACAGTTTTAAAGGTAGAAGGAGGGCTTTAAAAAGCCTTTCAGTTATGTTTTGTGCAACGTTGTGCTTATTGATGCAGTACCATTCCTTCTCTTTTTTTTTTTTATTCTGTAATGTTTTTAGCAATCTGCTGCTTATCTATCTAATGTCAAACTGCATGCTGAGACAAGCAAACAAATGAGACACAGCAAAACAAATAACAGACAGCAAGACTCGACATTTGAAATTAATCAATTTGTATTTCTTGCTATTGTGCATATACAGCATAATAGATAGCTGGCTACGTACATGAACAGATGCTGGGAAATCTGTTTGCTCAATAACTGTTAACAGAGCTACCATGCTAAGTTTGCTTGTTTTTGAATTATCTTCATTAGGGGTATTTTTCAGCCAATATTAATACATTTCTATCATGACAACTCTCGTTGTTAATCTTAATGTATTTGGTCTTGGCGGAATAGATCTGTTATGCTGCTGAATTGCTGCTGCTGCTGTTTATTGCTGTTGTTGTAGATTATTGCAGCTGCTGCTGCTGCAAAGCAAGCACAGGATCTTGTTACTGCTAATGCATACGCTGATAGAGTGCTTTGAGTATTTAAGACATACTGCTGCTGCACAAATAGCTTATATAATAATACAGGTGAAGCTAGGGAGGTGGAGGGTTTCAGAGGAACTCTGAAAGTGTGCTGTGAACTGCTTTAGTGAATGCAAACCATTTAAATGTAAAGCAGCAAGCTCATTGGCTATATATGCAACATGAACCAATCAGTTTGTGCCAAGTAGTTTAATGCTGTGAATATCATCAGTTTGCGTTAACAACCCATCAGTCTGCGTCATCTGTTTCATGACAGAACTTGGCATGCATTTAATTTGATTAAATAATCAGCAATAAATTGTAATAGAATTTGTATTACATTTGTAATTCTATTACACCCAGCTGCCTTAAAATTTTAAGTTGATTCAACTCAAATATCTAAGTTGTCACTTAGTATAATTTAACGTTTCAATTTGAATAAACTTTTTTTGAGTTGACTGAACTTAAAATATTAAGGCAGCTAGGTTACAAATTATTTTAAGTTGACTCAACAAATTGTTTTTTACAGTGTATTTGCACAATGTGTAAATAGCGATAGAGGGTTTTTACACTAAGTGCAAATAGCAACAGATGCTATTTACAATAAGTCAAAATAGCATATTTTCTTAGCAATAGATGCTATTTACACTAAGTGAAAATATCAATTACACTGTAAAAAACAATATGTTGAGCCAGCTTAAAATAATTTGTTACCTGGCTGCCTTAAAATTTTAAGTTCAGTCAACTCAAAAAAGTTTAGTCAACTTGAAATGTTAAGTCGTACTAAGTTTAGTCAACTCAAATATCTAAGTTGACTAAACTTATTTGTGTTGACTGAATGTAAAATTTTAAGGCAGCAAGGTAACAAATTATTTTAAGCTGACCCAACAAATTGTTTTTTTTTTTTGTTTTTTTACAATGTAGATGCTTTTTACACAATGAAAATAGCATATTATCTTAATGATAGATGCCATTTACACTAAGTGCAAATAGCTGTAGATTCTATAAATAGGATTTTCTTTTATTTATAATACTTATTGCAAATAGTGGCAATTATCTGCACCTCAGTATTGTAGTACATTATAAAACATTGTGCACTAATAACGTATTGAGTGTAAATTATAGTTTTAATTCAAATTAATAAACGGATGTTGCCTTATTGGTACAATAAGCCCTCCCTACACCTACCCTAACCCTAACTGATACTTTATTTTCAACTTTTCAATTATTTCCATCATTTTTATTGAAAATAAATGCCTTTTCAATATATAAAATTTGAAAAGGGAGAAAAAAAATTTCGAACCTGGGTCGATCGCGTTGAAAAGAGAACTGCACATGGTTTACCATGTTCATTGATTGTCTTTTGTAGTGTTGATAAGTTCACCCACCCGCCAATCACATGTTGGCGGGTGGGTGCAGTTAGTGTAAATACCCTCTGCCAACAAGGTGGGCTATTTGCACTTAGTTTTGTATATGTTTATTAGGGCTGTCAGTTTAACACGTTAACTTCATTAATTAGTTATGAAAAAATAATGCAATTAAAATATTTTAATGCAGTTAATGCAACGGCCCTACCCCCAGACCTGTACAGTTGACTGTTGACAAATATGATACCCTAAAATTTACCCTAAAATTGAAGATTGGTGCAAAAAATGCCCCTGTATGTGTTTTGACTCATATTTATATATATATCACATATCACACGATATCACACAGGCAGCAAGAGCAATATGACATGAGTGCTGATTTTGTCCCGATCTATCACAAGCTTAGATGTGATTTTATACACCAGTTCAGAAGAATAAGAACATATTTTAAATGCAATATTATATGTTTTTGCTCAGTCTGTAGAGAACATGTTACCTTTGAAGCCACAGCGGAATTTTTGCGCGTCTCTGAGCAACACAGCAGTGTTCCATTTCTGAATGAATCTGCGTTTTGAACGACTCGTGTAAATCAATGATTCGAAGGCCCATTCATAAAGAGAGCCATTTACTTCTGATTTCTTAATGAATCAGAATTTTTAAGAAATTGAATGAATGGATGACTCATAAAGACATTTATCGCCACCTGCTGGCAGATTTAGTTTCTTATTTAGAGTATCATTTAATTTAAAATAATAATAATAATAATAATAATAATAATAATAATAATAATAATAAAAACAACAAAGGGATAGTTCACCCAAAAAACGTAAATTCTGTTATCATTTACTCACCCTCATGTTGTTTCAAACTTTTATTTATGGAACATAAAGGAAGGTATTTCGAAGACTGTTGGTAACAAAGCTGTTTTGGTTATCAATGACTTTCATTGTATGAACAAAAAATACTGATATGTTTCTCATATTATCTTTTTTTACGTTCCATAGTTTACATTAGGCTGTTGCAGCCTAAATATTTATGTGTAATGAATTTTATGTTGAATCAAATAAAACATTTCTTTCTAAAGCTATAATTTGTAATGTCTACTTGATGCTTTCTCATTCAACACAAAAATAGCTTTAAATAATCTTTTGTGGGTATTTTCACTGTCAAATGTAGTTTGCGATTAATTAACATCATGTGATTAGATTTAATTAGATACAAATTTTAATCAACTGACAGCCCTAATGTTTATTAATATATAATTAAAAAATACCCATTTGTCAATATTTACTCACCGAAATGTTGTTCCAAACCTTTATGAATTTCTTAGATGTTTGTACTGTAGATTTTATATGTGAAGTTTACAGCCTGAGTCACAGTTTAACCTAGAAGACCTACAGTACTGATGGATGATCCGGGCAGAGCAAATAGTTAATTCCATTACTTATACGCCATGTCTGCGCTTCCACAGATGTACACACACACACACACACAAAACATTCATCTTCCAAGGACCCTGATTTGGTTTCTGTGCTTATCACCATGGCAACCTAGCTTTGACGCTGAATATGTTGGATGGCCAACAGAATTCTTTAGAAAATCACGTTGCTGTATCAATTGATTTCAAATTTGTGCAGAAAACATATATTTGCTCTATTGTGAGTTTGCACCGAGGAGAACCAGTGAACCACTGGGAATCAAAATGCAAGCTAACTCTCAACAAGAACTGGAAGTAACAAATTGTGAGATGAACCAAAGTATGTGGTGTTATATTCAAACACATTTAAAGCAAAATATGTCGTGTTAACATTAAATAGTAAAGAACCAGAGGCCTTTTGATCAGATTTGAAGGTCTTGTGTGAGTGTTGTGCTAGGTAGAACTGTATGAAACAACATTATTAAACATTTACAGTCTGCAGAGAGACCTTCTGCATTTCACAGACAGGACAGAAGCCCATAAATCAAAAATTCAGTGCTCACACCGTTTCTCAGTGTCCCTCATATGTTGCTTTCACTCATTCAGTAAGCAAGTCCTCCATTCATTCCTTCCCCCGATGCAGCTCATGTGCACTTAAGATGCAATTCAGCAAGCTTTTCTGATTGGTTCTCTCCTCAAAGAGCCATGCCTGGAAATGCATCAATAAAGTTACGTTATCAGAACAGCATCTCTGATTTAATTTTTGAATCATAAAATGTATTATTGCACCCATCTGAAGCGGCTCACATATGATCCTGGTATGCCTTCACACCACCATAAGAGTCAGATACGTTTACGCAACATTAATGTTAACATTCAGGCTATGAAAGATGTGTCTTTTGCTGTGATGGAGAATGTGCCACTCTTCATGGCACTGGACGTAACTGGGGCATCTGTGTTGTGGTAACCATGACAACGTGTGAGTTTGTCATCTACAGTGGCAAAGCTCTGAGGGGATTGAGCTCATGATGCGGAGTCTGTACCACACACCCACCCACACAAACACACGCACACATATGTGCACATGCAACATACTACAGTTCTGCAGTAGAGGCATCTGATTCTTAAACGGTGTAGTTCAGTAAATAAATCCATACTTATTTAGCTGACTGAGTATTTTTAGGTAAACACTAAACTTTTTTTTCCTGACAGTATACTCAAAAGGCAGTATGTAATATCAGTTTATTATTTTCCAACGCCTTCATTTATCAAACAGCCTACTATTCTACTATTGCAAGGCCTTTAATTCTCTCCCACTTTGTTGCAGATGCTTCCCCCTCCTGAACGATTCTTATTCACAAAACTGTGACAGAGACGGTTTGTTCCCGGCAAGCCGAGGCTTGTTAGCTGATACGTTTCGCTCTCTCCTCTGCGCTCCGTCATGATGCTTGTAGAAAACGAGACGAGACAATCGTTGTCAAGGTAACCAATCATCTTTAAAGAACTCATAATGCAAATACCATTTGAAATCTAGGGTCAATGATGTCGGAGATAAAAATATTTTGGAAAGAAAAACCTGTTGCTCCTGTTTATGATTCTGACTGTACTATTTATAGATGTCATTAAAAAATGCTAGTTTGAAATGAATTCAGATACCTGAAACCTAATTGAAATTCAAAACCTTTAGAATTAGGGAACACTAGTAACTAGTTGCTTATTAGCGTGCATATTATCAGAGTTGGCAGTTTATCAGTACAATAAAGCACATATTAAAGGGATAGTTCACCCAAAAATAAAATTTTGTCATTAATTATTCACCCGCATGTCCTTCCAAGCACGTAAGACTGTTGTTCATCTTTGAAACACAAATTAAGATATTTTTGATAAAATCGGAGAGATTTCTGACCCTGCATAGACAGCAACACAACTACCATGTTCAAAGCCTAGAAAGGTAGTAAGGTAACATGAGGGTGAGTAATTATTGACAGAATTTTTGGTTGAACTATCCCTTTAATGCCTTAATGGTGGTCTTAACTGGTTTAAACTGGAAGTAGCTGGTTTTAGCCTAGCCAAGCTGGTTTTAGCTGGTTGGTTAGCTGGTGGGAGACTTACCAGATAAAAAACACTCTAAAACTAGTCTGCAAACCAGCTTGTTACATGTAACAGTGTTACGTGATTTAATTACAAAATAAATGTAACTGTAATCCATTACAGTTACTGAAAAAATTGGTGCTGAAAGCTCTAAGAGTTGATTAACTGATTAACTGTTAAAAACACTAGTTAGAAATGTAGAAGAGTGTATTGTAAACAGTTACATTACTTAAGTAACTGAAATAGTTACACTGCTTATTACATTTTGAATAAGGTCATTTGCAACCTGTAACCTATTACACTTCTAAAATAACCCATCTAAAACTAGTCCTCAAACCAGCTATGACCAAGCTCGAAGACCAGCTAAAACCAGCTAACAGCTGTTTTTTTTCTTTTTCCAGCAGGGTGACCATATTCTAGCTCCCTTAACTCTACCCAATACCTAAACATAGCTACTACAACAACTACCTTACTTACTATCAACAGTGTTGGGGAGTAACTAGTTACATGTAACAGAGTTAGGAATTTAATTACAAAATAAATGTAACTGTAATCCATTACAGTTACTGAAAAAATGCCACTGAAAGGTTTAGTCTACAAACTATCTGAGAGTTGATTAACTGATTAACAGTTGAAAACATCTGTTAGAAATGTAGAAAAGTAATCAAAAAGTAATCTAATACAATCAGTTACATTAATGAAGTAATTGAAATAGTTACAGTATTTATTACATTTTAAATAAGGTAACTTGTAACCTGTAACCTATTATAAGTCCAAAGTAACCCTTCTAAAACTAGTCTGCAAACCAGCTATGCACAAGCTCGAAGACCAACTAAAACCAGCTAACCAGCTGTAACTATAATCCATTACAGTTACTGAAAGAATTGCCACTGAAAGCTTTAGGCTACAACCTGAGAGTTGATTAACTGATTAATGGTTGAAAACATTTGTTAGAGATGTAGAAAAGTAATCAAAAAGTGATCTAATGTAATCAGTTACATTACTTAAAGAAGTAATTGAAATAGTTACACTACTTATTACATTTTAAATAAGGTAACTTGTAATCTGTAATTTATTACATTTCCAAAATAGCCCATCTAAAACTAGTCTGCAAACCAGCTATGACCAAGCTCAAAGATCCGCTAAAACTTTTTTCCTTCAACAAGATGGCCATATTCTAGATCCTTTAACCCTACCCATTATCTAAACATAACACTGCTAAAAAACAAAAAAAAACCAAAAAAAAAACAGCTAAAACCAACCTAAGGCTGGCTGGCTGGCTGGTCTTAGCTGGTTTAAGATGGAAGTAGCTGGTTTTAGCTGGTCTCCCAGCCTGGCTAGGCTGGTCAAGCTGGTTTTTAGTAACTAATTACATGCAACGGTATTACGTAATTTAATTACAAAATAAATGTAACTGTAATCCCTTGCAGTTACTGAGAAAAAATTGTAACTGAGCTTTAGGTTACAGTCTGTCTGAGAGTTGATTAACTGATTAACAGTTGAAAACATTCATTAGAAATGTAGAAAAGTAGTCAAAAAGTAAAGTAATCAGTTACATTACTTAATGAAGTAATTGAAATAGTACATTTTAAATAAGGTAACTTGTAATCTGTAACCTATTACATTTCCAAAGTAACCTTCCCAACACTGACTATCAATAAGCAGCAAATTAGGAGAGGGAAAACTCCCCAATCTAAAGTCTTACTCAAAAAAAAAACAAAAAAAACAAAGATTTTGCTACTTAACATCAGTATACATGTGATCTCCAATAGGAAGTGTGATGTAGGAATAAAAATATTTGTAATGTTATTGTACAAACTTGATTTAGGGTTTATCTTAAGAAGATAAAAACTATAGCAATCCAAAGCAACCTCTTAGAATACCTTAGCAACCACCTCTCTGAACAGCTGTGCTGTCTTAGCAATCACCTAGCTAGGCTTACATTTCTTCAAACTTCAAATTTCTATTCAAACTTGCTACATATTCAGTCTACACAAAGCTTATAAACCTCTAACTAACCTTTTAAACAATTTCCTTCTGTTCAAAGTTTGTTTTTGCTTTAGTTAAAGTGATAGTTCACCCATAAAAGAAGGTATTTTGAAGAATGCCCATTGACTTCCATAGTATTTCTACCCTACTATGGAAGTCAATGAGGACCAGCATCTCTTTCATTATTCAAAATTAAAAATATCTTTTTTTGTGTGTTCAACATAAGAAAGAAAATTATTCAGGTTTAGAACAGCATTAAGATGAGTAACGGAAATTTTCATTTTTGGGTGAGCTATTCCTTTTAACCGTCTTTTCTCCAGGCTGACATCCACTTTTTTTACGCTATCACTGTGGTAAGTGACAGGTCAGATAATTGAATTAAACAAATGTCATAATTAACAAAGTGGGGCAGAGAGAGAGCGAGGAAGAGCGACAGAATATCCGGTCAAAAAAAAAAAAGAACAGGCGATTAAAAGTCATTATTTTTATTAGCCAGGAATAAGCTTTTGTGAAAGAGTGGGTGGTGATCTTTAAATATTAAACACAGCTATTTAGTTTCTTTGTGAGTTTAATGACTGAATGTCTCTCTGTCTCTCTTATTCACACACACACATACGGACACATGGCCGTCTGTGAGTATGGCGTCACTAATGAAACAACTTTGGTGCGCCACATCAGAGTCCACCCACATTGTTGGTATATGGCACAGGTGGCCGGCCCCCAACACAGTTTACCAACTAGCTGACTCACAAACACTCTCTCCCTGGCTCTCTATCTGTCTCTGGCATAATCAATCGTACCCAGAGGTAAAGCGATATAAATATTTAGCAATCCACAAAGTTACCAGACCTGAGCATTCACCCGTCATAGACTTTCAGCAATTGTCATGAGGTAAAAAAAAAAAAATAAAAATAAAGTGAATAATTTATTGTGTGCTTGTTGAATAAAATAGTTAAATAAAAAACAATAAATGTATGTTTTTATTTAACAAGGAAGCACTGAACACAGAAGTAAAAGATGCATCACAGTTAACACTAAAATATTAAGCACCACTATTCACTATTGCTAATTATATATATATATATATATATATATATATATATATATATATATATACACACACACCTCTGTTAAACATAAAATGTACAAAGAAATGAAAAATAGTCAGTGTTGTTATAGACTTAAATGTAAAATTGTGGGCTAACTTACTTTGATTCAGCAGGATGGGATAATTCTCCAAAATAACAGTCATTAAGGCTCATTTATCTAGACTTTTGTCCTCCTCTGTTCTCTCTTTTCTAATGTAAGGATGAATCAAAAAATAACATCAACAATTTCCTCATCATCATTTCAAGATTACATAATGCTCCTTTGAACAGAGGCTGGCACCCAAAAGGGCAGTTTTGTTTGGGAGTATATTACAGATTTCGATATGAAAGCACTTGAATATGATCATCAGGAAGATAATGTATAAGGAAACAAAAACTACTTTAGAGATAATGTCACAAAAGTTACAATAATTGGAAAGACAGCACAGATATATCATAAATATATTAAAAAAAGGGCTAAACATTTATTACAAATTTGGCAATAAACACTATTTAAACTTATGGCACATCATGGTTGTGGATATCACCAAATTTATATATGGAAAAAGTTAAAATATAGGCCTACTATTGATAATTATGCCATTTAACACATGAATGAAGACAGGGGTTGACAGTTTTTGTGGTTTACCAACTAAGAAGTAAGAACACTGACCAAGATCAGCTGTTTGTAATAAGGTATGTGTGAGAAGAGCTACAGTCATACTAAGCCGAAAGAGCAGAAACAGATGCCACACATGCCACAATTACACCCATGCAGTAGTTACAAAGCTTAATTTTAGATAGTACATGCCTTTATGCAAAAATAACTGTAATTTCAGGAGGCGTTGCTGAAATAAAGTGTAGTGCAGCTGCTTCTTTTTGCACTTGGGTCATTCCTTTGGAGCTCTAAGACTTATTCTCGGGTTAAATTAAAGGAAGCTTTTCTATAAAAGCATACATGAGACTTTTAAATGCCTTGTCAAACTGAGGCCCTTTTACTTTATTAATTATCTTAATTTACTTACATAATGGCAAGAAAGTGAAGAGGATGGAAAGTTAGATTACCTGAGAAAGAGGCTCTTTAAATTCAGGTTTTTGAAGTTCTTTTTATTTTTTAGGCTTTTTGCCTTTATTTTAAAGGGCAGTAGAGGTAAGAGAGGGGGGAATAATTTTGAAACATGTCAAACTTGCAAACTGTCATAGCAGTTTCATTTACAACTTAGACCTACTAATGTCCGTTCTGCTGGTTTAAAACAGCCACTGATGTGTTTTTTATTTATTGCCTGTTCACTCCAACCAAAGTAGTAAACTAATGTAAAATTTGTGCCTTTTTTTTTTTTTTTTTACATGGTATTCTGTTTTTTTTTTACTGCATGACATAAATGACCTATTTGTGACCCTGGACCACAAAAGCAGCATGGGTAATATTTGTAGCAATAGCCAAAAATGCATTGTCAAAATTATCGATTTTTCTTTTATGCCAAAAATCTTTAGGATATTAAGTAAAGATCATGTTCCATGAAGATAATTTGTAAATTTTCATATTGTAAATATATCAAAACTTTTTATTAGTAGTATGCATTGCTAAGAGCTTCTTTTGGACCATTTTAAAAGTAATTTTTGCACCCTCAGATTCCAGATTTTCAAATAGTTATATCTCAGTCAAACATCCTATCCTAACAAACCATACATCAATGGAAAGCTTATTTATTCAGCTTTCAGATTATGTATAATTCTCAATTTCCAAAACTTGACCCTTATCACTGGTTTTGTGGTCCAGGGTCACATTTAATGGGAGATTTTTACTCTTATCATTTAACCCCCAACTGTTTCGACCAATTTACAGTTTTGAGAACGTATGCGTTCTCATAACTGGTCATTACTTAGCATCTAAATGTCAATGAGAACGTTAAAACTTTACATTATTTGATAGATTGGAGAGACATTTGCAGACACTGTTTAATCACCAGACGAGCGATTATAGTTGTGTAAAACCTGGCTGAGCAGCATAGCGCATTTTGAGCTGCAGCAGTAAAGCTATACTGCACATCTACCTGACAGAAAGAGAGAGAGCAGAAGAAAGCGAGCGAGCGAGCGCGCGCTCCAAGTGCAGGTTTCTGGGTTGGCAGCAGAGCGCGCGAATAGAGCGTGGAACGCGGAATATTGGGCAAAATTACCGCGAACTCAAACATCAGGAGACGCTCAGAGGGAAGCGAACGAAAACGCTCGACAACGCCTATTTCTTCTAAACGCGTAAACTAACCGGTAAGTCTTCGTGTTTATATTAATTCCATTCAACTGTTGTGGCTTAATACGTCTATTTGTTCCCCTAACGACTTTACCGAACGTTTTCGTAATAGAATGTGTTAGTTTTGTTTAACAAACCGCACTGCCATTTTTTTTTCTTTAGGAAATTCACCTGACTTCACCTGTTACTAAAACTAGCGGGTAGCACAAACTCTTTCCACAACTTTAAGAGGTTCCGCGCCACAGTAATAATGTTTGTATTTACATAAGTATCTGCAAGCTTGAACTTTCGTCAGGTGAATTTTGTCAGTTCAGTGTAAATAGGACGTCAGATATGTTTACATCCAACCCAAATCTCTGCGTATGTTGCGCGCAAGTGGACACTGCAGTTTCTGGCGTTCGTTATTTCCTGACAGCAAAACCTGTCTTTTTTAAGCAAGTTCTGTAATTCATCTTCAGTTGATTTCTTAAAGGTTATAAGTGCAGTGAACAATATGCATGTCATTTGTTATAACAGGTAAATCCTTTCTGGTACTAAATATTGCATATGGATGCTCACTGCTCAAAGACTCGAGGTTATTAGATTTGAAATGCATTGTGTGTGTTTTTATTTTAGCAGTGTATGACATCATGTACCATCTGTAGCCCAATGCTGGCACATAATGTCATTTTAAGAGTTTTGTTTCAGCATCTGTAACTGAGTGGGGTTTTGTTCTGTATAGCTAAAACATTGATATAATATTCCCATATGTATGTTCTTCGGATTTAAGTAGTTTAGAATGTACTACTATTAACACTATTAAAAACATGAGCATTTTGTCATCTACTTTACTTTTACTTCATTTTGTTGCATAGTCTAGCAACTCTAAAAACATAACAGGCAGGTATGTTTATATATGTATATGTGGTATACACACACACACATATGTGATCTTGGACCACAAAACCAATCTTAAGTAGCATGGGTATATTTGTAGCAATAGCCAAAAAAGACATTGTATGGGTCAAAATGATCAAATTTTCTTTTATGCCAAAAATCATTAGGATATTGAGTAAAGATCATGTCCCATAAAGATATATATATATATATATATATATATATGAACTTCATTTGGACATCTTTAAAGGTGATTTTCTCAGTATTTTTTTTTTTTTTTGCACCCTCAAATTAAAGATTTTCAAATAGTTGTCTCTGCAAAATATTGTCTTATGATTGATGATGAATAAATCTCAATTTTAAGGGTCACATATACTGTTTTGCACTTTTCCCATACATTTAAACATTAAAAATTTTTATGTTTATAAATTATTATTTTTTTTTTTCTTTTGTGGTAATAGAGTTTAACTTGTATTTAACCTAGGGCTTTCCTTTAAATGCTCTCAACCTGTAATTTAGTGGTCACAGTATTGTTTGGGAGACCATTATTTCTTATGTAACAGTCAATGATTGTTGCACTAGTTTATAACAACACATTTTGTTGTTTAGTTGTTTCATTCTCTGTTATTTTTTACTCATGAAATGGGAAATTTCTAAGTTTTTGTAGTCAGATTTGGTCAGTTTGCATCGTGTCCACCTCTTAATTTAATTCTAATTAACACCTCATAACATTTAAAGGAGTCCATGTACTTTTTCACAGTTGATGGTATGGCATCAGTAGACAGAATATAGCAGAGCTGACCTTGCTCTCTGTGGCTCCCATAGAAGATCAGCACAAAGAAGCCCGGACACTGTGTTTGTGTCAGTGTCTGTACAGTATGTGTGTGTGAATTCAACCCACGGGCTAAAACACCACCCACCACCTCTGTTCAAAACACCATCCTGTTCTCCAGAGCTCTTAGCAGGGCCCGTCATCCCTTTATATAACATAACACCTGGCCCACCTCCACCCCCAGCCAACACCCGCACTGCACCAGAGGTGATAAACAAGAGCACCACCACCCCCCTTTTCCCGCTGCAGATTTCCCAAAACTAAATCAAAACAATGCACTTGTATAATGGCTGACCATTGGCAACAGTAGTTGGAGGTGTCAGATTTAGCCAGATCTTTCTATTTTCACTCAACAACCTGTTGATCAGTTGTGGTTCAGATGGAGGCTGACAAAAATACAACCAAACCAATTATAATCCAGTGATTAGCTGTTAAGGTCCATTCAGTGTGCTTTTTTTCCCAATGTTTAAGTGCCTATTGTGGAAAGATTAGTGTTAGAGTTTTAGCTATTTCATATAAAATACAATTTAAAAGTTCAATAGGATTTTAGTTCAGAAAAAAATAATATGTTTATTAACATGTAAAGGATGCATTAAATTTATCAAAAGTGACAAGAAAGGCTTTTATAATTTTAAAAATGATTTCTATTTCAAATATAAGCTGTTTTTTAACATTCTATTCATCAAAGAAACTTGATGAAATGAAATACTTTTCACAAATATATTAAATAGCACAACTATTTTTAACATTCATAATAAGAAGAAATGTTTCTTAAGCACAAAACCAGCATATGTGAAACTGAATCCTGGAGAAATTGCTGCTGAAAATTAAGAATCAAGAAAACTATATACAAAATAATTTATACAAAATATTAAAATGATAAAAATAATAATTTAGTAAAAAATGTACACAATGTTACTGTATTAATCAAGTAAAATGCAGCCTTGGTGAGGATTTTTTTTTTTTTAAATCATATGTACAGTATGCATGTTTGTTTATGTGCAATTTTGTGAAAAACTAATTTTAAAAAAATAATAATTGTTTAACTCTGATCTTTTCACAAGGTTGCCATGGAACAACAAGAAGTGTCAGAGAATTTTTTACTTTAATTTCCAGGCCTGGAAAATCATTTACATTAATAAAATTAAGGGTTTTGAAATAGTAATTATAATTTAGCGATTACAATTTTATTCTAATAAAAGTATTAAAAATATTTGTTAACACTTTACTTAAAGCCTTTATGTATAATGCATTATAAAGGGCATTGGGATATATAGGGTATAATCTGTTATAATTATTGATAATGTGCATTGTAATACATTATATCTTGTCATAAATAATTATAACTGAATTTAAAAAGCATAGTGTGACAATGAATTGATAAGTGTCATAATGTAGGTTGAGATTAACAGTTGTTATAATTATTCATGAGATTGTGCAGTGCATTACGAAGCATAATTAATGTATTAAAACTACTTTTATAATGCATTATACATAAATTCTTTAATTAAGGTGTTACCAAATATTTAATTAGCTAGAAATTGTCTAGAGCTATAAGAAATTTGCTAGAAAAGTGCTGTCTTTATAATTATTTGTCAAGTTTTAATCCACAAATCAAGGATGACTGGGAAAAGTCATACAAATTCACTGGTCAAAAGCTTCATAAAGAAGAGAAAATAAATCAATTTATTTTAATAAAAATAATAATTATGTACAATATGCAGAAGAATTTATGTTTTAGTTGTGAATGATGGATACAATGGCAAAAACATCCAGCTTTGTCTTTAAGCAGCAGTGCTGTTATAACCTGATTTAGTTTTAATCACCTACTTTGCACATGAACTTATCTATGAAATACATGTAACTGCTTAACATGGTGTCACTATTACCATAGCTGGGAGAGACAGTTTTTATCATGGGAGAAACATCACTGAGATGCAGTCTGCGAATGTTTGAGATAGTGAGATCTCGTCTGTTTTATTTCTGTCTAAATAGAAACCTCCAGTTGACACCAAATTCCCTGGAGCTGCTTCTAAGCTTATAAAATAGGAGGACGAATATCACTCTGTGTGTGTGTGTGTGTGTGTGTGTGAATGAAAGAAGCAGAGAGGCAAACAAAGAGAGATTGGAGTAAAAATGACAGAAGACATATAATAGGACTGAATCTACAGTTTCTAAGTTTTTTGGGGGACTTTGTTTAAAAAAAGCTTCACACACGACACATGCCCTCGTGACCTAGATTCATGCCCCTGGAGTGTCTCAATCTGTCCTGTCTCCTGACAGAAAAGACACTTATTTGGAAACTGATAACTTTATTTAACATGACTGTGACATGCAATCAACTGATGCAAATGTGTTTAAACTGTTGGACTGTCACATATTATTTTGTGTGGAAAACTACATAGAAAATACAGTAACTTTCATTTAAGGAAGTAACTTGGCTTCAGAGATTGACTGTCTGTCCAATGTCAGTTATAAAGGGGAATGTAAAATGAAGATGTTAATTAATATTTCACCTACCCACTCATTTTGTGTAGTCAACATTTCTGTCATCATCTGTGGATGCATTAGTCCATGCAGGTCTAATAGAGCTGGACTTTAGTCCAGTGAATTTGAGTCATTAGTTTCACACAAGTTCAAGGGATATTAAAGCACCACATCTGCGTAATACTTCCAGGAACAGTAGATAATAGTTCTCTTAGAAAGTCCGTTTATTTTTAGTATTAACATTAGCTTGAGTGCAATTTAATTAGATGTTCAGTAGGATTTCATTCATCATAATATCTTTCGTTTTTATGTAGTGTCGGTCTTCATCCAATCTCATGCAGTCTGTCTGTAAACCTGGTCTGATATTGGTTTTTAATTAGGGTTTTGGCTTTAATTGTCTCTCTTTTTATAGTTGTTTGAAAACAAAGGTTTGGGTGAGGAGTGAGAAGCCCAGTGACGTAAAACTCGGAGGGATCTGTTTTATCATATTACCAGCATTCAGGAGTTATTGCTTGCTGCTAACATACCCATCATCGATTCCCAGAACTAGCTCTAACTCAACAAGAGAGCAGTCTGATGTAAGACTTCCAAGTTAGAGCTGGAGAATTTGAGACTTCTCTTGAGAAGTGTTGTTGTGGTTCTCTCACTGCAAGCTAATACTTGAAAAGCAGCCATGGAATAAAACAGAGCAACATCTTTGCTTTTATAGTCTGTTGGAATCCAGAAGCTATTGCTTTTTCCCTCCTTTTTTGTTGCCTGGGAAACGGTGTTATCATGAGGCGGGTGCTTGTTGTTAAGTGATCCACCCTCAATGTTTTTCGGTGGAAGCATGCCCAGAACAGCCAGGAAATGAAGTTAACTGAGCAGTTCTCTTTGTTTAGTGCCATGGCATATCTCATTTCTCTCATGTCTGTGAAGAACATTTTCTGAGAATTATGGGATGCGCAGAACTTACTACTAAAAAAACAAATAAATTCCTTTTACTACTGACGATGCAAAGCCCTTTTATTTTCCGACTTCAGAGATCCAGTCAATTCTTGTAGAATAACCATTTCATGTTTTATTTATCTATTTATATATTTTTTGTACTGATACTTACAGATTTATTTGGAGGAAGTATTGAATTGCTTTATGTCTTTCTTTAATTTCTTCAACTAATAGTCACATTATCTTTATTAACTGTACAGTGTATTTGATAATAGGCATTTTTGACATGAAATTTGCCATTAACAATTATTTTGGTAATCGAGTAATCTGTCGATTATTCTGACGATTAATCGGGTAATCGGATAATTATAATTAATTTGTTTGAGGTAATAAAAATAGACCTAAGCAATTAATAGCCTTTAAATTTACCTAAGGGGCTTTAGTTCAAGTAAAGTTTCAAGTAATCATTTGATTTTATTAAACAAAACTGTTAAAATACATAATGCATTATAAACATAGAGCTATTGTACATTACGCATTATAACAAAAGACTGCAGAGGGCGCCAACAGCCTTACAATTGTTTAACTTTACTGCATGATCTAATCTTTTTTAATATTGACCAAACAACATTTAATTGAAATGTCCATGTATGTGGACACCAAAACGAAGAAACTTAGAGTGAGGGTTTTTATTTTGAAATCACAATGAACATCTGAGAAAGATATTGATGTTTGATGTGAGAAAGATATTCTGTTTGCATAGGTTTATAAATGATTTACTTTACAAATCTGATTAAATGGTGCATGTTGCATTCCTAGATGATCGTTATAATAAATGCAAACTCAACAATAGGCAGAGACAGAGTTTGAGATGCTCCACATGTGTAAATGATAACAGTTTGTGTGGAGCAACATTTACTGTGAAGGGAGATGATCTAAAATGCACGTACGTAACGTAACATGCATGTAAATAATTAAAGCCCATATATTAAACATACATTGCATATATTTAACCTACATCGCATATATTTATTTAATCGAATCGTAGCGTTTGTGAAATTACAATAGCATTATGCTTTATTATGATTTTTAAATGAGTTTAATATATCATGTAGCCTTGGAAAATGGTCTAATAATGCATTTCATGAATCCTGGTCCATGAAATGCACCACTTCTGGTATTTTCAGGTTACTTGATACAGAATTTTCCAATTAAATTGAGGAATGTTGATAACTTCATTCTTATATTGAGTCTCCTACAATAGGTTTACGTGGAGGCAAGGTCAAATACGCTTTCATTTTCTCAAAATATGCATTTAAAATCACCCAATTTTCCAGTGATTTTCAAACGATTAGTTCGAAAGCAGTTCAAAGATTTAGTCTCTCTAAACCCCTCCTTTCCATGAGCCGACTCTGCTCTGATTGGTCAGATGGCGCACTCTGTTGTGATTGGTCCACCGCATACAGCACTTGTCAGAAATGATACGCCCATTGGCATAGTTCTGCATTTTAAATGCTTAATAAAAAAATATAAACATCTATTGTTTATCATACTTACAGGCTGTGATTCAGTGGAGCCCGCTGGTCCAAATAAACTGGGTACTGGCCATCTTTCAGGAACAAGCATTTTGTGAATCCCGCGTTGAACTCCTCAAGATTTGAGAAGCAGTCATCAGTAAAATGATGTGTTTGACAGTGGGTCAATTTGTTCGTGGCCGGCCAACGTAGACCATAGGTGGGAATTATGCAAATGTGTTACCCCTTGACGTGTAGCCATCACAAAATCTAGATTCAAACTGCTAACGACTCGATGATTTATCATGCTTTGTCAGGTTTAACAACTTTGCAGATCGTTTACATTCACATACAGCTACATTACACACTGCATGAAAGGCAATATTGGAAATGGCATAATAGGGGCACTTTAAGAGTCTCCTGCAGTTGAAAAAGGCAGTATTCACAAACTATGCCAACACTAAAACTGAGAAAAATGGCTTCAACTGCCTTCACACTCTGTTTTCTCTGAATCTGAGCACAGTTGAGCCAAACCCATCTGTTGCAGGACAGATCATAATCTAAGAAACTTGATTTTGGTAACTCAGTTTTGACAAAACTTGTAGAAAGTGGGATTTCTCATCCACTCTCAAAAGTCAGTAATGTGGTATCTGGAAGTTTAAATGTCGAATTGTTTACTTGCGTTGTGCAGTACTGCGCAATGACCAGCTCCCCTCCTCTTGAATCCACCAGCCCAACTACTGCTGGCTGTACTCTGAAGCAGCCGCACTGTACTGTACCACTGCATTTATGTATGACTGTAACCAAGGCAACAAACAACATAAGGAACAGAATGGACAGATTAACCAACTGGGTGTGAAGCGAATCTAGGGTTCTTCTTAATACGCACATAATTCCTCCAATTAGCCATTCCTCAGAGACACAGCGCAAGACTTTCTTGGGAAGGTTCTGACCGCAGCAGCTTGTTTGGTGTTGTGGAGGTATTAGACAGGTAAGATAAGATGCACTGCCCTCTTTGAAGCTTCTATTGTGTTGTTTGATGTTGTCCGTTGAGTCTCTGGAATGTTTTCATGCACAATCCATATAACCGTTTACACTATAAAAGAACGTTTTTGCATTTTAATGTGGATAAAATGCGTTTATTTATTGTGTAGTGAGTTCCAGCATTATCATTTGTGTCAGAATTCTCCTTGGTGTAACATCAGAGGGAGTTTTTTTTTTGTGTGTGTGTGAGCGTCTTGGTGCTGTACAAAGCCATCTGGCACCTACTGTTTCACCACAGCTTGATAAAATTCACCCTTTGAAGAGACCTATAAATCCTGCTGTCTGTTAGGCCTGTGATAGCCATCTACAAACCTGATCACCAAAAATCTGGTGTTTTGCATTATTTAATAGTGGAACGTGAGATACGACGTGTTTTTGACAGATTCTGTTCCCTCTGATTTTAAATGTATCTTCCAAGAAAATACTTTTGTAGGTTTTGTTAACAATGTACTTGGCAGAAAACAGATTCACATTCCTAATTTGGTCAGTTCAGTTGAGTCACACCTTCCTCAGATTACTTGCTTTAAGTGTCTTTTACTCACCTTTAGAATGCTTTATACTTTTTTCCTTACAACACCAGAGGAGTTTGTATCGAAATGTCAAAGCTGCTGTCAATTAAATAAAACTGCATGATCACCAACTGCCAATTTCTGTTGCAGTTAAGCTGGGTTTATGGTTTAAAAGGTAATCATATCATAATATAAGAAAAAAGTAACTGTGTGTGTGCAGAGCTGTGTAGATTACTTACAAATTGTAGTCTGTTACTGATTCCAAATTGCATGACAAAAATTGTAGTTAGTAAAATAATCCATTACACACATTTTAGGTAATATAATCAGACTAATTTTAGAACACTCATTTATCACATTGATTTAAATAGGATAATATTGTACCATATTGACATAAAAATACTCCATACAAATATTCCATTTGCTGTTATTAACAACATGAAGTGCATCAAACATTATATGTGACCCTGGACCACAAAATCAGTCTTAAGTAGCCAAAAATACATTGTATGGGTCAAAATTATTGATTTTTCTTTTATGCCAAAAATCATTAGGATATTATGTAAAGATCATATTCCATGAAGATATTTTGTAAAATTCCCTCTGTAAATATATCAAAACTTAATTTTTGATTAGTAATATGCATCGTTAAGAATTTAATTCGGACAACTTTAAAGGCGATTTTCTCAGTATTTTGATTTTTTTGCACCAGATTTTCAAATAGTTGTATCTCGGCCAAATGTTGTCCTATCTTAACAAACCATTCATCAATGAAAAGCTTATTTATTCAGTTTTCAGATTATTTATAAATCTCAATTTACGTCAAAGTTTCCTAAACTGGTGTTTGTGAAGGAACCGCGGGGGGTTTATGAGTTTAATGAGTTTAAAAACTAATAATTAATAACATCATAAAAAAGTTTTAAAATTAAACAAAATTAACTTACTTAAAAATGACATATTTTATTTGTTTACCTGCATGTCATTTGACCAGAACCAATGTCAGAGAACCAATGAACATGCAGATGTGATACTTAAATATTAAAATATTTATTTTAAAATCTGAGGGGTACTTTAAGTAAATATATTAGATGAAAGAGGATCAGATGACAAAAAAAGTTTGTGAATTTGTGCATTTTAATGTGTTTGAAAGAAAAAAGGCTTCTTAAGACAGAGTATATATGGTTAAACAACCAACAGAGTGATAATTCAAATAAAAATCAATGTGTTTATCAGTAGTTGATGCAATGTTGAAACACTGGAATGATTTTTGTAAATCCAGTGGTCAAATGCTGTGTGGCCACCTGACTAATGACTAATCTTTGTGTGAATGTCCACAAAACTGAAAGACTTTCTGAATGTATATAAGCAGTAGGCTATTTTAGAAAGGAAACTTAAAAAGATCAAAAAGAGGAATTAGGGAGAATCAATAAATTATGAATAATTTATTGCTATTGTGTAAATAACATGTAATGTAAATACATGTAATCAGTTCCTACCAAGCTCTGTGTGTGTGATATTATATGTAATTATTTCCTGATTTTCCTACAGTGAATTAGCAAGCAAATGATCATGCATATCTG
Source organism: Cirrhinus mrigala (assembly GCA_036247105.1). NCBI lineage: Eukaryota > Metazoa > Chordata > Actinopteri > Cypriniformes > Cyprinidae > Cirrhinus > Cirrhinus mrigala. The sequence goes on from CM070012.1 coordinate 26,652,033, forward strand.
AATTGTTGATATTGTAATCACACAGTTGTTTTGCTTTGGATAAGAATTTTAAAAAATTGCTCAGATAAACAGATGTGTCAAAGCAGAGATGAGGCTGCATTTTTAGCAGGTTCTGTCTAAGAATTAAGTCTTCATAAGTAATAAATGAAAATGAAGTGCAGTAACTCATTTTCTTGGAAGTAAAAGTTTCCATCTCACAGGACTGATGGTTAACTGTGGAGGAGTGACAGCTCAAAGACATGAACTAAAACCTTTATTTGAGTTTGCACAGAGAGGTTATTTTTCCTTTCTTTTTCAAACAGCTCAAATGTTTAATGTATTACTATTTAAAAAATCATTTTGACAAGCTCTCAGAAATGGACAAAAAAGACTGAGACATTCTTATTAAAAAAGTCTGAAAAGAATATTTCATTGTCACTAATGCAAATTCAAGGTGTATTTTTCCTCATTTGAGACATATTATGAATAGCTTGCATTACTTTCACTGCACATCATGAATCCGGTTATGTGTCACAGTATCATTGTGAAGAATATTGTGGATAATGTGGTAAATAACACTAGATAAAAGTGTTTTTGCTATGGTGGAAATGATAAACAAGTAAATGAGTTGTGAGCTTACAGTAAATGAGTTCTGTGCTCTGAATGTAGATTAGCCTGGGTCATATAGGGTTTATGCAAATCTCATTCCTCCTTCTGATTTATGTAAATCAGTGAGGTATTTATCTAATGCATTACCACAATTGAGTGTAATATCTCACAAAGATCGTAAACTTGAAGCCTCAGGTCTTCTAATGTCCATCATTAGTTCATAGCACTGTGGGAAGGTCAGTTTAACAGTTGGACTCTGGAAAGCACAACAATATAGCATTAACAGACCTACATCTGATGCCAGATTGATATTAAATGGCTTTTATGCTTCATTCACATTTAAAAAATGGAAGTTAATACTATTCTAAAACTAAATGACAAACAGACGGTAGATTTCTTTGTTTAGGAAATAGTTTTCTAGACCATTTAAATGGGTGTAATCAATTTTATTTTGACCCAGAAGCTGCATTTAGGCTGTAGGTTTTTCCAGGCACCTGGATGTCTCAGGCTATAGACATGACAAATTTGAGCTTTAATAAAAGTTTAACACATATTTAGTCACCTAGAAGTTGTGTTTTATAGCAATATAGCGTGGAAAGGTACATGGCGTATGTAGGGCTGACTGTATGTTGTCCGACTTGTTGCTTGCCAAATAAATAAATACCTGGACATTTACCGTTAAATAAATAATTTGACTGTATATTACAGTCTTCACTGTAAAAAATTACCATGAATTTAACGGTAAAAATACTGTAAAAATGCTACAGTAAAAATGTTAAATGGTTAACGGTAAAAGGCCGTTTATCAATTTACAGTGAATAACCGTAAACTGACATTCCCAGAATTCCCTGTGTTACATTTTTTTTTTTTAAATGTTTTTTTGTTGAAATAACCCTTTCTTCTTAGTTTTTTCTTAGCTGTTTTGTACATTACGGTTCTATGTTACATCTAATGTTGTTAAATTATTGTTTATGCATTATTTCAGTTTCATGTGTGTTACCATGATGGTGTTTAGTGTTTGTGTGAATGACACTGTGCACCTTCTATATGTTAATATTTAAAAGCTGTTTGTGATGAGCTTTGGTTTATCATTTGACTTTCTCATCACTACCTGCTTTTGGTGGTTATCAGTGTATTACAAAGGTACAAAACAGATTTCAGTACTTCAATAGGTTGGTACAATAACATTATATAAGTTAATGAAATTACTTTATTTACCTGTAAATTTAAGTGAAAACCGCAAAACATAAAATGTTGCTACCATATTTTTTATGGTAAAATTCCGGCAACAGCTGCCGTTTTTTTTTTTTTACAGTGTTCAACAGTCATTTTCACTATAATCGATAAATGAAATGCAAGATTTCTGATTGTTGAATGCTATGATTGTCCAATCAGAATCAGGTATTCCAGAGACCTATGTAAAAAAAAAAAAAAAAAAAGTGTTTTTAATGTGCATGATTATGCATAATCATCTTTCGTCGTATGACTGGGGACAATTCCCTTGTTTTTCATCAAGCCTCAGCTTTCATGGCCTGAGCACATTTACAACACACAACCTAATGCTATGATTGTGCCAAATGAGAGACACAACAACATGATGCACCATCAATTAGATTACTAAGTACCCATTTCTAAAAATAAACTCATCCATATGAATGTGTTTTGATAAATAATGTCTGTCTCCGCTTGTTGACTCACAGCTAATTGATGTTATGTCTCTTCATTTGTTTGATTGCCGCAAGAGAGCATGTTTTTCAGCTAAGAGGAGAATAAAACACACTTGTTATGGCCGATGGAGGCTTGATGGCCAATTTAGTGTTGTAAATGCTCAAATAGCACTTTGCTAATTGAACATAGACACATAATGGAATTACAGGACAAACTGTAACAGGGTTATTGTAAGACGTTGACGTCTACCTCTTTATTTTCAGGCAAATTTGTCTGTTTTTGAATTTCTTTTGCCTTTTCTTGTCATTATGTGTGTTTACTAATGTTTTTTGGTCACAGGACATTTTTTTATTGCTGAAATGTTGCAATTTTGTAGTTTAAGAGACTTCATTGAGTACTTGTTTAGCTTTTTGAAACTTTTTTTTTTAACTTTGATGTCTTTGTTAATCTGACCACAGTTTGAGACATTGTTGGATTTTTTTCTCAAGAGAAATAGAGATGTAGAGACAATTGTCTTCATTTGTTCTATATTTAGTGTCATTGATGTCTAGAGCAGATTTCATCTTTGTTTTATCTTTCTGATGAGTGCTTTCAGTTTACTGGTAAAACAATAGAATGGTTAAACAGTCCAGGTAAACTGATGACATCACACGAATTAATTCAAACATCATTATTTGTTTGAACAGTGCTGTTCCTGAAACACTTCCAAAATCGTATTTGATGTTAAGCTCGGTAGGCTGCTTTAGATAGGAACACTATAAGGCTTTGCAGAATGTCTTATAGAAAAGGCTGAGTGACAGCAAATGTAGACACGGCTGGCAGCTCTGCAGAGAGAGAGCCAAACAATGCCCAAGGCTTCAAACTGAATGTTCAGCTTTGCAGAGCACAGACAGCTTCCACGGCGAGGAGACACATGCACGCACACAAATACCGAAGCTGGATTGCATAATTTATCAGAAACAAGGTAAAGGGGTTATATTTTGTCTATTGCTTTCTAAAGACCAAATATAAGAGGCAGAGATGACCCCCCCTAATCCTCAGAAGATTTAGACGAGCGACTAAATTTGTTCCCTGCTGATGAAAGCTAGAGAAAACTCTCAGCTAGAAACATTTAGAGGAGTTTTTCATTTACAGAAAAAGATTTACAAACATTTTTTTCCTTTGTGTCCTCGCATCTGCCCTTTTCCTAACTTCTGCTGCCAAAGAAAAAGTGCAGCTGCCACTGAGACAGTATGGTCGAAATTATTCTTTGATATGGATATTGTGATAGCTAATGGACTCCATTTTGTTTTATTACCTGTAATGATTGTGTTTTTGCATGAACCTCAGATGTGAAAAGACACTTTCGGAGAAAATAAAGAAACATTGCAAATTAAATCTCTTAGACAGCAGTGAGTTTTTAATTAAGAGCAAATTGAGACTTGAAGAGTTGAAAAGTTTTTGCAAATTTAAAAATTTTCATTTTTTTTACAAATTGTTCCAAGATTATTCTGAGTCATGCTTTTAGATTCATTTTATAGCCTTGTATTAAAAAAAATCCTCTTGGTGCTTTTTTGCAGTGTGTTGACCAGTGTTAGATGTAACACATTACAAGTAACGCGAGTTACGTTAATTTTCAAGTAACTAGTAAAGTAACGCATTACTTTTAAATTTCTAAGAAGATATCTGAGTTACTTTTTCAAATAAGTAACGCCAGTTACTTTTCCCCCCATTTATTGATTGACAAGTCTCCGGTCTGGAAATTGGGAGTAAACATGATGTTACTGTATTGTAGACTAAATGTGAATATGCTTTAAGTCATCTCACTCACAAAAAACAGATTCAGTATTCCTCAAAATGAATAAAAACAGTGAAATGCAAACTCAAAATATGACACAACCCTGCAATAATTAAATATTTTAAATAAAACAAATATCCTTTATGTATTTAATCCCATTTTATTAACCAGTGTCTTTGCTGCTGACCTTCGATGATGCAATTCAGACACACTAATAAGCAAAAATTACTTTAGATAAACTAACATTTGTGCTTCATTGTTTTTATAGCTGAAGAGTAATCTCCTGCATAAATGTACTTTTCTTTCGACCTGGGGTGAATTCATTTCACTTCTGGTGTAAAAGGGCTTTTACATTAGAATTGTTTTATATAAAAAACAAAGAAGCAAGCCCTGCCCAGATTTAAAGTAACGCAAAAGTAACGTAACACATTACTTTTAAAGTAACTAAGTAACGTAACTAGTTACTTTTTCAGGGAGTAACGCAAAATTGTAATGCATTACTTTTAAAAGTAACTTTCCCCAACACTGGTGTTGACACAGAAATTTTGTTACTTTTGATTGTACATTTTTGTTCCCACTTTATATTAGGTGGCCTTAACTACATACTTACACCAAAAAATAAGTACAAAGTACTTAATGTGTTCATATTGTATTGGGAAACACTTTTGGTGCTTTTGAGGTGGGATACGGATAAGGTTAGGTACAGGTTTGGTGGTATGGGTGGGTTTAAGGCTGGGTTAATGTGTAAGGCAATGTTTCAACAGTGTAATTCTAAATGTATTTACATGCAGGTATTTTTTAAAATGTAAGTACAATGTAAAAAGCATGTACACAATAAGCGCATTGTATTAAATGATTCATTTAATTGTAAGTACATAGTAGTTAAAGCCACCTAATATAAAGTGGGACCAAATTTTTTTAGTTGAATAGACCTTAGGTTAGATCATGCCACACTGAATTTTAGAGATGCGTCAGCCATCGATCGGAACCGACTGGTTTTTGCCAAAAAAAAAAAAAAACCCTGCAGATGGCAACCTGCTTGTTTGTTTTATTTCAGCTGATCTCTCTTCCAGACTTGCACACAAAATGCAATAACTTCCCAAAATGTAATTTGTGTGGGACAGAGAAGGGACATGCTGAAGATGAGAAAATACTGTATAAGACAGTGCAAAACTCATTGTTCACTATGTGTGAAATATTGGAAGAAAATTCAGAATATTGAATTGGGAGTGGGGGGTTTATATGAATGTATCTCTGAAGGGAACTGACCATCTTCAAAAAAGTTTTGATGGCATTTTCTTTTTATCTTAACTCTGTATAATACCTATTAAAGTAGTGTTTATAAGGACAGTGATGAAAATGAGGCTAAACATACACTCTTTATTGGCACAAACTGTATAAAGGTCCTAGATTATGTATTTTTCGGCAACTTACAACTTTCAAAACTGTTTCAAAGAGATTTTGTCTACTAAAAGTTATTTTTTCCTCCAGAAAATACTGTATGTTATGCCAGCTGAACAGTCAGCATGTTATTAAAGGAGAACTCCACTTCCAGAACAATTTACGAATAATTTACTCACCTTGTCATCCAAGATGTTCATGTCTTTCTTTCTTCAGCCATAAAGAAACTGTTTTTTGAGGGAAACCTGTTTTTTCAGGATTTTTCTCCATATAATGCACTGCTATGGTATTTTGAACTTCCAAAATGCAGTTTAAATGTGGCTTCAAACAATCCCAAATGCGGTTGGATCCCAGCCGAGGAAGAAGGGTCTTATCTAGGGTAACGATCGGTTATTTTAATAAAAAGAACACAGTTTATTTACTTTTTAATGCCATATACGCCCGTTAAGTCTTACTCTGCCTGGACTGTTTTTTTCAGTTCTTGACAGTTAGGGTATGTCGAAAAACTCCCATCTCATGTTCTCCCTCAACTCTGAAACCGTCCTGAATCGCTGTTTTAGCTTTTTTGTTAAGGGTGTTTGATCTTCTTTGCATGTTCACGTTGCAAAGACTGGGTCTGTACTTCTGCAGTGATGTAGGATGATTCTGAAATGATTTTTGAAGTTGAGGGAGAAAATATGATTGAAGTTTTTCGACATACCCTAACTGTCTTGAGTCAGAATACACAGAGTTCAGGAAGAGTAAGGCAAGACGAGCATTTGAGATTAAAAAGTATTTATATTGTATTTTTTTTAAATGAAAATAACCAATCGTTTCGCTAAATAAGACCCTTCTTCCTCGTCTGGGATCGTTTACAACCGCATTTGGGATCGTTTGAAGCCGCATTTAAACTGCATTTTGGAAGTTTAAACTCGGGGCACCATACCAGTTCATTATCTGGAGAAAAATGCAGAAATATTTTCCTCAAAAAACATAATTACTTTACGACTGAAGAAAGAAAGACATGAACATCTTGGATGACAAGGGGGTGAGTACATTATATGTGAATCGTTGTTTTGGAAGAGACCTTTTCCTTTAAACAGCTAGGGCTGGGTAGAAAATATAGATTTCTCGGTTTTAATTGATTATCATTTTTACAAAAACGATATTGATTCTTAAATCCCAAGAATCGATTAGTCTAGCCTGTTTTCAGTTAATGAACGGAACATTGTAGCGTGCCTCGAACCGAATAAATCGCAATAAGCTTTATGCTTTGTTACTTTTGATATGAAACAAAGTCTCAGATTTCAAATTCTGTCCATTTTATTGCAATATTCAAAGAATAAATACTGTTTTGGCACTGTTTAATGTGGAGCGACAGATTGCTGTAGCGCCTCAGTTCAAGAGAAGCAGCAGTCCGAAGTGCATATGAATTGATCATGTCCTCCGCTTTAACCAGTTTCAGCACGAAATAAACAGGAATGAACATCCGAAGGTATATTAAAAGAAAGAGTACAACTTATCAAAATCTGTATCCAGTCTCATGTAATTGCTCAATTAATGTTTCAAAAACGCAAAGACGTCAGTGTAACAGCTGGGAAACAATGTCCTGTGGCGACACATTTAACTCAGAAAAAACATATTCTCTGACCATAAACTTGTTAGCCTGCTAGAAAAATTAACTCAAGAGAGTGGCGTTTTGCTAATTATATGCACCCTATTACATATTCATTATATTTTTTTACTGTTCTTCAATGTTTAATTTATGTTTGAATAAATCCAACAGTATTTTTATGACAGCCAACATTTAGATGTTTAACTTTTAGTTTAGTTTAGTATTATAATTAAAATTTTAACCTTCAGTATTACAGTAATGTAGTAATGTAGTTGTAACTTTTTTTTCTTTAGAAAATTTGCCATGTACTGTAACTGATATATATCCAAAATAATCTATTTTGAATCAAATCTAAATCAGAATCAAATTGAATTGCAAGCTTGTAAAGCATAATCGAATCAAATCATGAAATTTGTGTCAAAACCCAGCTCTATAAACAACAGTACAATCCATTGAACACACTGTACTTTTATCCTTCACAGACTTATTTTCATTCATGTCAAAAATTTAATATGGCACTACCTTGACTAAGGTCTGTTGTTATTTTTAGAGGAAATGTGGTTTTAAAATCAAAATTGAACAGGAAGTACTAACAAAGTGAAATAAATGAAAATAAATAAAAAGCATGCCACAGGCAAATAGAGCTAGTGAACGCAGTAAATAAAAACCGCGTATGCAAAACGGTAGCACGTGCACTAAACGCATCATTCCCAATTTAGTTTTTTAAACATCTCTTCTCCTGTTCTCCAAACTGTCTTTAAAGTGCTTCTCTCCCCTCATTACCATGCATGTACTGGCCTTGCAAAGCCAGTGTCTCCTGCAATCATAGAGGCCAAGGGGAGATTAATTAGAGACCTTGGTGCTCCTGTGACGGGCAAAGCAAACAGCCTCTCGCTCAGCCTGTAATTTATGTAATGCCTCCTTTACTGTGGATATCAGGAATGGCCTTTTTTTGGTCGATACTCTGGCGCTGGGTGGTAATGATGCTTCAGTCTGCTCTCCTGCCTTTTCTGGACTATTCTGGGAGAGTGGAGGAGAGAAAATAGGATGTTTTTTGTACTGTAACATCAAACAAAGAGTTTCAGAGTAAGTTCAAGCCCACCAGAGTTCAGAGGCGTGCGGTGCATGTGAACTATTGTGCTGGTTTTTGTCTTGGCTCTTTGTTAATGTTGAAAGCTCGAAGCCTTTAAAGACAAAACTCTTGTCACATTATCCGGTGGAGCTTCAGTGTGATTGAGGACTGTCATGGTGTTCGGCAAATTGTTGGGTCAGACCCGAGTAGCGGTGCAATTGTACTGCCAGCCTGATGTGTAATTGCTTGTTTGTGTGAGGCCTTTTTGTTGATTGTTTCAGCGCGTTGTACTGCAATAGATAATGCCTGTCCTCCCAGCTCTCAAAACAGTAAAGCAGACATTTTTAGAAGAACTGGCAACAGTTTTGAGAGTCTATAGGTTCTTCTGAGAAGATTAAACTAACGGGGTATCGCATGATGTGCTGCATAAGGGGAATTTAGCACTGCTAGTGGTCTGTGGGCTCTTAGGCTCTGCGTGTAGCGCATTTAGATGCGAGCACTTTGTTCTTCTTTGGTTGTTTCACTAGTTCTCTAGTTAATTTTAATGTTGAACCCTGTAGGGTTTATTACTCAAGGAATACCACCCTAGGAAACCTTCAAAATAAGTGCACATTAAAACAAGTACTAACATCAAGAGAAAACACTAAGCTATCAAGCTTTCTAGTGCTTGTGATAGCCAAATGATATCATTTTGATGATGATATCATTTTTAGCCTAAAGTCATGGTATCAGATCGAAAAGAAAAGAGTTCTTTGCAGTTGTTCTTAAAAATATAACTTGGTTGAAAGTTTCACTCAGACATATATCATATTGCAGAAGCAAAATGGGTCACAGCCTCATTTTGTCTTACAGGCATTATTTACCCCAGAATGAAAATTGTCATCATTTACTTCCTCATGTCAAACTTCTATGACTTTTTGTGGAATACAAAAGAAGATATTTTTAACCCTTGTGCTGTGCTGAAAATCCTTTACGTAATTTGGTGTTTTAGGTCAAAAATTGGTAGGCCTTTTAAAGATTGCATTACGCTACTGTGTATTATTATGAAATCACCAGTTTTTGTCAGTTTGTTTTCTGTTTGCACGGATTTTGTATTTCTTTTTGGAACTGATTGATCATAGGTGTCACTTTTCGTGCAAGGAACGGGTGAACGAAGACAAAGGTTAAAGATAAAGTCTTTATTATAATCCACAGGTAGCTTTTAAACAGGTAAATCCACAGGCAGGGTAGCATACATACACATTGACGAGACCAGACGACAAACACTAAACTGAACCCAACTTATGAAGACAGGTGATTACGGTGAACTTAATCAAGACACAGGTGATACCAGGTTAACTAATGATGATAAACGAGGACAGGAACAGGAAAAACCATATATGTGCACAAGAGGGAGAAACCAACAAAACAGTCCAACGGGGGTGTGACAATGGGCAAAACCAACACAGACAGTCTAAGGGGTGTTACAATAGGCCTCATTGAACCATGCTTACGCACGTCAGTTTCTATATGGGGAAAAATAAAAAATAAAACATTATTTGTGGATAATTTGGCAGTGATCACTCAAAAACTGAGGGGCACAAGCTCGGATCTATGAGGCCTACAATCAATCAGTTTCCATAAAGAAACAGAAAAGCTGT